>JACXIL010000258.1:0-1200000 GCA_014737365.1 Bombus soroeensis | reverse complement strand
CGGCGAAAGCAACGTATCTCCGAACACAATCGCATCGTTAACGAAACATGGAAATAATTTTTCCCCAAGGGAGGCCCGTGGTCAGGCCCGTATAAATTGCTCGCGTCCGGCTGCCGGATATCCGAGATTGCAAGACATTTATTAGACGAGCTCGGGCGACCGCTCGAACGGGCCAACTTCAATTTAGCCGGTGGTACACGTGGATGAGCGCAACACGCCGGGACAAGGAGCACACGTGGCTCGTATAACTTGGTCCGTCCGTTCTGGCATGGCGGGACTGACGATGAGATACCGAGCGGAGGTTTCAGGGGCCTGGTGGAAAGCAAAGGGGCCTGTGAGGCCCGTGACCACCGCCGTAGGAAGAAACGAGACGGAGAAACTGCGAGGACAGAAGCGGAGAGAAAGAAGGGTAGAAGCGAGAAAGACGCTGATAAGCCAAGACGATGTAACACCAAGAGCGACAAGGACAGAAGGAACAGACGAGAGAAAGGGAAAAGAGAAGAGAGAAAGACATACCAGGCGACAACTATTGTCGCCGGCGTGAAATATTGTTTTCCATGCCAGGCACGGCGCGTATGCACGAATAACGACACGTCGATTAATGTCCGCATTGCCAACCACACGGCCGTCTATTAATAGCGGCGCCGACACACGAGATTTCTAACTGCCATCGAATGGCAGTTCGGTTTACATGTAGAAAAAATTGAATTTAACGTCGAATCGATAGAAATCGATCGGGACCAACGATTATCGGAGAAAGATTAACGCGTTCTGGTAGGATCGAATTTGCTATCTCAATCCTCTTTTGTCTCTAAACAACGCCGGATACAGCTAGCGCCGCACGTTCGCGTGACTCGAGTTGCCCCGCGCTCCTGCGTATACAGTATACGTATACACGACGATCGGCGTAATTGCCTTTGGAATTTGAACAACGGGAATTAAACGTTACTGTTATTCGTCTGCTCGCGCGTGAAATATGCTTCGGAGAACCTGCAGTGGGCTTGGTGATCGTATAGTTCGCGGTTTGAGGGTCACGATTCTTTCGGTACGCTTTTAGAAATATAGTTGGAAGGTCGAGGTTTCCTATGTTTGGGGAAATTTATTTATGTAATTCAGTTTCTAGTAACGTTAAGATTGTTGCACCTGAATTATGAAAAACAACTTTTTAACTTCTTAGGTGGAAGATTTAAGAAGGAATTTTAAAAGATGGTCATCGTCAATCGTGCTTCTCAAAGAAGGTACATACGAAAAAGCTATCTTATTTGCAAGCAATGCTAATTTCAAAATCCGAATACAATACACGATATTAGAGGATCATTGTACGAGACTATCTCATAAATTTCTTGTTCAATATAAATAACGGAATATAAACGAAAAGCACAAAATTCGACGATACCTATAGATTCTCGTATTTTCTATAAAAAAAGGATTAACAAAGAACATTGTTCTATTTTCTCGAAAATAAAGCCTCAAGTGGAAAGATCGTATCCTATATTTTTGATTTATTTCCTCGCTATTTAGGGTCACTCTCCTTTACTGATTGCAATGACATAACGACTTACACGACACTTTATATACGCCATTTTAAACACCTCTTCCTATGCACGCCACTTCCGGCGCGTTTCGCGCCTGTAAATTCGCCAATCCCTCCACAGTCGACAAGAACGAACTACTCGACTTCGTAAATCGCGGCCGCGCGACGCGACGATCTACGACGATCGCGTGCACGCGGCGGACTTTTGGCGAGCAGAATAAAACGAGAGACGCGACGTGCACCTGAAACGCCCCGCAAATTGCAGTTTATGTGTCGCGGAGTGTCAGGAATGCGAATCTGTTATACCGGCTAACCGTCCTCTGGTTCTCGAGGCCGCCATTCCGTCCAATCGAATTCCACGCAAAAGACTACAATGTCCGATTCCTTTGAAATTCCTCGTCTCATCCGAGGACTTTCTTGATCGTCGGAGGAGCGCGATATCCGTTGTCGATAAAACGTGAGACATTGACGAAACGCGTCGACTGAACTCGATGCGTATAGCAGTAAAATAGGACTACTTGAATAGTTTAAGCTTGTACATTTTAAAATGCGATCTTGAACTTTGCACGGAACGATCTAATGATGTCTCATAGTATACAACAAGTTTGAGTAGAAGAATGAAAATATATCGCGTACTTTAGGAAGTAAAGATGAGAAAATAATTAGAGTAACGTTATTGTAGGTAGAATTATTCTAATCAGCAAGGGAATATTAGGACGCGAACTAATAAACAACAAAATAACCTGTAGAAATAAAGTAATATAGGCATACTGTTGAATTACGATGATTACGACTCATATTTGACGATTACAAGTCATATTCTCATAGAAAACTGGTGGAACTGTCAATACATGACATATTTCGCTATTTATCAAGAAACGAATAGCGAGTTGGTCCGTTTTCAAATGTAAGTCGCTTAAAAATCGTTGATAAACGAATTTGGCGAATTTCGAGGCAAATTATTTATTTGCCTTGACTCAAATAACCCTATCTTACCCTATCGATTTCTGTTGCGTATAGGACGCTCACGATTGCCGAACGTTCGTCCGGGTATCGTTAGATCCGGTTTAATTGACAGCGACAGGGCCGACGGCAATATTGTGACGGCGTTCGTCAGCTCTTACGCGTCGATCGACGATCGTTCCAATTAAGATCGGAGCCGAGCAGCCACGGGTCCCTTTAATTTTCCGTATGCGCGGCGAACGCGACCCATAAAAATTAGAGGAGCACTCGAAAGATGCAATTAAAATGATCGGCCAAGAGAAAGAAAGGGAGTCTGGCTACGCTTTTTCTTCTCCTATTTTTTCCCCTCGTTCTCGTTGCTTCTATTTCACCCTTGGATCACTGTAATTCCGGCGGACAAAATGTAATTACGTTAATGACGGAACCACGGGGCAAGTCTCGTTGACCGATTATGCGTATCGCGTTTCCGCGTATGGGAAACGCGTTTTCAAGCCTTTCCTCTCTCGTGCTTCTTATGAGAAACAAATCTTTTCGTTTTATTAAATATTCAAAATGGAGGTTAAAGAATTATCGAGTTCTTTCCGATACGCAATGGCGATACGCGTAATTGGAAATACCTGTACCTACGCAACAGCGCTTTATGGTAATATGTAATTTGAATGCGAAATATGTAAAAGCTACGGAGGGAGAACGTGATTACTAACAATACGACTCAGACGTCTAGTAAAGAACGTTTTGCTGAAACATTTAATACAACACATATTAATAACCTGCAGAATTAACGCTAGAACATTTGATTGCATCGTTTTTGACTCATTAATAAATCGATAAAACTTAGTGTTTTTACTAAGAAAACATTCTATTCGCAAATTTTTTACTCGAAAAAATGTTGAGAATTTTTCCGTATCTTCCTGGAGACAATGGTAAAGTTTCAAAAAAGTAACAATTAAAATATTATACATGTGAGAAGAATATCAAACGAACGAAACACTGATATTTCTAATGCTAAATACTGAAGTTTGAACTCGAGAGAAACGAAATGCTCGACATCGTCTACACCGACGATTAACAAAATACAAATTGCACGCACAGGAGAGCAAAACGTGTAAGAAACTTCCAGACATATTCTTCGTTCCTTAAGAAGCTTGTGAGAATAAATGATTTTTGCGACTCTTCGGAATGACCATCCTCTTTAACTTATTGCTCGAAGATTATTTTTTTTCGTTTCGATCCTGCATGAACTTATTAAATCCTCGCGAGGAACTTGTGCAGCACTTCGGTTCAGATATTAGTCGACAATAGGAAGCTAATAATACAACAAAAGGGCACAACCGGTTGAACCCGGAAAACGTGCTCTCGCGTTTTAAGCCGCGTTTACAAATGCAAATCGCAGCGTGAGGACGACTTTCCACGAGGATTAAAACACGGAACTTGTTTCTTCCTTCGTTCGACTGAATTCTCCGAGCTCTGCCTGTCCGTTTCGCAGGGCGTAAGCTGTTATTAACAATCGTCAAATTGCAATTTCGAACATTGCTCCGTCCTACGATTCGCTGGATAATTATGATCGTAGAAATCGACGCAATAACACGAATTTTTTAACGAAGTTCTTCGCCGAAGAACGCGAAGAGAAGAATAGCAACATTTTTTGTATCTTTTAGATCTTATCGTTGATCTCAAAAAGTTTAGACTTTTTTTTAGAAAGTTTCTTAAGACATTTTTCCGCGAATTATTTGTCTCTCTGTGTCTGTAAAACGCTATGCTAATTATTTGAATATGGTTTATCTTTGCGAGAAATATGAGCTAAACCTCTTTTTCGGAAAGATGCGCATAAATTTGCAACGATTATGAAATAAGAACTTTAATATTAAAAAGTACAAAGAATCGTTAGCATACTTAATGTTAAAGAACAATTACATTTATTCAATATCTCTCTACTGTACGAGAATAAACAATTTGTGGAACACGGATAAAGAATTTAAAATCGATGATTACATTCGAATGACATAGAAACTCGATTAATATTCAGCACGCCGATAAATAGCAACATTATAAAACAACGGTAAAAGCGATAATATAATTCAAAGACACATTAGCATAAATCTTATCAATTTAAACAACGTGATCTGACGTAATAACAGATACAGTGACATCACTACTGCATCTTGCATTCCTTTCTCTCCATACATTCCGTTATACCAGTCTATTTACTTCAAACATTAACTCGTTTGGTCGTTCAAAATAACAACTTAATAATTCGATTTTAATAACCCTCGCAATTATTTATACAAGCTGTGGTCTAATTGGTACTGAAACTCGTAAGTAAGTAATGTTATATGGAGAGAGTAACAAGAAACGTAGAATAAAATTCTTTCGTTCGAAACGTAAATGAAGAATCTGAGATCGGCAACTCGTTGATAATCTCGTTTCGTGAATTTCAAAAAGTAAGAAAGAATGTATATTTTGCTACATTGTATGATCTCCATTATGGAAGAGAATAGTCAGGAGAATTTATTGTAGATAATTTATCGAATCAATATCGGTGACAAACATTGTACCAAAAGAAAATCCACTGTCCTCTCCTTTACGTTTCACGTCTTTCTTGCAACTTTTTAACAAATTAATCGATCTATATTTCTATGACGCTTTAATCTTATTTTTATTTATAGAATTTATTAACAAAATAAATTACGGAAAGTTTATAGAGCAGCCTGTATAATAATCTGTACGTTACACGTTCTCAGAATCTAAAAACACCAAGCACCAAAAAGAAAAGAGAAAGTCTTTATGGCTACCCTTCGGTTTCAAAAAACTTCTTTAGCCGCGAAGCTGCGCGCGCATACGAAATCACGTGGAACCACCGGCGCGTAGAACTCGAGGATTCGAAAAGAGCGAAGACGTTTCTACGATCCGTTCCACCTAAAATGTACGAAAATTCCCTTTTTATTGGAAACGTTCGAAAATCACCATGATTCGGCCTTAACCCTTTCAAGATCTCACCATCACATCGGAAAGGAATGCGATACTTATCGATCAGCCGGGGTTACGGGCTCGCGCGCCACCGGAATCGTCGGAAGACAAAAGCGTCGCAATTAATCCGAACGAGACGCGGCCGTTTCGTAACGAAAAAAGGTCTTCCAGGTCTCGGCGGGAAGCCCGGCGAAACGCGATTACGCCGTAATCGGCGGGTAGAGGCGAAGCGTGGAATTATCAGGATTTAAGGAGGCAACAAAGTGCGTTTTTACGAGGGTCCGTCCAAGGATGGCCTTTATAGTCTACCAACGCTCGTATTCGCCTCGCCCGTCACCCTCTTCGTCCCTTTCTTATTCGACATCTTTGTCCATATAGTGTGTCCATGTAATCTATATATGTATATATATATATATATATATACATACATACATACACTATACACACTTACACTATGGTCAAACACATACATGTGCACACGTACTATCATACATATAGGCAGAAATGCCGGAATAATCGCCGGCGAGATATAATTAAGCCACTAATGACCACCGTTCGCCGAGCGGGTTCTCGCACGACCGCTCGCTGGTAATTATCAAATAAAATAAACACCTTCGAGAGAAGGGACACACAATGAATCAAATCGGTGGTCTGTGGACTGTCGTGTTGCGCTGACCGAGACTAATCTTTCCGGACGATCGGAAAAATTCTCACAGGAATATACGTCTCTTCTGAACTGTCGCGTCGGCTCTCGTCGTCTCTCGCCATTCGTCCCCATCGTCGCGATACCATGCGTTTTCGTGTTAACGCTGATAAGGGAGGGGAGAATATTGCGTGAGATCGCCGCTGCGATAAATGTAATTGCACGTGCGCGGAATGGAATGGGTCTAATGAAGAAGTTCCCTTTTGTAAACGTGTCGCGGGAACTTGATCGGCATGCGGTCGTTGATGAATTTTAAGATCGTGGAGCTAGGATCGGAGGATTTCAACGTGCAAGCTTCGCTTGGTATCGGTAGCTCGTGGTCTGAGATCTTTGGAGATTTGAATTTAGTAGAGAGCTTCTTTATTTATTAATAGAACAATCTATATAGAGGTGGATCGTGGTCCTAATTTACCGATGGGTAATATTAATGGATCGACAAGATACAACTTATAGTACTCTTTTACAAATTTCCAATGAGATAATCAGAAACAGGATTGTAACTTGCAAAGGCGATCTTCTGTGTAAATTTGTGAAAGTGACAAAAATTTGTAAAAAAAACATTTGGTTTATTTTATCGTGAAAGTTGTTACTTAATAACTTGGTAATAGTAATAACTTGTACCATATCGCGGCATGTAAAATTGTACTAACGATATCGATTAATAGATTGCAAGAGGGTCGAGTCTTTTTTAAATCGTTTATGAAACATTCAACGCATCGGCGTTGTTTTTGAAACGATTATACAATTGATGTTATTATAGTTATTCGTAGTAAATGTGTATGCAAAAGATCGAACACGTGTTCGTTACGCGACGAAGAAATCGTAACTAATCTACGGTAAGAGAAGAGGAAGCCCTCGCGCGAAATCATGGCGTATTAGCGATAATACCGCGCAGAAACCACAGCGTACTAGCACCTTCTCGCTCGAGCGTCATTCCTCGATGAATGTTCAAGAGCGAGATAAGAGCATAATCGTAGGTAGACCCGATCCGAAGAATGCTAAGCGGTATTTAATTCCTGCAGTTATACGACTGCCCCGCGCCATTAGCGTACCCGGCCGCACGACCGATTTATATTAATCAAACGAATAGCACACACGGTACGTATTCGGGGAACGCCACTTACGGGGTTTTCAGTCAATATTGAAGAATAAAGGAAGCTCCTTAAGACTTGTTACGAATAATTAACTCCTGAGCCAGAAGCTCGATGAAATACCATGACGGTTGGCTATAAGAGATTATGCAGGTTTACGATCGGGCAGACCGCGATTTGGCTCAGAAAAGAATTTTCATTACGATTGTTATTAATTGTTTACTTCTTTTTATTAGCACTTAACCGTAGGCAAACGTATCTTTTAACATTTTGTGAGCAAACTGGGTCTTTTATCTACATGCACTAAGCAGTAACTTTTTACTGTCATAGGTTTGAAAAAATATGGAAAGATTATAGGATATTTAGCAATATATTTACAGGATTATATAATCGTCCGTTAAGTCAGACGTTTGAAACGTTTTCCAGTAGTGAAATTTCGTAGGAAAGAAATCGAAGAATGAAAATTTATCAAGATCGTTAACGACTTTAAGATCGTTAACAAGTTTCTATATGGAAGGTAGTAAATTCAAGCGATATTATTTGTACTATATAGTTCAATTACTGAATCGTAAAACTGATTTTTCTATTCCGGCTGATGCTTGTATTAATAACGACAAAGAACATCGAACGTTTAAACTTCGTAATCTCTTATTTCAAAAGCAAGCTTTACTACTGAGCTACGGTTAAACGCAAATTGCCGCTAGAATCTTAACTGCGCGACACTAAAACTTTCCAAAGTAAACGAATGTGGTATAAAAGAAAGATACTAAAGATTATTAGCGTTGCGCATATCTAATAATACCATTTTTTTAAGTGTTAGCTTATGTCACACTTTACCGAGTTACCTGAATGGAGAACCATCGGATACAAACGTCATCATTGTGGATCACAGTAATTCAAGAGCAAATAACAAACTCCAACAAGTACGAGCCAAAAGATATCGTTAAGAGGAGAAGTTAAAAAATTCAGACGGGAGACGAATAAATCGTGAAATCTCGATCTTACGAGCTCGCGTTTGCATCAGTGAACGAAAGCTACCGAGCATCGAAAACGATTTTAGCGCCTGTATTACTGAAATGTCCGACGTGATAAATCGGTACGTATAAAAATTATGTAAAAATTAGGTCATTAGCCGGACCGCTTTCCTCTCCTCGTTAACTAACACTTGACGCGTCGGTGAACGTCGCTAAAAAGCAAACCAAACTGAATGCCCACCGCTGTGTACATCTTCGGTTTAACGGTCATTCCGTTGGCATTTATGATCGAGAGGCGTAATTTTTTCCAGTAGAACGTCCCACAGCCGTCGCAAAGATGCATATTAAAAACAGGCGCTGCTTAAAAACCGAATACACGCCGCTGAAACGTTCCACTGGTCCGGATGTCAAAACACTTTGTAGCTTAAATATTAATTTGCATCCGTTCTTTGAATATTTTCAACGACACCTCCGCAGACCTCCCACGTTCTAACTAAACACGAGACAATAAATCATATACGATACGTGAATTTATCGAATACAATCGATTCCCGGAATCTTTATCGCCGCGATAAAAATCTTCCTAACTATGCGGATATCGATCGATCAAGTTGAAATTACTCGGTATTAGTTTGTATCATTCAATATCCAAAACAAAGTATTTACGAAGGAACGAGAACGCACATTTATTCGCGTAATATCACAGGACAATTTTGACTGGTATCAATGTTGAGCAACGTTGAAGCCGATGATGACGGAAAACTTTGAAAATTAATATCGTAAACTAAAGAAGAATGGTAAAATTTGTAAAGGGCTAATTCTCGAATATAATAATGTTCATACCCAGGATTTTCCATTCTCTCGTGTATCGTTTCGTTTCTAATTTTTCGCTAAATTTCGTTAAGCGGTAAAAACAGAAAAACGTCACCAAACACGAGGAATCGTAATACGCGTGAAAAGAATTCGTTGAAATAAAATTCGTCTCTATCAATTTCCAACCTCAAAATTCTAAACATCTCCTCTGAACAGGTTAAACATTAAAAAACACCAGCAAGTATGAGAATTCACCACCAAGGATCATCAAAAGAAAATAAATGACACCTCTTTCGACCACCCTGTGCAAACAAAACTGACTAAACCGTATCAAAAGATTATCCACGTAAAATTCCACGAGACATTACCTCCAGGCTAGCTGGAATCCAAATTACGACGTGTCACCGTAGGCATGCAAACATCGTCGCACTTAGTAAACATACCGCGAGGTCGAAAGGAAAAATCCGAGGCGAGTCCGCTTCGACTGGCGGAGATTTTACAAGAAGTGGACCAATGATCGTTCGAAGGAAGAATCGGTGGAAGACGACTGGATCCGGGCGTTTCTCGAAACGTAGCGAGGGAAGAGGAAATTCAAGGACAATCCCTGGAAGGGCCGTGTGGAGTAACGAGCGTGAAAGGATTCGACGTGTATCGGCCGCAACCCCGGCTTCGCGTTAGTAACGGGCCAGCCGAGGCACGTTCACGTAAGCCGTGATAATAGATTATGATAATAAACGGTATTGTGCCGACATAAAGGCACCTAATACCGGGTCTCAGTCATATTCATGGCTCTCCCTCGTTGTCCGCTAACACGGACACTCGCGGAGATATCGTAAAGAACGCGCTGCTTTAGCCAGGTAGATTTCGTGCAGCATCGGCCACTCTGGAAACTTGCTCGGAAACCAACGCGTTTTCGTGCGAAATAACCAAGCTTTTTGTTTTTTTCCTGCTCGTTTTTTGCTACTCGTATCGTTTAAATTGATTTTATGCGAAATTGTTCCTTCTTCGGTTCTCTTACGATTTACCGTGCGAGATATTTCCATTTTTGTTTTGAAAACGACGCAAGTCATTGCCAGAAACGTCAGTTTGTCACAGAATGCGGAGAATTATTATTTCGATAGAGTAATACGTTATTTTGCAAATAAAATTTATCAACGTGAAAATTTATGCTTACGAAACAGCATTATTTTTGACACTTCTACGTTTGTAACTCTGAAGAGGCTTAAAAGAATTTTTTTACAGCAATGTCTCTTTTAACAAGGATTAGATACGGTTTGATTTTTAATATTTATTCGAAGGTCGAATGGTTTTAATGATTCTTGTTAATTTGAAGTCTGAATGCGTTTTAATATCGTTAAAAAAGCAGTAGAAGGTTAAAGAAACTACGTGATCTGGATTTTTGCTCGAAATATGCAAAGTTTCTCTATCGAGTTAAATTATTTATGTTGTTGAAATTCACGGATATTCGAGTTGAAAGCTTTTGTACAATTTAAAAGACAAGTATAATAAACACAAGAGATATAGCTAGATTTTATCGTGTGTGACATTTCTATCGGGTGTTGCTAGAAATATAATTGCATACAAGAGATATTCTTGAGACAACATACGAACTTGTCCGTATAATCAAGATACATTATAGAATTCTTTAAGTACTAAGATAAAAATTACAGGTACCACTTATTCGTTGGGTTACCGATTGGCGTGGGACCAGTTCCAGGTTAATCAACGGCTAGGATATAATTAAAGCAATTAAAGTAGTGATTTAGTGCCGAAAACAATTATTTTTTTTTTATTCTTAGGACAGTTTCGTTCATACGTTACAAGGTATAAGGTTGAAAACGTAGAGTGATTCGAAAAGGCTTCAAAATAATTTAAAACGAAAGCCCGTTGACTCGTATACCTGTTTTACTGGTCTCCGACCATTTTCGGTCCTTCATAATTGTCCTCGATTCACAGAAAACCTCTCTGATTTTATAGCGAATTTTTACGATACCAGACATTCGGAGTCAATGCGTTTAATATAAGATATATTTTTATGATCGAACTTCACTTCCCCAAAAACTAACTCGACACGGCGAGAACCGATTGAGACTTTTCGCTTTTAAACCAGCAAAACGGTAATCCGCCGTATTTCACTGCGTTCAACGATCATTTAGACAAAGAAGCGCGTAAAAATCTCGACAGATATCGAAAAATCGTAAATAAACTGCACACTTGCAGAAGTTGCGATTATTATACCAATCGAAGTAACGTTTGCTAAAATACGTATATCGCAGAACTTTGCTTATGAAGTGCGTAAAAGGCAAAACTTAACTGTTAACATCTTGAACAACTTCGAATTATAATTTAAAAATGATGATGAATGAACGAATGATGATGAAAATATCAAAAGGGTCTAAATCGTCCGACGTTTTCGACGAAAACTTTCTATTGTCCCATATAATGTTTCCAGGTAATCTGACAGAACATCGTTAATCCGACAATCGGAGAAACAGCGTCGCATTAAACACAATAATTTCTTTGTTTAGAAATCTTCCATCTCTTTGAGTATCGTTGCGTTCATTTTAAAAATACACAATATCATATCATATCTACATTTATTGACTCAAATTGATATATCCACATTAATCTTTAATTTCATGAAATCTAGGTTAAGGCAAAATCACTATAGATACTAGAAATCCTTGGTTAAGGTAATTAACGTTCCACTTAAGAGATTCGAAACGGCGAGTATCCAAAGACAGCTTCTTAATCGAGGCCATCCATGCAGCTTTCGACTTTAAACCAACCGTTTATCCAAAATCTACGCACCAGGAGGAACCCTTCCGAGTACAACATCGACGGAATCCCATTGATCCTACGGAAACACGTCGAAACGTGGCGACAAATCGGACGCATGCCCGGCACGTGTTGCGTCAATGCCTTATGATAATAAGTGGCATCGGGCCGGTACCGCGCACGGGCCAACTTTCCACGCGCAAAGGCGTAAGCGAGGCTGCAGGTCCCGGGATGGATCTGCGGATCTATTTCTATTGAAAGCCAGCCACGAGGCGAAAGGGCGACGGTGGCAGCAGCGGCAGCTCGCGGCGCGTGCTTCCTCTTCGTTCGTCGAGCGAACTTCAGCGAGTTCCTCATGCAAATTACAAAAGGGGGCCAAACACACGAAGAGAAAGAAAAAGAAAACGAGGAGCGTTCGAGCTTTATGAATACGAGATTAGGGGTGGCTCGTGCGCCGCCGAGGAAAACCGAAGCCAGCCACGGAATGAGAATTGGTAATCGAGAATAAAACGAGTGCGTTTATTAAAAGCAAGACGACGATTGTGTCTGGTCTCTCTGTGAGAGCGTGGATACTCGCGACGTTATGCAAATATGTATCCTTGGGATTTTTCGTGGAAAGGAAAAGGGAGCGAGAGGTAAAAAGGGGATGGAGAAGCGAGACTTTGACGATAGGAAACAATCGGATAGAGCGTTTTACGATGCGCCACGCGAAAGCGTACTCACGCCACACAAAGTTATTCGATCGAGCTTATTCTCTGACAGTTTCATGCAAATCCCTCGTAACAGGGTTGCGAAGAGAGGCATCATCCTCTGCTTCTCTCCACCCTCCCAGTTGTTTTTTTTTTCCCCTCTTTCTTTGGCTTCCGTTCTTTATGAATAGCAGATTAAGGTGCTCCGAAGACTACCGAAAGGCAACCACGGTAGAAGCAAGCAAACGGGAATTCTTAATCAACGGTCGAGTCAACCCTTCGTTACGGATTGTGCTTATTAGCAGGGGAGGTACGGTAGCGGTGGTTGTAAATATTCGTCGTAGAACAGCACCTTTCCCTGCCAGATTTTTCACATCGTCGGTGGTTTCGAGCAATCCGATGTTAACAACTATTCAACCGACGATGAATAGAATAATTCATAATTGATATAATTTGCGTGTGCAGCAAACATGTTAGTCATTTTGTAGGGTATTTTAATTTAAAGGAGTTAAATTAAAGAAATGCGAAGTAGATTCGATTCTATCGTTCACGAAACTTGATTTGGACCAAGAATTACTTTCAGCTGCTAGTTAATTGAGCGTTAGTTGTTCATTGATCCGTCGAACTAATGTCAAATGTTGAAGCATTATACGTAATTTATATTCAGCTGCTTATTAAAGAATAGAAGTTGGAGTTATAGTAGAAGATGGTAAATTTGTTATACACGTGCATATACACATTATAAATTCACACGTAATTAAATCTCTGCTTAAATGTTCCAAAACAATCGTATTATCACCGTTGAAGTCCGAAATGAAATCGGATGATCATCGAAAGATACATTTGATACTTCGTACGATAAGAAGAGTAAATATGTAAAGCTGACAATTTTATCAAAAAATAAATGTACTAGAAATGTACTAGAAATTCATAACTCGTAACAAGTAAGTACTAGTTATAGAATTATCGATGATTATTGTCAATCGTCAAACACCGATACAAGTCGATCAAGCACCTAAGAAATATCAAGAAGGCAGAAAAAACCTCGTCGTATCGTAAGCATTCAAAATATTACTTCGCAAGTAGAAGACGAACATTTTCCGAATTTCTCGGAGAAAATACGATCGGAAGACCATAGATAAGATAGGAAGATGGATGATTACCGCGAAGAGAACGCGAGTCAAAGACACAGAACCCGTCACAACGATTTCGAGTTTACGGGACCAACGAGGTGTGGCGAAGCGCGAGCAAAACATCGCCGATGAACGCAAATTTACGACGCTTAAAAATCGGCGTGGAAACGCAAAACTGCATTATTTCGACTTTGTAACGACCGGCGGTAAAAAGTTCGTAACGACTTCGACATTTGACCACCCGGCTCGGGTTCTTCCACGTCCCGATGCTTAATCAACGATGTTAAAAATTTACGATCGGCCCGTGTCCTCGAATCGCGCGCCATCCGACTCCATTTTCAACGAAACCGGAAAAGCTTCCAACATCCAACATCGAAATTGCGTCGTACTCTCGATACGTAAATACAAAAATTAAAAATGAATCGTTGATTTTCGATTCTAAGTTTAAAGCGTGTACTTTGGGCGTAAAATTAATGTTTATGTGAAAAATAAATGATTAAAATCGTTTGATATTGGTGTTTGATACATCGAATAAGTATGCGCTTTTAATGCAGTAGAAGTCTTTAAAGGAGAATTTCGAGTTCTATCATTGACAAACATTTCAAAGTTCGCAGGCAAATTGGATAAAGAATTTCATTTGAGAAAACGTAGAAAAATTGTATGTATTTTAATTGTATGTAATCTTTGATAAATACGTAAAATTTCTAACAACATACCAGTAAATGTTTGGTAGAAACAGAAAGAGCATTTGACAGCACTAAACCTTTTAATAACAAGTACTCCCAATTTCTTATAGGTACTGAATTTGCTTAAATACTAAATTATATAACTCACAATTGATAGGCAACTCTAAAAACCCAACTAGGTACAAAACAGCGCTTCAGACTCTACCAATTCTACCAGCCACAAAGCGTTAAAACTGCACGATCCAACAGTAATCACGAAACCTAATCCAATTTTCTAAAACATTACCATTCCCTCGCTATCAAAAGCACAATCTCTCTCATTATAGCCATTATCAATAACCTACGCGACATTTTATCGCGTCTTCGAATAAAACACGCGCAAGAAAAGAAAAAAAGAAAGAAAGAAAGATCAAGCAAGATTCAAGGAACAAAGAAGCCTTTTCCGTAAGAAGGAGAAGCGTTGAAATTCGCGACGGCTATAATTTTCAGGCAGACAACGGCATTCCGGCAACGTTCGGGAAACCTCTCAACCTGTCCCGAGGCGCACACCGGTTCCGATGGGCTCCCTTTTGTCTCTTCTTTTGCTTGTTTTCCCCCCTCGTCGTCGATGATCACGGTCGTCACGTCAATTAACGCCGTCCGCGGTAAATGCGAGCCGAAGAATGGACGCCCTCGTTTTTAATTGAATCGGCGCAAATCGAGAACCGGCCCGATACTCGCCACTCGGGGTGTCCATTAAACGGTCGATCGTTTCAGATAGAGAAAGTAGTCAGGGCCGTTTTAATGGAGGCCCGATCAGCCGAGATAACTGGATTACATTTCGAGTCGTCGGAAACACACGGCTCGACTAATTTCGGATTTCGTTCTGGTACTGTGGGACGTGCGACCATCTCGCCGCCATGATCGGGCCGCGCGTTTCATGCGAAACCTGTGCATCATTACGCGCGATCCTGACGATGATTACCGACGCGCCCGTCCCGTCCCATGCCATCCTTCCAATCGGCTTGCGTTTCGTACTTGGTGAATTTCGCGTAATTACAATGAGGCCGTTTCTGATATCGTTTCCTGGATCTTTTATATTCTTTGTGGAACTACAGTGTAGTGAGATAGGAAAGAGAATTTTTTAGATAGTATCGACGATAAGTAATTGTGTGTTTAAGTTATGCTGATGTATTCATATTAAATTATATGTACCGTTGCTGATTGGAATTAGTAGAGCATAGACGTTTTTGTACGTATGATATTGGACATTGATATTGTACAATAAAAATGAACAAAAAGTTAATGTACCAAAGGGTGAAGCAGATATCTATTTAAATTTGCATAAACATCCACGATCTAATAATCGCTAATGTATAGAAATGTTTCTGATAAACTGGTTGTAAAGAATATGCAGTTACGCTATAGATTTAGAATAATTCGTGAATATATAAGTACATGAAACTTCATACGAACCGATTGTACTTTCCAATAAAATGTAACGTTCGTTACAATTCAATTGCAACGGAGCCAACCTGACGCACGCTTCTGTGTCATAATAATAGTCTGCTTATCGTATCAGACATCGAACTCTATCGCTTATAGCTACAAATTTAGCCGACACTCTCGATCTAAACCTATCTACCAACAGAAGCATCAGCGTACCGAATCAACCACATCAGAAACAATTTCCTTCGCATAACTTCACGCGAGAAGTCGCGGTGTCGGTATAAATATTCATGGAGAGGCGCGCGGGAAAATACGGGTGAAACGTTCGAATTAAATTGTCGTTCAACTGGAAATTATGAAATTGACCTCCCAGCACGACGTACATACTTCTTCCTCCCTCGTGCACCGTAGACTCTTAACGAGCGTCGTTGGGATTAATAATTTGACGCCTTCGGAACGCCCGGCCCAGGCCCTGGGAAATAACTCAGACGCGGCGTGCCGTGGCGTGAACACACGGAAGCGTGCTACATCTTTCGAAAGGTTTCACCTCGAAACGAAGGAAAATGATGAGAAAAGGATGGAGCGAAGTAGGACGGTCGATCGGTGACGCGACGGGTTTCTCGGGATCTCGGTGTTTCGAGCGGGACGAGCACCTATTTCCGGCTATGTTGGTGGCCCGCCGCGGTGATTTCAATGCGCGGCGCCGCGCCCGTCGGATTCGGACCACGCTACGAACGCGACGAGATAACTCGTCTTTCACTCCAATGGAACTGTCTTCTCGCGACGATAACGAAGGAGTTCTCGCTTCAACCGGAGAACTCACGTTTCCTCGCTTCTCCTTCTTCTAGGTATCTACTCTCTCTCCCCCTCTCTCTCTCTCTCTTCTCTCTTCTCTCTCTCTCTCTCTCTTTTCTCTCCCTGTCTGTTTGTCTCGTTAACCCTCGACGAAAGTTTTTCGGGTATCCACGTCTGGTTCTTTCAATTATACCCAGCGAAGAGAGAATATTGTGTTCGCCGGCGCGCGCACGACCGCGTTCGCGCGTAAACACGAGTCGCCGCGCCAAGCAAGATAATAAATTATTACTATTTTAATTGCGCCGCGTCGACCGTTCTTCCGCGAGTCTAAATTATGGGCCGAGTGACGATAATATATTATACCGAGCGATATTCCTTCCACCAATCGCTAATGATTTATCGCGAGAACGACTGGGAACTGTTAAATGCATCTCGCTGATTTTTTTTCCTCCCTCCTCGCCCCTACCCGCTCCAACCCTCCACAGCCCCTTCCATCCCCCTCGAGATCTCTTCCCCTTTCCCTGACAACGTGTGCTGTTTGAGAATGCGAGTGCTCGTTGAACTCGAACCTTTCCGCTGGCGAGACACGGCGGAGCTGTCGAGAAACCAGGCTTGCGAAACGAGGTGTCGGGGAATTAATGGGCGCATTGAGAAAGATGAGACAGTTTTCGCCATTTTGTGGAAACTTCGGAGTACGTACTATCGATAACCGTGCTGTTTCGCTTGTATACGGCGGAACGTCTGATTTCGCGTAAAGGAACGCTCAAGGTATGGGTTCAATGTTACCAATTACGCGGAATCTTTCAGAGATTTGTGTATTAATATAGTGCATGTTTAAGTTTCTCTTGTGTAAGGATAGATTGGGACCAATTTCAAGACCGAAGAGCACTGTGAAAATTAAGTTCAACTTGTATATGAGAGATATAGCTCGTTTAACAAAGAAAATTGAATACATAGGGAAGTTTGATCGAACCAACTACAACCCCTTCACAGTTATTTTGATCGTATACGATATTCAAGATTTATTTAAAATGAATCTATATACGACCTATCTTTTTCGCAACTAATAAACTAGTTTTTATTGATGGTGAATGTACTGTAGAAATAAGTATCAAATAATCGGTAATCAATCATGTTGTATGATAATTTTGATGGCTAAAGTAGTTAAATAGTTAAAGGATTAATAATTGTAAGTAGCTACAAAGACGATTTATTTCGATAAAACATAAAAATGAAATATTCCTCTTACATACAGTAGTGGACACAATTTTCAGACGACTACCTTCCTGATAAATTATCGATATCATAAATAAGAAATAGACAACAATCCACGATTGTTCGCTATTACATCCTACTAAATTTTGATTCATCAGAGGATAACACTTTTCCCAAATCTTGAACCGTTCGGTGCTTGCGTGCTTCGACGAAAGCAATTCCCAGCTTCTGATTTTTACGACTGAGTATCGGATTCTTTCGAAACACGCGTCTTTCGACGTCAAAATCACGAAGATGCCTCCGAACGGCTGTTGCACAAATGTTCGAATCATTTGTAGCGCAGATCTCATTTTATAAATCAGTAGCAGTCCGAAAATGATCCTTTTCGGGTAAGCGGTGGATGGAGTGGTCCATCTTTGCTGTAGTTTCCTGATACATCGTGACTGCGTTCATTTTTCTAAATTTATTGGTACCATGGCCGCTTACAAGTTGTCTCAGACTTTCCCATAACATTTGTTACATTTTGGCAAATGTGTTTTTCTCCTTGCGTAGTGATGTAACGATTTTTCTGTGTTCTGAGCGTAGATTGCCGACTGTGTGCATGATTTTTATTTAAATTTAGCAATTGTTATCACAAATTTAATATGTCACGTTAAACAGACTTATCTGCCGTTTTAATATTCGTCTTAAATTAACGTCCGTAGCAAATACAGCATCGAACCCCTTCGTACTCATTCTCTCAAGTATTGTTCGCGTTTTAAAAGTCTCGTGGCCGTTTGTAGATAAAGTGTGAGTGCATATGTAATCGTAAGGACAAGTTCGGACTGTTGGTTGTTCAATATGTATGATATGATGCAGTGATCTATCAGAAAGATAATCTTTCTAACTTTTTGTCCGCTGCTTTATGTTCTACTATGCTTCGCTACCAATTAAAATTCGTACACAATTATATAGCAACTTCTCCAGGATTACAGATGTAACTACAAGATTTCATACATCCAATATTGCAACAAATATGTACAAGACCGGTAAATATCAAAAATCTTACGGTACCAAAATAACTATAATTACCAAACTGACCGCATCTAACTGCCCTTCGCCAATGAAACGTTCCTCATCAATGAAACGCACTTAGAGTTCTCGTTTAGAATCATCTTGCGTCATCGGGTCTCTTCCAGCAGATATTTTTCTCCGTCTAATTTTCTCCTACCAACTGGATCATCCCGCTGCTTTGGAGCGAGACAAGAACAGTTAGAAAGTCAATAGCCACCGTTTCAGATACAGTTCATCGAAGATCTTCATTGCGCTACCGGAACCATTTTTTACATCGAGCCAACTTCCCTTTTTTCCCTGGTCACGACTAGGAACGGGCAATCGCGAGCGTTAACGAGACGGTGAACGGTGTTTCCCTTAATTAATCCGGTTACGAAATAATCGGTGCACGCACGTTCACGGATCGAGGCGAGCCGTGCGGCTCGCGGATCTAATTAGTTCGCGAGGCGGCCGGTGCGATCGTGAAAGCGGCCCGCCTAGAGAAACGTACCGTGGACTTTCCGCCGCTCTCGATTAATTAGCCCCTGGGGAACATCGTGCAGTCCCACCAACCGCAGAAATTTCTGCGTTTCGGTAAACAAATTGCCGCAATACCGAAGGTAGGACGCGAGAAAAATGTCGGTGATGCGATGTCGCGACTCGCCTTTTTTCCACGCGTTCCGATACCCGTTCCCGACCGTCCATCGAGACTTGAAAATGCTTAGGATTCAAGACATCAACGTGTTTCGAACGCTTGTGATCTGTGGGCAAGCGAGACGCCATGAATTTCTAGTTTCTATGTTTGTTGAGGTGGTGCTTTTTGCTTGCACATTTAGATAACTGCGGGTTTTTATGTGAGTATACATATAATAGCAGAGTTAGCTAACATGTCAAAATCATTGGCTCTTGATTTGTTGTTTCTGATAACATTACAGTGTTGTATCTTATTGAGATAGGAATTTGATGATTCGCATTGTTTTAATTTAAATTACTTATGGATAGATGGATAGATATATGCCCACCGTTAAGGTTTTAAATAGGAAAAATTATGGTTCCTCTTTTATAACATATATATATATATATATATATATATATATATATATATATATATATATCTAAGTAGGATATTAGTTGGAGAATTTTCCTGTAATTGTTAGAAGCCTAGGAACATAAACTTTATTCTATTAGTAGTATTAGTTATTTATCACTAAGCTACTTATTAATAAGTAATTGGTTAGTAAGTTGGAATATTTTCCAGATTTTTATTCGTATGATACAATACTGCATAGGGTTAGTTGAAGCTTTGTCTATCATAGAAACTACGAATATTTGTATTTCACAATTATCTACTCTCATGCGCAAGTGTCTTACATCTTATTTTTCGAATGTTACTTATTATTTAATTCTAGTTATATGACTATATTTATAAACTATCAGCATATTTGATTCATTATATCCCGTCGATGTTATATTTTAGTATTTAATTCAAAATTGTATACATGATGAATGAAAGAGTTAAATTCAACGGAAATATAGAAATGATCTTCAAGCAAGAAAATTGTAAAACGTTTTATATAAGTAGATATTTGTTTCCAAGCTTGGGTAATTCACGATGAGAGGTCAGTAAAATTCTCGCCCACAAATAATTGAGTGCAATATGCTTTTTGCGTTAAACAGACGATGTCAGTGACGTGCAAGAGTAGAAATAAATAAAATTGATTATGAGACAAATAGAGAGCGTAGCATTGTAAAATCTCCGCTTATTCTTTTTTGTTATTTCCTACCTAAGAAATAGATACCTTAGAAATCATAATCCATTTATCGCTGCAAGCATTTAGAAAAAAAGACACTCGGTGGAGTACTCCATCAAATTCCGTATCTCCCCTTATCTTTAATCCTTCATAGATATCAATAACGACCCTTATCATAGGAAAACCTACCGTACCAATAACCAATGTTCCAAGTATTACCATTCCGCGATATATTTAGTTTTCTTTCAAATTTTCCAAAAATTCAGTGCTCTCCGATAATTTATATAGAAACAAGATCCCAGTAATACATAATTTCACCAATTTCTGTAGAAAGAAATTAAGAATCGGATCAACTTTAATATATATATTATTTATATATATATAGAGCACTGAATTTTTGGAAAATTTGAAAGAAAACTAAATATATCGCGGAATGGTAATTCTTGGATTATATATAAATATATATATATATATATACATTCGTGGATCTGAATGACAGATATTAGTATAAACGTTTAATTTAGTGAAATTTGATTACTAACTTTTTCTCTATTTACAAGATATATAAGTACCTACTTGAATTACACATGTAATGTTCAAGAATGTACTTAAAAGTACTTTGATATTTGAAAGAATAAGATTCCATGAAAGAAGTATCTACTTGAACCTTGTAGGATAAGGAACTACAATCAGAGATATACATCATGTATTTCACTTGAGTTCGATATTGTACACAACAAGCTATTGCAAGCTTCCGACTACGGTTTAGCGTTCAAACAAGTTTTACGTCATCTCTTACTTAATTCAACTAACATTTATGCAAGTTTCACCACTTTGTGGGAAATATATCCAGAGAGATTAATTTTCAAGTAAATATTTAAACGAAACATCTTTCGTAGCCGCTGTACAAACATTTCAAAGAATATCACCTAAATTCGAATCAACTTAAAATCCGATCTGCAAAAAGAAGAAAGACCGGCGAACCACCTACCAATTATCACTACACTGCGGATTTCTATGCACTTGTGGAAAATTTGAAGATGCAAACGTACAGAACGAGCATAACATGCAAAAATATATAAAATATCCAAAATATAGTACTCGTAATATTTAACACCAGAATGTAATATGATATTAAATAAAGTAAACATATCTATAGTAATTAAGCTTCGTCTAAATAAAAATCAATGTTAATTTTAGCAGAAATATTCGTATCCTTTCAATAACAGTAAGAACAAATCTAAAACTCGTCATTTTGATGGATAGGTTCGGTAGTTCTAGTATTAATAGAGGAGAAAATTTTCTGCCTAGATTCTGCGTTTTCAACGCTTTTACTCTGCTCTATTCCTAATCTACTCTTCGATTCATAAAAATATGAATTCCATAAATCTCCGCGATCTAATTACCATGTTCCGCATTCGTTCGATTCCTAATCTCCGATCGAAAGTTGGTCGAGCAACCAGAATGCGGAGAGAATGGGTCGTTGGCGCGCGTCGCCCGGGTCGTTCTCAGCGTCGTTGCCGATGGTGTCCGGTGTCGCGATAAATTTCGAGATTCCCTCATAACGTTGCAATGGTGTCGGTCGCTCGCGGGCCATGCGCGCGAGCGTTCGCAGAGTTTCTAGCGCGCGGGGCCGGGCGTATATCAATCGCGGTTAATTAGTCGGCCGCTGGAGGCAGCCAGGCCGCTTCGTGGGCGACGAATAAAGGCCCGGCTACGCACGAGCTGCGGCGCACCATCGAGCAACGCGATACCGTTGACCCCGATGGTAAATTGTCTTTCGAGAAAGCACCCGGCAGATGCAAACCGCGCGGGCCTTTAATTAATTGCGCACGCATCGCGCGGCAAACCAACACCAGGAAACCGAACGAACATTGCCTCGCCGAGCTAATCACGATTAATTAGCCCGGCGGGCTTCGATTTAGAGAAATAAATCGTCTAATGACGGTGGGAAATGAACCGGGAACCTGACTTTTCAGACCGAGGTCAATTCCCTAAGAGGACGAATATGTGGTCGTCTCTAGGGGTTTTCACAGGTCGAGTTAACTTCTATGTCTCGTTATCGATAGGTGAAACGAGACAGAGCGTCGAGACAGGAGGAAAAAAAGGATCGGTCACAATGGCTGGCTAGAAAGCGGCACCGAATTATTCGCTGTTTATGGAAACACCGGCGTGCAAGCTTCCCTATCGAACAACCTCGAGTAACAATGAACGCCTGGAACGGATACGCTTCGCCTTCGACGTCGATGCTTCGCTGACCTTTGCATCCGCGTCTCCGAATACAGATAATTGAATAGTTCGCTCGTGAAAATCGGAGGAAAGAAATTCGTTCGATGGAATTCCTTCGGGATCAACTGTCCGGTCCGGTTTCTTTTGGATGGGTGATTTTCTTCCATGGTTGTACGGATTTAGGTGGCTGGATCAAGGAGAGAAACAAGAGTCGGATGGTATCTTTGAATTCTCAGCAAGATTTAGGTAATTCGAAGGTATATAGAAACCTGGATTGGTTTCGGTGGAACAAAATATAAATTCTACTATAGATGTATTGATAGTTTTGATGGAGGATGGAGATGGAATTAGAGGCACAATGGTTGACAGAATTCTATTTTCGGATCGAGTAAATCTTTTTAAGGTATCGAATTGTAAGAGATCGTTTTTATTTATTTAAGATTCTTCTTCATATTCTATCTTTACGGAATCTGACAAAATTTTATAATACTTATCAATATCCCTACTAAACTACAGAATCGTTTTTTAACTCAAACTTTCGTAGCGGTTTCCAACAAAAGTAAGAATACCTTTTTGATGGAAAGCAAAGGAGAATTTAGCAACAGGCACACCAACATTTCACAGTTATCAAAAGATACACAACGAACTCAAAGTAACTATTATTTCCATTATCACTGTCACTTAATTTGGTACCAAACCCAAAACACCTGCGTTCACACACAAGATTATTCTTCCTCTGCAAACTTCAATTTCATCCTCGTGAACACATACCTACGATCAACGATCGCGTGGTTCTACCTACAACTAAATACCTGCCACTTCTCCATCACTTATTCACCTTTCAAACACGAAAAACTCGAAATGATACCTTCAGATTCAACGAGACAGCTCGAGACAGATCGACATTGATTCTGACGTTATTGGCATTGAAAGTGGAGCGTTATCGAGCAAGCCGGATTACACGGATTTTTTCGCGGATCCTAATCGCGGTGTGCAACCTCCACTTCGTCTGAGTGCGATGTTGGTAAACAAAAGGCTGGATATCTAAATCGCGACGGGCGTATCACGGGCTCGCCGGCTCGAGAGGGTCCCTAATACCGGTTTCCTTATCTGCGCACGAATCGAAATCTGGCGTGTCGCACGCGTTTCCAACGCGTTCCCGGCGCTCGTTGCACGCACCTCCCGAGCACACGAACGCGACTAACGTTCACCGGAACCGGTTGAAATTTCGACGCGAGGGAGGAACGCTCGACACCCGGTGAATTCGTCGAATTCCCTGTAAAACTGGCGGATTCCAACGCATTGCGATACGAGCGTAACGAGAGCAATCGTTCAAACACGATCGTTATCGTTGTTACGATATAATTAGTGGATAACAGAGAAATACAAGTTTTCCTTTTCAAATGGTGTTTTTTTACTGATTGAGAGTAAAATATAATACTTTCACACGCAATTAATGGATAATAAAGAAATACTTATAGGATTTCTCCTTGGAAAATATGTTTCACTGATGGAGAGTAAAACGGAACTTCTTGTATAATTTGTAGGTAATAAAGAAACGTAAGATTTTTCTTTGGAATGGCATTTTTCACTTGTTGAGAGTAAAATAAATTCTTCCCATATATGTACATAATTAATGACCAATAGAGGAGTAAAACATTTTTCACTGATTGAAAATAACACGAAATTTCAACGAGTACTGTAATTTAAGTACTCAAGATAAAGATTATTCGTCATTTCCCTGAATATCAAGCACTTTTTCAGTTTTCGCCGATGCTCTCCAGATAACTGTGATCCAGGATGAGTCGCGAAAGAACAGGAACGCGAGCTGGGCCAAACTGAATGATTTATAATGCACGTGGAGAACGAAGTGATGAGAAAGCGTATATTGTGGAAAATGGAATACCATGAAAGAGATCTTCACGAACTAGGATACAATCTTGACAGAGAACATTTCGGGAACCCAACAATTATACAATTCGACACAGAGTACTTCACAGAAACTTCGTGTTTCAACTCAACTCACATTCAACATCCAAAAACGATTTCAGAAGAATTTATATCATACACACAAATTTGTTCGACCATCTAGAGAACCTCACTTTACGTCACAGCACAATGTTGCGTTCGATTTTCGTCACGATTAATCCGGATGACGTTTATCAATTTCGCCAAGTTAAACAAGAACCATAAGATCGATTTTATCACTCTAAGGATAGTAATCACTGGTCGTAACGCGAACTAGAACACTAACAGTGGATTTACATCCTGTGTAGGCATAAGATGATCACGTACCTGGGTTCATATCCCGCGAGCTGCCAGTTTCTCTTCAAGCAGCAGTTGCACTGTTACCCTCGAAACACTGTATCGAAGCACGATATTTATATCTTTATATCTTTTTTTCCAAGTGAACAACTGGCGATAGATCAGAGGGTCCGGACACTTTTTTGTTGGTCGCGTTTCGCGCGTTTGCTTCGCACCAAACCGGGTCGTGAAAGAGGAACCGGGTCGTGAACAAGGTATCGGGTCGTGAACAAGGTATCGGGTCGTGAACAAGGTACCGGGTCGTGAACAAGGTACCGGGTCGTGAACGGGGAACCGGGTCGTGAACGGGGAACCGGGTCGTGAACAAGGAACCAGGTCGTAAATAAGAAATCGGGTTGTAAAAGAGACGTATACCAGCGTAAATTTTTATTTACGCTACGATGAGGATGCGATGAAACGAGAAATACGAAATAGGAATACGTTTAAAAAGCACTACACACAGTTTTCGGCGGCGTCCACGAGCCAATAACAGCAGGAGAACGATCACCCTCGCGAATCCGAAGACCAACAACGGAATACACCACGCTAACTATCCTTTCAGATTCATGCACGTCCCGACACTTCGACACTCGTTGTCCAAGACTCGACAGAAGAGGAGATACAAAATCTGTCAGCGGCTACAGCCGGTCATTCGTTGCTCGTGACGAATTTCCGGTTCACCGATTCGCTCTACGGTGACCTAGGCAAATTCCGTGTGACGATGTTCGTGATAGTAGTCCGTACGTTGCTGTGTCGAATAATAGCCGAGTCGTATGTTTCCTTCCCTTCTTTTGGTTCTGTTCTTCTCCTCTGGAACACGAGTTCCGTGCGACGCGTCACAGCCTGGCTAGAGGACACGGAACGAGACCGAGAACAAGTCATGCACTACGTGGAAACACCGATCCTCGTTGTGCAACACCGTTTTCTTCGGTCGCACACGCAGCGCGGACTTGCCGATAATCCTCGTTGACGAGTGTGGCGGTCCAACCGGCAGAAAAAAAACCAACTCCGTGACCGCGTCCAACCCCTCGATAAACGCGAACGATGCGAGGCCCGTGACGAGGGGGTGGCGAGAGTGCGTTGCTCGTGGCGTGAAAACGGCGGCGAGGGCTCGCCGGGCTCCGCGGCTCTCTCTCTCTACGCACGGAATAATATTTTAATGAAGGAAAGGCCGGACAGCGAAGTGCCCACGTCGGGTCGCGCTGCCGAACTGCTCGCTTCCCCGCCCCTCCGCGGCCGGCCGCTTCCACCCCTCCACGACACCGGGACGGCCGAGTGTGCTCCGTGTCCCGACTATCCCCACCATTCGTCTCACCACCACACCAAGCCGCGCTCGCGCACCCCTCTACGCCTCAAGCACCGTAGCAGCTGCGCCGCCGTGACAGTGGGGGAACCTGGGCGTGATATTACGCTGCGACGAGGCGTGGCCTCGCCGACCCTGGATGCTGCGTTGACGTTGCCTGGTGGGGAGCTTGTCGAGCTGTTCTCCCACCGCGACCCGAGTCTCTACCCCTACTACTCAGCGTGGTTGCGGCCGGCCAAAGACAGCGCTGCCGCGACAGCGCAGAAGCCGAGAACGACTCTGCTGAGACACTGGGAACACCGGGTGGGGGTAGAGACGCGAGTCGCTGCTCCTGCCTTGCAACTTCCCGGATATCTTTCCGGTAAACTTTCCTCTCCGAGGGGTAGGCTCTCTTCTGCCTCCTCTCTCGCTCTCCCACTTCGCTCGCTCGCTCGTCCGGACGTATCGTCTGCCCGACTCGATCGAAGATCCAGGATTTCCGACGGCAGGAGACGCCGGTAGACGTCTTCGTTGTGTACTTTCGTTCTCCTTCCTTTTTTCGACCAGCCCGCCCGGTTCCTATGTGAGAGTTTATCGGTGTGTCTGTGCATGATTTCCTCCTTTTCAGGAGAACCTGTTAAATTGTGACTCGCGTCGCCGACCGTCCAGCCCGGATCAATTTGGACGAGTGTCGAGCGGAGAAGCAAGTGCGTTTTCGGTGACTCGTCGCGTCTCGTTAACGGGGACGAGGGTCCGTCTCCGTTTCACCACGCATCTCTTTATCATCCGTTCGGCGTAACGATGGATATTTGAGAATCTTCCAATCCGGTGGAAATTACATTTTCACGATGTTTACGCCCTCCAATGGAAAATTGACAAATTCGTATAAATGTGCGATTTATTCGTCGTCTACGTAAGTCTAAATGTTATAAAAGTCTCTCCGCAGAATAAATTGAAAAGATTAGTACGAAGCACAGCGAGGTAGGTACCGGTATTTCCTCTCGCGCAAAACGATGACAACCGCCATTGTGCTTGGTACTGGTGTCCTCGCTGTGTCGGCTACCACCGATTATTCCTGCGAAAGATAACTAGAAAACGCAAGAATGCGATTTCCATCGGGTTTCTGAATGAGGATGACGAGTTTCTGTGGGACATTTAGCCAGCTACAAGAAGCTGTCCTTTTGTAGCACGGTGGAAGACTCATCGTTTCTTCGACGTAGGCGCTTCATTAGAGACGATCATGAAAAATGTCAATGTTTTCTTCGCTGGTACGCCGTGCTTCACCTATTTGTAATGATACCGTGTATTAACACTTATTAACACAGGCATTACGAAAGTGGGTAGGAATTGGTGTTACCGATGACTGATCACTAGCTTAGGAGATTTCATGCTTTCGAAACGTTTGCCCGTTAATTTGCGCGTAAATTCGTTTTCCGTCAGGGACGACTGTCGATGCCGCTTAGAACCTCACGACTCTCTTTGGCCTTTAATTAGCTCGATTTGTTCCTTCTTGTTAAAGGACGAGACAAAGATAAATGGACTAGGCCTCATAGAAGTTTCCATGACCATCTTGTTTCAAGACCGTTCGCTAATCAGCTTATTAGAACCAAAGCTAATTGCAACGACTTGTTTCGGATCGGTTTCTTATTAAAAGAGCAAACAGTCCTTTACTTTACCAATTAAACCATATATCATGACTGTTTTACGCACTCTGTTTACCATCGTATCGCGTAAAAATTTATTTCACTCGTTAAACATTGAATAATGAAATAATTCCTATTGAAAGATATTAATTGAAAAATTCAATTAGAAAAATGTCCATTATCGTGCTATAAAATCTACTCAAATTTCTACTCAGATTTTTTCGAATTCCATCAAATTCTAGAGTCTATGTGGAAGAAACAACCTTGTAATAAGGAAAAGAATGAAGAAGTAGGAAGCAAGTTCGTAGAAATTCGTTGGATAATCGTGGTGTCAAAAATGCAGAACTCAATAATGCAAATTTGTTCAGAAGAAAATTATAAATATAACGTCGCGGACGTGGTTTCCTGAAAATATCCTTTCTAAATAGGAAAACGAGTTTCACTCCTTATTAGAATATTATACATAGAAATTAATTCCACTTTGAAAAGCGTTCGCGTCTCAAGAATTCTATTACACAATTGGAAAGAACCTGCTGCTAATAATTTTATCAAAACATTTACGCTGGAAGACTCTGGTCTACGGACTGACCGGTGGAAAGCTAGCGACTGCGTTCGAAGAGGGTTGAACCGGCCATTTAAGGGGCAAAACGTAGAGAGTACGGGGTAGGAGAGGATATCTGTGAATGGATGGACCGAGAGGGAGAACGCAGTGTTCGTTTAAAAAGGGACCTCCTTGCCCCGAGCTCTGTCTTCAGTCAGTTTTACTGCACTTTCAGGATTCCGATGCCGTGGATGGCCAGGTGTCTCGTCTCTAGCAAAGGGAAACTCGTAAAGTGACTTTAAACCGATTCCTTCTTTCGTTCCGGTACTTTTCTTTCGTGTAAGGATGTGTGGCACCTCCAGTTTCTTTTTCTTTTATTTTTTATTTTTTTTTTTTTTTTTCGTTTTTCGAACAGAACAGGCCCGTTAGTGACGTTCGGAGATCCCACAAAAATTGTGGGGTTGAGGCGTTCATGTTCGCGTTGTGATTTAAAACGAGATATAAAAGTTGTCCGAAAGAAGGGACGGTTTGCTTGTGAAGGAGTTCGTAACGATGAACAAAAGAGTACGATTAATTTGGTCGCTCTATTTTTCATTCGAACCAAGAGAGTTAGAAGGTACTTTAACAGGAAATTAATTTTGCAGTTCTTTTAACTTTTTGCCAATTTTGTACAGTTTCGTTTCATTTCGTAATAACGAAATTCATGATATAACAAGGAGAAAGAAGATTCATGATATAACAAGGAGAAAGAAGATAGATCTAGAAGAATAACGTTCCACAAGCCTATATGTATACATTATAATGATAGAGATGTTGTTATTAAATTAACTGTAACGATATCTTGTACGTTCGTCAAGTTATAAAAACACTGTATTTTTTATGTTTTTTTTATTTTAGTTTTCCCGACCTATCATTATGAAAAATTCATCCAAATTCGAGATTCTCCTCGCAGCTTTCTCCTTTTTCCATATTCTAAACACTTTCTTCCCTCCAAAGTTTAATTTCCGGCACATTTCCCGCATAAAGAGAGCCAACCTCCTTCTGTATTCCAGCTCGATAAAATATACGATATAATAAACCACCTATAAAGCCTCGAAGTATTCCAATCTCTGCTATCATCCCACACGATCTCTCCAACGTTTCACTCGGACTTCGCCATAGATCGTTTGCTCTTTATACCTTTCTAAAATCACTTCCAACACAAAGTAATTAAATCTAATTCTCTTCTAACCCGTCAAGAGTGACCAAAGTTCCTCGAACACAACTCATCTACGAATAAATATAATTTCTTTATATTGGAATACTAGATCCATATATAACAATTACATTTGTTTATCGTATTATAAAAATTTATCACAATTGGATGCGTCGACTCTGGGTCGAATAGTTTTCGTACGACACGTGGTGTATAAACGTCGAGGTGCGGAAAACATATCTACATGTAGCGCGATGATTCCTTCCTAATCCTGCGTATCCTGTAATTTTATAGTTGCTTTCATGAATTTGTCAATTTCCAATAGAAATATCACCACATTTCTTCTGCAGGATCTTTATCTTTTAAATATCTTTATACAAAAGTTCTACATATTAAAGCTTCGAATTTCCTTATACAACCACGGAATTTTGGTTACCTACGTAAAGGTTAATCATGCCTGCTACCCTCGCATGAGAGATTCCATATGAAGCGTAACACTTTCCTTCAATCCGTCATCTCTGAGACAACAGGCGGAGGACAGAGGAAAGAGAGAAATCAGGACGCTCAAAAGATACAAAGGATCGGAGAGTGCGTGGAGCGGTGGTTCGTCCATCCGCGCGGTTTTATGGGGTCGTCAAAACGTACCGCGATACTTCGGTATGCGGCCAGCTCCACGCATTCCACGTCGTCGCTGAGGCGCTCACCGTAAGCTGCTGACCGTGGCCCGAACTATGAGAAATATTACAAAGAGTTAAAACAGCGACACGGTAGCCGACGATCCGCTTTCTGCCGGTGGGAAACGCTCCGCGCGAAAAAAACGCCGCGGCCGCTTGGGAACCCGAAACGATTCCGCTCCGTTCTGGCCGTAAAATCGAATTACTATCGTTTTACTCGACAACTATCCGAACGATTCGAAAGAGAATCTCTCGACGCGAAACTGTTCGCGCGGCCATCGGTTAAATCCTATGGAAATTTCTGCGGGCAGTAAAAGCTAGCAACGAACGAAGAGAACGCGCTAGTCCGGCTTTGATTTCGATTCGACGCTGTGCTCGCCTCGGTTCCTGGCAATCTTCCTTGCTCGTGAACTTGACTTTTCCAGAGTCGTGTGTTTTACGTTGGCATGCGTGAATGATGGTCTCTGTTTGGATTTTTGTTAGCTTGGTTCGGGTACCTGCAAGTCCTTTTTCGTGTTCTTGGCTATGAATATGAAGAAAGAATAGAGGAATACCTGGTAACCCTCTAACGTTAAAGAAAAAGGTAAGCGTGCACATATAGATCTAAATATACAGGTATATGAGAATTATATCCAGGAGAAGAAAGAAAATCGGGAAATCACGACGTTCAAACTCGTCAATGAGAACAATATCAAGGAAGAATTGCCAAAAATCTGGAGAAGATCATCGGAATATTACCGACATGTTACAAATCCAACATCTACTACCGTATTCTTCACGTTTATTCGACTTCTACAATTGCCATTTCTTTAAAACAACTTCAAATGAAACGTCAAACCCAACAGACGACGCAAAGAGAACAAACGTCCGATCAGTCAGTATAAGAATATCAACCAACTAATTTGAGTCAAAAGTCCGACGCAACTCGAACCCCTTCTTTATTTACCGACCCCTTGCGCGGCTAGGAAAACGGTCGCGGAATCGACCAGTTTGACGAGATTTATGATTTCAAGCATAATACACGATGGCGATCCTTATTCGTCGGTTAAGCTGGCTAACGTGTACGAATCGGTAAGAAGGTCGGTGGCTGGCGTTCGTCGACCAAAAGGAGGGTGAAACTCACGGCGCCCGGCAGTCTGGTCAGTCCGGTTTCCTTCCGGTTGAAAAGTTGCGCAGCCCACTGGCCAGCGCGTGCTCCTCGTCTCACCAACGACATTTTTCTTCTCTCTCCCGTTCTTCCCTCTATATTCATCCTATTCTTCACCCCTTTTGCGTCCAGGATTCGCCCCGAGGAACCGTTCACCTGGCAACAGGCCACGTTGCGTGCGTCTCACGAGTCGACGAGAGAACGTCCTTCCTCGAGAGGGTTGCTGTCTCCACCCCTCCTGTACGTGCTCGATGCACACGCAACCAGGGACGACCCTCCGAATCGTGTGCACGCGCGTGAGACCACGTAATTTTCTGACGAGTTCGTGTTCACCGAGCGAGGGTGAGGTCAGGTTTTGTCCCGGTGAAACCGTTCGAAGTCCGAATGCCACCGATTCATGCGCGGTTTCGTTAAATAATGGAGCTGGTTACACGGGTGACGAATTACGTGAGAATTTAATGGTCTTGTGGGGATACGAACGCGAAGAATTCGCGAGACTCTTTCGCGAATAGGTTGTTTCGAAGGTTTCGGGACTGCGTTGTTCCTGACCCAAGAATTCTTGATTGTTCAGGCGGATTAGTGTGGTTTTTGCTTCGGCTTTACTTAGGCGCAGAGTGAATAGAATGTTTAGAAAAGAAGGTATTTACGATTATAGTGGGATAATTCTTGTACCATTTCGAATTTTATGATTCTATGGTCGCGATAACTAGCGCGTTACGTAAGGGCGATAATTGCAATTTTCGAAGTATCTTCTTCGTTAATAAAAAAAATCACGACTTCTTTAAAAGAATTTTCTATCAAACCAGAGTACAATATTCTACAGTCAATATAACGGAGTAAAAGAGCACCAATTTGCGCCACAAGAGAAGATCAGAGAAGACATCGATCAAGAAAAGACAAAAAAAGAAAAGAGGAAAGACAGATAAAGAAAAGACAGGATCAGAAACGTCAACAAGATACGTCACGTACTGATTTCTCTTTATCAAATCCCTAAACATCACGAATGACATTAAAATAACACGCGATGGCGGATGAATTAGTATCAAAATTAGCTCCTCGCTCAATCGCTCTTACGTTGCACGCATCAAACGTCGAGAAACACCATCTCGTCAACTCTCTCAAATCCGAGAAACTTTTTCCCCTACTAAATCTGTGTTAAATCCGGACAACAAGGGAGCAACGGTAGAGAATTGCGCAGCATGGTCCGCTCTATTGTCTCCGCTGCTTTTGGGAATCTACGTGTCCACGGTTATGAAGATGATCCTGATGTTTCAAGAGAGAACGGTCTAGGAGAGGAAACAAGAAAACGAAGAGAAGAAAGAGAAAAGAAATTCGGCAAAAGAGTCGCCTTGATTGTGAGCATCAGGTAGTCGTTGCACCTGGTAATAGAATTGTTCGATACCAGCAGGTGTTAGCCATCGGTATTCAAAGCAAAATATTTTTCTTACGTTCTCGTGGCTGAGAGCTGCGAACATCGAAAGATTTCATCTCTTTGTTTAGAACCAGCCAGAATACTTTTTCGTCTTCAGGATACCCATGCCCCCTCTGTTTTCCCCGTAAGCCTTTCATTCCTCTTACGGAAATCTTCCTTCTTTTCCATCTACCTGTTCGTTCGATGTTCGACTTCCATCTACCTATGTCGTTGCTGGTGCTGCTCCATGAAAAACCATCATGAGGTAAGTAACTAACGATTGCTTTTAAGTTTCTCGTTGGATCTACCAAAGAATCAACGTGAAGATTTCGTAAGATTATCTATCTTAAGATTTGTATCTTATTGATAGAACAATAGCGAGCAATGATGAAGGTAATGTAGGGTTGTAAAGATCTTTATAATGGTTAGTTTAAATGCGATGATTGTGGTATTGTTTAAAGTCTTTGGGCTTCGTTTATTGTCATGGCATTTACTATATAAACAAAGTTAGGTGGTGTATTTTATTTTAGAGATATCGCTTATACTCTTACGCGTACCAAGTGATTAATTGTAATTAATATTTCTTGTGCGAAATCGGTGTTTTTAGTTTGAATTCGTTGCTTTAAAACCGACTGCTCGATTAAATGTTTAATAAGATAAAATTGATTTGAAATTCATCGAATGTATTGGAATATCGTTAGAAGCATTCTGGGTTAACAAATCCATTGTATGTTTATCCAACTTCAATTAGCATCGCTCGCAAAACACATTTACCAATTTCCGTTTTCCGTTTCCTCCATCATCGGACAACAGTCAATTCGAAGAAAATAATAGCCACGCGGGGAGTAGAATTCCAATAAGAATCAGAGCGAACCGACAAGTTCATTTCCAGGATGCCATAACTCGTTGTTCGCGCTTTCTCTTTCCTCTCCTCTCACAGCCTCCTCATCCACACACCTAACTACAAAAATACCAATTGCAAACAACTTTCCTCGTTGGCAAACATCGGAAGTTAAATCCTTTGAAAAATTATACGCATTTCCAAACGGCTGAGAATCATAATGCTATAAGATAGTTCACTGTTATTTTTCATAAAATAGTGTTCTGCGTTATAAGAAATCCATCGCACATAGTCGAATCGTGTAAACGTATCATGGTAGAGAATTATAAAACTACCGATAAACGGTGAAATATATCGCGTACATCGACAATTCTACAACTATTGTTTTCTGCGAAGATGTAACTTCCTAGAAGGACAGTTAATATTCTTAATAACCATCGATTATTAATAAACATTAACGTTCTTAATTGTGACTCTCATAATTCAGTAACGTGTGTATATTCGTTACTTATTATCGTAATACCTTCTCGCTGAGTCAAATAATCTTACAATAAGGTTATTCCAATCATTTTCTTATATTTGATATTTTTTCTTGCTGGATGTAAACTGCGCGACATTTTCTTATTCTTTGGTTAATACGTATTGGAGAAGTACACGCGATTAGGTACATTACACACTAATGATGTTTCATAATACGCAACAAGTCTTATTATCGTGTACAAAGTTCAAGATCGAATTGTAAGATGCGGAAGCTTAGGTGACTCGAATAATCCTATTTTATTATATCCTAGTAGAAGGAAGAAAAACCGTGAGACAAATATGGAAGGGGACGTTGAGAAGTAGCGGAGGATAATTGAAGGAGATAGAAACGAAAAGGAGGATGAAAGGAATGGGGGAATAGGCGTCGAGCAGCCGGCAGGATACGCGAATGTAGTTTAAAGTCTAGACACAATGTAGGACCCCCGAATTAGTGGCCTGCCGCGCGCTGCTTCTACGGTAATTAACGAAATTAGTCGCAATTAGAGAGTGCTCGGCGTGTCCCTCTTTCCTCTGCTCAGCAATCGGAGAAGAAGAAAAAGGACGCCGTCAGACGATCGGAGTGCCGGGACGTCCTCGAATGGTGCGTTTACGCCAAGACTTAATGACTAACCGCATCGTCCGAAAAACTATCTAAGCACGAAACTATGGGAACCGGGAACTGTTCGACCCGCGATTACCATGCCGGCGGAAGGGAACAAGAAGAAAGGGGAGAGAGGACGTAGAGAGCGTTACTCTCCGAGCGAAGATCACGCTAACGGATAGAAACAACAGGACTATGGATGATTGGATCGTCCAGTTGGAGGATTTGATGAGATCGTTCTTGCATCGTAAGGATCATCGATTGGATATGATGCGATGCATTTTTCTATAAAATCAAAATATCTTTCATATATTTTCCGATACGTGATATTACGTTGGAGAAGCAGAAGCGATTATTTTACTCGTTTTCATGAAGGTTGATAAAATATTAAGCGAGTAATTCCATTTAAGCGATAACAGTCTGTATACCGATCAATCATAAGTTAGAAAAATGTTCTAGTCGATACGATTAGTAGGCATTTTACGAAGAAGAGGTATTATTTTGATATTTTCTTATCTTTGAAATTACTTGTACTCTTGTTCCTTTAACTCGATAAAAATGACCACATCTGTATCGTATTATGTAACGCGACTTTCATTGAAAATCATAAGAAGCGTCGATTAAAAAAATTAACGGAGACATTATGAAAGAAATAAACCATAGTAAATATAAGTCTACAAAGACACCTTTCACTTGACCGTTCTATATTCGATGCTAATAGCAAATTCCCTTTCTCGCTAAACCACCCTCTATCTCGAGTCGACACGATATCAACGAACAATCGCGTTTTCGAATCGCGGTGCCAAGAGAGAAATTCGAGGATCAAGGTCACGTAGACAGGTTCCACCAACCTGTTAACCGTGAGGCTCATCGTCGAATGACACTGGTCAGCTCGACGACCGTACCAGGACCAGGAAAGCGGAAAGAAACACGCAACGACGGGGCACAAAGCGTAGAAAAACGAGGACCCTTCGTTACTCCATGACCCCCAATAGGATGTTAGAAGAACGCGTAACACCTGTTTCGTCATGGATGACTGTGAACGCTTAAAAACTGTCGGCGAAATTGTAATAACAATGAACCACCCGCCACCGTTTGACCATTGTCCGATCACGAATAGTGTACGAATGGTGAATCGTCCTACGCAGAGAGATATTTTATACAGTGTTATTATTCGCAGGCATGTAATCTTAATTCCGTTGTAACCGTCAAGCAGACAGGTATAAGAGTACCTGCCGTGCGTTTCATGGCCACTACGCGACCTTTCGGTTATTTATTATCTTTGTTTACAGTGTTTCATCCACAATTAACGTAGATTAGTCCCCTAGGTTAGGCCCTACCTTTGAAACCGATGTCCCCGGATAGAACACGTGCTAACAATGTTTCAATGGCTAATCGAACTGCAGATTGGTCAGCATGGTCCGTTTTTGAGAAACTACAGACCTACCTGGGCCGTTCTTTTTCGTATTTCTTCAAGATTTTGGTAGTAAGGATGGAGTGCAGGTAATGTGGAATTTTGGATATCTTTTCTAAAAGTTTGAACGAAGAAACAACGACAGTGTTGTCGAGGCATATTAGTTTGGGAAGTGTTGGATTGCAACGACGATTCTAGTTGATCGTGTACACGCTTTTGTTTTAATACTGAAAAGTGTTCCTTGGGTCTTCTGATTTTGTTAAAGCTTGATTGAAAATAAAAAATCGATATGTGTAGTATCGATGCTGGACTTATTCGTACAACGAAGGGGCTTGAGATGTACCTATAACGCAGGCAAGTGATTCAAACTGTTTCCTGAACAAGACGAATCTTTTATGTTTCATACTGCGCTCTACGTTTGAAGTTAAACCATTGGAGACTAGAGGAAAATTTTGAAATAATTCGATCAAGGAAATAACAAGTTAAAGAAATATTTCAGATAATTCTATTCAAAATGAAAAGTGTATCAACGAAGTGCTAAATTCTTTTTCGATACCCATTATATTCACTCCAACGTCCCACATAATTTTTCAATCACTCGCAACAATTTAATCAAACAAGAATTAAGAAACTAAAATTTATGCACGATAAGTGAATGACGTGTAACGATAAACTTAAAAAAATAAATTCTAACAAGCAAGAATATGGATAAGACATATAAAAATTCGTCCGACTGCCGAGATATTAGATTCTTATGTTCTCCCCGTGGCCTTTTTTGATTCATCCGAACGCTGGAACATGCAAATTTCGACACTTGGTCGATTTTACGATCTCGCTTGTCATGGAAGCTACTATACCGCGTTTAATATCTCCTCTTTATGAAATCCGTGGACGTGCACAGCTGAACACACGGCTGATCGTGCACTATTATAGTTTATGTGTTCGATCTGTAAACAGGATTACACCGAGCGCCAGTGTAACTATACGTACACGTTCCTTCGAACCATTATTATCTTACGCTCGATGCACGTCGCGGCATTAAATCGTCGTACACCTGATCGGACTTTTACCCCTTCTTTTATTCTCCATAAGACTGTGGTGCGAGAAGCGACGAATAAAAAAGAAACGGCGACGTGTCTATTACTGGCACCGTCGAAACGTATCTCTCGTAAAATTGTTTGCCAAACAAGGTACGAGCTCCGTTGACAGGTGAAAGTTTGCCTTCTATCGGATACCTGAGTGAAATCAATTAAATCAACAAATCGTTACTGTTGAGAAATGTGGTTTTCTTAATTGTTGCTTAATCTCAACGAGTTTTGTTCGTTTGTGATTTAAGGCAGGGGAATCATTAGAGACGTTATTTAACTTTAGACACTTATTGTTCTAAGATACTAGATATTTGGTCGTATTTTTCACCCAAAAATTTTATGGAGCGACAGACGATTTGTTATATGTTATTTATGATACGTTCCATTTTGTCATAAATTATATACCGAAAAAAGAATACCATAAATTATTTTAGTACCTGAGTACTAAGAATTCCACATGGAAATTTTCTAAGGTCAAGTATATTTTATTTCGATCTTATAAGATATCTATTAGACCAATGAATTTGTCTTGTCGATAGGAGATTAATTATAACGCAATGAAATTAAAAGTACACGATGCCATTTAAGAAACGTCAATGACCTTAATGACCGTAAAAGGAAGATTTTGAAAAAATCTCGTGATTTTATGTATCTCCTAAAATATTGCAATTTTCCCCCCTAACAGATTTGCATCTAAGGTTTGTAATTACTTTGAAATCCCGAATTGCCCGAGTTGGCGGGAAAAAATCTGATTCTTCTACGTTAAAAAGTCGACAAAGGGTGTAATCGTTGAAATTAAAACCAGAGATCGAACCTGAATAACAACTAATGTTACCGATCTTGCTTTTTCAAACACGAAAGTCGATTCTTTTCAGTGATCTTTACGAGGCTAATGACAGACATCGGGAATACGAGCCGGCGTGCAGTGGAATGATTTCCAGTTTCACGGTCGGTATGCAAATTCGAGGAGTATCCGTGCGAGGCGTTCGAGGGTAATTCACGGACAAGAATAACACCTCGAGCGCGGACATTGAAAGCGAGCGGTCCGCGAACAATTCGCTATTTGCATTTCTGCGGCCAGCTCGCGAGGTGGCCACCGTCGTGCGTGCATATGTGACGGGACAAAAGAAGAGGGAACGAAGAACGTGACGGAAACTCAAACGGGTAAAGATGGGTTTGTATCTCTTCTTCGGTTGAAGGGGGTTGAAGACTTCGATCAGGGGATGAGAATTGTTTCTCGCAACAAGAGACGACCGTTTTCTTCTCTTTCTCTTATTATACCAAGTTTGATATATTCGAGATACTTGCCGAAGATTTAAAATTAGTACAAAAATAGTTTTATTTTCTCTTTTCTCAAATTTCTTCAAATTTTATTTTCTCGTTCTCAATTTTCTCATATTAGAGTGATACATTATCACGATTGCTTGCTTAATTGTTACTTTAACTTGATACTTAATTGTAATAACTAAATGATACGTAATTCACTTTATTATAGTAATTAAAACCAGACACTGCTTTATGAGTAGTCTTATCTCCTCGATCATCTTCCGGTGTATTTAATTATAGTAATTTCCTAAACATTCGCGAGAGAATGAAATCTAGAGTGCAATTGATACAAATGAAGTTTTCAAAATATAATTAATAAAGTCGCAATAATCCTCAATAAAGATTTTCATTCCCGCTCTTGCATCTAATAATTTAATTTTTCAAACGCACGTCCATGTCGTTCTCTTGACTCACACGACGCAACGTCAATTTGTTTCTGCAAGAAGAGACGTCATGAACCATCGATCTCTCGTGATCAAAACTAGATCAGAAACGCGTTGGTTTTGCGTGGCGATTTGGTGGTCACATCAATGGCCACGGATACGTGTTCAGAAACGTGGAGCTGACTGCACGACGCGGTGGCCAGTGAAACGCACATAAAAGCGGTAGATAAACGTAAGGGGGCATTGATCGTCCGTCGCTCCTCCATTCACGAAGTTGCCGGTTATGGCTATACTTATGTGCTTAGGTGCACATCACATATACCGACCGTGTACACGTTTGCACACACGCGATACGATTACTCACGTGTGCACGAGGCCGATGTGTGTGCATACTTGTATGTATATATGTGTGCCTGTGTGTGGTTACGTATATACGCGCATCTCTAACATAGTCGACAGCGATTCTTGCCACGGCCATGCGTGGTCACGGCACATACACACGATGAAATCGTTTCGGGGTCGGGAGAATAGCCCTGACCTTCCGCAAGTCCCCGTTCGTAAGTTGTGATAAAACGAAAGCCCGGTGACGTCACTGGTCCCCATGTGTCACGATACGTAGCTGAAACTTCGATACGTTGGTCTTTGAACGTTTCGTTTTTCAAATTTTCGTGAGAATGCCCGAACTTTTTTTATGTGATGGACCGAATGGTTTTTATACAAATAAGTAGTTAGTCACAAGTAAAAAAAAAAAAAAGAGGGAAAGAAAAGTAAAAGACAATGAAAGGGGTAGAAAACAGATTGAGCTAAATGCTATGAATTCTAAAAACATAGTGAAATCTACGATAAGCACGGAAGTTAACTAACTAAGTGAGTTTCGAACGAGAATCCAGTTAACCATGGAAAACTATGAACACCCTACTAATCGCTTCTCCAAGTCACTCTATTCTATGTCTAACCGATTAAAACCAAAGAATGCCCATTCATCTTTCTTCTACTACATAAAACCCAAGTTTAAGTATTACCAACTACCTCATTAATGTGAATTCTTTCAAATTGGTCTTTTCAAACACGCCATTCAATATTTCTTAAATTTGTATTGTTTATTAATCAAAACAAAGGAACATAGATAGGGGTTTAGGGAACAAAACAGACCGGGAGAGGTCTAGCTTGGATATCGTAGTAAATTTCTGGGAGTCGATTACGATGGCCAGGTAGAGGCGTGAAATTTCGATCGTATAGTTCTGGAACGGTCTGTGGATGTTTGGCTGGCAGGTAAGCGATGCAGTAAAATGGTATTACTTCAGCACACTAGGAAAAACAAAGATGGGTGCAGAGAAAAGCAGAAAAGAGAAACGTTTTGCTTCTATGTTCTCGTTAACGATACCGGATTTGTTTCTAATTTAAAATCTCTCCTGGTTCTGGCGAAAAAAGGGGAAGCTGAAAAGATAGGAACATAGAGGACAGAGTGGAAGTAGAAAGAAAGACGATGCTGGAAGGCGCTTCGAATACGATCAGACTGAGACCAAAGAGAAAGTGATTTAAAAGAGCGTCCTTCGTGACTATATGTACCTACACATGAAAGTTACGACTATAAGTTGATATAATCCAGTGATTTGAGTCCGTTGTGTTCATATTATACACGCAATAGGTTCAGAAGATATTTTGGACGTAGGATAATATATTTTCCACAAAACTACGAAATAGTGCTTCGAAAAGTCTAGCTAGAAAAATTAATTATTTATGTATCTTCTTATTTGTATAGCACAAACTGGGAAAGTATTTAAGGCAATAATTTGTCTACTAAATTTGGAATAAATTTAAAGTCCGATCGAATTTTGACGTATTTCCGCATGCATAAAGCATAACCGTGAAACTATTGAAAATAATCTAAATTCATAGGTTCTAAACAACATGAAATTTGTTCAAATAATACTTTTATGGAACATGTAAATATTATACTTCTTTTTCTACATCAAAAGAAGAATTGCAACAAAAATACAGCGAATTTCCTGCATACTGAGGAACTCAATCCTTCCGTGTATTCCTCAAGTAGCACCACTTTATCCAATTTGCACGAGGCAAAATTTAATCTAATCCAGCAAAATGTAACGAAAACCTCACATCCTATCGTTCATATCGTCAAAGGTACCGCCATTTATATCCAAGCGTGCTTCTAGCGTCTCGCTACATTTCATCCGGCAAGTATACACGTGTCCAACTAGACATAACCATAGACGTGCAAGAAATCCAGACGAAAAACAAAACGGAAGAACGGAAAAGAAAAGAGAAAACTTATGGTACGTAGTAAGGAGAGATTGATCGATAAGGTGAACGTTCCATCTAATAATGGAGAAATTTCGTTCGAATGGAAGAAGGAGCGCGAGGAAAGGGGAAGCAGAAGAGGCATGTAGACGGTGATTCCCCGAGCCAGAAACGTTCGTGATGAACGTAGCGGTGCATCGATAATCGCTCGCGTGCCACGAAGGCGCGAAGGACGTAACGGAGATACAAGCTCGATACGCTGTACTACAGGCCGATCAACTCGATAAGGTAATTATTAAATGCTAATATAGAGAATCGTGTGTATTTCTGCTTTGCACATAACTATCCGCATGCCGCGTCTTTGTACGTTGATTTAGATGGCGGCTCGGTGTGGGTGGATCGCGATAGCGACGACAAAATTGGTATATTTGTATTTGAAAGGAGGAAATTTCAATGATTAATTGAAATTAATCAAAGAAGTGCATTGAGATTTATGTGACGAATGCTTCTTAGTGATTTGTGAACTTTTGTTAATACAGTGCATCTGATGAATTTTGTCAGCTAAAATGTAGCGTGTATTGTGTTAAATTTCAAATCTATTTCAGATAATGTATCTTTTTATTTTTGTACATTTTTAAGTGACGTTTATAGTATAGCCAGAATTTCCTTTCTATACTTGTTAATTGTGAAATTTTACTTTTATGTAAGAGACAGTAGATGAATGTCTCGGTTCTTATAGTATGAAATAATTAGATCATATTGTTATTTCGTCGGCTTTAAACTTACCAGATGAATCTCATCATTCGGTGTTTGCAATTCGTCTTAGGACAGACATTCCTTGAGAAAGATATAAGACAGATCGCAAGCTAGATAGAGATCGTTCTTCCGAATAAATTAATAGACAAACGAAACCTTTTTGTACAATATTTTCCAAACTAATATTATTGACTAAACTAAATATTATCGACGAAGATAACAAATGAATGGTACAATTTTATAATAAGCCTAATTAATTTCCTATAACTTGCCTTCTCATAAAAATCACTTCTAAATCCCATCTAAACATCCGCGTGACAATATAAAATTATTTAACTGGAACTCACAACCCTTTCCACCGACCAATCACTCTCAACGTAGCGCCCATACGCACTCAAAGCCTCCAGCGCCTCTCTCAGAGCCAGTCGCAAATTTCACAGGTCAAGAACGACTTGTGGTGTCTGTCTGGTTGTCGAACGATATCCTCGAGCACTAAATATTACGAATGCCGGGCGAACTTTAAATTAAACGACGGTTCAAGCCCGGCCAGATTAGCCACCGCGCAATGCATAAATACAGTGCAGAACCGGCGCGGTGTCCCGGTCCCTATGTAACGCCGGGACTTACGAGCGCCTTGTGTCCCGAAAAACACGTCCCTTATCGTCCCGGTATCTCGTGCAATGCCGATGTTACATGTTCGTATCGAGTGTCATTAAGTGTGATTATATTACCCCGTCTGTTCACGTGTACAGATAGAACGAGATAGAACGTGAGAGGGGGATGGAAAACAGAACAAGAGAGAATGGAATGGAGAGAAAGAGAGGAAGGAGAAGAAAGCACGTTGGAGGACTGGGACACAGGAGGGCACAAGAGGAAGAGGTTTTCGTGCCGTGCTGCCAGAGGACGGGGCCAGAGAAGCCGCTTTTACGTCGATACGTAATTTATTGCCATATCCGATATTAAAGTATCGTGGATAAGACGAAGGGATTGGCAGAAGGTCTACCTGCGAGTTTCTTCCCTTTCTTCTCGGCCGCGAGGACGCTACGCGTGTGGGAGTTTCTTTCTGCACCTCTTTTGTTCGTCCCCATTTCTTTTCTCTTCCCTCACCCGCTACGTTTCTTTTCCACTTCGCGTATTATTTTGCTTTAGTTTCAACCGTATTTCTGTTCAGTCGGATTCAAGCGACATTTCAGGAGTATCGAATATTCGTCAGTTGACAAGAAATTATTAAGGCAAATTATTAAACCAGGTGGTAAAGATTTTAAGTTTAATTCGGCTGGATTCGTAAAAATATTTAATTTTAATATTTGGCGACAAATTTTACAAATAATCTCGATTTACATTCTATCGATTCCATAGAAATAATCATCGATAGATCGCGCATCTATACTTTTATTGCCTATCTTTATTACTTCAATTTAGGGGAAATATAAAATACCCAAATATTCGTCAAGTGGATTTAACATACAAAATTATAGAACACGTACAAAATATAACATCTTCTACGATGTATAGTGGATGAAAGGAATTTCTGCCTTCAGAGTTTCATTTCTTTAGTTCTATGTTCATAAAAATATAAATATTTAATCAATATTTATGATTAATTAATAATACCACTTACAAGCGATAATTGGATATGAAACGCGTGAATCCGGCTTTATAGGGGACACGAATCGCATTTCTGTGGAGTGGCTCGCAGGATCTGTGCGTTGATTGATGACGAATTGGTGTGCTAAGAGTGAGAAGCGGATGGATATTTAACGCCGCATTTAGTCTGGCAACGAGGCTGGAAACACGGTTTGATGTCGCACGAGGATGAAAACGGCTGCTTAATCCTGCTACTTAATGCACCGTTCGCTTGGAGGTTGAACATGAAAGATGTTATTTTCCGGTGCTGTTATATTATAGATATTGTAGCATATTTTGCAGCGGAAATGGAGAAATGATATCATTTGTCACCGGGAGGAAAAGTTGTTTAAGCGAGTGGATAACACTAGTGCTTTTTGTTAGGCTCGTCATTCGTTTGGATAAATTTGGAAGATGTGAGAGAACGTTTTGGCAGAATTTGTGTACTATATTTTAAACAATCCGCTTCAATGTTCGAACGGTGGACTTTAGCGATTAGATGAAATTGTGATAAAGAAAGGAATTAAGTTCTTTAATTTTTTACTAAACCCAACGTTTCCGAATACAAAAATAATTATTATCAAAAAAAGGAAGATCTTCGTAAAACGAATTGGCAAATGTTACAAATTCTGTATTACATAACGGAATGGAGAAATTCAAAGGAATCTTGAAATTCATTCAATATAGAAAACTACTGGATCTTTCGTAAAGTTATTATACCGGAACTTCAAAGCCATGTGAAATGCGGCTAAAAGAATAGAAAAAAAGACACTATGGAGAAAAGCGGAAATAAGTAATAGTTTCTTAATGGACGACAAACGAAAGGGAAGCAGGTAAGGCAAAGATAAAACGAAAGATCGTAATACTCCTTAATTTGGTGGCGCCATGAATGAACGAAGGAACTCACGTTTCAACCTGGAACGCATACTCATCTTCCATTGGGCCGTGGTAAAACTAACAAACCGGTGGCTCAGCCGTCTCTGTAATTTTTTAATTACAGGGCCGCGTCTCTCAGTCACTCAGCCCCGGTGACTTGCAACCGGTGTCTAGAATCCACTCCCTAATTTTTAATAACACCTAGCGTCGGAGAAAGCCAGAGTAATAAGTTTGTAGGCGGTTCTCCATGGGTTCCGAACCAGGAGCGGAAGAAACGAAGGAGCAGCGAAAGAGAGAGGCAGAGCCACCGGAAAACATATTGGCAGCGTACAACAAAAACCTATTTTGTGGTAGATGGTTCAAATTACCCCGCGTCGTTTTAAGAAGAAATTACTAGACCATCGAAATTATTCGATACGGCGAAAGTGTTTTCTGAACAATAGCGAATGCAAAAGTTTAAACATGGTATCTAACCGTAGCGAAAAAATTCCTAACGCGTGGGTGTTTTAATAATTTACGGTATTTAAATTTTACTGAAATAAAATGACATTGTTTTCTTGAAAATATCGACGCAGAATATTATATTGATTTTATGATATAGATAGATATTGCATGTGTGTGTGTCGTAATTGGTAAACGACAAGGGGAACAGGAAATGTAATAAAAACTACGCAAATGTCTGTTAATGTTTGTGACAATTGTAACAATTTTCATTTTGCCCTTTTGTTAATATTCAGAATGCGTGAGTCATTCTGTTCCATTTATTTGGCTTTCAATTATTTGTTCATTCGAGATACACATCAAAAAGGAGATTTGGAATAATATATAATTATAGTCGTTCTACGAATACCTATGTGTCGGCATTATTAAAAATGTGAATAACCTCTGAATTCTATGTTGAATACGATTGAAAGATTGTACGCAGAAGTTTCATAGCTTTGAGGGGGCATAACACGTGCGTATAATACTTTCTTGTTCAGCGTAGTCCAAACGCGACAAACAAAAATTCATTTTCCTATCTATATTAAAACAACGAACCATTCAAGTCACACGAAGAAACATTTTCGACCCATAATACCTACACCGATTCGATAGGTTTTTTCTCTGAAATATTCATTCTTTCACGCAACGTTTCTTCCGATTTTGATCGAGCTTCTACAGCTGCCATTACATCAACCTTTCAATACAATATCACAAAATAATCTAATCTTATCATGCGTAATAAACAATTCCAGTTATCGTAGCCAAAAAGAAAAACAAAACGAAAAGAATCAAAGGAAAACTAAAGAATATTTGAGGAAGACTAGAGGCATACGACTATGCCTAAGTTGCGTTAACCGCAACAGACGAAATGGGAAAAAGATAAGGAAGAACGGATGGTAAACACGAAAAAGGGACGAGGAATCAGAGCAAGACGTCGGACGTTCTTCAAATCAACGTGAACGCGATGGGTAGAAGCAGTGACAGTCGGCCGAGCAATACGCGGGTTTTATTATGCGCGCGATCCGCGCGCGCCTTCTAACCGAGGCTTATGAATAAATATCGCGATTTCCGTCTGCGGAGAGATCGAGAGAGCCGAACCTAGCATCGACGGTGCGGCAACAGAACGGATCGATAAAAATTCGTCTCGTACAGCCAGCCGCCATAAATATTCCAATAAAGGTCGACCGTGCGTCGTCGGGCCGCCTTGAGAACGTTTCGTCTCTGTCCCTATATTCAATGCCCGTCCACGGGCTGGCCGGCTTACGTCGCGTGGAACGCGAGAAAAATTTTCCAGGATATTCTTTCTCTTTTTTTTCTTTTTGTTTTTCTTTCTTTTTGGCGTTTCTCGTTTGTCCACGATCGACGTTCCGAAACGATCTCGCGGGCGTTTCGCGTCGAGACGACGCGACGTGCTGCTCTGAATTTTCTCGTGGTGGAAATCTTTCTATTTCCGATGTGATTTAGAAACGATAGGTTGTTCGTGCGTTGTGACGCGAAATACGAAACGAGATTTTAAATGGAAGTCATCGAGTATGTGATTTGACAAATTTGCACGGTGTTCTCTATAATTTTTTCAGATTTCCGTCACGGATTCTCTCTACTCTTTCAATGACACGCTTTTTCATGAAAAATGTCGCTGATTTAGCGATGGGATAATATAGTTTCGTTGGAAGGTTGTTTAAAAATTTGTTCATTTACTTGTTCGCAATTTTAGAATAAACTGGTCTTATAGTTTCTTCGTTTCCATGATCACGCGCAGTAGAATTCGAGGAACTAGTTTCTCTAATTAACTAACCACAACTTAATTTAAGTTACTAATACTATAGGTGATACTAAATGTTTTTAAATTATGGTTAGATGAAAGTAGATAAATGGAACAATACCTTTGGTCAGTAGTGCTGCTGGTTTAACGGAAAGTAGAAACTTTAAATTTGGTATTGAAGTGGGCCGTTTTCGCTTGCATGACCTGAAACTGAAACAACATCGATTTAAATTCGATTCCAACATCCATAAGATTTTAAAGTGTACTTTCTTTGTATTTGCATTAAGTTACGCCAGATTTCCATTACATTAGATACCTACCAACGTCTACCGCATTTTTGTTTCTTTTATAATAACTTAGTTGAACAAACATTTTGACTTCTAGAATTGCAATTGTGTTACTCTTCGTTCCTTTCTATCTCTGATCGATAATCATAATATCACGTATAATAAACTTTTATAATTTTTAGTCATGTCGGATAAATACGTAATTCCAAATTATAAATAATTTCTTATATAACTCTACACCGTGAAACTCTACTTCAAAAGCAAATTGTTATTTCCAAAAATCAACTAAAAAGCATCTAACCGTTTGGAATTTTTATTTTATCGTTCAACAGTCAGGATAAGCATGAGCCATCGCGTTTCAACGTCGCGTCAAAGGGGATGATAAACGCGAGGAGCACGGTTCGCCGAACGGTAACGTCGATTACACAACGGCGAGGGATCGTTTTGAAAATCACTTGACGATCGCGATCGAATCCAACCGGCCGTCCCGTTCAATTTAAATATTTAACGGAAGAGAATAATAACGGTCCATTATGTTCGCGCGACAGCTACGCGATGCTGTGTGAGCGCTGGTGTTGGTTGCGCGCTATCGGCCAGTGTTATTAATGTTACTATTTACCATCGCTGCTGGCGCAATTGTCATCACGCCAGACAGTACGCGGCACTAATTACCGTCACGGCAGCCTATTGTTCCACTTAAAGCTGATTGTTATCGTTACGCAAATTGCAGCCAATGCAGCGCGAGCCAGTAATGATTTCGCACCGATATCAATTCCGTCGAGCGTCTGAATGCCTATATACTAATGCACTTATGTACATTACATATACATGTGTATACGTGGAGAACACGTTGCCGTGGATGATAATTTTTCTTATTGTTAACGACATTCCGATCGTTAATAAGCGGGGCGGAATAGTTTTCCATTAGCGGTGGACAGCGAATAAATGACCGACTACGTAATCGGACAAAATAATCGCCGGCTAATGTCTTGATAGATTGACGCGATCGAACGAGGTCGATGCGCCGCTGGCTGCTGCTTCGAAGCGAATTTGCAAGTCGAGTTTTGCGAAATTCTTCGACACGACAGTGATCAGGGGGTGAGATCGCGCGGTGACTGTTACTGCGAGCCAAGCCAAGGTCTTTGGTCGAGAAAACGTGCGTTGTAGAAGATGAGAATTTTATGATTTAGCGTCTGTGTGGACGTATTGTGGCAGAAATATGAAGAGATGTTAGATTCGGATCTGTGAAATTATTTATATCAAGAGAATCTGGATATTAAGAAGTCTATAGATACTGTAGGATATCGTATGTTGCACGAGAATTTATAATATTTTTGTATCAAATTAGTATTTCAATCTTATTCCGAGTTGGAAATTCTTGGCAATTGGAAATTTGATACAAAGAGGCGAAATTTTTTGAAACGCAGCTCATACACGATGGTAGCTTCGATAATACAGAATTTATTGGCAGCGCGTTGAATTTTAAAATTGTCGTACAGAAATTGGAAAACGTGATATATTTCTTTCTTGTATTCTTCAAATACGATTCTTTTGAACTATTCCTCTTAATTACTTTAAGAGCAAGAACAGTTAATTTTCGTAACTAACAGGATAAAATAAAATCATTGTCGATCCTTTTCACCGACTAAAATCGAATTTCATCGAACCGATGGTTTGCGGTAAAAGGAATGTTCAGATTTAAATGTGCAAGCACAATTTTACCAGCCTAAATCACGCAAGCGGTTGACGTTGTGAAAGCAGTTCTTGTTGGTTTGAAAAATCATTAACAAAGATTCTTCACGGCGACAAACGATAGATAGATCCTTTGAAACAAGGCGACGGTTACGATAAAATTCCGCGGCGGCTACGTTCGATCGTAATTATCTGGTCGTGTTTATAAATCACCATGGATCAATTAATGCACGAAACGAAGGGAGAGAGATAGAAGGGGGAGAAAAAAAGGGGGCCAGTAAAGGTAGAAAGCATGCGCCGTTTTATAATACAGTCTGTGATCTTAAATCAACGTCCTTTTCTTGGCCGGAGATAAATCTTACGCGGTCGAGCTCGGCCTAAGAAATATAAATACGATTGTGCATAGAAACGGGGCGTTTTGTCGCTCGAAGCGCGCGTCCAACGAAATAGTCCTCGCGATTTCGCTCCACGTCCTCGTTTTGCAAGGAACTCGCGAAACAGGGAAGGATTTATAAAGAACTTGAGAAGAACTTCTGCATTTTTTAATTTCTTAATTTATAAATACGTTTCACCGTCTAAAGAAAAGATGGATATTCTGTAATTAAGATGACAGAATTTGGTTTAAAGGAAATATCATAGCGAGAAACACTGTAGATAGTGTCTTCTGTGAATGGAGCAATAATTGTTAGATAAATAATATGTGATCGTTTGCACTGTTATTTAGGTACACTACTTAGGGTATACTACTTGGGTTGGCTGTAACATATAATATGTTATCTTTCTAACACATAGCTATATGTAAATCGTTCTAAGATATTTGAATGTTTTGGAATTTGCAAAAAGCAATATCAAATTCCGAGAAATTTTGAAAATACGTACAAAATGGAAACAGATGCGAAATTGTTTCAATGCTTGGAAGAGTAAGCAAAACAGATATAGTTAAAGATATCGGATCTCTATGGTATTTATTGATAAAAGAAAATTGTATATTGGTAATTATATTACATCTGCAATAACACTCGAAATTTGTCACATTTTCATAAAACGATCATCCCTCGCATCGAATCGTTAATTAAAAAAAGGTACCGTTTCTAATGAAACAGTTATTTTCTCAGGGCAAATGGATCGATATTCTGTCCAGCATACATCCTATATTAAGTTCTAAACAATATTTTATACAGAATTTCTATTATATTTTCCGCTATATAATATCTCTAGAAATTTTAATATTTCAGAAACAATTTATGGCTTCTTTGAAAGCATCGGGATGTTTGTTCGTCGAAGCGAGGAGAATTCTCCGGGAAGGACGCGTCTGCAACGAGCGCTGCAACGCGAGTGGACGCCTCCCGGTTCGGACAGCGTCTCTTATTAGCCGCTAAGGCGTCGCGACGCCCTGGTTGCAGAAAAATCCGCGAGATGGGGACGCCCGTAAAGCTGGCTGCCACAAAACACAAGGCAGAATCGAATCGGGAAAGACGAAGGCGCTAATTCATACGCTCGATTCTGTTTCCGCTGTTCTATTTTATTCTCAAACGTCTTCGTCGTCAGATATTCATCAGAGATGGTATCTAACGTGAGACATGACATCGCAAATTATATTTGCTCGAGGATGTAACTCATTTATCATATACTTCGTGTAGTTCTTTATGTTCTAACGTATGTATGTACATGCATAAGGTACGTACGCGTGTATATGTACATACGTACGTGATGTATATTAAAGCGATGTCTCGGGAAATTTGCATTTTACAGAACGTGATAAGCGAACCACGTGTGAGCAAGGATTACTCGGTTCTTTGACATTCTTGCAGCTTCGACTTGCTTTCACAGTAGCTGACAGATTCTTCGATATATGAGCTTTCCAGAAGGTAATGATTAACTTCTACGTTTTGTAAGTTTCATAATTTTCTCACTCAGGTACACGATTAATGTTCAATTCTCGGAAAAGGAATAACTTACTCCCCCAAGTTTTTTTATTGCAAAAAAGATGACACAAATAATAGCGTAGACAAATTTTAAGGATTAGTGCTAAAATTCCAAAAATTAGCGATTGCAGCATTATCAGTTTTCTTTACTTTTCAATATTGGAACTGATCAATGAATATTCTGGATGGTTCACACGTCCGTTCACAGTATATATATATAAATCGCGATCGTTTCTATAGTAATTTTATTTACTTAATTTTTTGAAAAATACTATCCAAGTTCAGGTATGCCGATATAATGAATATTTTAAAAGTTACCAATTCCCGACAGATCCTCCAAATTTGTTAAAGCCGTTTATTTATTTCCTTATTTATCATCGAGAGATCAAGTATCTAACGCATCGTCACTGCGTGAACGCGACGACATGGAGACGCCGAATCCCAAGAACGCAACAGAGTACCCTTGGTTTCAACAGCTTCAAAATTTTCTGGAAAGCCAGCCTGTTGACGCGTCGCGGAAACGCGGTCGTTCCCATTCCCGGTTCCATCGCGCAACAGAAATATCGACTGAAGTTTTAACATACACCTCTCGTATGGCTGCCGAGTGCATCTGGGCTGTCGTCATGGGAATATAAAAGGGAGCTGCAACGATAGACAGATAACTAGAAGAGGACAGAGAGGGAGCGAAGGAAACGGCGGGATAACAAGGGACCAGAGGGGGTTGAGTCGAAAAGATAGACGAAGGAGGGCAGCCGAGGGAGGAAGGCAGCAAGGGAGGGGGAGGAGAGAGAGTAAAGGGAAAGAAAGATCGAAGGAGATGCTTGTCACCTCCTACATCTTACACCTCCGCGCGCGCGGATCCTGCACGCTTTCCCATTCTACATACGCCTTCTTTTCTGCATCCCTCGGCTCCCTTCGCTCCACCCCCGTGTTCCACCCTCTGCGGCGCTTCCGCGTCGTCTTCTCAGCCGCCGCCGCTAACCGTCCACCCCCGCAACCGTGCCGCGGCAGACAGAGAGAGAAGCAAAAGACGATCGTGCCTGCCGGAGAAAAAGGTGGCCGAACAAGCCACCGGGAGGGGATGTGCTTGCTTCGAGCATAGCTAACTAGCTGAATCTGAATCAATACTTACTTCCGCCCCCAACCGACTCCCATCCTCTTCTCTACCGAGTCTCAGCCAGCTCCTCTTTCCTTCTTCTCCCCGACCACCCCCTACCGGGGTCCTCCTTTTTAGCGAGAAAGGACTTTCGGGGTACCCTCCTGCGCTTACCTCTCACCACCACCCTCGACCACCCCCATTACCCTTCACGTTACTGTCTTTCTATGTGTCTCTTTCTCCCTGCTTCTTCCGTTATTTTTTTCTCTCTTCTTGTTCCTCGACCTCCTCCAACCTTACCTCCCCCCGTATAGCTCTTCTTCTACCCTTCGTTGCGTCGAGCCTCGTTCCAATCCTTATCGGAGGAACTTCTTTTCCCTTTGCGGACGGCATTTTTCGATAGTCGCGACGTTTGATCAGCCGAATTCACGCTTCCGCGATCCTTGCCTGTTGTAGATTTCGTTTGCGAAGCTCTCGCGAGTGGGCACAGCCGAGCGGAAGATCGGATCGTTCTCGCGAGCGAGTTTTCGTTCGTTCCTGGGATCTTCGGGTTCAACGGTTCACGTTAATTTCGTTCGATTTCGGTGTTTTGCGATTCCTAGCAACGAACGCGGCTTCTTCACTCTTCATTGCGAATTGAACTGTTTCGTTGGTGATGAAAGATCGAGCCATTGGAAAGATAAAGTATTGGCCAGTTATATCTGATGAAAGTTTCTTAATTTTGGTATCAAAGTATCAAATATTATTATAGTTATTATATACAGATACTACCACCGTTGATTTGTTTAACTAAGCGTGTAACATTTTGCCTTTAAATAAAAGTTTGAACAAATTAGAATTGTTGTGAAGAAGCGGAAGTTTCTTGGTGCAAAGAATAACTAAAATTGGCATCTGCGATAAATATCGCGTACCTAAAATCGAGACAATTTCAATACTATTTCGAATTTTTATGTAAATAATCTGTGAAGTTTGCTACTAAATTACCACGGTAAATCGTAATTACAAATAATCGCAATTAGTATTAGACAAAGATAAATTATTTTGTTACGCACTTCACTCAGATAAGAAGAAATATTTGAATAAATAAATAACGGCGTAACCGCGAGAAGAATAGAGCAGAGGTAATACTAGTCTCGGCTTAGCTACTTTAAAATTCGAGTCTTCTCTTGTGGCATCACGATCTACTAGCAGCCACGACTCGAGGACCGATTCGAGGGGTTGTTTCCCCCTGACAACCTACGGGCATCCCCTCCATGGTTTTACGACACCGTTCCACCACAACGCTCTTAAAACACGGAGCTTATCTCTTAAGTAAAAAGTACAGGAAATCCTGGCTTCGTGCAGATTCGTCTTCTCACGACGGAACCAAATTTAATTCCTGTCTGGAAATATCCACACCGAGCGTTTATATGCAATTTATACGACTTGCCGTTGGGTCTCCATGGGCGTTTTATCAAGAAACAGATCTTTTTATACAGATTTTTTTAATGCAAAAAGGTATTATGTAAATTGGTGAATAAATCAATGAATAACGATTAATAAAAAATACTTCTTTAGAATTCTGTGAATAAAAAAAAAGAAGAAAGGTACAAGATACAACATCTTCAACCGATACTCGTCCTTCAGAGATACTAGTTACTTTAACTATTTCATTAATCTTATTAAGAACTATAAAACTTAATACTGTGTAATCGCGCTAAGAAATTGTCAATTGTCAACTATCCAAAATCTCGCTTGTTCCAGTAAAGAATTTTTCTCCTATTCGTACGAAAGCTACAACAACGGAGAAACGCAACGTTCAACTTTATCGACCATATTTTCATTTTCCAAAAATGTAACCAATCCGCCACAACAAGAATCAACCTCTCCACCCAAAATCGTTCTCCCGAGGCAGCAATTCGCAGCATCGCGACAAACCGAGCAAATCCTCGTCTGAGACATCGTCGTTGCCTCGCCAAACGTTCTCGTATTTGCGTCCGCGGGAAATACGTGGAAGAGATGCAGAGAGACGCGAAATTCGTAGGTGAGATTACAAACTGAAGTCTTGGGACGTCGTTCATCGCGATGTTCACTAAACTGGTGCGTCCCACCCCACAGCATGCACCCTTTAGCTCGAACCAAAAGGCTGTTTCCTCCGCGTCGTGGCGGTTGACTCGTGGGTATTATAATTCCCCGACTGGCCGCGGGCTAATTGTGTTGCGTGGGTGTGAATATGGTTTATAGTTCGGCGGAAAAGCTGGCCGCGGGCCAGGCAAACGAGCTCACGTGACGTCACGCGACGGAAATACACGAGCGGGCTAATTAGGCGAGGCACCTCTCCTCTTACGCTCGAATGCAAGCGGAACCCATGCGTCGCGACGTTTCTGCAACAACGTGACTGGAGACGTCTGCCGTCTCTTGTCGTATCGCGTGTCTGGAGTTATGGAAAAATTAGAGAATGGGGGAGAGACGCGTTGGGAAAAAATTGTTCGGAGCTGAAGTATCGTTGACGAGAATGCAGGATCGTTTAGAGGTAAATTCTTGTAAAGTTCGAGATATTTTTGGGTTAGCTTTAGGGTAACATAGAATTTTAAAATGTCGTGTTGAGAGCAATTAAGCGGCAAATGTTAATTCTACAGAAATTGGAAACTTTCGTATGTTTCCTCCGAGGTTCTGCTATTTTGATTATTAAACTTGAAAGTTTCGTTGGTAAAGTTTATTGTTGGTACCATATCTATATTCTATTATTCGTTCTAAGGAATTCAAATTTATTCCATATATTGTACTTCTCCGTTAGAAGAAATCTTTTTCGTAGGAAAATTCGTCCAAAGCTCTATCATCGATCGTAAAGCACATAGCATAATTGGTGCTTAATTTTTGCAATAATAATTTGACAAATTATTTAATGGCTAGGAACGTTTATTTGCAATTTTTCTGCCTAATATTTGGCGAATAAATGCTTCATATAACAATTCCGGCATTTGGTAACGTATAAAAATTGCTCGGATGGGAAAAAATTGAGCTATAAAACTACGATTAACGTTTGGCAAGAGCATCGTTCTAGTTAATGCTTCTAAATGCGTAGGCGGAAGCGAGAGGGTTAATTAACAAGAAATAAGATTCTACTGTACATTTTTGGCGACTGTTCTGTTCAGTGAATTATATTTCGAAATAGCATAAATGAAGTAATGTTCACAGACGACTCGACTTTAATTTCTAGGGAGCAGATAACAGTTTTGAACACGTGATGGTTGGCTGGTATTTATAGATTCTTGATTGACGTTCGTTCTCGTTCTGAAATTCTCGCCGTGATTCTATTAAGACATATTTATCGCGAAATTACTATTGCATTTACTATACGCATTTGTTGCGATTGCTTCGTTTTAGTGTTTATAAATCTTACGTATGTTAACAAGAAACATCGTGTACAACATTTCGACAAGGATTTACTTACTTTTGGCATCGAAGCGAACGACGTAGTTATGCTTTTTCCTCAAAGTATTATCACAAGTTCATTTATTTATAAGACTATACCGGATGTCTCGCTAATGAAAAACGAATCTTGGAATTTTATATTACATAAATTCTACAATTCTATTTATATCGTACTGTCATGCTTCTAATATTTATACGAAATAATTTATATTCACTTTTTATCTATTCGTAATGCCTGATACCTAAATATTCATTCTACTTTTAGCATGAACGAGCTATCACTTAACATCTTTTAAGATCCGCTTAGTTTATATCTAACTTACAAGTTGCATTTAAAAATTATTCGCAACTTGATATTATTAATTTCACATTTTCATTTCTACGCAATCCATCATCATCGACGAAAAACGATCCGCATCGGTCTTAGGATTTGTAAATTAATCACATTTTTGTAGTCATCGAACCGCAGATCCTCCTATCAACTTGGCGCTACATTTACGCGAAAAGACGACCATGATCGAGGAAACATTCTAGATCCACATTCGTGGAAACGAAATCTAAGCCTTGGTCGGTGAATCAAATCGACTGCGACTAAAACGCTCGCATCCTCTCGCGTAACAGCCTATCTTTCTACGAAATCGGCCGACATATCTATACCACGTTGAACCGGTACACACGTAAAAGAACAGCTTAAACGATCAACGACGAGACTCGTTCACGAGCGCACGTGTATTCCCGACTAGAATACTCGCGTGGGGTCCGCTTCCTGGTCGGCGCCGATCGTGTCGCGTAGATCCTTAATTAACCAACGCCCAATCGCAATTTCGCCGGCGGACAAAGTGAATCGCTCGTCGCCTTCGTTCGCTCCGACGCGATTAGAGGAGACACGAAAAAAGAAAGACTAGGAGAAGAAAAAGAAAGATATCCGTCTATCGAATAGAGAGGACGAGAGGAACAACACGGAGGCCCACGCGTTTCATTTGCATCGGAAACGATCGTCGATGCACGCACCGGTTCCCCTCACGGGCACAGAGCTATGTAATTAGCGGGGCATAGCAATTAACCGAGGAGCGGCTCGTGCGTGTGCCTCGGCCCGCGTGAGCTCGCGAACAGACGAGACCGAGCGTAAAGAGTAAAGTAAAGAGACGAGAGTGGAGTAGACGTAGCGCGCGAAGACACCCGTTTCCTCGAACAATGTAAAGCAGCGTGTAAACGGTGTAAACGCGAGGGGTGGGCAAGCGGGCGTGACTGCGTTAAGTCAAGTTAAGTCGAGGTTAACTCCCTTAATTACTCAGATTTAATCAGAGCCCGAGGCTACGTGTGCGTATACACACGAGCGGAGGTACCGTGGGCATAACTAACCGTATATAAACCGTCGAGAGGAAGAGGAACAGGGAGCGGACGAGTTATGAGACGTCGCGTCGGAGAGGGGAAGCACTTGGTCGGTCGGTCTTCGAAACAGGAACGGATACCGGGGACTGACTGCTCGCGACTTTTGCTTCACGATTGCTCGCGTGTTCTCTCTCTTTCTCCCTCTATGTATACGCGTACCTATAAGCAGTATGTGTATATAGCGGCGTAGTGATCGTGTGTGATGCACGAGGAAGACGACCGCCATGGACGGATAGTAGCGTGTTGAACGTCGGTGGAAAGTGTGTATATACGCGAGGCGTCCGCGCGCGATACGAGTAAGTAAGTAGAAAGGCCCTGGTTGCTTGCTCGCTCGCTCGCTCGCTCGCTTGCTCGCTTGCTTGCTTACTTAACGAAGATTAATTGCGCTTAAACCAACCGCGCGCGCACGGCCTCGCCACACAGCTTCGTTGGTCGCTCTGCTCTCTCGGTTCGACTCGTGGCCGCGTGCATTCTAACGTGACCCCACGAAATCTTGACCGTGATCGAGGATCGAGCGGCGTCGGTATGCGCGATTCGAATAATTTCGCGCGACCGTCCGTGTCGCTGCCTCCGGCTGCCTGTCTGTTCCTCTTTCTGCCATCTTTTTGGTTCTGTCGTAGAGACTTTTCGAGGAGGGTCGGGGGTGGCAGGTCGATTAGCCACGGCTCGAAAACGGCGCTCCTCGCGGGCTTAGTTTTAAGCGCGACGTGATTTATACGGTTAAATGAGACGCCGCGCGGGAACCGGCGCGGCGGGACGCGCCAGCGGACAACCCTCCAAGAAAAATGATCGGGAACCGCGGTGATGAAGATTAATGACGATTAATCCGGCCGGCTGTGATCCATCGGAGATAATCGTTAAGTGACTACACGAAATCTGATCCGGCCCCGCCGTAGAAGCTCGCGAGACCCTCACGGATCCGCGCGTATTGTGACCGTTCAACGACCGTGGAGAATTCCTCTCTGAACCCAACGATTTCGTCGTCCGATTCACGATTCAAACGGTTCCTTTCAGCGTATCTTGTATTCGTGCATATCAAATGCATTCGATTTTTATTTCAAATACAATTTTAACAGTAGCTTCTCTGCGAAATATAAATTTAACCGGAGCAACTCTTATACACTGCATTTTTCCAACTCACTGTAGTTTCGTTATCTTGGATTTAGAATATTATTTTACACGTATTATTTTGCACGTTAACAAATTTCCCACGTGGAATGGAGAATATCTGTAATCTGTTCCAAATATGTGACAAAACCGCTAAATTTTGCGAATACACTATGAATTTACAGTTATTTATTTATTCCCGTAGAACGAGGCTAACTATGATTTCCATTAATCATACACAAGGTTAATCACAGGGATTTGAACACGTAACTGTAAAGCCAGCCGGTAATTACTCGTACATCAAAAATACTACGATCAATTTGCAAAATTGATCTCAAACGAGTTCCGTTCGATTCCATGATTCACCATGAAATTAGTAAACGTCTGTACAATTATTTATACCGATACGATCATGACAGTCGTGTCTTATTACAGTACTAATGAAATTTTGAAATGTTTCATAGAACACATGTACAATACGGGCATAAAAGTTTACTGTAGTAGTTGCTCGAATACATTCGCGAGCCACAGTATATAATATGTACGCTTGTTATTTTACAGCTATATCGTGAAACTCTCAAATTAACGTACAAAGACGTAATTATCCTGGTGGCGGGATTACGCAATCTACGCGGCGAATCTTTTTCGCGGGCATAAAATCGCGATTAATTTGCGCTGTGGAGCTCGCTATCAACGGAAATCGCTGCAAGGACGAGCGAGAAAAGAACGGAGGAAGGAAGAAAGTAAAATAGCCAGTTCTGTATAGGTGCTAGGTAACGTCTCCTTGATAACAATCGCGCGGAGGGTGAAGAGGGCGAAGGTTGCGGTACCGTGGGTGGAGGTGAGGGCGGTAGCCGTGCCGGGGGTCGCTTTTGTTGTGTATAAAATATTATTTCGCCGTGGCCGGGCATTCATTCGGTAGGAGCTTTCCTTGAAAGGCGAGCTCAAAGATTAAGGACTGGCTGGACGGTAGGATAATTATCAAGAAAGGAAGAATTCTGAAAGCGCGGCTCACCGAGACAAAGACGAGGGTGGGGTGAAGAGCCAGTATCTTGACCAACTTCTTTCCCTTCGATCTCCATCTCTCTCTTTCTCTTTTTTTACCTCCCCCTTTTACGTTTCGTTGAAATCAGCTTAGCAGCAGCCTTATTAACTTCCGATTACAATTTCATGGAATTAGAAAATCGACGATAATTGTTCGATTTTTGGTTGAGTTTGATACGTTGCGGCAAGTGCGAAGACGCGATACGTGTCACTTTTTTAAATTTTATTCCATATGGACGAAGAAATTGTATTCGCTCGTTTTTGACGAAAGAATTTGAAAATTTAGCTGTCCGTGGTATGAACGTGTAACGGTGAAATCAATGAGAACTCGTTTTAATTTTTGATCTCATTTCTACGTTCTATTTTTGGTTAAACGTTAGTTGATTCACGTGTAACCTCTTTCCTACAATAATTGCAACTACTTCCTTCTCCTCCCATCTGAAACGTATCTTTATTAACACTTCACTCATATCACGCTTCTCCGCCACCTTTCAGTGTCTAATCAGTCCACTCATATCGCGTTTGTTAATCACCAACATATCAATCAGAAATCCAACCTTCCTCCCCCCTAATTAACTCTCTTTTTCTCCAAGTATTTTTATTAATCGCTCATCTCGCGAAGGAATGATTAATCCCGTACCTCCGCTTCCGCCCTGTTTTCCAATAGCTCAATTCACACCAGTCGTTAATCGCCGAGGAATCCTTGTTGTAAGACGCGAAATTCAAAGCCGAGCAGCCTGAAATTCCTCTTCGGTGAATCGAACTTCTCTCCCCTTTTTTCGACCAAGCGGAATATTAAAATAAATGGTGCGAGGCATTCGGTTATTACACTTTGTTATTGGGCGAAGGTCTCTCGCGAAGATCTCGCGGCAACAGCTGCCACCTCGAACTACCTAGGCAAATAAGGGCGAGGGGAATAATTATACGATGGCTAATTGCCCGACATCTCGACTCGCCGCGAGACATAACGAAATAATCTCGAAGCTCTTTGCTTCGTTCTATCTCTTTTCTTCCCTTTCTATCGTTCTTCCTTCGTTTCTCTTCACCCTCACCCCTTCGTGTTTTTATTCGTTCTTTTCTTTTACGGGGCCGGCCGTATTCTTAACGGAGAGAAGCCACCCCCGCGAGGGATTCTTTTCTCTCGGTGAAATTAATTAGACGGACTTCCTGTCACGGGAGAGCGAAGGTTAAAGGCGCGTGCTTGATGAGTTTGCTTCGTCACTGTTGCTTTCTTTATTGCGGCCAAGGGGAGAAATTCTGAATATATTCGCGATAGCGCTGATTAATGTTAGCGAGGAATTACGGTGGCCGCGCGCTTTTGATGAGGCAATTAGACGAGCGTCAAGAGCTTGATAAAACGTTTGCTTGCCGCGATAACGTGAGAATTAGCTAAAGACTGTCGATAAACGTAATTTGAGTCGTCCTGTGGTCGTGTACAATTTTTTTCAACGACTAGGTATGAAGGTAGCAAGAGTGTTTCTACTTGGTAATTCAGCAATTGGAATGGTAAACGATGTGAAGATTTGAAGCGAAGAAAAGATATTTTGTAACTGTAATCGTTAAAATGAAAATCATCTCTGTAAGATCATAAATTTTATAAAAGTTTATAGAAATGCATGTGCATTATAGTAGTCTCCAAAGGAATTACTTAATATTTGATAAGTTTTAATATTTGACATGGAATGCATAATAGATACTATTCGAATGAAAGCATTATTCCTTAATACTTAGATTGTTTACTGTTTAAAGTCTATAATTATTAACTGTGGTTAAATACTTCTCAGAGAATGCAAAGACCGCGACTGAAATAATTTTGACGATAACAAATTCTGGTAATACCTGAACGAAATTGTTTATTGTCTCCTGGAATTCTTATCGAATAAATTAGTACTTTCTAAAATTAGCATAATAATTTTACAGATAAACTCAGGCACAAGTTCACGTACCACTGAACACAGAAATGCTAATAAAACTATATGAACATAAGTAATAGCATGTCTTTGAGTTGTCATAGTAATCCTACAGATAAATTCCAACCCACTTAACGTAAAAAAGAAAAGGAAAAAAAATGTACAAACTAGTAAATATATAAATCTCATGAAACTAATCGTACCAAGGATCGAGAAATTTTAATTCGATGATATTGAATTCTTCTAAATTATTACGCTGATGTAGCAATTAAATCCTGATATATATTGCAACGGTAACACTTATAAACAACATTTATAGACGCGTGTAATCTTACATTAGTTAACAGACCGATGCCCGTAAAACTTTGACGAAACAATCGCTTCTGGATCTGTAAATCACACGTAAAAGCATATTGCGTATGCCACATGACACATTAGAAACTTGTAATATCTTACTATAATAATAGACATACATGTGTATAACTAGTCATAATAAAAATACAGTTCATTGTCATACTTGTCTTTTCCTTTGCATATACGCGATTGTAAAAAGGCTTCGCCAATGATTAATTGCTTTCCATTTGCGCAAACTTGTTTCCGTTCAAACGAACAAACTTTCACCTCAACCTAGTATCTCCTACACATTCTCTTCGTTCGGACCTTGCGAATGCTTGCAAATTCTAAATTATTGTATTTGTATATCAAATTAATTTACTTACGTATAAATTTCAGCACTGTCATAACAATTTTATGCATAATTTATATACACATTACAATTTAGATTAATTCTTTGCTCCAAGAAACCAGGATCTATAAGGCATAATATCAGTACAAGATTCAAATTGAGAAATCGTACGTATTGACAACGGTCTTTGGTACATGCTTCGAACAGGGCGAAGAGAAATTCATTTTATCATTTACAAAAATAAAAAATAAAAGAGAAAACGAAATTTATAATACTTATAGTTATACACAAATAGTATATACGAATTCTGTACACGTAATGTCGAGTTTGCAAGTGCAGCGCGCGAAGAACACAACCACGTCTTATCGTTGACAAGACGAGTATTTCGCGACCGATGGAAATTCGAAATTCGACAGATTGCAGGCGAAACGCTATGTACAATTAGCGGCGAACGCTGCAACTACACACCTTCTCGAAGTTAGGAAATTTGTTGACAAAGAAAGAATATAACGAAGAATAAGAAGAATTATAAAATGTTTTTAAATGGAAAAAATTCTTAAATCCCAATTATTCAACTTTACGAATCCATCTCTCTTATTTCTTCCTGCCAGCCGCCATCCTCAAATTTCTGACATCCAACGTCCGTCAAATGATCCTGGACTTCCGTCAGGTCGCGAATTCGCGCGCGTCAGCTTCTAATTTCCAATGTCTTCTGCCCGGGTAACACGCAAGTCGGGTTTTCCTCGTGTTACGAGATTCCAAGAGCTGCGGCACGCTCGAATCCGCCTGAGGAAGGTGGTTTCACGTGCAGAAATGCAGAGAGCCGTCAGCAATTTCACGAGAAACGATTCCCCCGGTTGAGTGTGGCCCATTCTCGTTCTTACCTCGTCGAGGCTCGGTGCCGTGGTTCCGAGAGGACCCCGGGACCGCGTATTCGGCGTTGGCATTATAATCACAGGGTCCGTGGTCGCGGGGGCCAGAGGGGCGAGAAGAGGAAGCATGGCGGCCCATCGAGAGGATCATTTTCGCGGCGATAATTAGGCAGCGAGTCGCGCGGTCGTGCTGGTTGCACGATGAAAAATAACGAGGAAATAATTGCCTGCAGAGGATCTCGAGTACCTGATGTTCGACGGCGAGCGATTTGAACAGCCAGAACGGCGATAAACAAGAAAAGAAAGAAAGAAAAAAGAAAATTAAAGGCAGTGAAGAAGGAGGAAAAGAAGAGAAAGATAAAGGAAGGTGGTTTTTTTTAAGAAGGGGATGACGGTGGTGAAGCGTGGCGAAGAGGACGATGCCGGGGGATGAGTCTCGTCGTTGCGGTAGCTCGAGGTGATGAAGAAGAAGACCGTGGTACAGGAAGAAGAAGTTAATTAAGTAATAAAAAGTCACCAGGCTGCCCTCGAGATCCGGGCTGAAATTAAAATAAACATCCCTTAAATGAGTCGCCGCGACGGTATCCACCCCCGCTTAACCGGAGCCGCTAATTAATTCCAGGCTTGTGAAACCGAGAGGAACAAAAACCCCGGGGTTGAAGTGCCTCTGGATTCTGTCCTGGTGCCGACCGGAGACGAGAAACGGGGGTGTGAGGTCCAACGGCAGACAGGGAGAGAGAGAGAAGGAAGGAGAGAGAGAGAGGGTGAAGGAATGGTGTATTAAACACCGCGAAACCAGCCACCGTCTGACTCTTTAATTAGCCACCCCTAAAGCACCGCAACCGGGAGTGTCGAGGGTCGGTGTCGAGCAACAGGTGAGATGCAAAGCAAGGGTTATTCTTGGCTTTAGAGCTTGGAGAGGCCGCGGAGGGTGAGTAGCCAGCACCGTACCGTCAACGAATCGCGCCCCGGGCTACGCTTTCGATATTGCCCAGAGATAACAAAGATGAGATTGATGGTGAAACGATCTGCCTGTATTTAGAATTTTTCCCTTTGAAATTTTTCGAGTTTGAATAGATGTAATGTGTTTTGTGGTAGAATTTATATCGATATTAATCGACGGATGTTATTAGCAATGCAAGAACAATAGAAATGGTTGAAAACGTATTAGTTTGGTTGGAAAACCGAGACTGGAAATAGACTGATTTGGATGTACGAAAAGCAAAAGAACATATTATTGAGTCTTTGTTATAATTAATAGTAACATCTTTGATATTATATATTAAAATATTCTTTGGATATATTTTTATAGTAATTATACTTAAAGGATTATACGTTTAACCTGTGAACTGCAAAGTAGCGTTTAATCCTAAATGTAAATTTTTATATTTCTTTCTTCTATACCATTTACTTCTTCCCTCGTGAATATCGTTTCCCATAAGACAATAATTTTCTCTAAAAGTAGAATAAAGAAGATTTAAAACTTAACATAATAATTCCAATAGGTGAACTCGTCAAAAAAATGAAAACTAGTCACGTCGCCAGCTAAAGTTCCTATCGATGATCGCGCGAAGGGTTGCTACAAAAGAATCTCGCGATTGAAACGGGAACAAATAAGTTGTCGCGTGAAAAGGGTCGGATCTCGTCATCGAGAAAGTGTCGACGCTAATTAAAACCTGTTGAGCGAACAGCTCGTGAAGCTGTAAAAAGATCTCGTGTTGGGTAAGGGAGAAGGGTTGCAAGGCGATGAATATTCCAAGATTGAATCCACTTCGTGAAAGGGTTCGAGGCTAATGAAAAGTACATTATGACCGACGTAGGTATCCAGAAGCGCTGGTGGAGAAGGTACCGTGGGGCGACAGTCGCCGAGAGCTCGAGATTGTCGGGGGTTAAATGCGATAATTTGCGTGGGAGGGCGAACGTGGTTGGAGACGATAAACCCTCTGCCATTTAATTACGCTTAAAACATGCATTAAATATTGTCGGAGGGTGGAAGCGTCGGAAGGGTTGAACCCTTGTGTTCGTTAAATGAGCAGAGATTTTCCCTCCTCGACATTCATCGCTTCCGCGCTTACAGTCCTGTTACGGATTTGTAAATCCGCGAAACAGCAGCTCTTCACGCGTGCTATGTATTTCGTGATACGTTTGGGAATCTCTTTATTGGAGGGTTGAAATGATTTCATTCCGTAATAGCAAGCTTAGATTTTTAAGCTAGGGGGGATATTGATTTAATGCCATATATGAGTGGTGATAATATTTAAGATATATATATTCATACTAGGTCTCTATGAATGTTCAGATATTTTCATTTAAACCTCGATAGATTGAAAGAGGTGCTTTGAGTAGGTGAATATTAACAAACAATCTTTGGTGTATTAACTTGTAATATATTCAATATATTCTAATAAAAATAGCATAAAATAATTTCGATAAAACGTTAGCCCTATAAAAATACTACATTTAAAAAATTTTCCTTGAATTTCGCTGTAAATTTCCGGAAAATTCCAATTTAAACACTCTAAAGAATATTCAATCAACAAAGTAAACGATATAGGTACACATTACCTCTATCACGATCGCTTGCACACGATCAAGCGCGAACAAAACGGCAGGCCACAATTAATACAATAATATCCATCATACAGGGCCCGTAATCAGCATAAATGCAATTAGTATCTGGCTGAGGGTGGGCCTCGCGTCGAGTACGTAAATTAGCAAGGTAACCCTTCCGTGAAGTTTCAATTATCTCGTCGAATGGCGATGGAGTTTAACGAGATTCTTAGATGGTGCTTGAAATTCAAAGGACGAAGCCACTTTACGGTACCCTAACGAAGCCACCTGCCTGGCAGCGTCCACCCTGTTAATTTTAATCGAGGGAGACGCTTTCACGTGAATTAGAAAGGGGGTGTCGGTGGGGGGATGAGCTGGCGGTGCCAGTGGACGACGGCCTTACGACTGCAGCAAGCCGCTCGTAAAAGACCTTCGTATCGAAAGTGTCGTCGCGTCGGTGGATCCGCTTGGGAACCCCGAGCACGATCAAATGAATCAACAGAGACAATTAATAGCCCGGCGAGGACGCCTTGGAAAAGCGTCGGGACGCCGCCGCTAGCCTAGCAGGTCAATGTGTGGACAACAAATCTATCTGGCTGTCCACTGAGCACACTACCGTACGAGCTATGAACTACCGTCGCAAGAATTCCATCATGTTTCTATATAGTTTCTGGTTTACAACGCTGGATATTAGTCAGATTTTTCTTGAAATCCCTGTGTTTCGTTATTGAAATTAATTGGATTAACATAAAATGTTTGGAAGTTTGAAGTGGATTTCTTTGACGGAATTAAGAATTCTTTTTAATCGGCAGAGACGTAACCAAATCAGATTTTCTGCAGTTTGTAAGTCTAATTAATATGTTGTATTCGATCGTATTAATTATATTAATATGGAAATGGCAAAAATTTGTATTTTCACTAACAAGTGTAATCGACAAATTTCCTGCTTCGAAAAATGTCTTTTCTACAGATTTTTGAGATATAAAAATCCTACTGTACTTAGGAAAAGCAATCTCTGAAATTTCTAATACCAATCTCTGAAATAAAACTAAAGTACGCAATTTGCGCAACAAATTAAAATACCAGCATCTTCGGTACACAGATGCGTCAAAAAGCTCTTAACTTTCATAACCGAAAGATACCCAGTTGATTTCACCGGAAAGTCGAATGAAACAAACGCCTGCAGTGAATATTATTTTGACAGGAGGGAAGCATTGATTCCGGTGAGAAAGGGTCCAGTTGTGAGACACGGAAACACGAAGACCCGAATTCAGTAGCCGGATGAGGGACACAGGGTGACAGTGTGAGGCCAGTGGGGGGGGGGGCTTAGGTTAGAGGTTTCCAAATCAGGACAATTGAGTGTGCGCGACTCAGCCGCTAATAACTCATTTCCGGCGTTTAAAAGTGATACGTTGCATCCCGATCTCTTCTCTCTCTCTCTCTCTGTAAGTACCAGTGGACCATGTGACTCGTTACCACGTTCATCAAAGAGATCGTATCGCCGATATTATTACACTCGTCATTTTTCTTTTGACCGAAGGAAGTATCTTCAATAGAAACATTCAACGGTCATTATCTAAATATTACAAATGCATCCGTCATTGGTTAAATGGACCAGCTAATTCCGGGTTCGAAGTATTCTTTGATTTATATCTTCCACTTGAAGCGCTGCGTAGGTATGTTTCTTAATTGATCGTCCTGTGTGCTAAATATTTTAATGATCAATGCTTTATTGATAGCGCACGTATACGATATACTAACGTATAATACGCTTATATTGTATATTTTATAGTATATCATTTAGTAGTATACTCATAAGGATACGTATAATTCAATTTATCTAATGAGAAAACGTATCTTGCGTTTTGTTAAGCGTAACAATCGAAATGCGGTACAAAATCCATGTCACGCTAGTATGATTCTATTCATTTTAAGAATCAAGAAAAAATCAATGTGACTTATGAGTAAATAACTATTTCGTTTATTCGATTTAGTGTGAAATAAAAATAATTCCACGAAATGAAAATAATTTCAATCAATCCAAAGCAATTTAGCGGAGCATTTTATATCGTTTATAGGAGAGAGAACTATCACGGAGGATCGGAAATTAGAGAAGAAACACCAGTATCGTCCCAATGGGAGAAGGAGCGTACGGTGAACATCTGTATCTTCGATTTTCTTCTCGGATTCTCTGTGTGTACCTTATGGCAGCGATTCGAACTCGTCGCCAAAGTTGAAGATTCGGCCTTGACCTACCTTCGTATGTGCGAGGTCACCGTTTTCTTTTCTACTAGAGGAAACGAGAAGCAGAAAAGTACATACTTGCTCGCGTACGTCAGAGTGTTGTGCACGTTCTACGCTCGAACGTTGCAGGAAATCGTGATATTTGTACGAAGAGTTATAGGAAAGTGCTTTTGAACTTTTACGAAATTGATGGTGGAACCTTGGTTCTCGATCAGAATTGCAAAAGCATGTTTCCCGATAATTTTGAAAACTCGGTAAAATATATTTAGCTTTACCTTACCGCTTGCGATAGTTCGATAAAAAAGGAATTGAGACAAATTCCAATTACATTATATATCGATACTGATTATAAATGATCATTATGGTACTGATTATAAACATAAATTACAATTTAAATTTCATCTATATAAAATTAGTGCCGGTGTGCTGGAGAGACGTAGAAAATAAGATAGAAATACTTAAAGAAGGAAATTGAATGTACACTTGTGTTCCTTTTCATAATTACCGAGGTATAAATATAAGAACCATAAAGAAAGGGCAATAATTGATTGAAATTATTATAGAACCAGATAAAGAAGCCTACAGAGTACTTGAAACCGTTCGATTCTTCATCTCTACACGCATTCCCTCAATTACCTCGAAAGACTTACACTTGCTAGACCACGAACTCACCATCCGCTTATTCAAGCTTCGACTACGTAGCATTTGCATGCGCGCTAAGACGACTGTCGGTGAAAAAAGTCGACAGCAGTAAACGGCTTCGCGCGGACGAACAATCATTCACGCTGTTTTATCGCGTCGCGGGATTATTTCAGCGGCCTCTGGTCGGGGACGACACGTCGTCTAGACGTTTCTGACGGAGTCGATGACCACTGAATCCACGACTCGTCCCTCGGGTTCTCCAACGGTCGTAGGATCGTTCCCTCCGCCGCCTCTGGGTCTGTTGAGAACGGTGCGCGATGTCGTCGCCGTGGCGACGGAAAAATAAAGATAAAGCCTGAGGAATTAATTAGGACCGGGTAATCAAGAAGATACCGCATGGGACCCTAAAGGTGGAAACGCAAGGCGATCCAACGGCCAGGTGGAGGTAGAAGGGGCTTTTGGAAGGCGACAAGCATGGCAAAAAAGGTGCGAAGGAAGAGGCCGCGTATAAATATTCACTCCTGTTCAACACTGTTCGAACGACTCGCTTATCCCCGGATTGAGCAGATCCGCACGATCCGTTCTCTCTCCTATGTGCTGGCTTCTTCCACTTTCTGGTCGGATCCGAGCTGGAAATTCGAAATGCCTCGTCCGGCATTTTATTTTATTTTCTTCGTCTTCTTCTTCTTCTTCTTCTTCCTTCTCTTCTTTGTCGTTGGTTCTGTTCTTCCTCTTCTCGCTTGGCTGGTTCCCTTTCACTAACGCGACGACGCTTCTTCTCTTCGTCTCGCGTTGTTCGGCCCGTCCACCGCCTCTGGTTCCCTCAGACTCAGGCCGTTTCGCTCGGGCAATACGGGCCCCGATCTTCGGCCGTGAGTAACGGCTATTCCAAGAAGTTGTTTCAGATAGAGGGCTAATTTGTTCGCGTGCTCTTCCCGCGCGCCAACGGCCGGCAAACATACGGGACTGAGCCGCCCGACCCGCGGCGCGCACCCGCCGAGATCTCTTAACGCGACGCGTTACTTCCATTTTATTTTATCGACGTGCTAACGATTTTTCTTTCGACCAGAACCTTCCCCGATCCGTCTCCGGAGGACATCCCGAGGATGTCCAAAGAGGTTATTTGGAATGGTCACTCGTTCCGTATCCATATCATCATGCAACGCAACTTTATATATAATTTCGTGTTGCGAATATGTTCAATATTTGAAGATGGAATCTCGATTCGATGGTATTAATAGGAAATCAGAAAATTAGCATGTCGACTGCGTTGCTAGTTGTTCCGTCAAGTATTTCGTGGGTTATATTGCTTTCTTTGTATCGGAGTTTCAATTTTGAAAATGCTTTTGGAATATAATAAAGGATTATATAAATGACCGTGTATAAGAACTTTGCAATTCCTAGTTCTTACATTTAAAATAATATTACATATTTTCATGGTGAAATAAAAAAGCAGGATGAATATTTCGATAACGTTATATTCATACAACTTAACAGGCAAATGCAAGCTACTAAATTTTTGCACTTGGCAATATTTTTTCAAACCTCCGACGCTGTCTTTTTTTACTTTTGCTACCAAAATTCCAAATTTGTTTGATCTCTCACATACCTAATTACTTGATAATATAAAAGTCTTTTAAACCTCTTTAAAAACCACCACTTTTGAAGCCTTTAAAAACAGGCCTCGTAAAGTAACGTAAATTCCATACTATTTTATCCTGATAATGTATCAACGACAGATAATATTAAACGAATTATCAGAATATTCTCTCCAAGCATTTCCAAAGCGGATAACAGAAAAAAACCACGATCCAACAAGCACCCAAACGACACCTATATCTGTAGGAGAGTTAATTAACCCTGGACCGAGCGCTCTCGCGTGAGATTCGAAACGGAAGAACAAAAATGGAACTTGCGGCCGTATTCGGGCAGTAAATCCGCGCGAAACGGGTCACGCACTAAAAAGGTGCGCGTATGGCCGTAAAAAGCGGCCGTAAACAGCCGTGGCGAAGGTGCGTGAGCACCAAACACCGTATGTATTACGTTTTTGACGCCTATACGCAATGTCGAAGGCGTGGAAGGAATGAGCAGGATTTCCTGGTTCGGTGACAGCAGAAAAATGTGGAGACACAAGCGTTTTCGGCTGATTCTTACTCGCTGGAATATGCTCGAGATATTCGCGCAACTACGCCCGGAATGTCCAGCTCTCGTGTTTACCCCAACCTTGCCGCGCGCATATTATAACGGCGTATCTGGCGGCGGGGCGCGGAAACGGGGAATACCGGGGGTTGATAACGGCGGCGGAGGGCCTGGATAACAGAAGGAAGGGGGTGGTATCGCATGAGTTATTAAGATTCCGGCGCGCATGCTCGCGGTTCTTTCATCGATTCATAAGAATATCCTCTGCTCCGCTCAGGCCACCCACCTCCTCCGCCTCCTTCGCTCCTCAACCTCCTCCTTACGGCTTCAGGGACGTATCTATCGGTTGCATTATTTACGCCAGATCGACGCGAGCTATTGAAAATTCTCGTTGTCCGATCCTTGACGGACATCGATACGGTTCCACAGGCTGACTGCGTTTGCGTCTGGTCATCCTCTCTCAAGGGTTTTTCATAATTTCAACAGCGAGTTGCAGGGTGTTTCGCACACGGTGGTTGCTTTCCAACAGGTTTAAATGACGTCAGAGTTTGGAAGTTTTGGAAGATTTTGGATTGTAGTTTGTTATTAGGTTGTTGTAGGTTGACGTCGTATTTTAGGAAATATGCGTATTTCAAACTTTGTCTTATATCACCGGGTGCGCGAATTTAAAGTAAAATTAAAGTTTCTAAAACTTGATTTATGAGCAATTTTTTCGTTAATTTCGAATCATAATTTCCAGAGGAAATAAAATGTTGAAGAAAGTTTCAAGCAACCAGTTCATCCCATACACGTTACAAGTACACGTTCCGATTATAGTAGAAATTCTAAGTAAAACGTCAGTGTGTTAAGCAATTGCACGAGTGAAATTATAGTTAGAGGAATTGAGTAAAACCTTTTAATCGGAGGGTTGTTATTTTAACTGGCACCGCTAAACTAAGGAAGGAAAGCGTGAATTCAGGACGATCGATATTTTTATGTAATGAAATATTATAATAGAGGGTAACACCATGACCCATTTATAAGGTTTTATCGGAAACATTAAATTCTTTATAGCATAAAACAGAGTCAGGAATAACGCTGACGTGCAAACGAAATTAACGATAAATGAAATGCAATTTTAAACTTATATTTAATCTGACTAAATATAATACATTAGCCGCGTAGACCTGTAATTTCGAAATTAAAAAGTGTCTAGAAAGTCAACGAATAAAAGATAAACTACAAGAAACTATTAATAGATATTCACAACTACTGAAAAAATTATCTTATAAAACACATAATATATTATTTCATCAAGGAAGATTCAAATTTTGCAAACGAAATTTCGCAGGAAGAAATATTTATTACCATATGGATGATTCATTAATCAATATTAATTTTCATTTCCAGTAAACGGCGACAGAAAGGCCGCTACAGTTTCACACGCGCATTAAAATTTATTATACCTACAACAAATGCTATAATAATATGATGCTATTTAATAAAACATCGTATCACAGTTAACATTCGCTGCAAATAGAATCGTTCCACTCGATCATCAATAATCACCTCATATACATCCCTCTGCCTTCGGTGCATTTGAAGAACCATTAACACATCTTTCCTTCCACTCTGCCCACGTGAACCCACGCGAAGCGTGCAGCAGCTGTTAGACGAATTGCGAATAACAATAAAAATAATAGTAAAAATCGCAATACAGGTCGGCCCATTTTTTCACAGATGTCCTGGATTGATATCGCGTCTCGGTACACGCGATACCTGGCAGCGTCGTTAACAGCGTGGCCCGAATGAAATTTATAGGCATCAGACCAGTGCATGGAACCTTTCGTTCACTTTTCAAATAGATTCATCGAACAGTCTTCTTTAACCAATGTCCTACAAATCAACCATTTATTCGTATTCATAGCAATTGGCAGTTTTGGTTAGACCATTTAGCATTTAAAGTTTATCATACACGATGAAACTTTGCGTATTTCTATACTAATCAAGAAGTACTTTACGAAAAGAATACAATGCCAGAAGAATTGTCCTCGATATTGGATAAAATTATGTCACGAACGCAAAGTATAAAATTAAAATTGCAAAGAAACATATTATTATATACTTCACAGCCAAGAAACACATCCGCTTGAAAAAAAGAATCGATCGTCTCTTTTCTCGATTAGCGTAAATGTAAATGATAAAGAAGTTAAACACCGTCCATCGACATTGAAACGTTATCAAGTTAGAAATTAGCGAACGCGCGCGAGTAAGGCGCGTTGGGAACGTGGGTTTCACGGCAAACGGGTCAAACGATCGATCGCGGTGAACAAGCGTGGAATCGGCGACGGGTTTACCCGCGTAAACGATAATGAGCGTGGACGGTAGTTTCAAGCAGAAGTTACGCCTTCCTGAGAAACCGGTATGCGGTACGGAGGCCTACCCTCTTTTGTCTTCTTCGTTGGCATCACGTGTGGTAGGAAATTCAAGGCGCGCAACTTCCTTCTCGAAAGTCGTGCAAGGGTTGATGGAGCGGGAAATCGTTCGCGGAAAATGCTTCTTACGGCGATCGAAGGTTGTAAAGAACTCGTGACTCGTTACACTTTCTCGAGTACGATTTTAAAATTGCGAGGAGGTTATTCAGATTCTTAGAGATGATTCCAAGAAGATGATATGAAATGAATATTGAGCTTCCTTATATATTACGATTGTATTTGTACATTTGTATACGCTTCGACCTCGAAAGATATAAGAGTGAAGAAATTAAATAACTGCCGAGAGAGATTATTCGAGTTGATAGTTTATATGACATAGATGATATTTGTAAAGTTTTGATATACCGACGATTTTACTAAACAACTTGGATGCAATTTAAAGTTTAGAGGCTACACGAAATACTGAAGTTTCATCGAGAATAAAATGTGTATCAAGACTTTTCTACGTATATTGGGAGTATACATTGCTAGGCTTGAATTTTCAATTTATCTCTGCTGCGATATTACGATGCGTGGAATGTATATCGTGAATGCGTGAAGTTTAATTATGAGGTTACAAGACGAGAAAAGGATTAATGTACTTTAAAGTATACGTTCCGAGATTTTTAGCGAAGGATACAGCACTGGCGGCGTAAAAGAAGGCGCACATGCACGTTTATAACGCGGAAGAAGTGTGCGCGCATTTGCAGGGTGGCTGGAAAAAGAGAAGACGCTGGACAAGGGCGAGGGTGGAGTCAGGGGTGGAGGGTGAAGCTGAGGAGGAGCTGGTGGAGATTGCGAGAGGAGGGGAAGGGGTGATCTATGCGTTTAATTAACCATAGAGACGCTCCTACCAACTCTTAGCCGCTCTTAGTTCGAGCTTGCTCGAGCTCGGTGGCTGCAGAGGGACAGGGTGGCGCAAGAATAAAAGAGCGAAAGAGCAGGGGAGAAAAGAAGCAAGAAAAAGAAAGGATTTAGCTATCGCCGGCGAAATTAACCCCGAGGAAAAACTTATAATGTGTCTTCCCCGGAAAAGCAGCTCGAACGTTGCGACCTCGTGCCGATGCTTTCACCGCATTCGTTCTGGATAATTGATTCCGAATATAATTAATCGGTGACATACGGATAAAAGCACTGTTTTCGTATCGTTATGGAGCATTTTTTTGGACAAGATTTTTACTAATGGTTCTTTTTCTGAAAATTGTTCTAGATTTATATTATGTCGGGAATTTTATTCATATTTTGTAAATCGAGTTGTTTTGGAAACGTTTTTCTGTGTTTCATTAGTATCGCTGGTTTCCTGTACCCCAAGTCCGATGACATGCTGATTTAGTATCACGCTTAATATCACTATATCATCACACGCTTGATATCTCTGCATCTGTAGCAAGAAAATCATTAGAACAGTTTTTCGAAAGGATACGATTTGTATCAGGAAATATTAGACAAGAAATCGAATTACGAAGATTTCAAGTATACCTCTTCTTATTAAATACTACGAGAAATACAAATTCATTTACACGAAAGAAAATACCTAAACAAGCTCTAGGAATTATTATTCTAACGTTTATAAAAGTCCCGATTTTCACAGTCATTCCTAAAATAGCACATCGAACGATTAGCTTGAATTTGTTATTAGAAATCAGAAACTTATAAAATTCGTTCACGTATTCCTCTTTGTCACATCGAACCAGACATAACCACGTGACGATCATTGTACGTGTTGACCACCTCGAACAAGCTTCTCTCTCGTTCATCTCCAACGACATACATCAACTATAAACCCAGTAGCCGCACGAACAACAGAGAGCCCGGTTATCGTTATTACCGCGATGATGTGCCAGTGCCAAAAGACGACTTAATTCCGCCACGGTAATCCGACAATTGTTTACACATGTTCGTTATTTACGTGTAACCGAGTGTGTCGAACATCACACTCGCCGAAAACGCACGATCAGCCGCGTATAATCACAGACACGCGTACACGTACCGATATTCGCACACCCATGTAAAAACTGGCCCAGCCCCCAGTCGCAGCGGCCCCAACCTTCTCGTCGTCCCACCCGCGACGGTGATATTTTGAGATTTCTTTGGCTCTTGTCTCCGAGTCCCGCGATCGCGTTCCGAGAAAAGGGAGGTTAATGAGACGGCCGCGGACAGTTATAAATGAACGATAAGGCGCACGCCGGATTCCTTTAATAGCTGGTGCAAATTTATGGCCGCCGCTAAGGGACGTCCGCTAAGGGGTTATAGATTGATTGGTCGTGAAATCGGCTTTAATCAATCGTGTGTACCCTCTGAATTATACGTACGCCCGGCGGAGTTAATTAATTCCAACACATCGGTCGGTCGCCTCCTCCCGCTCGTTCGACGCCGCGGCATTAATCTGCCCTTTCGTTACATTAATTTGCCCGGCTGATAACGTTGCTCCTGGCCGCTCGTATTTTAGTAGAAAGAATCAGAACGGTCAGAAGAGAAGAAAGAGAAGGAAAGGAATTCCGTGTGAAAGAGATGGAAAGAAGGTGCCGGGCACAGAGTTTCAGGAGCGTTCTTGGAGAACGCACGAGGAACAGAAATTGGGATTCCTCCGCGTGTACGTTGTTCCGAGTCAACGTCACGCTCGTTCCTCGTGACGGTCGTCGTCCATTCGAACGAGGAACGAACACGACGAGGTCCAAGCGTCGATTCGGCCGTGACGCGAGGCCAATTATTATAATTACCGGAATTCACGGTGCGCAATTAGGCCGGGCAAAGGACAGGAGGCGCACGGTTGCGTGTATCGCCCTTCTCTCCTCCTTTATACCACTTGATTTTCATCCTTGCGTGCCGTGTATCGATTATAAATACCACGACCGCGTTATTACACACATGTGCAATTACACCGGCAGCTCTCGCTATTACATTATCTTCGGCTTCGTTACGTTTCGTTTTAATCGACTCGAGAGCCGACTCCACGCGTTCTTTCAGAGGACGATCGCTCTCTCTCTCCGTGAGCGCCAGATTCCAGTTAGCTCCGTGGAATTTAAGTATCGCGTATGCGTTCCCCAGGATCCTTTCGCGGCTGTTCTATCTTAATTACCAGGCTGATTAATAGTCACGCGTGCGGCTAATTAATCGACCGCTTTTGCCAGCCTGGTTTTCTCCCAGGCCAGGCTTGCACGAACGCGAGGGCTTCTTGTTGGTTTGCTCCTTTCGTGGAGATCGAATATTTTCGTCGAACCAAGCAGCTATGTATACTTATCGGTACACTGAAGATCCTTATGCAAATTTATATCTTCGTGAACACAATTAAACAAATAGAACTGAAATAGAAACTCGTTTCGTTTGTTATAATCGAGATTATAACGAGCATCGTATTTTGAATATTTTATATATTTTTCTATATTATAACTGTATTTTGTATATTGTATTGTAACTGTGCGTAATTTCTGTATCCTTAAATTTCTCATAAATGGATAAAAGTCCGCAATCCACTCGTCAGAGGAGAACCGAAAAGACGAAGGAAGAACGGAAGGGTCACAGTTAGAAAGAGAATACGCGAAGGAAGAGAAAGGAAGAAAGGAAGGAAGGAAGGATGAAAGAGACGAGAGTTACCTGTGTTCACGTGGCATGTATACACGGTGTAAACAGGCACGTCCGTGTGCTCCCGCGCGGAGCAGGAAGTGTCTCGTAATAAAAGAGTGACTTCCGTCGGTGAAACAATACCGTCCGCGGGATTACCTCGTCCACGACTCGGTTCCATCTCCTCTGCCTCGTTACCTTATCCAGCCGCTGTTAATTTGCGTCGAAAGTAATTTAGCGCCGTCTCGTTGTCGCTTTTGTTATGATTCGCCGTGCTGTCCCTCGTTGGCAAGCGACAGAGGGGACGACAGCTTTGTTCTTTTGCGCGGGAACGAACAACATTGGAGGAACGATACGAGGAGTTGAATTTCCTCATTTTCCTTTTCTTTTTTTTTTTTTTTTTTCTTTTAAGAGAGTTTGGTAAGATGAAAGTTTCGTCGAAATTTGTTGCGACAGACGCAGTTATACAGTTCGTGGAAAAACGCGATTAAAATATTCGCGTCTATTTCTGCGTGGATAAATTTCGATGGATTTGTGGAAGAAATCGTGGTTTTAGATTAATTTCTTGAACGAGTAAAACTTGAATTTGGTTGCTAGAAAAATAAATACATTTTGAATTCCTTAAAATTCCTTTGGATTCCTTGTTTTTAAAGGAATACGTTTTTGGCAAGTAATATGGAAATGTTATATTTAATGTTGTTATATGTAATGTTATATGTAATAATAATATAATAAATGTATATATTTTCGTGAATTTAGTCAACATTTTCCTCCTATTGTTATCGTATAGCTTCTCTCTTTTCATTTTAAGCATCGCTCTTCAATTCTCCATTGACGACTCTCACGCTGGTTATTTTGTAAATGATCATCCGCAGGTGTTGAATTTTACACTAAAGAAACTATTTAAAAGAGTGACTCGGTGAAATAATTGGTTGGCACAGGATTATTATATTCTCACTTCTTCCACGTCCTCAGCCAATTATCGTTTGCCAGTCGGTGATATTTTATGTATGTTTGTCGCGTTGTCTATTTGCCGTTAATTTCCATCGAAAATGATTTATTTTCTCGCTTCGATAGAACCTCGGTTAATGAATTCGACGTTACCGGGAGGACGAATACTATTAAGAAAATCGTGTCGAGTTGTAGAACATTTTGTATCGCCTCAAACACGTTTCTCAGTCTTTTAAGTATTATATCAACATCTTGGATCTACTTAATATTTAAACGAATCCCATAATTCAGGTTTCAAAACAAGACGATGCCTTCTTTTATATCAATCCCGCTATATCTGATTTGGTATTTAAATATCCGTTGAAAACTTAAATCGTAGTCTATGATTCATACCGTTGAGAAGTTATCGAAATTAAAATAAAAATTAGCTTATTTGATATTTCAGTATTCAGTTGGTCAATCGAATGTCCCTGTTCGGGGTCTAGAAACTGACTCGTAATTTATAAGTTGGAGCACACGACAGTGGAGTTACTTTAATTGCCATGTTATTGCTATTGGCAATGAAACGTTTCTTTACAGCCAAAAATTTACACGATACATCGAGTCTGTGGAATTTATCGGTTGAAATTATTTCAACTTTTGTATAGAGTTATAGCCAAGCCAGCGGTGTATTTGCCCAGGAATAACGCGGATAATATATGAGAACAATTGCTTCTTAAATGGAGGAAGAATTAAGTAAGAAATAATGGGATAATGGAATAAGTACTACAACTACACAGTTTCTAAATTGCCTAGAATGGCAAGTCCAAACGTTTCACTTTCGTACATTGTTTTCTTCTTTTCTTTCGCTCGGGGAATCGAGACGGCAGCTAATTTCTTCGTAATTTTTGCTATGATACAGCTTCCCTTTAACTTTTTGTTTCTCCAGATACTATACTGTCTGAACGTGCGTCAGACTTGAAACTACTCGGTGATGTTTCACTTTATCGTTGCTTCTATTAATATCAAGGTATTTCTTATGTTTGTTTGCGAATCGAATCGGAATTCTCGAACACGAATTTGTTAAAAGTTACAACAAGAGTAACAGATAATCGGACTCATCCCCTTAACTGTAACAAATGGTAAATTTAATTTAGATTCCTCGAAAGTACATAAACATCGTCAGTCTGGTTATATTAGTCCTTACATACTTAGACAAAATAAATTATATCGCTGTACAACGTTCATACTTAACACGCACAACTTGCATTGCTCGCGACAAGTTAATAAATCAAAGTCAAAGACATCGGATTACCAGCGTGTTGAAAGCAAATTTAACAAATTCCAGTTCCTTCCGAATATCGCTACACAGCCATCAACCTTGTCTCCATCTAATTTCGTACGAGTCATGTACGTACCGATTATACGTAGAGCGAGACACGCGTCTCGTCGAGACATCGTTTGCGATACGTCCCGTTTCTGAAATCACAGGGTCCCGCGTGATCGATGCCTTTCTCGTGCTCGAATAAGCGGCGACGTGTAATCACTTAATCCAACGGTGCAATGGAAACGCGGCGGAATCGTCGTGATCGCGAAGGACCAAGATGGAAGAACGGCGAACGAACGAAGGAGAGAGAAGAAAAGGAAGAAGAGAATGGTTACTCGCACGAGGCAAAGGGACTATCGCAGCGAGAGGACGTTCTGCTTTATCAGTGCAAATGGGATGCCAGCGTGTTTCCATTAATTCAAATCGCGGAGTAAAATCACGGCGCGGAATGTCCATTAAAGTCAAGCGGGGAGAAGTCGTTAGCCTGTTCGTGGCGACGTAAAGTGCCGGGCGTTACACCGTTGGTGTCGCGTTTTAACGCGGAAACTCGAGAAAAATGCGTCAGCCAGGCCGAGGTGAGAGAAAGAGAGAGCTGTTTTTCTTCGTAATAACGTCTTTTAACGATCAGCAAGCACCGGTCGGTAGATTCTTCGCCGCGAATCGAGTACCCGCGACGACCAACTGGAAACGCGTTGGAGGAAGATACGCGAGAACGCCAGTCAACTTTATCTTAACTCTCGCGTTAGGCTTGTCCCGTGTCGCGCGACCTCTTCATGCTTCGTCCAATCTCCGACGAACGGTTTAATTAGCCTGTAAACCGCGAAATACGAGTCAGATGATTTTCCACATTCGACGAGCAGTCGATGAATTAATCTAGGTTCGTTCACGCTAGAAAGTATCATAGTGGTGGGAACGATCAATTTTTCATAGAATTTTTATAGATTCGCAATGATAGCTATTCAGGGATTTGAATATTTTTTTTCGTAGAAATTTTATAGACCATTTTTGTAAACTTTTTCAATCATAGATATTGGAGGATTCGAATATTTTGTAAAATACGTATGATGGAATCAAGGTGATTTCCTCTGATGATAGCTCTTAAGGGTTGAGAAAAATTTGAAGTAGATTATTCCATAAAAAAATTACCATATTTTCACACTTCAATCTATAATGAATAACAGAAATACGACTTGATCGACTTCTTTGATCATCCGCGTTCCAGAACATAGCGCGCCATGAAAGAAAAACGAGTTCATCGGAGTGGAGAGGGAAAAAAATGTACGAAAGCTACGACTGGCAATGATCACGCAGCATCTTATGGCTATGACTACGACTAGAAAAAGATCACGGCGAGTTAGAAGAAGAACGAGAAAACAGGTGGGACGTTACGCAGGTACTTTGGCGAGGGTTTTTTCTCGCCACGCGAACACGAAATCGTTTAATTCGAACAGGTCGCGCGGCGCGTTCGAGAGGAGACGAACAGGCCCGTGAAATGGACGTTCCGGTTTATCCGCGCGTATAGCGCGCGCTTCGTGCGGCTTGTTTCCATTAATTCGCGTTGCGCGACGAACTCGTGCTATAGGAATGCCCCGTTCGAGTCGTTAGACGGAGAATGGCAAAACGAACCGGACTAATTCACGACCTTGTCGTTGGATGCGCCTGCAGCGAAATATCGATTCTGAACCAACTCGAAAAAGACGATAAATTAGGCTCAATTACGCTTATTAACCCTCGTTTAGATTAGTCAAGTTACTTCGATTCAAGTCGCCCGAATTATTTGATCATACTTTACGTTCATGATACGTTTATAACCACAATTAACATTCGTATAGACGTAAATTCTTCTTTCGACGACATTTTAGGCTTCTATTTTACAGTAGGTTTTCTGTCGAATTTAGGATACTTGAACCGATTGCAGGCTAAGTAACTTCAATTTAAAACTGCGTTCATAGGAATTATTTGACAGTACAACAGGTGCAATCGACTATCAGCCATTGATATTATCTTTTCTTCTATATTTAAAGATCATAGCAGGTCTTCGTTGAAAGAGCGTGGAATGTGTTTTAATGACGAATTTTTATTTTTACATTCCTCTTAAAACTACTCTTATTATCATGGTACGTCACAACCTTGACTCCGTTTCAATTATAAAATATATTATTCGAGCTTAGTTCTTTCATTATAATAATCGAGACTAAAAGGGTACAATGGAAATGAATTAACTGGACTGGACTCGTGCTCGATTCATCGATGCATAAATGAACCATAATATCGTATCAGTAACGATGCTGTGACCCCTATGAAATCGATCTTGCCATTTCAACGTTGGCCGCTTGTCGTTTCTCGAGTTATAAGCTTTAAAGAAGATTATAACGCGTTGAAGTTACTCGTTCGTACGATTTAGGACAATCGCGATAATTCGCGATTATTCGGAGAGATTTATGATGATAAAGCGGGATGAACTTAGAGAGCAAAGTTCAGTCAAGTAGGCCATGAATTTCACTTATGCATGGAAAAACTAGACCCGACTATGGTGGAATGCGATCGAAAGCGTTCAGTTTCTTTGGATAATTCGAAACACGAAAGTAGCCACGTATCTATAGGTTAAATCTAATTAAAGAACGTATGCATACGAAGAAGAAATATACGACGTCCGGCGAAATGTGCGAAGAGTGATAAATGAATTCGTCCAAAAACATTGGTGACAGAAAGGAATGTCGCGAGGAAAAGTTGAAGTTGTTTTATGAGACTCGGTTTTTGCAGGCGGTGGCATTAAGGAGATTTCAAGGTTATTAAACTTTTTACAATGAAAAACGACTTTTAATATGCACGACTGCAGTTTACATTCGAATGGGTTTAATGACTACGGTCGTTTAAAGTCAATCGAGGCCACGATGAAAGATAAAGCGATGGTGTCATTTTAATTACCATCATTTTTTATACTTTAATGCCGGTTTATTAAAATTCCGAGCATAGAAATGCGTAGTTTTTAATCGCGATTCTATGATAAAAAAGAAAAGGAATCGATAAACCTCTGATTAACATTCTTGTAAAGCAGATTGGCAGTGCAATTATCTTCCTAGTCTTTATGCAGTGCGACATCCTGAAACCCGGTGTTATTCGTAACAATCATTTTTCATACAGCGTTCGATGAAGATTTATGTGACACATAAATATAGAGTTTAAATTCGGAATATTAAAGCACCGAGATAGATATTAATTTTGTTAGCTCCGACTGTTAGAACAAATATGTCAAAGTCGAGAAAACTCAGTGAATCGTAGAAATTGTGAAAATAGTCGTCAATGCAGTTGAATACTTCTAGTTTATATCGCGTCATCCACTGTCGTTACTTCTGAATGATTATTTCAAGAGAAACGAAATCAAATATGGAAGATTCAACATTTAGCACGAAAAATTCATTTCGTTCTTCGTAAAATCAGAATCAAATTGGATTTATACGACTGACGAATCTCTCGAAATTAGGAATTACTGTTTGAATTAGTCGCAGTGATCACATTCATCGGTATCGGCTCGGAAGAACATTTTTTTCGACTCATAATTACAAAGAAAGAAGAAATTAAGAAGAATTAAGAAGAAACAATCGCGCAAAGTTTGACGATGAGTGATTCCAATTTTATTGTAACACATTAGCTTTAAAAAGATTTAACAACATCTTGCGCAATCTATTAATTAATTTTCATCCTGCCAAAAAATAAGCGAATGTCTGACCATTTCAGGTATCTACTCACGCATATTTCTAACAATCCATCGTAATCTTTTAATCAATTTACATTCCAACAAAACTAAACAGGTATCTGATCACTGTAGGTCATATCTATTTAAGCAGATACGTCCAGTATTATCGTAGAAACCAAATGGATACAAGTTATAAATTATAACACATCACAGAACATAATACTCGACAGGATTACATTTCAACAACCCTTAGAAATTCTTCAGGTAATCAACGTTGGCAAGAATCCCGTAAAACGCGCGACGATAATTACAGTTAATCCAGCGGGAATAATTCGCGTAAGATGGCGGCGGCGCTGAATTGAATCGGCCGCGAGCGGAAATATTCATTTTCCGCTGGCAAAATCATTTATCGTGACCGGTGCACGGCCGCTGGACGCGGAAGAAATTTACCGCAAAGGAAACAGATGCGTGCCCTCGTGCGCTAGCTTCTTTCCTTTTGATATTTCTTCTTCTCCTCGTGTTCGCGTTCGAGCGAGCTTCTGCGATCGCGCTCATGCGTGAATACGGAATCGCTTCATTTAAGACGCGTTGCCGTGTATCGTGGCGGCTTCGAGAGGCAAGAAGGCGAAAGAAAGAGAGAGAATGTAAAAACCGACGGTTAAGGACATTTCTATCCGTTGCCGCACGCTGCTTGAACAAGCATGTACCTCCTATGGGTTAATTGAAAAGAATTATTGCAGCTTAAAGTTTAATGATCGGTCTCCTTTGCCACTTGATAGCGATAACCCTTTCCTTCTTTCGTGTTCTTCTCCCTCGTTTTCCTTTTCTTTTCTTTCTTTCTTTCTTTCTTTCTTTTTTTATTTTCTTTATTTTCAATTCCATGTCGAAGAACTTGAAAAGTACACGCTGAGTGTACTTGTACTAATGAAGTTTATCGAGACAGGTTCTTCGTAATCAATCGATCGTGACAGGTTAAGATGTAGACGTAATTTTCCAAATTAAGTTTGACAGCTTGATGCATGTACATATGGCTGTTTTTTCGCCGTGGAAACAGGTTGGAGAAGCAATCGTTCAGAAATTGTTGTATGATTTCGTTCTGAGAGCGGAATAATAGAAATTGTATATGTATGATTTTTTGGATGGCAAGATGTTAGAAGTTAATTTGAGGAATATGTCTTGTGTGCGCAGATGAGTCTTGTTCTTGTATGTGAGATATTAAGCCTTGTTTCAGACCTATATAGATATGCTTTTCTCGACAGATATTTCGTATCGTATATGTAGCTGATATTTATTACTAACTCTTAATTTACAAAGCAAATTACGATATTGCAAATATACTTTATTAAAAGAATTGCTCCTTCTTGTAAGAAGACAAAGGCATAAAGATTCTAACTATAATATTTCAATACTTAAATACATATTTTCCTATTCGTTATTTTACTTTCTATTATCCATTTTGTTCTCTCGATTGTACTTCAGCGAAACCATTTTACAAAACATTACTAACTACAAACGAAACGAATAAAGGCTCCCATCGATCTTCGTCAAAATTAATATCAGCACATTCTATTCCAGAACCAAGGTAATCAGAGGCACGTACACCAAAGTGTGTAATTTCGTGCAACAGCTGAAACTTCCTACGAAAAATGTAGCTGACACTTTACACAGCGTACCAAATAAATTAAGAATCTAATTTGTCAGATCCCGTTTCAGAACCGTTTGATATCGAATCATGGGAATAAATCGTACAAATTATATCGACGAATCGAAATACTTTTAAGCAAAATTAATCAAAATACTCGTTAAGCAATAACATCTAAAACAGTAATTACAGAACTTCAAATAGCCGATTTACATCATTCCAAGAATCTCGCCAAGTATATCCAGATTTTTGTCGACACTTATCGAGCCAATTTGTACTTCGGTAAGTGGAATAACTAGTTTCACGCGTGCACCTCCCAATATACCAACCCCTGCAAACGAAATCATTCACTGTCTAAAATCCTTTCAGCTCCAAAACTTATCTCGTTTTACATTACCAAGCTCATCACACCGCATCAATTCTACATCATCATCGATCACGACCTACTACAACATTTGACTAAAAAGATCATTAAGAATAATACTTCAACCCCTGTAACTCCATTTCCACGAAAAAAAAAAAAAAGTAACCTAAAGAAAACTGATCAACCTAAATCCTCGCAAAAAGAGTAAATGCGCACTAAGATTGCAAGACTAAGTCTACACGTATAATCGAACATACATATACAGATTCTTATGAGTAGATTGCTAATTTTTATGCAATCTCATATTTTTATTAACACAGCTGAAGGAATGGAAATCGTCGAATCGATGAAACATTATGGCAGGTAATTCGCTTCGAATATTTTCTCTATTTTTGCATTCTATATACGTGTATACGTGTTGTATATTTTTGCCATACTAAATTTTCCATAAATGCATCAAAATCCACGGTCTGCTTACGACTGTACGCATTTCGATCATCGAAACGTTCGTTCGTCGGAACAAAAGTTCGTCAAAGGACGCGTGCACGGCAGTTACAGCCCACCGCAAACCTTCTCCGATCTACGGTAAACCTCTTATCCAAAGATTCTCCGGTAAATTCGCGCGGAAGTCGCCTCTCGATAAAGACGAGCAAATATTGCGCGTGTTGTTCACGCGTGGAGGAAAGATTACCGATGGCACGCGTGCGGTCAAGCATCACGAATTTAAGATTCCGGCGGATGCCAGCTGGAAAACGGGTCCACGATGCTCCGAATGGACAGAGCGAAAGAAAACAGTCGAGCTAACCGACGATCGTGACTATTAAACATAAAAAAGTCAGGAAGATCTGCGTAAACGCGGAATGGTCGGGGACGAAACGCGGCGCGAGATGCTTTCGTTGGGAAAGGATAGAGAGATAGGAAGGTAAGGAAGGCGCGTTCCGCTTTATCAGCGCGCGCCGCATGCCGCGGCGTGTTTCCATTAATTCGCGTCGCGGGGCAAACTCGTGCCGTTGGAATGCCCGTGCTGAGGCCGAGGAGAGAAGTCGTTAGGCCTGCGTGCCGTTCGGCCGGGCAACCGGTTTTCCCATCGGTGATTCGTCGTTAATTCGCCGATGGAGAGTAAGTAATCGCACGCGTACCAACGACCACCTCGAGTGTGTTACACGGTTACCTTCGCGCCGCGCCTACCTCGGGGTTGTTCCGATTTTCCTCGGCGATAAGCGCCGCCACTTCGACGCGGGACGCGAGAAATTCCTTTGACCCTTTTTCGGACTCACCGGGAATCGCCGCGCTCCTCCTGGCGCGATTCCAACGCGTGCGCGAGGCTTAACCGCTGCCATACGTCGCGCATTTTTTTTCTTTCATACGACCTTCCGATTGCACTTTATGATTTGTAGAATCGTTATTTATTCATTGAAATGCGGGATCTATAATCGTATACATGCATATACATATGTAACTTGAAAGATTGAAAAGATTAAAAAGGTATATACGTCACTGAATACTGAAAAGGCTTTTCCGTTTAGTTTATTTCTCGTTGTTTGATGATTCTTGAAGACCTTGTAGTAATAGTTAATCGACAGGAAGATTCAGATTCAAACCCTAATTCGCAGTTTCAATCGAATCAAGTTTAATTCTGGCTTAATTATACGCAGTTTCATTTCCATGGAAGGATCGATCTTTGCTTCGACAAATTTCAACACATTCCTAGTTTCTCAAGTATCTGCCAGTACGGAGATTTTTTTTACTTCTTTAAAAGAGACAATGATCAAGGATTCAGGTATATATATCGTGTCAATAATTTTTTAATATTAGCGATTCCACTCACCAGATAAGTTCGCCAGCATAGAAGTAGAGGTTCCTTCTGCAACAAAGGCACAAACTAAATATAAAGTGACCATATAATAATGTAACTATTGGAAGTAACATAAGATTCATACTAAGATAAAAATATGCTTACGGAATTACCATATCCAATCTACGGCAATACGTATTTACTAACGCAGCATCGGTTGGTTAATGAATGTTGCGACGCGATCTTGCTTCTCACGCACGTAATCGACGCATATTAATTGCAGTTTAATAAAACCTGCACCTTACTCAATGTTTAGAATTTGCAACACGATGTTATGCAACTTTATTACGCGTCAAACTGTTTTAAGTTAAACTGTAAGAAGAGAATTACGCGAATCTCGCTTTAGGGACGTATTGGATAGTTTTCATCGAATAAGGGGTGAGATAAGGAAAATGGAGCTTCGATGAAAATTGCGAAGCTCGCGGACTTGGAATTTTGATTAATTAAAATGGAGAAAAAGTTCAGTGTAACTGGAAAAATAAATTAGTCTCGAACCATTGGATTAAAAGAAAACTGAAAATAGTTGGAAGTAAAGTACGTTACTAAAACACGTTATTCACAACGCTGTTCTACAAAGAGTGTTTAGTATCGTTTGAGCGGCGTGAGAACTCGCGCCGAGCACTTCATATTTTCTTTTCTTTCCCTCTCTGAAATTTTACAACGCTTCGCTGGCCTTAAATACACGTTGACACTTGTCGTTCGAAAAGGTGGACTCGTTTATCTGGAAAAACGAACAATTGCCGAGCAAAATTGTTAAATATGCCAAGAGACACTCGCGTGGCGTGCACGCACGCGCGATGCCGTATTATTATATTTTACTTCGCGCCGTGCGGAAACCCCAGAATAATTTGCACGAATGAGCCGTAATTATTTAAGGGTTTGCATATGTAAGAAGGGTGGCGGCGATTAACTAACAGCTATAGTTATTTTAGCTACACACGTTATACACCAACCTCTATCGATTCGCCTTTGCCTTCGCGAGACGAGCTCGTTTGCCTCTTCCGGGAACCACTGTTCGCAGACTAATAAACCTTTCGCCGATAATTATCGTTGGCACCGCGTGACTTTTCCTTTGACGAGACCGTTTGCTTCGAGAATAACTTCGATTCGTTATCGTGCACTTAGTTAGAATTTATTTAATTTTAGAACTTATGAAAGGAAGTCATTATTTCTTGAGAATTGCATGTTAAAATCGTGTACTCGATTAATGAAATTAACAAGTTTACAAAATATCCAGTGGATCAGTTTGGCTTGTGAGAGGCTTGCATGTGTTCTTTCGCTTCCGCTAAAGATTTATTGCATGTATTTGTAAGAACAAGGACACACAAATTGAAATTGATTTGTCCGTATGAAATTTTATTTCTAACTTGAAGAAAAGCTTTGGATATGTTATCCCATATTTTCAAGCTCGGAAATATGCTGTTTCAAGCTATTATGTGAGACCTTCATCGTACAGAACGAAAGTAACTTTCTGCGTGTCTCTCGTAAGCTATGAAGCTGAACGACCACCTGATGTGTAGGCGTCGAAACCAAGTGTGCAATAAACCTGAATCAAGAAAAATCGAACTCTTTTTTCTCCTACTCTTTCGATCTGGACAGCTTCTTAACTGCACCACTGCGTTACGATTAATTTGAAATCAATCTTGTTATTTGGTTTTAATCTCGCGTATCAGTCGTACATCGATATTATACATTGAACATCTCATGTAATTAGATTACGTTTGAAATGTTACATAAATTATTCTTGTAGTCAGTAGTTATAACCCATAGAATATTAAGACAAAAAACATATTACTTAAAAGTATCTACTTGTAGATACATATTAATTTTCATACGATATAATTTAATAATTTGTAAAATTCCAGAAACCAATCTGACTGAAATTGTTGTATCTGTATTAACTTTTAATTCTACGCTTAATATTATATGATATATTATATTATATTAATATTATATTAATATATTCGCTGCGGCTAAAATACGAGTATCATTAGCATGAGTGTGAGAGTATCAAAATTATCACCAATTCCTAACCTACAACTCTGCCGCAGCCCACGAATTTTCATTTCTAACTCCCGTTTCAACAAACACAAAGACTTTTAACGTTTGACAAAATCTTTTATCGCAAAGTTGCAATGAAAATTATTCAAATTATTAGAATTGGTACGAAAAATCACACGTAACAATAACATTTTTCCAATACATCACTCAAGGTAAAGGGATTTTCCAACAAGAGAAAATACAATTTTCACAGTGGAAAATGACAACGCAATAAGTTTAAGAAGATTCTTAAAACGACACCTCGAAACCTTGATATAACGTTTCCCCGTGTTTTCTGCGGGACTTGGAAGGTTAAACGCCGGCGACGACACCGATTTAGAGGACGCTTTATACCTCAGGGTGGTAGCGCCGCGTGGCACACGGACAAGACCGCGCGCTACGACAGAAGCGCGACGACGCCGGCGTCGAAGGTGGTGGGTCGAGTGGCTCGGGGGGTGATTATGAGCGGGTAAGTGCCGCCGTCCAGTTTTTACTCCCCGCCGGACGCCCTTCGCCCCTATCGTGGCAACTATCCCCGCCACTTTTACCATGGCTCAACTAAACCCCAACGGATCAATACGCTAAAACATTGCCATATCGGGACGCCGCCGTATAAAATCTTAAAGAAATAACAGTGGTCTTCGTGTTTTCCTTCGGTCACCCTGTCACACCCCTTTCTTGGCCTACGTTAACGAATTTTCGTCAGCATTCCGTCGGATACTGGGCTTTCTATGGATTTCCTGGGTAATTTGAGAGCTTTGTTTTCATTCGTTAGCAAATTTACGCGGGAAACAGTTTGTCGAGCGATGAAGACGAGTAGGAGGCTATATCGTGGGTGTTCGACTGTTTTCCTCGACGCTGAGGTGGTTGGTTCGAGGGTTAGTAGGGTGAATCATTGTTGCGACGGCTTCTGACGATAATTTGTTTATTTATGATTTGTCGATTGGAGTCGAATTGGTTTCGATTACGTATGAAATGAAGGAATCTATGGGAATAGCGGAACAAATTCAATATACTTGGGTTAATCCAAGTTAGAACACGAACTTAGAAATCCGATGTAAAATATAGGTAGAAAAATTTCCAACAATTAAAATCAATCCAATCATCTAAATTACTTCTCAACCGACTACTTACCACGTATTCATTTCATTTCCAACTTCCTATCTAATCGATCGACGACCGACTTTATCTCCAAACTCCAACTACCCTACGTCTCAATGACGCCATCGATAAACCTAATTAGACACGGCACATACGAGCGTACGTATGTAAGTACATCATTCTAGCAAACAGACGACCCGGTAGAAATCTTTGCTAGACGTTAGAACTCGATATCCGAATCATTCGCAAACCAAAGTGATTAAAATTTCAGGAATATTAGTGTCAAAATACTTGCCCCGTGTCTGTCTCATATAATTTCATTAATTTTCCCAATTTTTGTTTCCTGGAGCTAATCGATTTAACAAATAAGTAGCTGATCTATATTTAAGGTGGGTCGGTTAGTAGAAAGCAGTCGGTTTTCAGAGCAGAACAACGTAACGTCGGTAACTGGTCCTCGAAGGGCACGAAAGACGGATGAACGGACGTCCGTGGCCTACCGCAACCCACGTAAGACACTGATTCGCCTCGTCCCTTCCTCGTGAAGGCGCGCGAGCGAGCGCACGCACATGAACGCACGTTCAGGCGATTCACGTGCACCTCGATGTCGACGTAACGTTGCCTCGACGCGGATGGTCGATATATCGATTGTCGTCGACGAACTACCGACTGGTCGACGACCACAAGAACCAGTGGGGAAGCGAACAGGAACGAGGCTGATGGCCATGTGTGTCTGGCTTGTGGTCACTTGTTGCCTTCCACCCCCGGGGGCTGGCCTTGTCCCTCTGTGTTTGGGGAACGCTTGTCGCCGCTCCAACGACAAACCATCCATGCCAACAGAGAGAATGAGAGATGTTTCTATCCTGTCGGACGGCAGGATCAGCCTGGAGGAATTCGAGGCTGCTGGAGATTCTGGTGTCCGCTTTCTTTTCTTTCGCCGAGCGCATCGCTTGACGGAGGTCAGTAAGCGATGGCCTCGTCCGTTTATTCGAACCCGTGTATCGGTCAGCGAATTAGTGGCCGTGATCAAACCTGACGAGATTAGTCAGGCTTTTTGAAAGGTGTAAAGCTTAGTGAGCGTGTGTTTTGGTTTGTTGGATCGATGGGGTGAATTCTAGAATGTGATGTTGGGTCGATAGTTAGGTCATTTCGGGAAATCCAGCATTGGGAATCGTAAAGGAGTGTCGTAATATTTCTCTGGGATAAAATAAATTTGGAAATATTAGCCGAAATTTCTGAAAAATTTACTAGTCAGTGTTTCAAAGAACACTGTCAATTACCTTTAATTTCGTGGTTTAATATTTGAATTTGATTATAAGGATTAAATTTCAATATCGATACGATCAATACATCAAGCTGTTTCCTAATAAAACTATGCTTTTGTGGTATAGAAAGAGAAGTCGACGTCTGAAATCGCGCTAATTTTATCAACAATCAATTAAACTCGAGACATAAATAGCGTGCGAACCCCATTCCCTTTATCGGATGAATACACGTTCGCACTCTGATAAATTGACATTGGAACGGAAATAAAGTTTCATCGGCGACCGAGCAAAGGCCGTTCTAATGGTTCTGTGTTTCCGAAGTCAATTCATTTACAGGGCATAAACTTCTTGCCGTCAGATAAACGCGCGTTATAAAAATTACGCTGCGTTTATCTTATCGCGCGTGTACAACGTTCTGCTTCGCTACCTTTCAAATGGCGCGAGAAATAAAAATAGTTCACCGGGGCGCCCCGCACGATGGAAAAACACGAAACCGCGCCATCGTCGATTTCGATTCGCCGCGGGGCGTCGATTATTCGATAATTTCGCACATTCTCCGTCTCTTTCGACGACAAACCCGCTAATCAACCCGTCGACGGCCGTGCCCTTTCCTTCGTCTTAAGAACAAGCTCTTTAGAGATTATGCTTATCGTTCGGAATGTTAGATACGTTTCTAGACAGTCGATAATGGCGCCCTTAGCGTTTACCTGGCACCACCTCTTTTGGAAAAACGTTCTATGGCAAACACAGATGCGTTCGATCCGATGAAATTTCTTTCTTATCTCGTCTGGTGGAATTAGAAGCAGGAAAGGAAACCGTACAGGAACCGCAAGGCGTGTTTCGAGGACGTCTAATAAATGTTGCCGGAAACGATCCCGCACCATGACGCACATCATCGTTCCATGTCGGGTTTTTGTTGAAATTCGCCGTCAACTTCCCGGAATCCTCGATGTCTTCCAATAAAATTCAACAATGATAATTGTCCCGGCCGATAATTATTCACGGTGGGCCGTCATAATGCGCGCACAAACATTTTTACGACCGTAATTAGCGCTTTCGCGTGTTATCTCCCATCTGACAGCACTTGCAACTCTCTGTCCACACGTGTCTCACTGTCTCTCTCTCTAATTATCGCCTACAATTGTCTTTTTATTACATTGTTGTCCATTCCGTGAACGCTGGATGGTTGAACTCTATGCGTACTACGTGTCCGCTTTTGTAATACCGAGTTCTCTGATAGTTTGTTTCGGTCTGGACATGGATTCATGCGTTTTATGTTTTACGGCCTGTACGTAGGAAAACTATGCGATTATTAAAACTCTTTGGACTTGTACCTTGTTATAGAATAAATCGGGACGAAGTATTTAAGTCGCACTTTACTATTTTTACTTATATGGAACACGACTTTTGTCAAATATTAGAGACAAAATGAAAATTCTATTCGCGTTGAGGACTGCTCTGAAGTAGCGGACTGGAAAGTTCATGAAATTTGACAGGACAACTCGCAACGTACTAATACCACGATCGAAACTCCAAAAGTCACAAATGCGTGATCTAATCATCGAGAAGGTATGAAATCTATGAATCATTTCGGTTATAAAAAATCGCGAATTCGATTTTCTTCGAGTCTTAGACATACGTAATCGCTGTTACGCGACAGTATGTAGCAGACAGCTAACAACGTCCGAGTTCGTGGCACGTACGTGGGAAACACGGCCACTCTGCTCTCTGGCAGGGATTATATAATATTCAATTTTAGCATGCGTGCGACCCGTCTTAATCCAGCCATTACGTCTAATTGGTCGAGATTAGCTAATATCCTTGTAGTGATTAGGCCGTGTCTGTAGCCACGGCTCGTTTAGATTGAAGCCAATTCCCCCGAGCGTGTAGCGCATGCATTGCTGCTTCACGTCGCTGCGAAGGATCGATAGGCTGATCAAACATTATTACCCGGAGAAACCTCGAACCGTTCTTTTCACGCGTGCACACAGGGGATCGCGTGTTGCGTGCATACCGGATCAGTTCGTTCGACTCGACGTTACGCCTACTCTAAAAAGAATTCGAGCTCGTCGATTCGAGAAAAACGGCTGCTACAGATCCTTTCGCTGGATGGTTAACTGGCATCCGTTCGACACAGTGTCTGTGATCATTCGTTAGAAGAAGTTGACTCAAACTGATTTCATATGTCGGATATTATACGAGAGGAGTTATAAAGGTAACTGTGTCGTTCGGATCGCATTACCGTTGTAAGGTTCGAAAAAAAGAAAAAAACAGATGATTTTTTATCGCAGTAATTGCTGACTGCGAACTAACACTATTTTACAAATTATAGCAAAGGACTGAAGATTAATTATTAGCGATGATTGAAAGAAAAATGTTACTTTTAAATGTATAATCTACTCGTATGCAAAATATATCGTCATATTGATCCGGTCGATTAAAATTGCAATTGACATTCTTTGGAGATCTTCCCCTATGAATCGTGATTCGAGTCAGCTAGGATTGGTTACGATATATAGGGTGTTCCGCGTAATGAGATTAAAGGATAAATTAGGAATTACAGCTGGCGATTCAGATTTAGAAAATGTAATATCGATTAATTGAATATTTGTACGAATCGACCAATTAACAACGAATCGTCAAAAAACCTGTAGATTTTGTCTGAAGCATCGTGAACCTTACCTCGCGGCCTCTTACTGAGGAACTTGCAAACCTATAATTTAATAACCAGCTGCTACGTTTCCATATAGCCGGCACGCAGTTAGACACGAGTAAACAGGCTAGAACGTTCCTTTTAGAAACCTCTCAGCCAAGAAAGCGAACCTTTCGAGGATACTCGAAAAACTACGGACGCGCTTCTTTGCGTCGTTTTAGAGATCTTGGCTATATTTTACACAAAGTCGAGTTCCAACTAACGAGGTCTCATCAGCTTCGTTTCAGATCTTTTATCAAAAATTTTACGAAAGTAAATTAGTAACGCAGTTCTTGGAAATTTTGTAAACTACGTAAGATAGTTTAAGATAAGCGTTGTTTCTACCTTGAAGCTAATTTATTCGTATTAAAATTCATATTTTAAAGAATGTTCCGAAGCACTAGATAATTTTACAATTTTCCTCATTGAGAAAAAAAACCTATCGCTGGAAGGAAAGACAAACATGGTTTATTGAGAGAAGATAACATCTTCAAACACACTGCTCATTATCATGTAAATATCGATAATAGCACCGCTTGATCGCTCTTGTAATTTTCTTCCACAACTAAAAAAAGAAAAAAAAAATACTCGGAACGTATCTCAATCGAGATACTAAAACCTCGAATAGATTTCAATTCATTTCCTTAAATGAATGATTTCCTTTAATGAATGATTTTTTCGTTTCCCCATACAAAAACCTAATATCTCCTTCGTTCGTTCCAATAATTCCCGCCTCTCTACACGTTTTCAACAATACAAAAAGAAAAATTACAGAGTAAAGAAAGAAAACGAGAGTCCTGCCGCCTATCCATTACCCGTTATCAGGCTTAACGCGAGCTTATCAACGTAAACTCCGTGTTCCTCGCCTTCTACATACTGGTCAGCCGGCCACGTCATATCTTACACGCCGGTTGAAGGAAAAGGAAGATCTCTTCCCTCCGCTTTGCCGGCTAATGTTACAAATCTGGCCCGCGAAAGGGCGGGGATGTCGGCTGTCTTGTCTGTGCTACCAACTGGCCTGTAAAGAACCTATCTCCCTCTGCCGGCTCACGATCCTCCAGGTTCTTGTCTTTATAGTTTTATATTTTCCTCGCTAAAACCTCCCGTCCACCGTCTCTCTCCACTCCTCTCTAACCACTCTATCCTTCTTCCATTCTCTTTCCTTCTCTCGTCTTTGATCTTCGTTCAAACTCACGGGTCCAGGTAGACGAGAGAAGAAACGCGTGCACGCGTGCACTTCTGGTGGTTCTCGTGCGAAGTCTGCGTTACTACGACGAACCGTTTGCACACCGCGACCAGGTGTGTAAACAAGCCGTGTCACTTTCGCCATGACAAGACCGCCGGGTAACCGTCGTCGTCTTCGTCGAATCTGACGCGCATCTCTCGCGGTTTCGGCCTGTCTCCCAAGAGAAAGATCGCGCCACGCCGATTGCCCAGCTTTTCGAGGCGTGAAGCACCCACGGCTTGCGAGATCACCGCCGGCTGATAGCCGGTGAAGAAATAATTAGAGGCGTGGATACTCGACGAACGTTCCCCGAGGCACCAACGACGAGTTTGCTCGCGATAGCCACGTTTTATCGGTCACCAGTACACCGGACGATTCCTCCTCCGGGGAAACAGTCGATAAGAGATAGGCGGCCGAGGGAAATACTTTATTTGACGAAGAGTCGAAACCGCGATGCTTTGACGATCAGCCTGTTTACCGAAGTTCGAAAAACGTGTTTCACGACAGAGTTTGGGGCACGATAGGTTCGCGAGAGGTGGAACGATTAATTTCCAGGTTTATGATGGGGGATTTATGGGTCGCTGTAGATACTTGGTTCTGCCTGGCAGGAATGTTGGTTTTGAGAATGGAAGGTTTAGGATGTATAACTGCCGCGCGCTATGGTAGGAGCTTCTTTAAGCTGCGATAAATGTGGCATTCTTTTCCGTGCTGATTTACGATATTAAAGCGGGTATTACATGGAAACGCACGACGTTTATGTGCGCTGTTCAAGTTTTCGGGTTTGTTATTGACAAGCTTCGTAGCCTTTTGTCAAAGTCAAAGAATCAGAATAGGGATACGATAATTACGTTTACATTTTTGTTTTCTAATTTCAATCTCATCTTATGACGAAAGAATGGTATTATATTTTAATATCGCATAGTTTACAGCTTCCAAGTTGACGAAATTTTGTAAAAATTAAAGATGCAATTATCAAGGGAAGCATCGTTCTAGTGTCCTCGATACTTTAATATTGTAACAAGCAACATTTTTTAAATTACGAAAGGGATGAAACAACGCGTGTTCAACTCCAAGATCAAGTAAGAGGATAATTTTAGTAACACGTACAACAACGTACTGAATTACAAAATTGCCATACAAAGAAAGAAAGCATAATTTCTCGTATACTTGCTCTGCAGTCTTCGCTTTACTTCCACGTAACAATAAATGGCACATAACACAAACTGCCTCCTCCTTTCTTACATTCCTCGACGTTTAAACAATTCCAACAAGATGTAGGGAAAAAAACGACGTTTTCGAAACTTTCCCTCCAGAACTATTCCAGAAATAAAAAAGAAACGAGAGACCAAAAAGAAAAAAGGAAAGGGAAACAGAAACTACAAGACGTAGCCTTCTCGCCCAACCCTCGAAATAATCTCGACAAATAATCCTCGCAATCCAGGCGCGAGTGTGACCTACCCGGAGTCACGCGCACTCTCCTAAGGACGACCGTTGGAGACACACAAAAGGGAATCGTCCCGTTCTTTGAATGGACTTTTCCAGGTATTCGAGGCCGGAAGATTCCAGAGTGTGTGGAGAGGCCTCCGCGTGAAAAAGCTTGCCAGACGGAGAAAGAAAGACACGAAGTTGAAAGAGGGCGCGAATGGAAAGATCAACGCTGGAAGAGACGCGCGGTTTGCAACTAAATCAGGCTGTGCATCGAGTGTTTCAGTGTGAGATGATCTCGTGCAGCGATGAGACAGATTTACTAGGTCGACGAAAAGTCACAGCCTGTCGACCTAGATGACACCGGTCATCCAGGGCTTCGAATGCATTTCCATACATTAACCCTCTACGTAGACAGCGTCCCTAGCCAGAAACTATTCCCTTCATGGTCAATAGCTTCTTTCTTTGTTTCTTTAGGTTATTCTCTTTCTATCGTTTAATAACTCTCATTTTGTTTCATTGCTCTCTTTTTGTGATTTAATTTCATATCTTTCTTCGAGTTGTTTCGAACATATTTTCTCAGCAATTGTTGCGGAAGATATAGAATAATGGTATTGACATCCAAAACCGAGTAAAAAGTTCTTTTCTCTTACTTATTGGCATATCGTTTAGATTAAAATTCTCTTGTATAAAAATCTTATGAATGCAATTATTGCAATCGAAATTTTTGCACGTTACCTGCATTTTGTACTGGTATTCATAGCGTACCAATTTTAAATCTTTCCTTGTTCGCTATTATACGTCGGATAAGCTAAGTATACACAAAGCAAATGATGTGATGGCATCCACGGGGGTGACTCCACCCAGCGTGCATAGATTTCGAGCGTATCTTCGGGGATTCCAGTAGGCTGACTGGAATTTATCGCACCATAAGGCACTTTTATAATATCTCGGACCAGTGGTTTGTCCTTTTCTCCATTCTATAGATTTTACGTGTATGCGTAGCGTTAAACCGGCACCTAAATTTCGTATCGTCTATAGTGGATCTTTTCTTTCTATTATTTCGTGGCAGGTGTTCCTTCGCAGGTGTGTGCGTTCCTACGAGATGCGTTTTTGATTCTACGGGAGAAAATAGTATATTTATCGTAACAGAAAGGTAGTAGTGATTCGATCTGAAGAACCAATATGGATTCGATATTCTATTGGAATTGTACATTTTGATAATTTAATTTATTATTGCTGGAATCGTTTGAAATAGAGACAAGCGTTATTTTTGCTATTTCACAAGCTATTTTATATGCATATTATTTGATACATTCATTAATTTTATTAGGGAATATTACATATTAAATTTTAATATTAAATTTAATAAATATCTAAGTAACGAAGCGAATGATATTGTCTTCCGTGAACCAGATAATTTGGTTTTTTAAAAATCGACAGTGTGTCATGTTGTGTTTCTTTAAAAGATACTTTTATATATAAATACATAATAAAGCGCTTACAAATCAAGGTATATAATAATTCAAATAATGTCAATTAAAAAATTGCTAACGTGATAATACAGCAAAACATAACGTAACTCCGTTGCGACGAAAATGTAGTATTTATTTAAATTGTCACAAATATAAAATTTCGAAGGTATCATAGAGCTCATTTTACCGTCATTATGAGTTAAAACTGTTAAAACACACATACTCCAATGTTTATTAAAACCATCAGACGAACAGAAAGCTACATGTCCAAGCCTGAAGCCATACATCAATTTCCACTCCGAATTTTTCAAACGAAACATCGTTGGACTTCTTCAAATTCCTTCAAACTTATCAATCATCCGTCTTGGAGGATTCGGCTTCGACGGACACCGGTTCTGTCAGGATTTTAACGCATCATTAATAAAATCGAAGCGCGATATCGGTTAGCATTTAAGTGCGTGACGCGAACGCTGTGGAAGTGTCAAGTATCGGAGCAAAAGTTCAGACTCATCGGAGAGGGAAGGTGGAAGGGAGTTTTCTGGGAATTATGACGAGTATATGCTGACTAGTTCCCGCCGGGTGGTATCCCCGGGCCTCATGCTCATTCGGTAATTAATTACACCCGCCGTCGAAGCTCGTTCGTCGATCTTCATCCGAGATATCGACTGGATTCACCGTATACGATTCGTAACCGATTCACTGACGCGAGCTTTTCTTCGCTGGCAGCTTCGCCGCACACAAACACGTTTGCATACACGCGTTCGCCACCACGGTGAGTCACGCCGCGAGATTAATAAGATTGTGTGTACATTGTACGTTCCCCGTTTGACGAACAGTCCTTCTTTTTTTCTGTCAATTTCTCGCCTGTAGGCCTTCGTATTTTCTTTTTTTCACGAGGAGATTTTGAAGCGCGAAACGAAATGAAGATATTTAAGGAAAGAGTTAAGTCATCTTTGTGACCATTGAAAGTTGTACGAGGTTTCAGGAAGTTCTTACAGTGGTATTGTCATGTTCGAACGTTTAATGCGTTAGTGAATAATTTATTAGAGGAAACTCGAGTTTAAATACATACCGCTAGAGATATTTGTACTATATTATATCATAATAATCAGCTTTAAGGAGGTTCAACAGGAGAAATAAATTTTGAAACAGATCCGTGTAACGCATCTCTTAAAATCCTACAAAACTATTTTCTCTCAAAGTTCAAACAATCACGAAACACCTGTGATCGGTAGCAGCGTGGTACAGCTTCTCAGTAATATCGATGTCGTGATTAGTCTTCGCATCGTTCATTAACCTTAACAAGATCTCCCCTATTCACCAAACATCACATATCTCCGTTTGTTCCTGCACGTTTATCAGAGCGAAAGTCACGTTCAAAAATCAACGCGGGCAAACATTCCGTCATTCTTATCGTCTTTTCGCAGATTAACGAATACTCCGGCTCTCTATTCATTTTCACACCACCTCTCTCCGTCGTTCATCATCATATACTCAATAAGCGAACGCATCTCATATACATGTGCGTCTGCGTACACTCGAATTGCGATAATCAAACCGGAATATCACGATCGGGCGAAAGAAGCGTGAGTTATATTTGTTCGATGACTTCTTTGTGTGTAGAAATAAATTTGATGGCATTTTAATTCAGGTACACTAAGTTTCGTCTTTAAATTAGACTTTAAAAAACAGAATCACTAAGCATGTAGATTGTAGAAAGATGAAATTACTGCACGAAAATTGGATAGTGCGATACTGGGATAACAGAATAGGGCAATACAACGGTTAGCGAAGAGAATAAGAGGTGACTTTTGCATTGGAAAGATCACCTCATTAATTACTATAAGGCGATTATTAAACGCAGTAGCTCGATTAAAATGACAATAGGATTAAGATATTCGTTTATCTATCTATCGAAGATAGTAAAATATGTATGAATATTTTACAACAAAGCTTCGAATCTCTCTGCATCGAAAAATGGTCTTGCGTTTTTCACGTATTCTCGAGAAAGGTTCGAGTGCAAGGGGTTAAGACGCAAGGTACCGCCGACTTGTAGCGATGCATGGACGTTTTTCGCGAAATGGGCCGGCGTTCGAGGGAAACGATAACCGGCTGGTCAATTAGAGGTTGGTCCGACGTTCCTAAATATCGTTAAACCGCTTTTACATGCGTACGTCCGAGTACATAAGCCCCTTAATTTCAGTGTAACCGGCCGCGACGCGACGCGATACGGACGCGACGTGGTGCAGTGAGGGACGAAAGGTGCGGTCGCCCTAAGGGCAGCACCGTAGCTACATGTGTATTCATATTAGCGCTTAACCGGGCGCAACAGAGGCCTCGTCGTATGTCCAATGTACAGGTCTCGTGTATGTAGCGCGCAACGCCGGAATATTATTCAGCGTTAGCGTAACCCTTGTCACGGATTTAATAATTTATGGTAATACGGAATCAAAAAGAGCGGGGAACGTAAGCCACTCGATGCCGTGCTGATTCCTACACGATGTAATTATAGTGTTTACCGGTACGCCGGCCACTACGTCCGCCACGTTATTAGACGCTTGGACGCTTTACTCATAGACAGTACTTCCTTTTTATTTTCTCTGCTTCCCCTTACGCTCTTTTTGTTTCATCGTTGTTGATTCTTCTGCGTTGTTTTTCTTTCGATCGTTACGGCATAGTCGAAGCTAAATTGATGAGAAACTCCTATGAAAAGTTGATGGAGATTGCCACCGAACGAAGGGAAAATAGCTCGCGTTTTTGACGTGGAATTAGAGTAACCATTTTTCGATAAAACGAGTTCTTGACATTATGTCGGTTGTTTTGTAATTAACGTAATGGCAAAATTGGAGATTTGAAATATGTATATAGCGCGATTGTAAGGCTTCGTTTGTTGGTCGCTTCGTTAACGAGGGATGTCTTTTACCATAGGAAGTAAGAAAGTTAATCGACGATTTAATGATACTCTTATGTTAAATGAAATATAAATGTAACATTGTTAGATGTACATCGCTTCGAAATAAAAGGGGGTGTTTCATTTTCAGGTATCTTGCGACATTTTAATGGTAAACGTTACTACCACTGTGAGTCAAGATTTACTAAAATATTCATACGAATGTACTTTGCAACAAATTTCGCTGTATAAATTTTCTATGTACGTGTAATCTGTTATATTTTCTTCTTTGGCGTATAAAGCAATTTTAAAAAGAACGAAGCTACCCTTTTGTTTAACGTTGCGCTGTTCGATTTTTTCAAACGTCCGAATGTTTTGATTTATATTCCACGTCTCACCCACGGTTGCAGCCGCGTGATGTTGACTCGTTGACCGGTTTATGCCATTATACCATGCTTCCTCTGATCTCTCTCTCTCTCGTACTCTCTCATTCACAGCACTCCCCTCCCTCTCTTTCATCGCGTTCTACGTTTATTCTTAATAACGCTCGATCGATTACGACGCGTTTCCAGACATTATCATTTTACGTCGTCACGTATCGTACAAAGTTGCTACCACATAGTTTAATATTATATTACTAGAGAGAATTCTTCCGTTTCTCGTTACACGGAACACAAGCTCCTCGATTATTTGAAATTTCTCATGCGGTTCCCCCTTATTGGCGAATATTTTTAGCCTCGCGATCTTTGAATTGATTCATGAGATTAATAATAACAGACTCGTTAAGTTATAATCTAGGTAGTTGCTACGTGTTAAAATACAGTTATTTTCAAAATAAAAGTATTGATATATTGTATATAATTCGTGTTTGTCAATGAATTACTTTATCATTGAAAGTGTATCGGATATAACAATTATGATAATGGTTTAATTACTTAAAATACACGAAGTATTGAAACAAACTAGAAGTGGTAGAAATATTAAACAATAATCATGGCATCTGATATATCTTGTATCAGCTATATAATATTTATTGCATATATACCCCATGTTTATACAAAACACTGTTAAACTTTTCTGTTTAAAACGCTTTCTGCGATTAAATACAAACCTATAATCTTTATCAATCACAAATTTTCACTTCTATAAGAATTTTGTTTCGTCCAAAATTGTATGAATCATCCTGTATTCTAGGATCGAGTTAGCGCATTTCTCATTGATCATAAAATCAGTGCTGCAAAAAAGGTTTCTTGCTAAAAAATGATATCTGCGACGATGGAAAAGAACGAGGCGTATAACATGACGTATGAAAATTCGAGAAGTGGCTAGTTGAAAGGGGTTGCGAGAGAGCGAGCGAAAGAGGAGCGAGAAAATCGGGGAGAGACTTTATATACACGAGTCAAGGCACGGGTAACGGATATACGAGCCATATTACAGACTGCTACTGCACACTCGCCAGGTTTTATAAGGCGCTTAAAATTTTATTCGTTATAAAATTCCTTCGTTCCCGCCCACCTACCCCTGTCACTCGTTCATCCCGGATGCACACTGGAAATTTCGTGCACGATAAAGGGAGGGATGATTTCGAGTGATTTACTGACCTTCGAAGGGCTCGTTTACTCTTTACCTTTGGTCACCCTACGTCGAATTCTTTCCTGGTTCAAGATACTTCTAGTCCTGGTTAATACAACCGACGTTTCATATTTTTATATCGAATATCTATGCTTATCGTTAGAGCCGAACTTTTTAAAATTTAAGTATTTTTATTTGCCTTTTTCTTAACATTTATTTCATTTTTTTTAACGATCTCGTGGCGCTGCTTCCTAAAATTGCTATAGTTTATCTATATTACAGATTGTATATTTATTCACCCTTTGAAGTTATTTTGCCAAAAGCACATTTCTTTTTTTAACAGAATGTAGTTTGTATATTTAATAACAGAATGAGCTAATTTCATCAAATATAGAATATTATAGGTACAATATCCAAAGGTGTAAGAGTCTTCTTTACTCCTTTATCAGTGAAAGATAAGATAAATTAATTCCGCTCACGATATATCTACAAGCTTTACACGCGTACTATAACATACGTAACTTCCACTTTATACTTTATGATGTATGTAAGATCAAAGTTTAATCGTTTAATTTTAGACGAAGCAACGAATAATTACACAATTAGATGCTCGATAGATTTAATGTTCATCCACGCGATAGTGGAAACACTATATTCATCCTTTTCGATAAGAAACACGGCTATCTTCGTACGTGGCCGTTGCTTTAACTTTGTACAACAGCTTGATTAAATTACTGACTTGTACGGCACGCTACCGTGATAGGTATCGCTATATTTAATTAAGAGTGTCCTTTCTTCTTACTGACGTTAATTACAGCGAACCTTTATCCAGCCATTAAAAAATTATTACGACCACGGTAGAATACCACGTGTACCGAACAAATATTCTTTCCTTTCTCTAGTTTACTGGCTTATTAAGTGCAAAACTGCTATTTATATCGTAACTTTCCGTTACGAATTAGGACTCGCCCAACATTGTTTCGATAAACTTTACACGGTATTATTAAAAGTAATAACAACCCTCAACAGAGTATCAACTCATTAAAAGCTTCTCTTCATGAACTTACCAGAAACTATTCAATCTTCTTTACACATCGCAGGAAGAAAATAATTGAGGTCTTATAGGTCTATGGTAAATACCGTATATAGACATGCATCGTATTTTATAGACAGATAATTGAATTATTATGAAATTTTTATTTATTTCATAAATGCAAAAAGAACAAAGTTCTTGAAGTACCGCTACAATTATTAATTCAGAGGCAACTAATACTAAAAAAAACTGAAATTAAAACTTCTGTGGCAATTTACACGATTTACCATTTTCTTCTATAGACCGTTTTTCAGGAAGTTCGTCGATACGAGAATTTATAGATCAACTCACTGGCATTGTTTAATGGCTTAATCAAAATTTCAAGTTTGCAGAAGTTAAAACTTCCATAGAACGAACACGCTGCTCATCCTACCCCTTTCTTCAATTAAAACCATCAGAAATATCCCGAGAACATCGAGATTCGCTGCATTTCCCTTCCAAAATTTTGTTTGCCGTTGAACGTAAGTAGCTCCTTTTCGTGGAAAGAAGGAAATACCATACCGAAAGTGTCCCTTTCATGGTACAGGTAAGAGGGTGGTTCGACGAGATTCTTCCTCTTCGAGGGATGGAACGAGAGAAAGAGAAGGCTGCTCATCAGGATAGACCGTGCTCGCACCAACGCATTGTTACTGAGTTATGTTCGAACGACTGCGCCTGAATTCTACTTAATTTTCCCGGGAAAAGAGATTAAGCGAAAATGGCCGCCGGGGGACGAATGCAGCGCGTTCGTTCTCCCGGAAAGCCTCTAAAATATTCGAAATTGTTACCTTAACCGGTGCATTGTCGCTGGTACGGATCCTTTCAAAAGCCTTTTTTCTTCTTTCTTCCCCCAGCGAATTTCTTATTCGTTCACCTCGCCACCGGTTCTCGGGTGACGAGCGACGCTTAAGCGAATTTTAAACGACTCACGGTTGATTAATTGTGCGTCGCCCGCTGGTCAATCCTTTCGGGCCACGGCGAATGTTTTTTCGTAGCCAGTGACGAGAGTAATGAAACGAAACACGAGGGACACAAAGGCGAACAACTCGTTCGTTCCTCTTCGGCGTTTCGCTGTTTAAAAAATATCGAGGCTGCTCGTTATTAGAACCAACCGAGAGTTATGAGTTACGAGTTGTGTTTCGATGACAAGGTTTTTCTGGAACGTTCGATTCTTTCGAGAAAATAACGTGAATATTAGCTGTTAGTTGGATAAATTATAATATATCTTCTAGATCGAAATCCTATATTATAATTTTTCTATATTGAATTTTAATTCTACGTTGGCATTTTCCTGAATTGAATAATTCCATGTTGCAACTTTTCTATGCTGTAATTTAACTATACGTTGCAATTTTCCTATATCGCAATTTTTCTATATTTTAATACCATATTGCAAGTCTTCTATACCTCATTTTAATTCTATATCGATAACACTTTCGCATTATTCAACCCAACCCGAACATGTACATCTCACATTTACTATAAAACGGTAGAAAATACATCAAAATAATTTCCCTGTACAAAATCTCGAAGGAAACGAACCGGCTAGCCTTCGAAGCTCTGCGAAAGCAGAAACCGATGGGACACGGTTTAATTCGCGCGAATGAAATTAATTATGAAGATAGAGGAGATCCTGGAGGATGTCGGCCGGTCCTCGCATCCCTCTTCCTCGTTTCCCGGAGGGAGGCGGACGGCCACGTCCTGTCGGGCTGCAACCAGTTTCGAACAGTTCGACGGAAACCAGTCGAGCGAGAGGAAACTGGGACTTGGGGAAGGGAGAAGAGACGAAGGGAGAAAGATAGACGCTTAGCGGAGGGACTTACGGACACTTGGCCGCTCAATGGCGCGAATTTAAGAGCGCCAGCCGTTACGCTTCTCATTCGTTAGCATAAATTAATTATTTTCCAAGGGAACGTAGAGATATGCCGGACAGAACCGTTTAGAAATATCAGCCGGAGACACCGGTTGGTTTATTGTTACTACGAGTTGCACACCGCAATGCGGTGCTCCCGAAGTGTTCGTAATTACCTCGCATGTAAGAAGTCGTTTCATAATTATCTTCCGGTCACATTGGAATCGATATTCGCGGTAATTCAGCTGAAGAATGGCCGCTCGTGAAGCGAGGCCTAGGTTCGGTGAAAAGAGGCGTGACTTTGAATAACGATAATAAAGGAAGGAGACCAAGTATGAGAAAATTGTGCGCTTTTTGCATGGTCGTGCACAAAGTCTAGAGATTTTTTAAGTTTTCGCTAATAAAAACATGCTCTGTTAGTCTTAAGGAATCCTTGAAATTCTCTTTCACAACCACACCGCGAAGAAACGTAATTCGATAACGTTAATTAACTGGGAAGAACCGCAAATGGAACGTTGCGCAGAACGTTACTAATTAATGGGTTACTGCAGTTGATCGCGATTACAAGAAAGACAACGCTATACTTGTGAACGTTAAGAGGATAGGAGCGTTCTAAAACGACAAAGCGAATGACAACGAACGCATAAAAATAACGCGTATACATCCACGCGAACAACCGAGCGCTCGTTAAAAAAATTACCAATCGGAAGACGTATTTATAATCTTTGAAAAGCACGTTTGCTTCCCCCGCACATGGAAATCCAGTCGAGAAACCAGTCGCGCTAGAACGTCTTGCATCGATGTCGGACGATTCGAATCGCAATGGTTCGAGAATAAGAGAACGAAGAACGAGAAGAATCAAAGAAATATTTTACAAAGTTGCACCCACGAAAGAGACCGAAAGAAAAGAAGACGACGATCGAACGGGACGAATTGGATGAGAAAGGGAGGCGGAGAAATAAACGGGACATCCGGCTCGAATTAACGAACGAAAATTCAGCTTGATTAACGCGGAACGAAATCGGTGACGAACGCGACGCGGCCCATTCCGTGGACCCCCGCGCTCGCGCGAATTAATTAAATCCGCGTCATTGTGCGCGATCGGTCGAGGAACACGCGTAGAATCAAAGACGCAACGCACGTCCGTTGCTCGGTTCGTGTCTCTGGAAATCGGCGCGGATAGGTTTTGAGGTCGCGTCCAGTTCGTGCACGGGCGCGCACAATAAGCGAAGTGGACTTAGATTGGGCTAATTAATTAATGCGCACGTCCTGTCTCGTCCCGCCTAATTATCTCGCTTGTCAGCTCGACCGTCGTTCGCCACACCGTTAATACGTGTCTCCCCTTCTCTCCTTTGCGCATTCCACGTTTGCCTTCTCGCTCTGTCACGTTTGCTATTCTTGTTCGTCGTCTCTTTCTTTCTCGTTCCTGTCTCGTTCCTAGCTCCGGTGGATCGTATCTGTGCGTGTTTCTCGTTTCTCGTACGTTCGGGGTCAGCCTGTCTTTCTCTATCCGTAATTATAATCAGGCTAATTGTGACGTCAGGCACAGGAAGCTACACCTAGAAAAATCGCCCGACGTCCGCGAGCCACACGAGATACCTACACCACGTCCTACGATCGTTTAAGCGATACTGATCTAACGCGCTCGGAGATTCGTATCTGAGTATAAACCGCGGTTCCAATGGTGTATCATGGTTCGCGGTTTGATCTTGGCACGGTGACACTTTATCGAGAAGAATGTGAATTAGTTAGAGTAGACTCGTAACGCGTGGTATGTCAGCCTATACATACAGTGACAGGTTAGATAATAGTAGAGAGGAGATGTTTGTACAAGTTCATAATTTTATAAGAAAAGAAGATGAAACCTAAATGGAGATTTGTTTTTCTTATTAAGTACGATATTATTAAACTTCTCATTTTTTTTTACTTTAAGTGTTCAAGTATTTACACATATTGGGTCTTTTTAAGTTTTGATACGATGTGAATTAATCGTCAAGAGATATGCTTTGATCGTAAGTGACCCACAACAGCATCAGTTAAGTTATTAAATTATAGTTCAAAATCAAAATACATTGTTTCGATAATTTATTATTTTGATTATTTCGATAAAGATCAACATTAAGTGCAGATTAGAATTAAATATTCCAAAGTAGAGTACATTCAATGACATATTTGAAAGCAATGAATATACATTAAGGATACATAGCGTCATTAATATTAATATACAATTATTCAACTTTTTAATAGATAATTTGCATGTATAATCTGTCGGTTATACAAGTTGACGAGCACTACTATAGATCATTAACTTGTCGTTAGTTTATGTGCATATTTATATACTGCTGTTATAAATCAACCAAACTATTTGGACATTTATGAGCGGGTAGTATATATAATAGATTTGTTTCCGACAAAAATTTAGTTGTGAATTAGGGGATTTTGCACTTCACAATATAAAGGGTAAAATTGTTTCTATGAGTCTAAATAGTAAAATAATATTTTTTACAGCGAAATTTCTACAAATTTAGTTAAGACGATAATTCAATATTATAACACATCCCTCGAACATAGAACCAGCAACTTAGTAAAATTAAGAATAAATATTTCGAATATCCTCCTGACAGATATATCTTCTTTATACAAAAATTCTGTACGTATACTACAAATAGAATTGAAAAATATTTTTCCGAACAATAGCTACCAGATACCTAACTATATTCAACCACCGTACCTAAACTCAAGACCAAAGAAAGAAAGAAGCAAGAACAGCCCATTATCGTCATCTAAATAAAATTACGGTTTATTTTCGCGAACAATTAGCCTCGCTCTGCTGGAGTAGGTAGCAATACTCGTTCTCTGTTCGTAAATAGCCTCGAATCTCGCGGTTCATTAATTTCGAAGAATCCATAGGCAGGCCTGCGCTCTCTCTTGTGTCTCGCAAAAGGATCGTTCGATTCTTCTCTACATGGAATAGGCTCGAATTTGAATCGACGATCAACAACGATGGGAACGAGGCATTGATGCGTGTCCAGAGGAATCGCCGATCAGTTGCGTGCGCGCGAAATTACAAGCGATAAACGCGAAAATTTACCTCACGACGGATCGATTTGGCGGCGAATTAACCGATGAATCTCGATCGCGGTATCGCCCCTAATGTGATTAGTTTTTCTCTTTTGTTGCCGATCGTACTCGCGATAATGGTAACCGTAATAACGGGCATAACGACGGCACGCTGGCAGAAAAGTCACGCGAATATTTCCGCCATGTGAATTCGTACGATGACAAATACCAGCGTAAGCGTTGTCGAGTTAGTGGAAGGAGTAGACGAAAGACAATTTGAATCGATTAGAAGATTTGCATGAATTGTTTCCTTGAAGGAAAGGCGATTCAAGAGACGAAAGAATTGGGAATTACACTTACAATTGGATCTCCGAAGTACGAAGCAAAGATTTTAATTACAGGCGTCTGCATTTTTTCCATTAACTTAGATCTCGGGTTACTTGGTAGTTTCATTTATAAAATCACTGCACTTTAACAATTTATCTGATGTAATATGACTCTTGCGTTTAATGATATATATATATATATATATATATCATAGATATATATATCATAGATATATATATATATATATATATATATATATATATATATATATATATATATCTGTTTGTGAAAATGTTTTTGTAATTGAAGGTGATCAAATCTCGAATCTTCTAAAATTCTCTACTAGATCGCGGTAATTAAGTTTATTTATTGCAAAACTGGCTACTAACGTTGCAATTGTTGCGTAATTGAAAATTCAGCTATTACAATATCATATAATTTAAAAGTTGCAACGTGACTATTTTTTCTAAACCTCGTTTCATTCGGTTATTACTTTAGAAGTATACTTATTAACATGGTTAATGAATTGAAATGAAAGCAAATGTATGTGCACTTTCAGAGATTACGTATCAATATGCTGGTTTTCATAACATTATATTTAAAAATATGCAAATTTTGTGTGTCTTTCTCATGTTGCATATTCTGAACTATAATTAATTACCTCCTTCGTCATTAACAGTACGAAACGAGGTTAAACATAAAACTTGCAAGTCAATTTTTTCTGGAACAATCAAGGTCCTTCATGAATTTCAATTCTGGTCTTATCTGGAAATATAGTTAAGATAAACTAGATAACCGTCGTGTAAATTAATTTATTACCCTATGTAAGAATTCTAATTCTGGAATAAATCCTATCGATTTAGCAATTTTTAATCTCAAGCATGCATTTCAATCCATTTATCTTTTCTCTTTTAATCCATCATAGCTCACGTATTTCTTGGAATTAAAATCGGTCTGATTAAAATTAATCCTGAATAGGTTTCTAGCTAACAAACGACCCAGTTTAATTGTTCACTCTATCCTCGTTATAAAAATAATTTCAAAAAATAACACCCACACACACACAAAACGTCCATAAAATTATTTTAATCCTTTCAAAAATAAAAGATTGACACAGATCCGTAACCTCTTTTCCCTTAATAAGAAAATTTCGTCGATCAGAGGTATAAAATCGCGAACCTTAAGAGAAGATCTTTATAATACTTCGTACGGTAGAGAAATTTGTAAAATTTTGCGATATAGAACTAAGTTTTGTACAAAAATAATTTATTATTCGGCATCGGAGATAACAAAAATTCAATCAGCCTCGAACGTATCGAAGAAAAGTTCCAAAATTCACTACAGTATGAGTCACGGTACGAATCCACAGTGGAATTGATGGGCGTGGTGTATTTTCACGTGATTTATAGATATAGAATTCGATTTAGGCAGGTACGCGAAGCGCGAGGAGTTCGCGTCGCTTGTAAAGACTCGCGAACTGTCTGGAATTCGAATGAATAAACGCGAATCGAGCGTGTCGCGCTCGAAGAATGAACGTGGAGGGAGGCCAACAGAAGAGCGAAAATGAATTATGGAGGAATGTGGCGAAAAATGTGCACCGCTTCGATTGGCGCGCGCGACTGCCTTTTCCCACGAGTTCTGGAACGGGGGCTTTCGAGGCTGCGTCAGAAATAACGAATGCATTAACCTTACTACTGTTAGGTGGCCAAGAATAAGTAGAGCTGCACGAATTTACGCCTTGAAACAAATGCAAGCTATATTTTATTTATAAAGGAATCCATTTATCTAGAACGTTCTAAACAGATGGTTTAGATTTCGATAAAGTATAACGTAGCACTTGAATAATAGAAAAGAAAAACAACCTATGTATATATATATATATATATATATATATATATATATATATATATATATATCGATATTTTATAAAACGACCAAAGTCCATTTATAGCGATTTTAATTATTAGTGATTAATCCGATGGAATAATCTAAATCAACGATTGGTCGATTAAAGAAAACAGATTAGTGCCTCGATGAAAATTTGTTTCACTTTTGATAAGATAAAGAAAGGAATCACGGTTTATTCGAAATGCTATTTTAGTTAGAGACGGTGACAGTCGCTAAAGAGAACAGTGTAATACGTTACTACACAATGAGCTATAATTTTAAATAATCGTTGCATAATAATAGCAATATTTCATTTTCCTCTAGCCAAAACGTCTGGATGCTACGCAACACAACCGAAGTTAGTTTTTCTTTGAAAGTTTCGAAACAAGTTATTCAATGTAACAATGCCTGTTAGCCAGAGAATCATCAACGCAATTTATTTTCATTGTCGAAGCTAAAATAATATATGTATTAACTTCTAAAATTTGACCACTACCTATAATCTAGAGGGGAAAGGAAAAATATTTAAACGATGCGGTAAGAACGCACTAATTGGCATCCACGTTAGATAGAAAATGACTAAAATTATCAGATCAATAGTTATGATTGTTGAAAGAACAAGGAAACTATCAACGGCATGTTCTACTTGCGAAACAAAAATCGTTACGCTAATTCGGAATTTGTCACAAAAAGCAGAAACTCAATCCATCGGAATCGAACCCGCTAAATAGGTAACCGATGTTGGATCACAGAGGAGGGGACAGCTAGCAGCCCACTCGACCTCAATTCGGGTGCCACGTATTCACGATAATCAAACGGAATTATGCTTGCCGTGGGGCAACGACTAACCGATCCCACAAATCAAAGAATCTACATGGAAGCGTTTCGTTCGAACCCCACGGAACCGATGAATCGAAGGGTGATGAAGATTCGGTTATGTCGGTGGAATAAAGAGACTCGATCGATTGGCTGATCAACGAGGATCAAGCGCGGTGTAACGAGTAAAAGAGAAAAGAAAAAGAGGATAATAACGGAGAAAGAAATAATCGAGACCCGGTGGAACAGGTAGAGAATTCGGGTACGCCGCTGCTAGATTTCATCTTTCACCCCTTTCGCTGACATAAATCGAACGACAAACGAACAACACCTAAAGAAAAGGGATCGGAGAGGTGAAAGAGGGGGATGGTTCGAGCTTTAAAGACCGCAACGTACTTTAATTGTATCGTTGAGACGAGGCGGAGAGAAAAGGAGAGAAAGAAATCTAGCAAACTAACAGGCAGAGAATGAGAGCAAAAGGGACGAAGGGAGGGAAATGGAAGAAATAGAGCAGAGGCTCGTCGTGTATCATGTATTTTAAGGTATTTGGGTCGCGGCAAGGGTGCTACCACTGTTTCTATTATTGTCTCAAAAGGGAAGCAGCCCCTTCGCTTTCAGGACCCTGGCGCACACCTCTATTCACCTGGAGTAAGCAGACCTGACGAACCGATCCACGCGCATTCATCCGCCTCTTCTCTCTCCTACCGTCAACCTGGCCTAAGAATCGAAAAAGTGACAACTTCTCCGCGTATATCTCTCCGCTCTCTTTTCGTTCGGTGTATCTGTCTGGACCAGCTGGGCGACAATGCCGGGAATTAAGGGCATGGATCGTCATAGGTGTGGGAATCCCGGGTGAAACAGAGCTGCGACCCGGCTTGACTCTCACAAGAATGCATACTAATACCGAGACGGATAGTCCGTTCGTTATATCGAGGAAGCAGAAATTTCCAACTGCTGTTGGTTGCTTGAGGAGGGATGCTGTCGAGATCACCCCTTGAAATTTATTCCCATGCTTCTTGATGATCGCATGCGATCTGCTGGACGTAAAGAGAACCGGTAGCAAAAAGGCGTGGAAGACGTAGATTTAAGATGGTACGAATGCTTCTAGTAAGACGGTTAAGACAAATACTTATAAATACTTTCGTTGTACGAAGATGTTTCAATGACTTTGAGAGGAAACTAGGAGGAAATAGCAGATATTTTTTCACAGATGCTTGTGTGAACGTAACATATTATATATCTGTGTAATACTTGTCGAAGTACGTATGAACGAAAGTTCTACAATACCAGTATCTTCTACAGGGACATTATTTTGCAAGTATTTAAACAGCGAAATACTACAATATATTTATTGAAATCTTTGGTTTATGACATTTTTGCGAACTTTAAATTCATAGATTCCATATATCTACTGGAATGCTCCATTTATTCTATTACCATCTACTCGAGCAAAAAATAGCTAAAATAAAAAACAATTTTCCGTTCGAAAATAAATGTTTAAAATTCAAATATCGCCTAAAACGTTAATCATCGTTATTTACTCCCTCCTTCCCCTCCACGGATTCAATTCTAACGTACCTATTCTAACACCTATAATTTTTCCCTCATTCCTTCGACGAATCGTTCAGGTAAAATTTCTGCTAGCTGGTAGATTACCGATGAATGAAAACCAACAACGATGCGTAGAGTGACTGTTCTATCGTCATTAACAGACTGAAAAATCCCTTACTTCCTTGCCAGTCCTTTCTTTCTCTCTTTCCTTCCCCGTTTCTACCCCTTGGAGAGTAACAAGTGCACGCTTCACGTGGAAATTAAGGATGCAAAAAACGCGCTGCGGCCTCGCAGCGGGAAATTTGAATGTGAATTCGAGGCAGCGGCGGGTCGCGTGCTGCTATGGATCTAGGAGTGAAATTTGCATACGGAAGGTCCTTGGCACGCATGAAAGCCCCGTGGCTGCCTTTGTCGGGAACGTGCTACGACGAGACGTTCGATTCCTTCGATACGCGTAACGGCCACGGTTTTAAACGGTTTTCGATCTCGATCCATGTCGAACCCTTCGATTCGTACAATGACTCTTCGAATCACGCATTTACACAGGTACGTTTCGAGATACTTAGCGTGAACGAAGATTGAAAATTATTTTATAGGAATACACGGTGTTAGGAGATTAAGATTAGAATATCTTGATTTAGGTACGTACCTTGTGTTGTAGATCGTTCAACTCGCCCTGTAAGCCTTCCATTTAAGAATCGAAAGCAGCCTTAATGTCCCACTAACGCTTGCACCTACAAGGAAAACAGTATCGTTCTTGTGATAGTCCTTATACACTCGTAAGAAATATTTAAAACAAAATGTGATAGAAATATATTTTCAGTACATTCGGATCAACGTGTATTTTTATATAGATCCTTCTAATTCCGATCAAATTTCTTTCCTTTCAATCCTTCAAGCAGTTACACTATCGCAAACTTCACCAAACTTTCATCTCACGTTTACAAAGGTTGTAACTAATTCATCGCTTCGATTCTATTTAAACTCTTTACCTAAACGTATTCACTCTCAACAGTTACCCGCAAGTCATTCTACCCCATCAAAGCGAGTCATCGAACGTCGAGATCCTAGTGGAAAGCGTGAACCACCTAATCAAACATATAGCTGCCTTCGAATTGCCTTTTGGTCCGACTTAAACATGGAAATAAATTCCGATCGCACGTTCCAGCCTCGTGTTCCCGATTTTAATTATAATCCAGGGAGGCTGCGCCGGTGTGCCGTATCCGTCGCCTCATGCAAATAAATCATGGCAGGCCACAAAGCGCCACTTCCGGCTCGTGTCTTCTACCCGGAAAAAAATTTGAATATTTTCTTCTCAGACGTTTCTCTTTCCCCATTCGAACGATCGTCGATGCGCACAGGCACGTGTCCAAAAATCGTCGATTCTAATTCTAATCTCCACGAGTCGAATTTGAATAACATTCCTCACCCTCGAGTTTGATCTCGAGCGCGCGCTAGATTTTGCGACGAGCGTGCTGGAAACGGGCTCGTCGAGCACACGCGACCGAATTTCGTTCTCCTCGTTCCTGGCGAGCCCTCCTCTGATTTGCATCATTTTACTTTCTTTTTTATTTCCGCGCGTGCCGGAATAAATCTCCGTCTGATACCAGACGTTACTCGAGGTGAGTCGAACGGGCGGATCAACGGGTCGAACGGTGCGCGCGTTGCCATCGTCTGAATAAATTTATTTGATGGTGGATGAAGGCTGAGAAAATTTAAAGGCTGAAAGTGTAGCGATGGGGGAGAAGCGTAAGGACGAAGTTTTGAATTTCCATCTTAGTATAATTATATCTTTTGTTTCACGAATTTCTGTAGATTCTGCCCCCAACGTTACATAATTAAATATTACACAATTATGTTATATTTCAGGTAGTTAGATATAATGAAATAAAGCGTGGTATTTCTTAATTGGAATATGAAATATTAATAGCAGGATTGTATCAAGATTATTAAACAAAACAGATTTCTCTAATCACCTTTTACATTTTTCAATCTGATCGCATCTTCGTGCAACACATCGAGTATAATCTACTCTAAATTATCTTTTCCGATATAAATTCGTTTAATATTTCATCCCACTGAGATCTCAAAATGACGTCACGCTCTTGAAATAAAAGCAACCGCTGGATCGATACAAAAATCTGCCAAATCACTTCCATAAAATCTTCCCTCAAAGACTGGACCCGTTCCGTTCCAGTCACTACGCAACTTCATCATTGAACCGACGATCTAGCGGGACCATCGTGACGCGAAATCACGCGAATAAAACGGCGTTAAAGTACATGGATCGCAACGAATTCCCCGTATAAACCTGTTGGAATCGTTATTGTCACCCACGAACCCGTGGTCTTGCTCTTGCACGACGAACGAACCTCGCGTCTCGAGGCATCGACGAGGGGACACGGCGCGTTTAGGACGCGCGTACGAGCCTACAATTATTGTCATTGTCACCCACGACTTTCCATACGCGTCACCAACGACGGAGTAAAAGTCGATCGGACGCAGGCCGCGGAGAACGATCGACTGATCGAGGGCCGCGTAAAACGCGCGGAGACACAGCGAACGACCGATCGATCGCTCGTACACACGACGATTATTACTATCGTCGCGCGGCGATCTTCGTCCGTGGAACTTCGTTAACGCGATAAAAAATCGCCATCGTCTCGGCGAGTTAGCGAACGATCGGTCGTTTCACCGAGGCGGGATCGCACGGGTATCGATCGACGGTTATTGCGCGATCCAAGATCGTCCGGGAGTGGAAGACGCGCGCTGCCCACGGGACAGGACGATTCGCAGGACATTCGATCGACGTCCAGCCAGGAATCGATTAGCTATCACGATTTTTCACGTGTACCTCCGACAAATTACCCGGTAAGTTACGCTCGCCTCGGGTACTGCCTCCGCCCCCGACGATCCAGCAACGATTGACGTGTTTCTCGTTTTTTCCCTGTTCCTACGAACGGAGACTGCGTTTCCAGAGGTTTGTCCAAGAGAATGCTTCTTATCGTTAAGATACGCTAATGTGTGTCCGGGAGATTGCTCGGAAATTTACTGATATTTCTGCGAAGAGAACGTATGGGACGTTTCCTGCGAGATAAGCTTGACGATCTTATAAATTAAGAAACTGGGAGATGGTGAGTTGTGGACGATGTTTCTCTTTTATAGGTAAATGGATGAGAGGTGCGGTGGAGGAGAATACGAGTGGGATAATTTAGTTGGTTGTTACGATGGTTGAGCATTTGACGAAGTTGATGTTTATATGGTTAAGGGGACGGAATATATTTGTTACATTTAGATTAAGTGAATATTGTAAGATAAATAAATTAACACGTCCAGTGCGTATCGATTGTGGACACACGGATGGAAATGTTGGAAATTGGACAATTGAATTTAATTCGAATTGTTTCTGGTCTGTGTATCTATAATTCGTAAATCTATAATAATAATAATATAATATTCTATCAATTGACATATTAGTCAAATGTAGATTACATTGCTTAGCAAAATATTGCATGAGTGAGTAATATAATCGTACAGTCTCATCTATGATTTAACGATAACATTTCACGCACGAATAAAACTACATTTCGATATTCCGATACAAAAATAATCCATACACTTTTACCTATGAACTTACATTACCATCAAACTTCTTCAAACAACGTTAAACATACTCCAGAAACCTTCCCGTAATTTATTCATTCTCTTTGAAAAAATGTCATTAACTAGTCTCTAAAACTTGTACATATAATTTCCGCCAAAATCGTAATCACGTAAAAAAGCTCGATCGTGTCGAAGAAAGCGCTTCGTTAACGTCAAGAAGCTAGGGTTAATTCGTGCAAGCAGCGTACAATTTCAGGAATTCCGCGAAACGGAGGACGCGCGTCCCCGTCGTTTATAGTCTTTTTACTGTGCCTTCGGTGCTCGATCGATAAAAATATTACGATTCAAGCGGGACGCAGACATTTCGCGGATTGCCGGCCATTCAACAACATCGAACGCGCATCCCGTGGAAACTACGCCGTCGTAAAAATCTCTTTCGCGCCTGCATGAGGGACGAGAGGACCGACGTTCTCTTGATCGGCATAAAGTACAGCGGGTATTAAATGCAAAATTGTGTATATATGCCTCCTGCCGTGTTCTTTTTCTCTCGAACGAGTGAAAACGTTGACCGTTTCGGTCGTGTCGGGTGATAAAAGCCGCGTTCCAACAAGAAATAAAGGAGATCGCCGTGATCTTGGCACGGCGAATCCGAGATCGTCGATCGATCGTTCGAACCCCCAGGCAATAATTATTATCGTCGCCACCCACGAGTCGACCTTGCGTCTTTTGAGCGACCGAGCTAAAGAAGAAAGAACGAACCCATAGGAGGAAAAGAAACCGAACGAAATAGAAAGAAACGACGCAAACTCGAGGCATTTACGACAAGCCGCGTTTCCAATAGTCCCTTCTAAGCTTTCGTTATCCTCTTCTAGATCGTGTTCAATCGTTTCTTTCTCTCTTCGCCGCGAGACCGTCCAGCGGGACTCGCGTGGGCGAACGAGCGACTTTATTGGCTGGTCCACAATGCGACATTTGCAGCTTCGTGTGTCGTAGGGTCGCTAGTATAACACGGCCACTTCTGGCTCAGGAAAAATTGCCGTGGATTACGTAGTCCCCCGCGACGAACTCGTTTTTCCTCGTATCGAAGCGTATTCGATGGCCGGACAACGTCAAAAGTGCGTTCCAAACGTAACCAGAATCAAATAATCTATCCGTATTCTTGGTCGAATTTTAGAATCGTGACGATTTCGTCACTATGAAGTACTTTCTTTAGTTTTTAGATGGATGGAAGTCGAATGACATCTATTAATTGCAAGATTAGTCGGTTTAGAATATTTTAGGATGAGTGGTGGGTTGTTGGTATAACGATTTTCTCGTTGAGAAAATTAGCTTTGATCTTACAACCGAGAAACTTGGAATATGTAATCTTAAATGAAACGGAGAAATATAAAACACATATAGAAATTAATGTCAAGTACATGATGTTTAAGATGAATTTGCAGGCACTCTCTTTTTGTTAATATTAAACGCGCATTTTTAAAGAATACGACACTCCTCTGTATTATAATGTAAATGATTATTAGAGAAAACTCTGTACGTAAATTATAACAGATATAAATTATACCTCGTTTGTGGCAATTAATACAAATATATAATAAATTTGAATAATATTGGCAACTTTGTACATTTTTACTCCTATTAAGTTAATGCATTCCCAATTCTCAGCTTTCAAGCACTATATTTAAAATACCGATGAAATTATAGACATTTAATGCATCAAATATTACCATGGCATGTCAATATCTAATATCCGAACGTCAAAGATATTCATATCGATAATTGCATAAATGCCATCCAGCTACTATTTACTAGCTACCCAGAAATATCAGCAATTTCGTTTTTTACTGTCTTCAACTATCAATAAACTTCGACAAAAAAAAAAAACACGCTTGGGAACATTAATAGCCTCGAAAATTCCAATAATTCTATTTCAAGATACGCTTACCTCATCTACGTCGATAAAAGATGACCGTTCGACAGTGAGCAGAAACATCGTGGTCGATTACTATCCGTGCCTCTCATAAAACCGTTCTACGGAAGGAACGTTTGTTAAAGTTTCACGGGTGTCATGGCGTCTTCGCCAACTTCGTAACGACAGCGTATCTGCAATGTGTATCCGTACTCCGGCGAGAGAAGACAACAAAAGGGAGGGCAAATAATCGTGGAACAATGGCTGGGCATGCTGCTTCCGCGATCGCCGTTTACATTGTGCAAACGAACGCCCGAAGCCTTACGGATTCTAAACACGAGACATCCCACCCTTGTCCGCTTGTTTTCCTCTCGGCTTGCACTTTGCTTTCCGCCTTTCAAAACGAGGGTGGCCCGTGTAGTAGCTCGGAATTTTATAGGGTTAATTACGTAATAGGGTTAACTGCGATTTTAGACCGAATTAGCGTTTCAACGACACGAGAGTTATGAATCGAACGATATTAATCCTTTGTGCAGTGAACACCGTGGATGTACGTTAATCTACATTCACTTTCACTTGTGGATTATGTTTGTACGGTTTGTTTAGAAAGATTAGAATATCCTTTATCATTTGATAACAAGTCATGTACACAGGCTCACAAACGCTCGTAGATACCTTTTATGAATATACTATGTGTGTTGTGTGAAACATTATGAAACTTCGCTAGCTGCGTTACAAAATTTGTCTGCCCTATTTATGTTGGTAAAGTTTGACAAATCCGAACATATGTATAGAAATTGCAAGATATTTAATAGAAGTAGGCGAGACTATATATTTCGAGCAGAACACAAAACTATTTAAAAGTTCAATTATTTGTTATATTAATAAAAATAGCTATATATTCATATTTGATGCTTATTATATTCTTAAGACGACTGTTCACGTAGTATATTAATTTTTTACTAAACATATGATTGCAATAAACATTTTGTAATTTCTATAAATTTGCAGATTAATGTTCAATCTGGTTAGTACAATCATGATCATCATTTTGTAAATGTCGCAAGGAACTATAATCACGAACGTCACTAAGTACAACTACAGGAAAAGTAAAGAAAGCATGGCAATTAAAAGGTAAACATGCACTAATAATGGATGTAAATTATAAAGAAAGTAACGAGATCAATAAAACGAAACGTCCGATTAATATCAATCCAATAATAAAACAAGACTTTCTGGATCGTTAGAACGAAGCTACTCATTTCTTCTCCCAACAGCCATTATGTTCTCGTTTTTAACGATTAATTTCGGCATTTGGCTACCCCAAATAATCGTATGAAGTGCTCCTCCTCGTCGAGGCTCGCCACGCCACGTGCAAACTTGAAATTTTTTAATTGAAGGTTAACGCGGACTCTTACTGCGTCACTGTTATTTCTGCTTTATGGGGAAATAATTATCTAGTAATGACAGCTCCGTATGCTCTTACGATCGCCGTTTACAGTTTTGCACCATGCAAGCGTACGCTCGCCGTTTTACGGATTCTAAACACGGAACACTCCCTTCCCCTGTTCCCACCCCTTTACGACGCTGTTACCTCCGCTTTTGCCAGGGGATCGAAGGAATAATAGGGAATTGCACGTGTACAAATTCGTCGGAAACGTCGTTGTTCCTCGATCTTCGAGCCGATAATATCTTTCCAAAAGAAAGAAAACGGAAGCAACGAAAAGAAGGATCGGTACAAAGGAGAAAGAAAAAGCAAAATGAAAGATATAGGAACGTTAGCGCGATGAAATAGAAGGGGAAGGGAACGAGATACATGTTAGAAAACCTCTAATCTTCTCTTGGCTTAATATTCATCGCGCACATATAAACGCGCGCATACACGCGCACGAAAAACACGCCCAGCGTACACGTACTTAACTCAAGTATCGCGAGGTATCATTCACCACTATTTTCCCCGGTTAAATCCGGTAATTAGGTAAATAAAGCTGCCTGTCAGTGCATCCCTGCGATTGTTGCAAATGCCTCCCAGCAGTCACACGTAATCACGCGTAGTCACACTTGGCTGAGTGTATGGGTGGCCAGTGGAGACAGCAGCCGACCAGAACTCCGATCGGAATTTTCACGCGTCACTACCGCGTCCAATGGATGTGTTACATTAATCAAACTGACTTTCATACGGATTAACGTAATGCGTTTCACGATTTTTCTTTCATCGATGCCTCGTTTAATGCCTGCGTGTGATTTCACCGAATTATTCGTGTAATCTGCGCTTTTGTTACGAATCGTGGACTTTAAGATTATGTGATATTTAGAAAAAATAGAAAAATGATTTTTACATTATAAACTCCCATCTTGACAAAAACATAGAATATCCGTTTTATTTTATAAACTTATTACGCTCGTTGACAAAATAATATGTTATTCAACATTACAAATATTATAAAATAATATTCTAGAAAATACATGCGTTACGGCAATTATTCTCTTTTTTAAACTTATAATTCCTAAGATTTTACTACGAATCTCATTCAAAGTCTACAAATTATACAAGCGAAATTAATATTCAATTAAAACAGTCATTCACCGTACGATCTTCCTCTCGTCAAATTAACATTTTCTTTTCAGCGCTTAATCAATTTAAAATCTATTTAACATCTGCAAATCGTCCTCGAATGGAATCAGATACTACGAGACTGCCAAAAGCGCTCACCCCTAGAAACATCCATCAAAACATTCCTCCCTTTGAAACAACATCAGAGTAAAAGCCGCCTGCTCCACCCGCATGACTACGCCAATGTGCAGAAGTAAACCGTTTACAGCATTGTACAATTACCCACGCCGGGATTCCATGGTCCTGCCACACCTACACCTACGCGAACGTCCGCGTCGCCCCGAGTGGCGAAACACAGTCGCAGCAGCGCCTGGCCACACGAGACCGTCCACGTAGTAGAACTCACGTGTGTACACGTGAACGTACACGCGGCTTGGGTTAGGTTAAGTATAATGCGCGGTCGTGCAGCTTTGGGGGCCCGGAGGCGCTAACATGAAAATCGTATGGTAATGGGGCACCGTGGCTCCTCCAGCATGGGGTCGAGCCCGTGTAGGAACCTAGCAAAGCCCGCGGTAAGTCTAGCTTTCTTCCTAGTATTAGCGAGTCAGCCAACCACGTAGTTCAGCGCGGAGAACAAGAAGAGGACGAAAGAAAGAACCGAGAGAAAAAGAGAAACAGCGAAGAGTAAAGCAACGAGCAAGAGGAAGAGAAGTCGTAGGCCCTCTCGAGGAGGGTCCCTGGGTTCGCGTGCCTCTGATAATTATACGCTCGAATCGAGTCCCGGGAGAAACAGAGAGCGAACAGCCAGCGGGAGGGAGGAATAGAGAATATCGAGTCTGCGGTTCGACAGGGTCGAAGTTGACCGGCGTCTAATCGATTCGCCGCCTCGGCATGGAAATTTCTTTCAGGTTGCCCCGCGGCCACCCTGCATCCGCAACACCTAGCATCTACGAGAAAATTCCGTGGGACTACCCGTGGAAGCCACCCGCTGCACGATCTTCGTGGACGATACTCTTTCAGCTAGGCAGAGGCGAGCTGCACCTTCGATTTGTCTTAACGTCGGATTACGCGTTGAGAGCTCATGAATGTTAACCGTGGTCGTGTTGAATCCTTTCATTATGAGTAAGATATTTTTAGTCGTAAGCTTTTTCGTTTACGTAAATTACTCATTAAATAGGCTTTATGTTGCGTATATATCCACGTCCCTTTAGCGCGGGTATATCTGTGGAATATTAATGGAAATATTTATAGGATTGTTAAACGCTACGCGAAGGAATATTAACGTCTTGAACATTGAGTTTAAGATTAAAATTGTGATTAACACGGAGATAGTAAAATCGGGTTTCGTTGATTCTGTCGATAGTTGGAAGTTTTATTGGTGTTTTAGAGTCTCGTTTGGTGCTCAAGTGTTTAAGACACTGGCTTTCGCGGTAGAATTAATGGTGTCGAAAAATATGACCAATAAAGTTATAGGACTAATTAATCTGTTGCTTTACAACTTTTTCCATGATCGTTATTAGAGATAGCTATTTTATAGCTTTAAGTGGTGTGTACGATGGAGAAATAGGAGGAGTTGGAGTATACATAGTCGTATATATTCTATTCGGCCCGATATAAGAAGATAAAGTAAATTAAATATAGACTATTCACATTTTTATGGTATAACGTAAAGAATATCGCGATAGTTATTGCAGCTGAAAATCTTTTTATAGCGAATTTTTGAATCCTTGAAAATAATTATCAAACTAAAATAGTTACATCTATTTTCTATCAAAGTTCCACGAATTAGCGACAAATTTTTTGCCACAGTTATTAGAATAATTAATCCGTTGGTCTAAGTTAAACCGACTCGACTTCTCGGAAGTAGCAGCTACACGCTGCTGTTTTATGAAGTACGATGTCCCCGATAAAATGATCGCAATGGAACAAACGCATTCGAAGTCACGAAATCTATTTACATTATGCACATAACCAATTTCGTGACTTCACGACGACCTCGAAACAACAAAGACAAAAGCGATAAATAGTTGTTGAACTCATACCGTGGAATGTTTCAACACCGTTAAACATCCTTCTAGCGATTTTCTACTCCATTCGCCATAAAAGAATAGACTTTAAAAGAAACTAGCCAGATATGGCTTCTTTGTTCCTTTCCAACCGAAGAAACAGTTCCTTTTTGGAAAACTTTGAAACTTGAAACGCCCTAAAGACAACAAAGAAGACAATAAAAGATGTGTAACGTTATTCCTGAAACTTTCGAGCATCGTTTCTTCCATCATTTATTACGACGAAGCATTTAGATTTTAACGTTGCCTTTATTTACAGACGATTTACTTTTGATTAAATACAAATTATATTTACGAAAGGATAATCCAAGCAATCGTGGAATTCAATGCTTAAATTGCATGAGTCATGCCCATGTTAAAATATACATGTCCATTTTGGTTCAGCTTCGAAGCTTTGCAAGTTGAAGCTTTAAAAGCCTCGACGACTCTTTCACTCGTGGCAAATCCACATACTTCCGAACCAGATAATTCCAACAATCAATCGTATCTTTTTCTTTATTCATTGCGATACTTAGAATCTGTGGAAAACAAGCGAAATTTTTTCTACGAATATACTTTCGAATAAGACCTCTCTGTCCCTTTCTCGCGTCACAATAATCGATACTACAATATTAATTTAACTTCGTCTTACTCGGTTCTATAAACACCCACAATCTATAATCTAAAAATACGTCAAACTATACTCGATCTGTATTATTCATAAATGCAACGTACCTAAAATTAACTTTCACCAGCGCGTGTCACTTGTATTTCTAAACCTACACATCAATTTTAACGGATGATCGCCTGAAACTCCGTTTAAAAAAGGAAGAGAAACGTATGTCGCCAAACATAAAAGCCATATATCGATTAACCATAACCAAATCGTTCAACCAAATCCAAAGATTCAAAGCTGATCGTCGTGACAATCGTGAATAACGTTGACGCGATCTAGAGAAATCTTAGCTAAATTGGTCGGTGATAATGATCGAAACTGTCGGCGGAAGGGCACGTGGAGTGCAACCTTCGTCGGAACACACGGCAATATCGAACTGGAGGAAATAGTGCAGGACACGTGCGCGTTAATCAAGCGTCACTGACGTCAGGGATGGTCGCACCGACCGAGCGAAGGACGTTCACAGGCGGATCTCTACAGAAGCGATCAGCGATCCCACGGAAATCGGAAACAAGGTTCCGGCCGGTAGTGTCAACAGATTTGCCCCTGATAGTTGCTCGTACACAGAGAGGACGATGTCGAGAGTGAGGGGGTGGTCAGGAAGGGGTGCAGATCGATCGCGAAGGATCGGAGTGTGAGTCGTGCTACAAACGCTTGTCTGTATATACGCGTGTGTATGTATACGTGTGTATGGGTTGAGTCAGAGCGAAGCAAGGGTGGGCTCACGATCAAATATTAAGTCTTATCTGGCGCCGCTTTACCCAGAAGTCGCGTTTTCTCTCTCTTTTTCCTTCTCGCCGAACCAGCCTTTTCGTCTCTTTCTCGCCGCGTCTAATTATCCCCGCCAACCACCGATGCTTCCAACAATATCCCCTCTGTTTCGCCTCACCCTTCTCCAACTAGCCACCCTCATGGTCGCGGGGCTATTCTCGATCGGTGAAACCACACACATTGAGTATAGAATACATAAAAGTACCGACTTGCTTCTTCTCTCTTCGTCCACCGATCAACCACATCCCCATCCCCTTTCCGTTTCTTACACCACGCCACCCCCTAAACGCTCCACATCCTGCACCCCTTTGGCTTTCGCGCGCGTTTCTTCCTTCGATCGTTGGACGTTAATAGCTGCCACCGTCCCTCCCCCTTGCTACCCCATCCTCCAGGGACCGTAATTAAGAGAAGGAAAGACGCGGATGGAGCCGATGTGGGTTCATCAAAGGAGGACATTCAGTCGAGGAATCCTAGGCCAACTAGAACGGTTTTCCGTTTTCATTGCCGCGATCCTCTCCATCTTCCTTTTTCTTTTCTTTTTTTCGAGATGTTTTCGAGAATCTTCTTCTCGTAGTGGAAAGAATTAATGTTACACCGACGTTACGGTTCAATTAAGAATTTCGTCGTTTGGATCTTGGAAGATTTGTCTACGAGTATTTAAGTTTCTCCTAGTTTTACGGAATGTATCTTAGTAGAAAGAAGTTAACAAAATTCAGGCTACGATATCGTCAATGTATCAAATTATTTCTTTATATTTCATATTTTAAATTTTAGTCTGTATTTCAAGATGATAAACTATTTTCTTGGCCGTTATGTACGTAGTAAATTAGAACGAAAGTACATAAATGGAATTTATATACGAAGAATTTCTATAAACGTATACTTATCAAGGGATACCATTAGTATAATAAAAAATGAAAAAACAAATATTTCTATCTCGAGAAAAAGCTCTTCTAATATCCATCGCTGCACTATACCAAACTCTCGGGTGGCTTCTCGTTCTTCAATCATTCCCGCATTTCTTTCGAGTGGAATTGGAATTGCGTATTTCGGGGAAGAAACAACGGACAGAAGATTCGTAGGTGGCGGGGTGGTTGCGCGCGCGAGACGATGGGACGGTGCGAGAAGCGAAGGGTTGGACGCGTCCTCGTTACGCGAAAACGAGGGCGAAAGCGTTTCGAGGATTGCGATTCGATTGAAAATTCTCTCAGGTCCGTGGATCCTTGGGGTCGGATTGGTTGGCGCCAGTGGAAAGAAAGTTTTTCCCTAATGACCAAGCCGAAGTGGTTACCGTTAATTTGGCCCACCCCCTTTTACCCCGCGTTCCTCCCGGCCACTTCTTCACCGCAGTCGTCTCCCTATCGTCCCTCCTCTTTCCCTCTCTCTCACTCTCTCTCTCTCTCTCTCTCTCTCTCTCTCTCACTCTATCTTTCTCTTTCCACCTCTCCCATTTTTCGTACACCCGCCGCACAGTGTTTATAGGGTGACCCAGAAAAACAATGACAGAGAGCGACAAAGTGGAGTCGAGAAAATTGAGAACAAGAGAGAAGGAGCGAGGAAGAGTGAGGAACCAGCGGAAAAGAGTAGGGAGGCGTGCAAAGATCGATCACCCGTAGCAACAGCCACGTCGAAGATCGACGCGCCCGATCGTGATCGATCGATATCTTCTGACACCAAGGTCAGCCCCGATGTACTTTGCATAACTGTCAAGCTTGCGCTCTGTGGCCAGAAGTTACGAAAGATATCATCGTTCTTCGTTCTAAGTAAACGCGTTTAACCGATCGCCGGACGATATAGCCGAGTTGCGTAGCCCGTTTCGGATCCCTATTAATATGGAATATACCACCAGTGATGAATAATTTCGACGTTTATTGTGACATGTATCTTTAATGGAGTCTCATGTACCGAACGGAAGACAATGGTTCATGTTTGGTGGAACACGTAGACGAATTTCTTCGACCTTCGTGTTAAAATTGCGAGATATTGGAATCTTGGCAGAGATATGAATTATCGTAATAAATTGCGTTCAGATGATGATTTATTATTGTCATTAAGAATGGTTCGATGGACGACGTGATGTAAGCTAAATGATGTTGGCAATTGACGAGTTACTTCGAGAGGTAAGCAGTTGATTTAGATTTTTGTAATAACAGGAACTGTTCCAATCTGCATAAAAAGCGATCTTTCAGTTCCGTGGACGTTGTAGCGAACGGATTAATCCACGTTTGTACTAGAAATTTGACACGCCTACTTAATGAAACGCAAAAACTATCCTTCGATGCATCATTCCCCGAAGGCAAGATTCCAATCTCGGTTAAAAACCAAAACGCCGAACCCATAGATCCATCTCCTTTGCCCGTTTCTTCGTTATGAAAATAAACGCTTGCACCGCAACTTTCCACACTTGAGAAAACGTTGAGTAAACAAGGAAAAAAATATCAAGTCGAAGAAAGCTTGTAACTCGCGAGCTAGCTAACGCGCGATAAAATTCCGTCGCCGTTGGTTCTTCTCTTTTCGAGCACCGAGTATCGTCTTGCAGAAGGAGCCAGGATAGCCACAAGCATGCGGGAAAAAAGAAGCGGCAGAGTGTGAGGGGTGGCTTTCAGAGGAGGACAGAGAACGACGAGGGTGCGAGAGAGCGGTGTAGCCGAGAGAAAGAGGGCGGTTGAAAGGGGGTGGCGGTGCTCTCACATTCTTTTTACCAAGCGAAACGTTGCCGGCGGAGGCAGCGAGAGCGTCGCCTATCGATTTTTACTTCTAATGAATTCGAGCTAAAAACCCACCTCTCTGCCCCACAACCACCTCCTGGCCCTCTTTCTCTCTCTCTCTCTCTCTCTTTCTCTCTCTCTTCCTCTAGAATTTCTCCGCCTTCCTCCCTCCTTCTCTTTCTTCTACTTTGCCACAGCTACACTGTGCTACCCTCGTGCTTAGCCACGCTTCCACCCTCTGTTCCACGAACCACGCCAATCACTGCGCGGCATAATTACACGGTTGAGGCTAGTGTGCGACTCCGGCGAAGTCGTGTTTCTTAGACCTCGTGCACTGCAGTAAAAAAAACGAGAAAGCTGGACGAGGAGGGTGGTCGGGGGTGCCGAGCGTCTGCTGGGCTTAGAACGAGTTTCGCGGGGTTAGAACGCCGACGTTCGGGGATCGACTTCTTCCTTGGTTTTCCCTCCCCGTTTGTTTTCTACCGAACGTTGCTTCCTCGATGGGGAATAGAAGTTGTTTCTTTCTGTTTTAGTGACTACTAGTAGCCAGAACTTGGCCGAGAATGGCTTATAATTTGTGTTCAGCGAGTTGGATTTGTTGGGATTGCAGCGGTACTTGAATGTTAAAGAGAAGTACATTTATTATATTTCGTGTATATTTTGCTGTAATGTAAGGATTTTATCAAGAATATGCAAAATTAACGAGCATAGTAGTTGTTAATGACTGCTATATGTGTTTTATATGACATTTAACGCGAGAACAAACATTTAATTCAATATAGCATGTACGAATATATTTACTCTGGTATTTGAAACGTATGAAATATTTTATAATTTAAAGCACGTTTTAAGGAATTCTGAAAGAAAAAAGAAGATTTGGTGGTAGACGGAAAATTAATTTCTACAAAAAAAAAAGAGGATTCACCTTTTCTGTATCAAACACTAGCTACGCAATTGAAATATAAAGAAAAAAAACACGATCATAATTATTTGCTTTGTACAACGATATCTATAATTCTTACTAAAATCAATTTTATTCCACACAAGCATTTTATCAAAAAAGTAATACGTACCTAAACGTACGATCCAGCAATAATCGGTAAAGACAAATAGAAGAGACCAACAGTCCCACCAATTAACAGGATTCGAGGAACGAAATTGATGTGAAAATTTCGCGATCCTTTCGAACCAGCGCGACGTGTCGAATGAATCGCGAAGATTCCGCGGTATCGCAAAACGAGGACGCGGGATGAAAACGGAATGTATAAATCAGGTGGCTGTGAACGAGAGGCAGTCAACTGACGAACGCGATCTGAATCCGTGCCAGTTGCACCGCTTGGGGGCAATTACTGTATTAGAAATGATTTCGAATCACCACGAGCCCGTGTACGTGCACTTGAAATCCACGGGTGTATGCACCGTTTGCATTGTGACAGGCCGGTATGCGCCGCTGGTTGCCCCGTTGACGCCTGCACAGGAATAGATTGGTAACTAGTTGCCAGATGCGCGACTCTGTTGCCGATCGTCGGAGTCACAGCTTCCGTTCGCGTCCAAAATCTCATTCCTTTCCGACTCGATTAACCGATCGTCCAAAGGATGTTCCAGAAAATTGGCTCAACGCTTTCTGAATATTTCACGCTTCCGAGCGGCGACCGATCTGTTACCGGCTCAGAGAATAATCTGAACAGTTTGTCAGCGTGATTAGATGTAGGAATATACGAAGTCTGCGAAGATATTGATAGAAATTGTTAACACAGATGAACGTATATTTGGTAACCTTAAATGTCTTACGAATAGACTGGGAAGTTTCTTGCAAATTAACCAGAACATGGAATTATATCGAATAAACTTTGAATGGATCTCTGATCAATAAATGAAATACAATTATTTTCGAACGAGAAATTTCGCAGATATAAAACGGGAACGAAGCTCTACGAAAGAATCAATTACACGCGCGGTGAAAGATTCCTTGCTCGAGAAAGGGTTGGTTAATTTATTCAAATTAGAAGGACCGGTCGAGGAATGTTGCGATCAACCGTCGTCCAAAATTAACGCGGCCATTGAAATCGATCGGCTCTTCTCCTTGACCACCCCTTCGCACCATGGAAAATAAAAACCCGGTTGAACTTACGGAACAGCGCCTCGGGGTGAGAATGGCGGATAATGCGAAACCGGTTTCGAAATCCATCCCTTAAGGAGCCGCTAACTCGTTCGAGTTACCGCGTCGCAATTATCGGTGAGACATCGAAATAGACTGACTAGAACTGTATGTGTGCCTGTGCGTATATATATATATATATATATATATATATATATATGTACATATATACAAGACGATACCAAACCCCATGGGACGAGGGAACGTTAATTGAAATGAAACCGTGCGAACGAAATATTCCATAGGGCGAGTTTTATGTTCGTCCTCCCTATACACCGGCTCTCTTACGATTCTTTCTCAGCTGATTTTATGCAAATCGAATCAGCGCCTCGCGTTAACGATTATGACTTTTCGTGAATCGGATCAGTAAAGCTCGTAAGACATGGACAGGTCTGTTCGTTTCAATAAATCGGAAATGTATAATAAGAAAATATACTTTCACATTGGTTTCAAATTTACCGATAAAATCCTGCCTGTCGTGCCTTATTACAGTGTTAATGAAATTTCAGAATGTTTCATATAACGCATACAACATAAAAGTACAGCATAAAAGTTTTCCATTTAGTGTCTTCTCATTATGTTTTTCTTTTTCGGTTTTTTAAACATTTTTGAAGTTGTTTCCCGCAACAGCGTGTACGAACGATTCCAAGTAAGCGCGAGCAATTCTATTTCGAAGCGAGCTGTATTGACGAAGGGGCGAGTTTGTTTCGCTATACAGCCGGTTTTACATTGACCAGACGATGTTTCTTTCGGAAGAAACTTACTTAGAAACTTCTCATTCCGATAAAACTGCTCCTCTGCTTCCCCCTACTTGGAAATATCGATCGTAAAAAGATACCACAAAATATGTCTTTTTCTGAATGAAACAATTGGAAGAATTCGATTTAGTACATTTTTTCAGGTGTTTCACTTTTTTGCACCTTCCGTCATAATATTTTTTTTTCCCGGAATAATTCTTACATTCGACGCGTGATAAACAATCGAAACGAATATAAAGCTGAAAAAAAAGAAATATTAATAAATGAGAATACTACTCTAAAGCAATGCAAGGGGTAAAAATATTCAATTTAAACGTCGGTTTCGTAGCAATGAAAATCCTCGAGTCATATTTGCCCGAATCGACGAGGAATCCTATCTTCTCGTTTATCAATTCAGGGTTTCACGCGAGCCGTCTCGATGACACGAAACGAAAACGCCAGCAACGAATCGCTGTTATCGTGTCGTGACGGGATACATAACGGTGACCGAATGCGAGGCCTGCTACGCCGGCATGCTCGGAACTCGGTAATTATCGTAATTATTGCAATTAAACGGTGTCGCGACGAGCGCGGATTACACGCAGGCCCAGTTTCTCGGAACGCATTCAGCTATACATAGGGTGATTTAAAAGAGGAGCTCTAACAATTCAAGGGATTATTCTTCACAGTAAGTAAAAGAGCTTAATTAATACAGGTCCCTCGATTAATCTTGAACAGGATGTAGAGCAGTTATTTTATTTAGTGAATTCTGCTGCTTGGCGGTATCAAATAATGGACAGAAGAACGAGCTTTTATTAGGGTTTTAATAAATAGACCTTATAGTAGATTAACGTTAAACTTGGATCTTTTGCGAAATTATATCGCTTTGTAACATCAAAATGAAAAATAAAAGATCGATATCTTTTATTACACCTATAGGATTCTAACTAGAAACCATAACTGTTGCAAGCCAAATTTAAAACAGTTATAGGAATAAGAAGGAAAGAAAAAATTGAGGATGGTCGCTTTTCATCATCGTCAATTTTCGCTATACAGATTTGAGTTTCAGAGAATATTATACGTTTTGTTTCTCATCGCGTCCTTCGAAGAAATTTCTAATTTAATTTTCAAGTGTAAACCAGTTCTTACGTGAGCAGTACCGTATAAATCTTCAACTTTGTGCGCACTTCCTAGCTAAGTATTCTTCTACCTCCTACTCTTTGTCCGTTTATTTAACTCAATGCAAAATGTATGTATCGCAATTTGTAATGCAAATGGCGTAGACGAGTCGCACAGTTTAAACTTTTAAGTTTTACCAATACGAATTTTTATTCGTCCGCACTCTACGTCTTTAGAACTTTAAACCAATTGTTTTTGGATCGCTTTGTACATGCAAGCTGAATTAATAGAGACATCGAAATGTATCATTGGAAAGAACGATCGAGCACGATGTAACAATGGCGATGTTCGAACGATTCCTGTCGACGTTCGATAAAGTAACGCAAATGGACGTCGGAAATGGTATATAATCGAGGCTATCTTTTAATTGCGACGACCGAGCGTTTTGCTGTTCGCTTTTATCGGAAATTGATTTGTCCGAATAACCGATGAAACCGCGTTTTTAGGCGAAACAGCGATACACGTTACGAGGATTGTAATTTCTAGCTGATGCAACTTTTTCAACATTAACTATTCACGCTAATCAATAAGTGACTTGTACATGTCACGAGTTACAAATTTAAGAGATAATTTTCAAAATATACAAATGATTACATAGATTTTGTTTCGTCTAGAAAGAGGTAAGAAGGATTTCAAGTGTGAAATCTTGTTCTGTAATACATCAAGCGTTCGTTTCGAAATTGTTACAACCTCAACTTGTTCTAAAAATAAGAGAAAGTGTCTTCGAACTTTTAATAAAATATCATCTTGTTAAGCAAATCTATCAATAAGAGAAATAACGAAAATAAAACAGAAGAGCCGGAACGATTTTATGATATTTTGGTCAGAAAAAGAAATATAGAAATAGATATTAACTAGGAATAAGTCAATATAGAAATGGATAGCGTTAAGCTTGACATTATTAAACTATTTCTAGCAGGACAACGATACTAATTTCAAAAATATTACACCATATTACACTCTACCGCGTGAAATCATCTCAACTAGGTAGCGTACTCGTGTGGAGAGTACCGCAAAGAGCAGCGAACGCATTTACAAATCTTCTAAATTCAGCGGAGCCGCGGTGATGCGCGACGTCGAGACTCGGCCGCGGTTAATCGGATTTCCCGAGTCTGCTGGACAACGATGGCAGCGATAATGGAATTACCGTGCGGTCAGCACTTAATTACCCTGATCTCTGGTCCGATACAGGGAACGACATTTCGTTCTCGTCGACTACGCGAACCTCGGCCAACAGTCGCGGACGGTTTTAGACGTTCTAAACCGATTCGTCGAAGAACCGACTATGTAACCCGGTTACTTGGTTATGTCTACCCCTCGTGGTCACTCGTTACTTCGCTCGTTTGCCATTTTCCACTAAGCTGACTGAGTTTCGATGCGTACGTTTCAAGAAGGGATTCTTCTTCCACCAGTCAAAGCCTAACACTGGACACGGTATGTTTAAGCAATAATCGCAACGACTGGAAGATTTTCTTTCTCAATAGAAACGAAATTTAAAATTTAGTTCAACGTGATATTGTTTTTAAATCAGACAATTTTTAAGTTCAGAATAAGACAAAGAGAAAGGACCAGAGAGAACGAACTACGTGCTGAATGTTAAGCACGTAGGTCTTAGCAATAAATTTTAAATTGTATCCACAGTTTTTCGAAAATAAAAACTTCGTCGCTAGTGAAACTTTTCTCCTAAGTCGTTCAGATATTCTGCAAACATCGCTTATCCGAACCTCCTACCCTCTATAGTTTTCAACATCTCTAACATCTCTAACATCTCTTTCCTCTAAGCTCTCCTATGTCCTTTTGCTAAATCGCACACACGAGATTCAATTATGTACATCCTTCCAAGAATTTATACAACATCGTTGTCCATCGATCGTTACGATATCACGGATCGCGTACGTATAGAGCGGTTCCTTGAGTAGACAACAAACGAGACGTTCACGAGGAGGACGATAGCCCTGTCGAGGGTAGACGATCGAAACCGATGTCGAAATAATTCCATTTCAAGACGGCTGCGGCAGTCGGATTACACGACGGCCCCTGCCTTCCGGGAAGGGCCAATCGATAGTCTCGTGGCTTGACCTGGGCCATGTTTGCACACCGATCGAATCTGTTAATCGCCTACCATGCTGTTTCATTGACACACGCTTCGATGATCGTTGTCGCGTTATAATTTCAAGTTGCTCGATTGTGATCGATATGATTTTTCATTGGTAGGGCCATATGTCGGTGAAAGCTATTTTCCCCGTTAATCTACGATTTCTTCTAACATAAGCTAATTTATAGTTTATCGGTTCTAATCCATTCTAGGGATTAGTTTAATATCTGCCTCAATGATTTACGATATTGAATCACAATATCACCGACGGTATTAGCCGCTCCTTTCTTCTTCAACGAAACTAATCCGAAACATGTGTTTTAACGTAAATAGTAAACGATAAACGTCGATAGCATTGAAGCGATAAAAGTTATAAGCGTCAAATTTAACGGAGATCCAGTTTTTTACCCCTATCGAAAATACGTGACACTTGCACCGTTTACAATTTCAACTCGTCGATTCAATCGCTTTACGCGTGTAATCACGCGATCGTGTAACTACGGAATAATAACAGGCGGTGCTGGTTCGTTATAAATTAATGATCGACTTCGTAGCGGGATAAAACGCGAGGGGGATGTCGAGGAAAACCGGTGGAACAAAGAGGAGCAGAAAGAGTACTCGTGCTTCGGCTCGAATGGGACCCCGTGATTTCGTAACTGATTTCACGGCGGAGTTGCCAGCCTCCTCCAGGAGCCCGTGCTCTCGCCTTCTTTGTCACGAGACACCGTGGACCCGGTAGCGGCGCGGATTTTCACGCTGGAATTCGTCGGCTTTTGTCTGTGGATCACGTGAGAAACATTGTAAGAAAGAGGCACGATGGGGGCCCGATCGAACCGATCGAAAACGGTTCGAACGGTTCGCAGAGCCCTCCGGAAGGTCGACACTCGATATTCTTGCCGATACGTGGGGACGAATCTGGGCCCCACCACCTGCCGGCCGGCTTTTGTAATCGTCCTCGTGTTCCTCCTGACCTCGGCCTTTTCGATCCAAAGATGTATAGGTCCCGAGATGCTCGAGATCGAGCTGCGAAAGTTTCTTCGTCGTTTCCAGGTTTATCAGAGAATTTTTGGAAAACCAGAGGTTTGCTCGGTTCGGAGAGTTGACAGATAGGAAAGGGTTGTTGAATAGTGTTTTGAGATTATCATATCTAGAGTGCGAATAATTATTTATAATATGAAAAGATACGCACCATTAGTGGAGAATTTGTAAGTCTTCTCATTGTTAGTTGTATCAATGAATCTTCGGTTAACTTCGTTATTGATTCAAAATAATTTTATGGAACGCATAGCAGTTTCAAAAGTTTGGTCAATAACGTACGGAATATATATGAATAGATATTCAAATGTGTAGCGTATGATGATGTAGAAATGGGGATAAAATGTAGACTAATATTTTTTCTATTGTATTCTAATTACATTGTATTCTAAAAAGTGGGAAATTTATTTGAGAAAGCTGTATAAGACAATATTAAGAGTGAAATTGGGGTTGTGGCCCTGTTGAAACGGATAGAGAAAATAGGAAAATTTATCGAAGTAAAGGATCCTATGAAAGGAACGAAGACTATAGCTTAGTCAAAGGGGATGAAGCAGAACCACGAAAGAAGATCAATCGATAGGGAAATATCGTTGAAGGGAACGAGTTAGTCATAGAAAACTATATCGAAAAAGAAGACGAGAAAAAGGGGATCAAAAATGCATAGGGGATGTTGTACTCAAACGTTGGAACCCTTAAAAGGATGATCGTTCCCTTCATTGTTTGGTACGTTATCCACAGGCATGGACGCTCTTGGCGGATGAAAACGAAGAAAAAGTCCAACTTCCATGAAATTAGGTTTTGCACGCGTATTAAGGTCTTTTTTAGTAGACGAATACAATTAGGAAAAGTTCTTTCGACGAGGGATGCTTGCTATTCGAATTTCTATCGAATCCGTCGACCTTGAATGAGGGAAATAAGATTTTTGTCGCGATAATCTATAATATAACGATTATAAAGTTGACGTCCAAAAAATTATTATCTACGAGATTGTAATTAAAAACGTAAGTAAATGCAATTTATTGAGTTAAATTTTAGATAGAAAGAACTGCAAAGTCGATAGACCTTAAGCAAAGGTTGATCGTTAAAAAAGTTATTACTCGTCGATTCAGAAAAATGATCAAAAACGGATTAATCGTTATCGATCGAAGTATTTTGACGCAACAATGGACATGCATCTCGAGATTCGGGCGTTTCAGCAAGAACGAGAAACTGAAATGTCTAGCGATCGATTAGCGCAACAAAAAGCAATTAAAGAACCACGTTGATTCGTACAAAAAGGCAGGGACGCGGCAAGAAAAAGGCGAAGAGACTTTTCTTCGACGCTTCCAAGCCAAACTTTCCCGTGCTCAGCCCCTCGAGTCTCTTAATTCGGGGATCAACGTGTCTGTTTTCGAAGACTAAGTGCGTGTAGGAGAAATTAGAGAGAGCCTTTACACGAACTCTGTTTCCATTTTTTACCGGACGCTTTTTCTCTCCCCAACATCGATAGGATTCCGTTAAAAGGATATCTTTCTTTGTTTTCAACAGAAATTACTTAGAAAATGAGTTTGATTCGCTGCGGCGGATTTTCGTGGAAATTCTAATGCAAGCAATTATATCTTCGTTCGATTCGAAGGCATTCTTCCCTTGCATTTCTATCCTCTCGCAAATAATCGAACAAGGAAAACTGAAATTTCCATTCTCATGAATATTAACGCTTTACTCTGAATTCTCAACCTAAATATACTCGAGCAAGAATTCTAGGTTCGTGGAATGATGCAAGCAGTCATTAGGATCGTACAAGTATACAACGATAACAATTACATACTTCCGGTTATAATATTAAGCATCGTACAAAAGATGATATTATAGGTGCATTTCTTAAAAAATTCAACAAGTTTCTGATCATTATATGTTTTCCATCACTACCATCGAATCTCGAAACGTCAAATCGCTCGAGAATAAAAAATTAAACAAAGAAAACGTAAAAGATTAAGATCACCTATAGGAAAGTAAGATCACGCTTATAATTAAACTACAAATTACTATCTTATTTACCAAATGTGCGTAAAATACCGTAATTCTCAAAAACTCGATATAATGTAAAATAAGAGATAAAAAAAATAAAACCGTTTAGTGTCTCGTCAAACGAGTTTAAAAATTCACGATGATAAAAAATAGAACAAAACTGAGATCGCATCGCATCGATCACTTCGATTCCATAGATATCCCTGTTCAGGGTCAGCAACCTGGTAGGTTTCACGATCATTCGCAATGCAGTCGAACGACTCTCGATCTCGTGCGGTTCCTCTTCATCATCTCTACTTGGTCCGTTATCGAAGCTATCCAGGTTCAGAGAAACGACCGTATACACTGGCGTATAGTAATCGGATGACCCGCGGCCACGTACTTACACGACGCGCGGGATTTCAATTGCAAATCGATTTCGCTTCTTTGTAGTCAACCACCTAGTGCGTGCCACCTATCTTCAATACGTAACAAGGAGGATCGACGCGAATCCAGCCACGCAACGTTCCCAGAAACGGTTCTAATCTCAGACGTGCTGGAGACCTGCAGTGTGCTCGCGCGGGAAAATCCATAAACTTCTGCTTTCCTGCAGGATCGATACGGCCGATGAATGATTAAACCGCGGTATCGGCGCGCCGCTTTTTATTAATTCCCACGTCTCTTCGTTTCTCTTGCTTTTTATCAGCGAATGGATCGTTTGTTATAGGAACAGTTAAAACGTTGCTTTTTCTGCTTTTTGCTGTTTTATATCGAGATCGAGAACCGAAGATTCCACGTTGCTTGCTTCGAATAATTATAAACTTGGCCTGATGCCGATATTATGTATTGAAAATATATGTAGCAGATTTTTAATGTGATATTAAAATTGAATTATATTTATGATCGATATAATTTATGAATCGAAAAATGGCAAATATAATGGCTTTAGGGATTTACTTAATTTATCAAGATTTTATTATAAGATCCCAGAGTATCTTGTATAATCGAACTGTTTTTCATTCGAAAAAATAGACCTGGTAGAAAGCTAAAGTAAATTTACAATCAACTGACTGATTGGATTAAACGAGGTTTCATTCGATTAAACTTTATTCGTTAGCAAAAAGGTTATATACTTTTAATCGTTCGTAATGTGCTTAAAGCATAAAAATAGTCCACAATAAACGATCTAAATTAATGGAAGCTAGAATGTTTGGCTGGTTATCCGATACGATCCGCTCATTCAAGTTTTTAGCGACTACAGGTAATAAGGTAAGTGAACGAAAAAACGGTGCCTTTTAAGGCTATTAAATAATGATCAAAAATCTTTAAACGAACAATAATCCTATTTAAGTTTCTTTTAATATTCGCATACATACTTTCCAATCGTGTTGTATTCTTAGATTTATTTATTTATTCCATATTTAACAAACTTCTTGTATATTTTATTTTTATCGTCAATAGGATATGGTTGTCTGAGATAAGATGAGAAAAACGCAAATTACACGTCACTGCATCGCACAATAATGTGAAAATCCAAATACCTACTTGTACTACATAAGATTTCATTGCATATAATGATAGTAATCTATATAAGTATATCATCTGCAACAAAGAGGGCAGACTACTCTATTCGATTGATTGACGATTTCTCTAACGGAATAACAGGACGCCGCATCTTCCAGATACAGACGCGAAATTTACGAATAAGAGACACTGCATAAGCTGTTTACAAGAGCGTGACGAATTTCATTGACAGCCATGACGCGGATGTCGAGCGCGTAAAACGTTAAACCATAACTAATTTGTCAGTAACACGATTCACGATAAAAATTCAATTTCCGCTTTCCGCAACGATTTGCATGATAAGTATAATTTATATGATAATTCTACATTAATAACGATTAAAATATAATATACATAATGGACTTCTTCTTAAAAACTTACCACATCTTTCTCGCGTGATTTTAAACATTCTTGCGCCTGTCTGTTCTCTTTTTTTCGTTCAATGCGTTCTCGCAAGGTTTACCCTTGCGTCTTTTAATCGATGTAGTCGTCAGTTTTTATTTTCGCGCGATTAAAATAATTTTGTTCGCAACTTTGAAAATTCAGCATGTTTTACTCTCATATGTAAATAATATAGCGTTCGATTGTAATCAAAGGTTCTGGAAAGATAATCGTTAATTCGAAAATTAATAAATGTCTGTGAATTACAAAACGAGAAATGCTGTCCAGAGATAAAATTACTTTCGATCGATGTTTGAGTGACTACATGTACAGTTGCAGTGTGCGATACGTGTGAACGAAGGAAAGCAGCTGAGGAAATGATTAAGTGTCAATTTCGTTAGTGGGTATATTGTGATCTTTGGATTTTGATAAACAATTTCAAGAATATTCATAAAGAAAAATTACACCTATGAGGGAATAAACGTGGGTTACCGCCACGGTTATTGATAGTTACGAACGTTAATCGTTTAACGTGATTGACAAATGAAAACGAATGGCTCGCCGTGAAAAAAAAAAAGAAAATAAGCAACTTTGCATGAAAAAGTTCTTCTAACAAATCAATGTGATACAAGATTTCTATACCAACATTCTCGTTTACCGCAATTAAGCTACATTAATCGAAAGATTTATTTCGCCGGTATAAGATCGTTATCATCGGCGAACATTTTATCCAGGTTTCAGTGCAAACTTTCAAAACCGTGCCATTTGACGTGATTGATCGCTAATACAAACGGATGATGGATTAGTTTCACACAGGTCATTCGCGCGATCATCCGAAATAAAAGTGGTCAAATGAGTGTTCGTCCGATGAGTGATCAATGTGCTTCATCAAATTCTGACCCCGTGACTGCGAACACTTTGTGATCCTCGATTTAACAATCAGTTTGCTCGTTTCCCACGTATAGGCACGTATTTTGTTCGTTTCAATATCATTTATCCATGTCGAATTCGTCTTTTTTTTTTCTTTCCAAAAACGATATCCTTTTTACGAACACGCGTCTTCGATAAATCTTTGTTTCGTGAAAAGCGTTAGTTGTTTAAACAACGTACTTTAAATTCGGATCTTATTTCCATCGTATTAAAGATACGAACAACATCATTTAACATATAAATTATACCGCTCTGTTGCAAATATTTCCATATAACTAAATAATAAATCGATTATTAACACGTTCACTCCTGGTTGGATTTTCCCTGCTTAGATATACTAAACAAGAATCTCGTAAGTCGAACTAATTAACTCTACTTCTTACAGACTTTTCAAACTCGTTAGCTAGCGATTAGTGACCAACTTAAAAAGAAAAAAAAGTATGAAGTTTTACAGGACAATATTCGTAACATGATCACTTTTCTCTGTCTTTTAATTTATGGTATTGTACGTGACTCATGTATTTATTAACAGACGACTTTCATGCAAAACTTGAATGTGTCGAATAAAGTTTTACGCGTGTGCATTGCACGAATTATTATTTTCTATATTTTTTTTTAAATCTCATGATTTTTACTTTGCATTCTTATATCAAAATCAGTATCATGCGCATATTGTAATAATGAACAAATACGTTAGAGTGAAATTCTCATCTTCTCTGCCGTAAATTTTTTGTTAAGTTCATGGTTCGACATTTTGATCTTCTTCCACGAAATTTTTTTTCTCTGTGGTTCATTAAAACGATAATTATGCTTGTCCTGTCTAAATTTGCGCGTTTCTTTTACGTCATTATTGACTTCCGTCTCTAATGAACGTTCGACTTCAGCTTGATTACGTAAATTGGTGTTTTAAGCAACAAAACCGGCGTTAGTCATTCGATAATGGCAGATAATCACCTCGCAATTAAAGCGTTTCGATCAGATAGACAGAATATATTAAGTGTACTGCCTACGTTTGGCTAATAACATTGTACACCGAGGTTTTAACATTACCAATACTAAGTCGGTTCTTCCGCGATTTGCTCGTGCTTGACAACCGGTATTTAAAAAATCGAGATAACGAAATATTTTTATTACCAAGAATACAATTTTGTTCTGGTACAAAATTGAGTAAATTAAATAATGCTGCTAAAGCTGCCTTTCACACACTTGTTCAGTTATTATTTCAGTTAGAATTTTATTTTATTAATTTACACGAATAATATTCTATAGAAACGAATAATTCCTATTATTATACATTAATTACACATACATCTTGCCCCAAATTATTTAACCAACACGAAATACAACGATTCTCATTTAATTTAAATTGAGATTTAACGTTTAACAATGATAGCAAACTTTGGAATAGAGGCTTTCTGAAAATGGATATTTTATTTATAACCATTGATATCGCTATTATTTATACCATATATACCATTAATAAGAATTAATTTAATATTTCGAACCAGAATGAAGAATTTACATTTGAATCACATTTCGTAAGCAAAAGTTAATCCGGAGAAGCGTCTGATGAAATAAATTTGAAGAAATATTGCTAAACGACCAGTTCTCGAACCTATATTTACAAATGCTTCTGCCTGCTTTTTCACGAATTCCACCGATTAATTAAGCGTTGTACCTGCTATTTTGATACAGTCAGTGTTTCAAAGCGAGCAGAATGGCGCGAGAAAATTATACGCGGCACGATGTTAATTAGTAGAAGAAGCTTCGAACGAACGTTTTGCTCGTTACCTACTAGAGGATCGACGCGATTAAAATCTTATCGGTGGACAAGAAACGCGAGTACCTGTAGAGATCATTAACTGTTGTACAGTGGCAACCTTAATCCTCTTAATTTCCATAAACGGTGCTCTAAATTCCACGGAAAAAGGACAAAAATATTACAAGCCAGAAAATTACACGGAATTACGTACGAGATTGTACGAAATTGCTTTCATTACGGCGACACTGTACGAGGATATTTATTTCTGAGAAACGATGCACCCGTTTCCTTTCAGTCGGAAATTAATGAACTAAATAAGGCGACAGAAGGCAACTAGCAATATTGTGCAATGCAGAAAACATGGATTATTAATTGCGTATAAGATCATTAATGAAGCATATGTTGTAAAGGTTATTAATAATAAGTATTCGTACGTTCATTATTTATTGTCGATCATTTGCATACTTTATTTTTTAAGACGCTTCGTCGACAGACGATACGAATTTTCGTGAGATAAAAATTTCGTAAAATCGTTTGAAAGAAAGGTAAAGGAGTTTATCGGGACGAACGATTTTATATATTTGAAACGAAATGTATAGATACAAAGAAGATATTTTATTTCCTAAACATAATTTCCTATCGTCATAAACTAATTAATTGTACAATGAATTTCTGATATAGGAATATATTAGAGAATATCGAATAAAGATTACAATATTGTTTGTTAATTTTCCTGGATTTGATAAACTCCGATTTCTAAAAATCCTACTTTAAACAGCTCCGTTTTTAGATAAATTCCGAAAGATATTTTGAAGTAACAACGAGAGAACCGATAGATTATTATTAATCGAATATTTTCTAGCCATAGTTCTGAATCAATAGCGCGAAAATAGAGGGAAAAAGAAGTAGAACACGGCCGAAAAATAGAAAAATAATTACAGTAGATTTAATAGCGTTCGTTGCATTTCCCGCGAAGTAAACGTGTTTATCGCGGCATTCTGCTTAAAATATCTATCAAAGACCCAGCCAAAGCGGATAGAATTTATGATGCTATAAACGACTGTAAATTTCTACGATTCGTCCTATTTTATCGCTAGATGTTCGAAATCGTAAGGAAATGCTACTTCCTGATAACAGCGTTTAATTATTTATGACGAATATTTAATGCGAAACACGCGGCATTCCAGCATCTGTGATTTACTTACTCGCATGAATTCGAGTTGCGTGCAAATAAAACGCGCGAATTATTTGAATCGCAATAACTACATACTTCCCGAAGGAATACGGTCGGATGAAAAATGTTCCCGATAAGAAAAAATTAGAATAGAAAAGTAGAAAGAAAACATCTTCGTTAATGCGACCCATCTAGCAGGTGAAATAATTCTCCACTTAAATTTCATTTACTCGATCGTATTCCCAAAAATATAATAATTTGGAGGAAAAAAGTAATTGTTTAAATATGTATATATAATAAACATCCACAGTCTAATCAGAACGCGCGAACGATGAAAATCCGCGCGGGGTCGAGATTCTGGTGGGCGAACCGCGCGTGGAACGCGTTGGCGATAAATCTGACGGCGATCTCGACGCGGAATATTTTATTCGCGTAACGCCTCGCGTTAACAACTCATCGAGCGATATTACTCGCGCCATTCGAGATTACCGGTGCCAATAACCCTGCAGTCTGATCTATGCTCGGTTCGGACGTCACCATGATCGCGAGAAGAGTAGGCTCGGCTGGTCGCGCGTATTCGCTCAAGAGTAAGCCCGTTTATTGTCGTGGACGGTGCAACGCGACCAACAGAGCTCCGCTTAGCCGTGGTCCAACAATGAAACGCCGCCCGGGAAAAATGATCGTCGTGGTTGTGGAGACGCGGAGGCAGGTCCGATGGGTTTCTTCGCGCGCCGCTTAACGACGATTTCGATCGTTTACGACTTTAATAATTTAGGCGCGGCCAGCCTCGCGAAGCTCGACACGTTTTCGCTCGTAAACCGCGCGACTAAATCCGTATTTATGGGGAAGAAGAGGTAGTCCGGCAACCGGGGCCTGTCTCCTTCATCCTTCGCCTCTTTCCTTCTTCCACAGTTTGCTGCCACGTCTCAGTCTTTCCTGTCTCTTTCTTACTCTCCTCTCGAATCTGTATTTCTTTCTTCGTGATACGGGACTGGCTTGGAGTCTCGCGAGGAATCGTTTCCATTCGAAAATTTGTCCCGATGTCGCTTCGTAAGTTCAGTAGAGATTATCGGTTCCGAGCATACGATTGGGGGTAGTTGTGGTTTGTGGTCGACAGTCTGAATATAATTTTTCGCTGAAATTTTCCGTATTATTTTTCTGTCTTTTTTAACGACGTTTGTTGTACGTTTTCTAACCAGAAGACATCTTTATGAAGAGAGATTATTATTTATTAAGAGAAATTTAAGATTAACCAATCTGGTCAAGATATAGCGGTTTACGAAATATTCGAACACGAGTCGAATCTTTTTACGAATGTATTATAAACAATTTTAAGGATAGGTGGTTATTTAAATGTAGAATGCATCGGTTTGATTTTCACTCGTAATTTGTTTCGTACCTACCGATTCAATTATCCAAACCAAAGCAGCAACAAATCTTTCGAAAAGAAGATTATCCCCGACGATCGAAATAGCTATAGATATAATTTATAAGTTAATTGGTTAAAATAAAACCGATCAGCTCATAACTAAAGCCAACTCCTGAGGCTCGTATCATTTTGAAAGGAATGTAACGTTACACCGCGACATTTATAAATTTCAAAAGGCGCTGCCTCGTTAGTTAAATGAAAGTCCGTACAGGTTGGATAATACGTGCATGTCATAAAGACCCCGTGCGCTCGGTCGTGAGACATTTTATATTATCTTTATATTCGCTGTTCACGACTTACCGAGGACGCAGACAGTAGAACTCATCTACGCTCCTTCCGCTCCCTTATATCCTGTAACAGAAAAATACGAGCATACGTTGAACACCACGTGTACCAATACAACCATCGAAAATACACACGAACACACGCTTGTAACGTGAAAAACATAACAAACCCTGGGAACATTAATGCTCATATCGCGCAGGTGTGAAATTCACCGACTGGATTATGACGCTCCGAAGCTTAAACGCGTCGCCGATCATCCGGCGAGATTCTCGCGCGATAAGCGCAACATCCTGCGCAAAAATTGTTCGCGGAAATGCTTGCTGCAGGCGAACGATCATCGCCCAGTGATATATATTGTACCTTGCATACGTTTAGAGTGACGAGATTATAGTTAGATGGATCGAAATAATGTGTTCGATACTTTTGGCCTGCGCTTTCGTTGGAATTTTTTAACAAAGTTCTAGGTAATTGATTTGGATACGATCATTGATTCTTTGTCTTAAGATGGAAATACGCAAATTTTCCAATTGAAATAGATGACTTTGAAGCTGTAAATTTTTATCTGTCAGAAAATCGTAGAAACATGATTTAAGAAATGTTTCGTAGCTTTTTATTTGGAAGATTCATTGTCAAATTTATTTATACGTTTGTAATGTGAAGAAATACTAATAAATAGTATGTATAAGCCCCCTATTCCATAATTTCATCGTTATGATCTTATTATATTTTTACGTTGCAAACAGATCTGCAATAGCGAAAGGTCGCGAAACTTATGAAGCGCTAGAACCTCTTCACTACGGAGTTAAAAATAACATTTTCAAAATGTAAAAAGAAGAACGAGTCAACTCGTTGATTCAAACTCGCAATTTCACAGGTCTGAAAAATTCCGAGCGCTTTCACATCCGGCGAACGGTCGACACGCGTCGTCAGAAACGATTCATCGGAATCGTAATGAGTTTCGTTCCCCGAGGGGTCTAATTAAAAAAACAATTATCAATCAGCCTAACAATACCACGTGTCCCACATTAGCAAACACCGCCTCGCCGTCCACAACGCGTTCACAATACGTTCACAATGCGTTCGCCACGAAACAATGTGGCTACGAAGAAGGGACACGCTTCTCGAAATGCTCACCTCGACGTATCCTCGAGGAAGAACAATACGACGAAACGGCACCGGCTGATCAGCATAATTTCGTGCGTTCGACCGAGTGCAAAGACAAAAGGAGATCGAGGACCAAACCCAACGAAGGAAGAAACGACACGAGGCAAGACGAGGCGAGACGAAAGGAAACGAAACAAAGTGGAAGTGTGACCAGCATGGTGTGCAGGTACAATTAAAGCGACATTAATTAATTGTTAGCGCAACAATGCATCTGTGTCGGAGGCAGGGACGTAGGCAGAAGAGGGACCTCGAGGGCCTTCATAAATTTACATGTCTTTCGCCGCGAGAATCATTTTTTACAGCCGTTAGGAGAGTGTCCACGGTTGGTGTGCGTGTGGAGAGAAGCGGCGGACCTACAGCAACGCCTCGGCTATATTACGGGTCCCCATGGTGTTGCTCATAATAACCATCGATGTCTCTCCGCGGGCATGGAACCAGCCTCGAGCTTCGATCTTGTTATCCGTCTCCGGTATTCCAATCGAAATGTCTCGATCGACTTTGGCTTACGATCATTTTCTTTTCTTTCGTGGTTTCTTGGAATTTTCTAAGGATTTTTTAAGTTAAATTCGTCTTGAGTAAAATTTACGAAGAAATTGATTCGGTGGAAGAGAAAATGACAGGTTTGATACAATCTCAAACAATATCGAACTGACAGTGTTGGGTTAAAGATATTTGTCCTATTATTGCGTTCCAGGGTGTAATAAAACGATGGAATTAGCTTTCTTACTTTTTGCTTTTGGTATAGTTGGGTAGATTATCCTACGTATTTCTATCAGAAAATGGCAGCTTAGAGAAGTTTGGAGATTGATTTCGAGAAACTCCTTTGATCTCTGATTCAGTAACGAAAGCTGATGAGTCCGAAGGTGTATTATTTTATCTTACTGTATTGATGTAAAAATATTTGCCCAGCTTCGTGTATTGTTCTTCGTCCAAAATTAAATGGTCGCTTAAGGTCAAATTCGTCATCGTGAGGGATGTAATGTATAGCTGACCTCCTTCTTTATCGCTGCAAACTGTATGCTTACGGTGTTTATTATTCTTTAATAAGATAGTAGACTAATGAACAAATGAGCTACAATACCTACGTATAATAATATCTTGTCTGATAGATTGGTATGATTGCTTTGTTATAATTTCAAATTGTTGCAAAGAAATCAAAAAATTGTTTCATCGACTAGATAGAATTTTTCTATTTGTATAGAATAAATTTGCGACAATTTCGATCCTACGAATGCTTATATGCGTAAAAGAAACACACAAGTACGCACAGAGCCAAAAAGATTCCATTCTTCCAGTTTATGAATATTAATGTGCATTTAACAAAATCAGTAATCATTTTCTCTCGGTAAGAATATCTACGAACTTTCTTCACAATTGGAGAAGCAAATGCTAATTTAATGGGTTTATGCCGTAACTAGTCCCTGTAGTTTTCATAATAAATCGTCATCTATTCCTAACCTTCGTAAAGACTTCGATAATAAACGTATCCTAATCGTGAATATACGTGACTGCTTTAAACGCTCTATTAATATTAATACGTGACATAAAAGACAATTCGTAACAAAAGGATTAATATTCTTTAATAATTCCTTAATATGTCGTGTCATTCGTTGCACATTCTTCTTGAAAAACGATATCTATAATCCGTATTCTTTCTAGAAGCATACCAGTGATCTAATTACAAAAGTAGCGTTCAAGAGCAATCGAAATCGATATCAGCATAGAGAACAATCCTACGTCTTATTCATTCCAGTTTTTTTTTTTACGAGATCGCGATAATCAACACTGGTAAAACTCATTGTGATGGTCGGATAAAGCTTCTGGACGAACCACTCTATTTTTCGCATAATAAATGTGATTTGCACGCTGGCCAGATCTTCGGTTACCGATGGAACGGATGGTGAAGGGTAGGGCAAGCGTGGTTATTTTCGTCAATAGCGGCGTCGTTCGTTGAAAATTCAAAAAATTTCGCATAATGCCCTCTCGGCGAAGCACCGTATTAAAAGAGATACGCGATCGTAATGTGAGACCGAGAGACGTGGGTGGTTCGTTGCACGAGGGCCGATACCGTGGTTATTTTTAATGTTGCCTCGGAGCGTGATCACGGACAGACAGAGAAAAAGAACGTTCTCTTATAATCGATACAGGTGCTACCGAAATTAATTCGACGCTGTTCGATCGATCGCGATAAGGGCTCTGCAGCGTTGATTCTGGACGAGCCGAACCGGCGATATTAATTTGTCAGCTGCGATATACATACAAGTACGTACGACGCTTGGTTCAACATGTACGATATCAAACAGGTAGTTTTTTTAGCGATAACTCTTTTAGTTGGGTTATCTGCCGTGTATGCACTGGCTATTATCGAACACGTAACACACCTCATCCGTAATAATCGGTCGAGGTTAAAGGTGCTACCATATTTCGAATAATACGTTTTCGAGTCTGGGCAAAGTATTGGACGCAAAGTTAAGCTTTAATATTCCACAAGTAATATTTAGTATTTTATTAAAATCTATACTATTTTGTTCGTAAAAGTTTCACTTCTCTAAATGGCTACTCTTAACGCGTTAACTACGATACACCGGATATCGATTAATGCTTCGTCAATGAAGAATTTTCTTGCTTTCTTCTATTCTCTGTTCCAAAAATGCAAAAGCCTTTAAAATTCGAAAAGGATCGTATACTCGGAATCAAAATCAGCGTCACAAGCTTTCTACCTATATTCACCACACAGCGCTTTTAACATTGTACCCTAAATCACAGTTACAATCGATTTCTACTACACCATAGTTCACAATCACCGTTCTTGTACATCCAAGCAATCGAACGTGCCACGAACTTTCCAAATCGTTGAAAAACTCGTTACAACGTTACACAGGCCTATTGCAGAGGCGAGTTCGCGAGACGTACAAGAGAACACGGTGTCTTCCCTTTCGAAACAATGTCCTGGCCAGATCCGGGCGGAGGTAACGTCTTGTCCTTCCTGGCCAATAAAAAGCCGCGCGAGCGACATGTTAGTAGCAACGCTTTTATTACCGCCTTTACGATGCTTTTCGGCCCTCGTCCGGTTGTTCGTCGTTGATCCACGAATCACCGATTCGCCGCTACGAAAAAGCTTCGTTCCGGAATTTCGACCAGGTCCTTCCCCCGCTTCGTTCCTCCACCACCTACCGCCAGGCCATCGAGGCATATTTTATTTACGATGTCCTGCATTATCATCGGGCGGACGCGCGCGCCATTGTGGCCTACGTGCGCGCGTTATTGCGGGGAGAGAGAAACACATAGAGAGAAATTTATGCGTGGGCGAAACGAGCAACCGAACCGCACAAAGTGGACGTATCTCGCCTCGCCTCGAATTAATAAACAGCAACAAATGACCGCCTACGTCCGCCCCTTTCTCCGTCACCGATTTCATCGTTCTGGTAGTCGATCCGTAAAAGATTCCTCTCTCCTCGCCTTCCCTCATAGTCAGCCTATCTCTGTCTCTCTTGCGCGAGGTATAACGTCCACTCGAGAGGCGACCCTCCTTTTCTGTCATCCTAGCGCCTTCCTCCTCGTTCTTACCCGATCGTGGACCGCCCGCGGTGTCCCTCCCGGAGGCTGCTGAATCCTCCGTGGATCATTTGCCCCACGATCGTTACCGATCTCTGAATTCGTCCTGCTCGAAACTTTTCGAGAAATGATTTTTTGTTTTCCTTTCTTCTCTTTTCTTCCCTTTCTTTTTTCTTTTCCTTTTTTTTTTAATTTGGTCGGTAATAATCGCGAGTATGCTCGAATGGTTGGAGATTCGATCGTCGACGAGCTGAATTCGCGAAGATTCTAAAGATTCTTTGGGCTTTCGAGTTTTGGTAATAATGTTTGCGTTATCCTTCGCTTCCTTTTGTAGATTGGAAATGAGAGTACGTTTTAAAAAGCTGTAGTAGTTTCGTTGTGCCGACGATGAATACTTGGGGATTGGAAGATTACGATCGTGTAGAGTAGAATGCATTAGTAATGTAGAACATGTGTGGAGATTACTGCGTCGGAATAGCTAATAATATCTAAGCAATAACGCTAAAATATGTTGCCTGTGATAATATGTAACTTTTATTCAAAACTTGTCAAAGTTGGAAAAATATGCGGCGCACGTACTATAACTTTGTGTTTTTTAATTTACGCAATGAATTATTCAACGAGGAAATCATATGTAATAAAAGTTGAACTAACCATCTACAAATTGTCATTTATAAATATTACGAATTCTATAGAGGATAAAGAAGTTGCAGAAAACTTCTCGAGTCTGCTAGTTCTATCTCAATCGCGTATTAATGTGTTGTACCTGTGGCGTAATCAAGATGAGACCTAACGATCTCGTAACTCTGAAAGAATTACAACACGATGTACGACAGGGATTGAATAAATTCCAGAAATTCCAAGCAACCGAGTTTTATACCAAAGCCAACACTCGCCACTCGCACGAAAAACGAGACACATATTCGAAACAACCACTAACCAAACCATTGAGAACAATTAAACACAAAAGCGTTGCGTTTATTTTCATTTCGTCGTGGAAGCTTAAAGAAAAACGTGCGTTTCACTTGCACGAACTGTTCCACGAAAAAAAAAATCAGGGACAAATAAATCCGCAAAGCTTCGAAAATCTATTATTACACAGCCGTGTAAACTTGTACGAGTATGCCAAAAACAATAACGAAGCACCGAACACAAATATTGTCGTCGAAACTATGTTAATCCGTCAGATTAAATTACTCAACCGTTTTGATTTATCGATTATGTTCCTGTCGTGTTCTACTCGTCTATTACTAAAGTACACATATTTCTGCATATTTTCGTATCGTTATTTCCGCAATTCCATTTCCTAATTCTTCGTTTCTCGAGTGCAAGTGAAGTAAAATAAAAAATAATGCGGAGAACGCGACTAATGCCCTTCTCCTTTTATTTTCGTAGGTACACTAAATACACTTCAATTTTATTACGAAATAAAAAATATTTCGCACACGATTGTTACAGCGAAAGACAAACTCTCGATAATTTGAAAATACGAAGATACGTAAAAAGGTGAAACTATAGATACACGCCAACAGAAAGATAAACAGAAAGACGCGAACTATGAGCAATTGAAAAAGGTGAAAGGCACTCGTTGTTGTTCTTCTATCGAAATCCAACATCGAAGGGCAACTGCCTCGAGGCATTTCCCTTTGTGGGACACGGAGGACGTGGGCACACGCACGGCACTGAATAATTAACTCCGCTTTGCCGGCGCCGGTTTTATCGTAATTATCGCTGCGCGCCGTAGCTGGTTGCCGCCAGTGGCGGACCAGGATCGATCGTAGATCGCGAAAATGATCGACGCGAGCGCGCAGAGGTGTGCCGCGCGCGTTTTCTCTGCCGTGTTCGTTCGCCACAGCGAATAAAACGACTCTCGCGTTTGCCTGGTTAGTTCAACTATCGCGCCGACCGTATCGTCTGGGTTTCGCGGGCTCTTTGTTTCCTGAAAAGGACTAATGATCATCGGTCGACCTTCGAAGTGCTGCGTGCTGGCCCGTTTAGAGAGATCGTAGCGAAGACGCGTGGAAATTTTCGTGGCGCCATCAAAGATTTCGTAAAAATAATCATACGCAGCCTTCGCGCCAACGCGACGAACATTTAGCCAACGTTTCGGCGTCCACTACTCTCTACTTCGCAGAAGAATCGTCAGTGGAAAAAAAGAAAAAAAAAAAAACACGGATTCGCGATTGTTTTAATTTTAGAAGAAGTGAACTGCATCGAGTATAACTACCTACGCAGTTCGACACGATCTGCATCGAATTCTTCAGATATTTTTAGATCGTACTTTGTTATACACGTTTCCAATGAAATTCGCATTACTTTTGCGCCGATTCATCGAGTTCTATCTATCTGCAACTCTAATGTAAATACTCTATTGCGCAACCTCGTGATACTTTACGGAAAGACTTGTTTAAAAATCGAATAGTATTAATAGCAACGATCATTTTGTGAAATAAAAATATTTAATTAAAAGGAGAATCTTCGAAAATTATATTTGCCTAGCTTTACGACACCTATCTTTGTGACACGTATCTTATTCGATTTAGAAAAACCATTCGTTCAAAACTTAACTCATCGTAGATCTGGAGAATGATCGAATCGAGTCGAGAATCGACAATTATCTAAAGGAGATTCTTCGATTGCCTTCTATCTCGACGATCGTTTTCGCGCGTGCAAGCGATATTATGAAATTTTCCAGCGATAATATACGAACAATCACGTGGAAGTGTATGTTAGAGGGCTGATTTGCATCGGTAATTACTACAGCAAGCCATTAATAATTAATTAATGAGAGAATCTGACGCGTGACGCAATCGTCGCGCAGCCGCGACTTTTAATTGATCGACGATTAATCACGCTCCTTAATCGTCTTTTTCCCTATCGATTCCGCGTCTTCTTTTTCCTTTTCCCCCTCCTTACCCGCCGCTGTGACTGTGTAATTACCACCGAATCGACGCCCGTCACGGAACGCGTCTCTAATGGTCGGCTGGAATTTGTTCTTTTAAACGCTGCCGCGCGCAACACCGACGGAAACTCGTAACAAGATTGATAGAATACTTTCTCGTGATGCTTTCTGGTAGCTGGTACCGCCGCTCCGGACGAATGATGAATTAATGAGCCAACGAATGTACACACCGTTCCTTGAAATTGTTTAATTCAATAGAAGACTGGCTGATTTAGTGCTAGATTTCCTCCTTCGTTCTTTCGACAGAGGAAATGTCAACGAAACTGCCTTTTGATTTTAGAAATGAGTTTCAAGCTGATCGAAGGCGTTGTGTAATTTTGTATTAGCTTGTGACAGTTGAGATGCAATCGTTGATGAAAGATTTTCTTTACCGAATGTCATTGACTAATCTGTTTATTTCCTGGTATCTTTGCATTATTTGTTATTTATACAGCAAGTAGTCAGATTATTGCGACGATGGTTACGAAATTGGCAATTATTTGAGAAAAAAAAAGTGGGAAATGTTATTTAAATTGAAGAGTCCTTCGTTATACAAAGTGTTTTAGGGTTTATATAAATTAAAAAAAATTTTACAGTATGGATTCTGCGATCTTCTCGTTGTAATCATCTGATCATCCAGCGTAATAAAATAAACGTGTAATAAATTAAACAGTGAGCTGTTGTTGTTTGTTTAACGACGAGAATAGTAGAAGAATTTAAATTGATCGTAGAGCTGTTCGTTAAATATAATACCGCGCAGAGTAAAGATCGAATTGAAAGTAATATGTATGTATTATACGTTACGTTTGCAATTAAATTGCATGGATGCTCCTTTAATTACATGTCTGGCAATTACTGCAAAATAGGAATAAGAAGTTTGTATCAATAGAGTTTCGGTGACGTAATTGAAGCAGTAAAAAAGCGGCAATTATTCTTCGTATCCTTCGTCTGACATTTCAATCACATTCTCTGAACAACTAAAATACATTGATCGAGCCCAAACTGCCAATATCGTAAACACGTTGCATAACTTAAAAACATTTAATCGCGTTACAAGTTTTAATTAAGAATCGTTAGAATTTATACCACGCGTCAAATTACACGGTTTTAAAATAATATCGAATCGTATTAATCGATCTAACAAGATGGCTGGTATCACCTCTGTCATAGAAAACGCGTCTATACCAGTTTTAACGTATAACATTCTTAACACGTATATTTCGAGCGTAAAAATTGTACGAATCTTCTTTAAGGAGTAAATTCACTGGAGAGATTCCAACTAAAAATTCCCGAGAACTTTTTACTAAAATAAACGCTGAGAACTAGCCATCGATTCGATTAATTTTTAAACGAAGTACATACTTTCATAAGTTCGAAGAGACAAGCGCTGCAAACATCTCGATCGAATGTACGAATAAAATACGAAGAAAAAATATGTCAATCCTAATGAACCGTGTAAAAGCAATTAACAGTACCAAAAGAGATTTATAGAGGAGCGGTTCCAATAAATATCGATAATTACACCGCTAATTCCGCTCGAAAGCGACCGAAGATTTATGCGATCCTAGGATTTCGTAAATGTACCTGGTACCGAAATCGCCGCATTTTTACGACTTTCCGGAATCGGTGTCCATAAAGCGATCAGACTTGCCCCAGAACGTGTCGAACGTTTTCTCGTTTAACGCGTCTAGAAGCGCCGCGACGTCGTTGCAGCCAGCCAGAGAGAGAGACTTATTAGTTCAAGGTTGCTAAGGTAATTCCGTGGCTGACTTCACGCTGCGTGGATCGTCGCTGCCGGAACACCAGGCCGCGATCTTCCGTTCGAGTAACGGTTACACGATCGAAGACGGAAGCTTGGTGATTAATGATCGAGAGGATCGTATTAATTTCGCAGTCGATAACCGTGCGACTCGCGAAGGATAAAGGCGATAATTGTTTGAAATTACCTGGATGTCTGTGACGTGACCTCGTAGCGTGAATTTTCGTTTTCTACATAATCATGCCTATTCGATGGTCACGCTATTAAGATATCTCGTCGAAGAAATTTACATTTTTCGGAGGAGAAAAATTGCGAGATGATCGGCGGAATTTAAGAAACAGAACTCGAGTCGTCGTGAACTTGATTGGGGAATGAAATATGGAAGTGATGACTACGAACATCGAGGTGTAAAACCGACAGCGAATCGGTTTGTGATAAATTGAATGGATGTGTAATTATACGGATTTCGTTTTAGAAGACAGAATCTCTATGCTTCTAAAGTAGTGAATAACATTTAACGTTTAATTGGATTAAGCACTCAAGAATGATATTAAATGGATTAACGAACGAAGAACGTTAAAACATCTCTTGAAACAGAATCATAAAATATTCACCGAAATGTGTTTGTACAAGGTTAACGTCCAAACTAATCACACGCTGAATGATAAAAATAGCAACTTTATAAAACTCAGGGACAAAACACAGCCTCGATAACCATTTCGCTACTATTTTCTTCAGATTCTACGACTACTTTTTTTACCAGCTGAGAAATAAGCATACCACGAATAGAGATAGAACATAGAAATCTATATTCTTTACGGAAATCACAACCATAAAATCGATCAACTCACTCATCGATTAACTACCTCGAAATTGACCCACGCCTGCTACTACCCTCGATCAAGTAAACCGTTCTTGGTAGCACGTACCATCGTCAGAACCATCGTGTAGTTTGTTGAAAAACGCGATCCACGCACTATATACGTAATGTATATTTTTAATGAAAAAAAAAGAACTCCTACATTCTTTTAGGAAGGGACAAGCGTGGCTCTTACTCTTGAAATCAGGGATGCATCCGAACGGAAGGGTTCCTCTTGCCGGGCGTATCGCGGGAGGGCGTCGTTGTTTCGGCTCGAGCACGTTTTCACTGTGAGAGCTGTCCAAACGGTCGCGCGCGCTTTTTCACGCGAACCAGAAAGAAGCGCACACCGGACGTTCGAGGGATCGAGAGATCGGTGGAAAAAATCGTGACGAGATAAGGAAACGAGCGTGGTGGCGCTGCCGTCGGCGACGACGACGACGACGACGTACCACGACGACGGCGACGGCCACGACGACGACGACGACGACGAGGACGAGGACGACGACGACGACGAGAGAGGCGTCTCTCGCGCGACACACACACGTGGTGGGGGCGTCTGCGACCGCTACGACAGAACTAAGGGGTTGTTTGCCCCGCTGGGGGGTCTCGAACGGCTCCGCCACCCCACCAGCCTTACTATTTTGCATAGGGCCTGCGCGTCGAAGGCGGCACACACCGCCACCCACCCTCTTATTCTGACTTGCAGCGACGCTCTATCTCCTCGAGAAACCCCTCTCCACCCCCGACCTGGCTGCTTTCGCACGAGGGGTACACTTCGATTTGTCGAATCCGCGTTCCGCGGCTCTCTAGCTTTCGTTCGCAAGAAAAAGAGAAAGAGAGAGATGACAGAGTGAGAGAGAGAGAGAGAGAGAGAGAGAGAGAGAGAATCTCGGTCCGTTGCTTCGCCCTCCATCCAAATAACCACCCTTCTTCTTCTCCTTTCTCTGCTTTTCTCTTTTTCACCCTCGCTTTTCCCGAATCCCCTCTTGTCTTCTCTCTAGTCCGGTTTTCTTCGTTTCCCTCTCGTATATTTCTGTCTTTTTTTCACCATTCCTACTCGCCGGCTGTTCCTCGGGCTTCTTCTTATTTATCTCGTTGCGCCGGCACAACCTCGTCTCGGTCATTTCCACCATGGAAACGAAGATCGAGCCGAGGAAATCTTTGACCTCGAGGAGCGTACTCTGCACGCTCGCGGAGAGCGGTCCGCTCGTAAATTGGAGATTGCGAGGTCGTTACTTCCCGCGGAGCGTCTGTTAAGATCGCCGGAGGGTGAGTGTTTGTCTTGCGAATATGAGATTAAGTCGAGCCCAGGGGCCTCGCGGTGGAGGAATATTGAATCGGTGATAGCTCCTAATGGGATTGAAGGCAATGAATATAAAATAGGACGCCTCTTTGTGTGTCGTCCCCGGTTAATTATCCACGGGAAACTGATGGTGTGGACAGCCTCGCGCGATCGAGAAAACGGATTGAAATCGATCCTGCGTTCAGGAGCGTAGAAACCAAATAATTTCAAAGTTAAGTAGGAAACTTTTGAATCGGCAACATATTAAAACATTGTACCTCTTGGAAAGTACCTCTTCGAGTTCAAGGTCTGAGCCGAGTTTGTATAACTTTATTACTATCGAGCGATATAGAAGATATCGAACGACTTCGACGTAGAGATTTCAAGATTAACACCGGGCAGAAAAAAAATTGCGCGTTCCAAAGCTACGTATCGACGACCACGATATCGATTCACGAAGCTTTCTCGCTCTGCTATAACCGCTGCACATAAAGTATATTCACGATCTCGTAACACTCTCCCTCTCTATCCCTCGCTATGCCAAGAACCCAAACACGTACGACGCGTATCAAAAACTCCAAACTCTCCCCTAATGGTTCGCTCTTCCACGCCCATTAAACTCAACTATCCTCCTAAAACAATCAATCTCCGACTCTCGTACAGTGATTCTTCAAAGACTGATATTCGTATCACCAATTTACAATTCGCAGTTCTAATTTATCCTGCCAGACGGACGAGCCTGCCTCTGACGGAAATGAAGTCACAATACCGCGGAAAGCCAATCAACGGTTACGGTTTGCGGCAAAGGGTTGCTGTTCAAGGGTTGGCCGAAAGCTAGTTAACGCCTCCGCGTAATTAAGCAAAGCAACAGCGTGCCGTGCACGGAGATAGGTCCATGCTCCACCCAGACTCCGACGAGTGAGGACAAGAGTGGTTGAACCCTCTCTGCAGAGAGGGCGACAGGCCCGGCCTCATTGGAGGCGGGTTGGTTAGCGCATGTATAATTAGCGCGAACAGACAGGAGGGTTCTGCGACTGTGAGAGCGGCGCGGAGCGACGAGAGGAATAGGAGGAAGTAGGGTGAGTGAGGAGAAGAGAGAAACACAGCGAGTCCCGGTGGAGGACAGGGTGGAGCCACCCCGTCGGCGCATGTGCCAGCATCCCTAGAACCGGAGATATAATGTATTCATAACGTAGCTGCTCTCCATGCAGCAGCCCTCTCTCTTCACCCCCGATCCAACGTTCATCCCTCTCTCTCTCTGTCTCTCTCTCTGTCTCTCTCTCTGCCTCTCTCTGTCCAGCCAAAACCCACTCCCGATTCAGCGTCGCGCTGCGTTCCAGCCTGACGGTCGATTAATTGGCGGATTCTGAGAACGCGTCGCGCCGGAAATGCCCTCAGACGATATTCGATTTCAGGAAATTCCGGCGTAATTGAATAGGCGGCGAGGCGAGCCAGGGTTGGAACGTTGATTGCGTACCCGGGCCGCGTACCTGTTAAAAACGCTCAGATGCCGGGGATAACTTGGGCAATTCGTTTGTTTGGATAGATCCGTGGGGTCTTCCCGAGGCACGTTCTCGACGTAGGAGGGTGGAGGTATGATCGAGTGGCGAGAAGTTGATGCGGATTTGTAGGTTGGTTGAGCAGGTTGAAACGTCGAATGGTCGTATGTTACATTGTACGTCAGTGGATGGATATTTGGCGAAACATCGATGGTAGTTTGTGTACGGAGGGATTGTAAAGGAGCGTTCACATGGTCGATATTACTGTCAATATTTAAGCTTCTCAACATTGTATTGACAACGTCTATTGATCATTTAGAGGCTCTTTTACGTACGATAATATCGAGAATCTTAAACAGTGACAATAATATTGATCGTTTGAACGTTCCTTAAGTCGATCTTAGCACGTTGAAGCATATGTAAGTCGAGACATAGTATGTAGAATTAAAACACTTTCTAGAATTGATATACATATGTGTAAAATATTCAACGATAAAGCCTAAAGAGTATTGGATATAGAATTCCCTTTTTCCGCGAACAAAATTTTATATTACTCTATCCTATTTTATATATTTATTTAGGCACCCTACATCGTGTTTTAGATTATCTAATATTTTATGTCACGTGCTATGTATCATATTCGTGCATTTTTTGTATTACATATCTTCTGCTATATATATATCTAACCACATTTCTATTAATCGATCGATTGACCTTTTCTAATGCTTCGAATCAAATTTTTCTCTAGTCGCACCTACCCAGATGCAAAGAGCGTTTAGCGAGAGAGCAGACAGCCACAGACTATCGCTAAAGGACCAATAAAGCTGGCCCTTATCCAGGTAAACGTGACAGGATCGTCGCCGTCGCAACAGAAGAGAGCATCGTGGCTCGAGGAACGAAAAAAACGACCCTCGAACGTGTGCCGTGTATTTTGGTCCGGATCCTAGATAACCCGGTGTGCTTTTCCGGATGCTTGAGCACGACACATGTCCCGTCCGTCCAGGCTTTTCCCTTTTCGTGCGAGGGTTCGTCCACCGGGGGATGGTCGGTATAAGGGATGGCGAAGGGGAGGAAGGAAGCTGAGGAAGAAGAGAGCGTTCTGCGGTTTCACCCCCGAGGACACGGTGTCATCAGGCGCAATTAGGGATGAGTCTCGGTCATCAACACGTGTACCAAGCTTTCTTTCTCGATGAGAGAGTGTTACAATGGCGTACCAGCGTGGATGTGTGTGCGACCAACCGGATAACCCCCCTCTGGTCGCCGCTACTTTCTCCTATCGCATTATTTCTTTCCTTAATTTCGTTTCATTCCCCTATGACGCTACGAGCAGCGATACTTTCGTCTTTGTTTCTCCCCTGTCGAACTATCCGCCGTCGTTCGTCTCAGTTTCTACGAACCTCGTTGCAGCCTGACTGCGCCCGTACGATTACTACCGTTATACGCCTTTGACGCAATTATACTTTGGCCCTTATGATGTCTCGTTAACTCCGCCAACCCCCTGGAGGGACGCTGCATTACCGCTGCGCCATCACGCTGGAAACCACGCTGCTCCATCCTGATGGAAGCTTCGCCGCGTAAGGCTTCGAAATCGAGAAATATATTATTTATAACTTTTTCCTTGACCGAGCTGCGCCAAGTGGGACTGCGCGCCGGTTGGTTCGTTCGTTGATTCGGTACAGAAAGAAACGGAACCTCGAGCTGGATAGTTTAGGGTGCACGGAGATATTTATCTTGGTGATTAATGGTGAATATCGATACGGGTGTTTCTGCCTGCTGGAACATGCGTGTTAATGGCATCGAGCTTTGTTTTAAAGCGACGTTTCACTGTGGTGGTATCCTCTAATGATTCTACGTCCTCTCTACGCGTATGTCATTGTTGAAACGTATTAGTATGAAAACACGCGTGTTCCTCAAGATATAGAAAAGGTAAGATGTATATAAAGACTAACAAAGGCATTGAACTAAATACAACCACCTATGTGTTACAATATTACCTATATAGAAGTGAAAATTCAAATTTAATTGAACCATTTACCAAAGAAATCAGGTCGATCTCCTGCTAAAATTAAAAATATCCGAAATTCAATGATATGTAACCTAAATAAATATTTCAGTATTAGAGATTCCTAGCACTTTAGAAAGATAGATAGATCCAAAAGTTACAGTAGTATGTAATTCCAAATAAAACTATAGAATTTTCTAATTTAAAGAATTCTTCCAAAGTGGTAGAAACACGTTAACAAAGTGCAGAAGCTCGAGTACATAAAGATAATTACGTGCAAAGTCGCATCCGAGCTCGCACCATTCCCAAGTAGTAATACACAAAATTAAGACCACGGTAAGAACCTGTACGCGTGCTACCCTTACCAAAAGTCATCTAAATTACCTGACAAGATTGTTTATGGTAAATTTCAACGATCGCATGGCTAAGAAGGGACGGCAAGCGCGAGTAATCAGCGAAATGGACGCGAGGGATGTAATCAACCGTGGCCCTTTCGTCGAACAAATTGATCTCTCCGGTGTAGGCGCAAATTTGCGGCAAGGAGCGTGATAAACAAGCTCGTGTCGTTTCTATTGTTCTGTGAAAAGCGTCGTTACACCGTGCATACGTAGAATTACGAACGTGGATAGGCAGTAATAGCGGCTGCAACCGTGACATGCCAGGTTTCTACGATTTCCTGCAGTGTTTACCCGGTGGAGGGGCGACTAGGTCGTAAGAGGGTTGGTTTCTAGCGCCACCGATCGTGGCGTAAATTTATCGATTGCCACGCGACTAAACCGCGATTATTTAAATATTGAATCGATTATGTCGTCCTGACGAATTAGTTCTTTAATGTCATTACGTTGAAGAATCGAAAGTGATATTACAAACCTGACAGATCTTGGGAAAGCTGGTACACTACATACTTATTTAGTGGAAGTAGACAACAGTTCTTGACAGGACATAGCTTTTTTGTTTTTAGAAGAACGAGTTTCTCGAATTATTTCGATATTTATAAAATATGAACAAAGTTAGGTTACTTTGTTATACGAAGAGGTAATAGCCTGAGATTTTTAATACCTTTCGAATTTTGAGAATTTGAAAAATTACAGATATAAAATACCATACGTACAAACAACGCTAAATATAACATGTACAAAAAGACACTGAAATACTACAAGAACAGGATCAATGGTAGTCGGTAAGAATACAATTTAAATAGCTCTAAAAGCGTATTACACATGCCGTTTTAATATTTAGGTACACGCATTAAAGATTCGAAACACACGTGCCAAATATCCAACACCGAAAACGTCCATAATCACATCAACCGAAACGATATTATTTACACCACAAAATTCGATCGTTGTCGGCGCGACACAAGTATAGCGCTGTCACTCGCAAACATGAGCGTGTATTTCACTGAATTTAAATACGCGAAAGCGGCCAATATCCACACCGTTGCGTTGGTCGTAAAATAGCGAAAGTTAATAATTCCCTAGCTGAAGTCCGAGGAACCGTAATAAGCCGCGAGTTTAACCCCCGATGCACGCATGTAACCTCATCGTGTACACACATGTAAGAGCACTTATGCGACCGTACGTGTATGTTTGCGGTTCTTTCCGGCTGGAAAGGGGATCGCCAGCCGAGGCTCGATGTTTTTAATAAGCGGTCGACACGTAGCACGTACTAGATATTACCACGACAGGCCAGGCGTTGCACCCCCGTCTCCCTCTTCAGGGTGTTCTTCCATCCTGACGACGGTCGTGGCTAGAAAACCGCTAACGGAGACCGTAAGGGGGCGCTCCACCGTACAGTATGGCCTCTAATTAACTCACACCCACCTGACCAAGGTGCACAGTGTCCCTCGTCGAAAGTGGACGAGGTTCACGAACGCAAGGGCGACCTTCTTCGTGGAGGTGGCTGCGCTAGGTCGACTTCTACGGTCGATGCACCACCACCATAGGTCACCGGGTAATAATCCGGGGAAAATTTCATTATACCGACGCTAATAATTCAACCGGTAAGTTTATAACGTTGAGAAAGAGTTATAACGTTGGATGGCTATGTTTCAGTTTTCTTCAAGATGCTTCATTTTGCGAGTGATTTGGAATACGATGAGATTGAAGAAGATTCTATCTCGGTCGTTATCAGCATCCTTGATTTTCAATTAATAATACGGAGAAGCGATAATGGCGAAGCTTTCATAAGCTTATTGTAAGCTTTGTCTATGGCTTGAGATTTTGATTGTGCGTTTATGAACGACGTATTCCCCTTGACGTTAATCGACTGACACATACCTGATTCCGCAACATCGACTCGCAAAAACGAGTATTTCGTACGATAACTTAAAATTAGGATATCTCTCAAATATCCTACGAATCGCACTAATACAACGTTATCTTACAAATTACGACGCGATCACAATATGTACTTTGACCAACAAACAGACTGTGGATATTCATGCAAATGTATATTTTTATGAACTAAAAAGATAACATCTATTAAATTGATATAAAAAATAGTATTTACTAAAAGTGCAATATTCTGAATATTCTATATACTTTTGCCTATTACGTTACACTATATATACTACAAATTAACAGACACATAACCATCCGCAGTTCACTAATAAAAACACGTCAATTCCGATCAAAATAGCAAATAAATCTCGTCAAATGTCACGAATCCCACGCATCGTACTACATCGATGAAATAGTACTAATCGTTGGCGATGTACCATAACGTACGCAAGACCAATTACGAAAAACATTGATGGATCGTCTCCGGCGCTGATTAATGGCGTTCCGGCAGCATCTCGATGCACGCACAGGTCCTCGTTTCCGGTTGCAATCGCAAGGGCGGGATCGCCGACCAGGGTACCACGAGCATACTTGTACGGCCCTGAACTTCAGCCGCGATTAGATCGTCGTAAATTGCAATGTGGTGCACGTCGACCATATCCATTGCCAATGGCCGTAGCATTTCCATTGAATATTCTTTTCATGAATTACATACCTAAGAAACGTCCTCGCGCCTCCGCGGCGATAAAGCGTGACGAGAACGCCAGATATCTACAACAGTGTTAATGCGAGTTGACACTCTAATCACGAGCGGGATGAACGGATAGATAGACGAAAAATATCGGGACGATCTCAATATTCCCAGAGTTATTTTGCTTTTAATGTCGCCGACAGATTTAAATTTTGTCGGGGATGTTAGATGGATGTTATTGACGGTAAAAGCGATTAATCGAACTTATTTAGTTTTACTGACAGAGTAATATCGAGATTGAGGCAATTTAGGTTAATAGATCAAAGGTCGATAAATTTTATATTCTGAAAACTTGATTGTTAGTTTAAAAGAGTATAGTTACAAGTATGAATGTCCTGTTTCGTGCTGACGAAATCGAATTATTCATCCGTTTTCTCGCGTTTTATATAAAATACATTTGTCCCAATCTTAATCGCGATTTGAATCACAAATTCGTTAGAATTAGTAATCAGAAATTTCATCCTATACTTTAAATCAATAAAGATCTGTAAGAGAAAAGGAGATCAGATCTGTTTCAATTTCTACCCCCGAAGAGCCAGCGATTAAAGAAGTGGCCAGGAACCTCTCACCCCAACGGGCGGTGGCTTCATCAACCACTCTCTGCTGTATCACATTAATGATATTGATTTCGAAAAATACAATCAACGCGGTTCTCTTCATCTCCCACCCTTCGCTGTCGTCTTTATACAAACTCCACCCTTGTATTATATCCTCACGCTCACGCTTACGCGTACCCTATGGTATTTATTATCGATACAATGTGTTCAACAAATAAACACAGACAAAGGTTCGTGCGTGTGCCTTCGTTAAGCCAGAAGAAACGAGAATCTCTTATTAATATCAGACTTGTTTTTCATTTTCTGTCTCTTCCATCCCTTCCACTAATCTCCCTCATCTACACACTAATATCCAACCTTACTTAACTCCGATGGATTTATCATTCGATTCGAAATGCGTTGCTCGTGTCAGCACTTTTCACTATAGGATTGCTCAGAGAATTTATAACGGTTATTTTCCGCGGAATAATTCCGCGCCATCGCGTAACGACCGCTCGTCGTCTCGACGAGGAGGAGGAAACGAGGAGGTCGACGACGACGTTCGTTCGAGTTTTGATAAATTACGGGAATCCACGGCGGTTTACAGATTTATGGTAGCCCCACTCGACCCGGAAGCACGATCTACATCGTTAATTAGCGTAACAGTCGCGATCGGTCGCCATGATACTGTTATGTCTCATAAGAGAAAAATAATATTCGTCGAGCCTTAACTCCACTCCGACATCGCTTATTATTATTAATTACAACATCGCAATTCTTGTAATGTTGGAATTCCTGTGGATTTAATCAGATAGCGATGAATTTACGATCTCGTGAATTTTACACGACGCGTGGCAAGTAGAATGAGACTCGATAGAGACAAGCGACGTGATGTCACTGTGATTTCGCAGCGGTGACGCTGTTTGATTCGGCAGGATTATATTTTTGATGATGTAATCAGTCGAGCGTGCTGCGAGAAACGCATAATAAGAGACAAAAGTATTCGTATAAAAGGAGAAAGATCGTTAATTATTGATAATGTGAAAATAAGACGCACGAAATTAATTGATACAGATATACGTGTAAATATTCACAGTACGATATTCTTTAAAATATTTATCGGATGAGCTAGATCTCAGCTTAGATTCCGTTTCTCGAATCACGTGTATAAGAATATCAAGTCGCACAAATATTCGCAATCTAATTTATCCGAGCATCTCGTCGTCATGAGAAATGAAGCATAGATTCCAACAAATACTTTTTCCCGCAAAGTTCTACTTCTCTTTAAGGGTTTTCTCTTTTCTCTAAGCCGTAGCTTGGCATCGCGATCGCGCGTATCCGACGAATCGTCGGGACGAGCGCCACAAAATCGATATCATCTTCCACCTGCAGCGATTAATTACACGGCGTAGTGGCGCGCGGCGTTTCCATGCATCAAGTCGTCGTAATTAATGTTTCTTCGGTCGCGAACGACCGATCGAGGCGTTGCTAAGCTTTCATACCTCGCATCTTTCATACCTGGGTTCCGTCTTTCGCGAAACGCAATCGCGAAGACGGCACGTTTCGTAATGGCGCCTATAAAAATCCGAATCTGCGGACGAGATCGTACGAGGTGCAGCGTTTAAATAACGCCAAGGAAGATAAATGCAACATTTATTGATACAAGACGTATTGTTCGCGCCGGCAAGATAACTCTGATTGATTAGTTTCAGTGGATGTTGCACGGGACGCCGAGTGACGTGGTATTTTATAACGTACGCACGTCGGTAATTAACCTTTCTTCTAATGATCGCGGCCACGACCGAGACTTCGAGAAACGTCTGTCCGTCCTCTTTTTAATAAACGGGATTTGGCTTTCGCTTGGCTTTCTAAAATTCTTACACAGAGTCTTTGCACAAAGACCAGTGCTATTTATTTTTTACTTAAGACGAAAGTTGCATATTTTAATTTGCAGTTCGCGTGTATTTTACAACGATTAATTTAGAATTAATTATCATTAATATCGATTTACATACCATTACCGATATTTATTAATTCGGAAAAGGCAAAAAAATGTTAGAGATAGAACAGAGAAAGTATAGCTAGGGGATCATCTATACGTGAAATGAGAGAACTGCGAAACTAAAGTAAAGAGCTAGTAGTTACGGTAAAACTTTATATAGCGCATTGATTCATAAGACGATCAATGGGACAGGTTATAAAACTCGAAAAAATTATTGAAATAAAAGCTGCACGGATTAATTATAACACTGAATGCTAGTATGCTCATCGTGTAGTAGCTTGTCACGTAAAATCTTCATTTGTCTCTATCAGCCAGTATTGCATGATGCAATTGATTAATTTAGAAAGAAAACTATTACGAGGATTTAGAAAAGATCTTACTCGTTGCTTCAACAAAATATATGTGTACAAATCCTTTCTCTAAGTACAGCACAATTTTTCAAATATAAATACAAAAGGAAAAAGGAAAGAATAAGACGTGTCATTTTTCTAATTACTCGTCTATATAATCTTATAACGCGTAAATTCAAAGTATTTTATTATACGTAGAAAAATCAGGCATCGGGAGATTTATCGAAATAAATATCGCGATAGAAGAAAAAAGAAACAATTAAAACCAAAGATACAATGCCCAGTCAAAACTCGATTGCGGACAACGGTGCCTCGAACACGCTCGAACAGAACGTTTGCATTCTTTCGCGTATCCCAGCAATCTCGAGCGAGTCGGTCGGAAGATCAAGACGGCCGATTTTAAATTCGAATCTCGAGCCGTTACACTCCCAGCCCGGGCCGACAATTCGCGGAACGATTAATCATATTAATTGCACGCGGCACGGCTCTGGACCGGCTCACGAGGCATCGCGAGCTTAAGCTGCTTAATTATAAATTGTAATTAGCGCTCGCTCGACCACGCAGCTTCGATTAATTAACGGCCCGTCTCCCCACCTAGCTCTCCAGCCGGGGGCTCTTAATTATTAATTGCCGGGACCAGAAGCGCGCATCCGGCTGTTCACCGCGACACTTTGTACCCTCGATCCCTGTCTCTCCTTCTTCCTCTGTCCGTGTTCGTTTGTAAACGCTTTTGCCTCCTCGCTTATATTTCTTCTTCCAATCGTAGAATAAAAATATAATTTCTATCTGTTTTACACGATGTAACTTTCATTTACTATTTTATATATTACACGATGGTTCTTTTCTTCTGTCTGCATTTAAGAAACGTTCAATCATAATAAATGTTTCATATTCCAGAGTTCGAGTTCGTTCGCAAATAATATCGCATTATATTCTAAGTTCGCGATGTTTGCGTACGGCAATAAAGAATTTCTTCGTTCATCGGGTTAACTATCAGACGGTGTCTCTTTGTTGGCACGGTGTTAGTTAATAGACCAGCACCTACTCTTCTTCGTCATACTGTCCCAGTTCACGTTTCAGATTTGACACTGTGTAAATTCCGCCTAGTTTATCATGCTCGTCAGATTGATCTCCCAGCCATTACCATCTTTCTTTTTTTTCTTCTTTTTACTACTTAAACAGCTTTTAGATAACGCAGCTATAGAAAATACTATTTTGGTATTCATAGAATCGAATAAGCTAGATTTTTCTACGCGTGTAAACCAAATTGTTTCAATCGCTACACAGTGGAACACAACTATATTACTTCGTGTCGTACTACTTAATCGATGAAAGAAGTTTGAAAGTTTTTAATAAAACTCGCATGTTCTTAGGTATCAACGGATTATTCGTACATACCTTGAAAAGACGTAAGCATCACGTAAAGAATATGTGCGATTTTCTTCTTCGACGTATCTTTAATTTAAACGCAAGAGAAAAAGAAGATGGTATAATAATGAAACGCATGCATATATACTTCATTACATCACAATCCAATAATACTTTAAAATCGCGCGGCTTGCAACCAGTTACGTTACTCGTGTTCGGTATCCTATGCTATACGTGCTTCACGAGACGCATTCAACGCGGAATGAATCGCAGACACGCCTTCGGCCGATTTTACCGCGCATTCGACGAACTTTCTCACACGTTGCTCGTGCATGTCTCCTCGCGCCAGATGATTCCCCGAATATTAGTCTAAATATATTGATGACGAGTCACTAACTGACAGTCGTTGATTAGAATTGAAATCACCGAGTTACGGTATCGTCGAGCTCAAATTCAATCATTTCTACTTCTTACGGTAATATGACGTTTGATATATGTAGAACATAGACAGACTACAGCCTCCTTTTAATGAAAAGAATTTCTCGTAAGATGTAAACCTTTAACCTTTGAAACGAATATCGATGTTTTTCATTCTCTGTGCATTTTTATTTTTCGAGGAAAAAACGAAAGAACACTCTCGGAACAAATTGCTCAAATTCTTATCCGAGATGCAACTTAAGTGTCGAGACGTTTTCAGAGGTCGGTAACACCTTCTCGTACATTCCGAAATCCAGTAAAGCCGATGAAAAATTATCCCATCGAAGGTAGAAATATACGTAAGCTATTCCTGAATGTTAGAAACCTCCCTTCGTATATACTTAAACCTTATCGAACTCGCTAAAATCATCCAACAAACCCATCATCCCACCTCCGACCGATCTGTAAGCCAGCAAGCAATCGCATACCACCCAGGCAATTCTCTTTATCCAAAAGCGTCGTAACTCTCGTACTCTCCCTCATTACCCTCCATTATCTTCTCTGCGGTGCAACGACTCGCAACGAAACACTCGCGACGAAGTTAAGATTCTGCTCTCGTGTTCGAGATCGCGATCTGTTGGCGAGATCGAAAACACCGCTCGCGGCGTTTCGTTATATACGTGGCTGACCGGCTGGCGCGGCCGAGGGAGGCTTAATTATCGGCTCGGGGCCGCGGTAACGACAACTCGCGCGACACTCGCCGGACAATTAACTGGCCGAGTGTTTACAATCTAGCGCTTAGCGACGCAAGCAAGTGGCAATCAAGCGGGCCAATTAATGAGCGGCCAGCGTTCGCTTCGAACGTTCCCGGCTTAAATTCCTTAATTTGCAGCAATTATGCGCGGCCCAGTAATTAGCCGTTCTCTGGCTCGTTCGGACCGACGAAGGACGCGACGCGAGTTCGTTCGTATACGGACGTTGACAGACGGTACGTACCGCGTGAACGGACCAACAATTCATCCGGTCGACGTCGTTTTCATCGCTTCCTTCTGTCTACCTGCGGTTTTTCGCCGGGAATCGGTGAGATTCGTGAAAGATCCAGGAAGAGATCGTGGGAAGTAATATCTTGCTCTTCTCGAGGAGGAACAATGGCAATATGCAGAAAAATTGAAATATTTCGGGCAACGTGGTTAATGCTGCTGTGAGAAACGTTTTACGCTTCCGACGAAGGTTGCTACAGTATAGCAACAGTAGCTTCAATTCCAACATTGTTGCGTATCTTTTTTTATTTTTTGATTAGCAGACATTGCAGATGTTGATACGTTTATGGAAAATTTATACGTACGATAAATGGTAGTATGGAAAAATATTCAAGTACTCGTTATAATATTAAGAACCTCAAAACGAGACAAATCTCAAGTTCGGCGTCGCTTCTTCCTCTTGAGTTCGTAAAACATCTATCATTTCTATCGATTACTATTTGGTTGTTTACCATTGGTACTTTATTATCTAATTACTAAAATTGTTTTGTTTTGTCTCTTGAAAGATTATTACTTTTACAGTGTCGTCACGTGTTTTTCTAAAACGACGATAGATACGTGTACGGTTATCTATGTGTTGAATTTTATAGAGAATTCGAGTCCACATTTGATAGATCCTATCTATGTATATAAGATAAAAATAAAACTGGAAAGAGGGAAGTGTAAGCGTGCAGTGCGAGTTCTCACGCCGCCCACATGTTGGCACGATGTGTATATCCTTTTCTAGGATAGCTCGGTGAATTTTTAGCAATGGGCTTTCACTGGGATGACTAGCAGTTTTGTTGTCAAACGGAAGACGAAGATTTCGTATTTACCACTTGTATTGGAAGAATTTACGGAAGAATTAAAGAAATCAGAAAATTCAAAGAAACAATTAAGCGAAACGAAGATACGTAAAGTCTTGTACGATAATAATGGCATTTTCAATTTACGTGAAGTGTAATTGGATCGAGTGTTCAAGGAGAATGTACATCGATAAAATAGAGATTTTGTGACAAAGATTAATTTGGCGTACCGTTAATATGCTAAACAAGCATGCACAGGATACAAGATAAGAGAGGTAGATACTACAGAAAAGATCTGAAATATGCTAGTAGATTTATCATGAATCGCTTCATTAACGAAATGAATATCAAAGTAGTAGTTACTGTATACGTATACTAGAAATAGATAATATTTTGTGACTAATAGCAGGCTGTACTTTGAGTGTTGATAGAAAACAGGTTTAAAGAAAATGTAGTAAAATTCTGTAGGAAGAAAGGTGGACTAGCAGTATTATGTACGAGATAGTGCTGTGGGAGGTTTAAGGAGCAAAAAGTTGATATCTCAGAAAATTCACGAATCATGCTATCTCATCCTGTAGTCAGAAAATCACAGTGATTATTTCGTTAATAAAAGACCGGTTATTAATAGAAGACCGATCCGTAAGAAACGAAATACGTTTCTTTAGTATGTTTTCTACCTTTAAGTAACAGAAAATGAATAGATATCTAACGAAATCTCAAAATGTAACCATGTGAATTCCTTCAGGTTATAGTCTTATTATCATTAGCAGATATCGAAAAAATGTCCACGTGTAATCTAAACCGAGAATACATTAAATTTTTTACAAACTGTTATAAAAAGTGTAAGATCATAGGCATACCTTCTAGAATGTAGTTTTCTGTACATCTTATCACATGCAATGCTCGAGTTCTCAATCAATACCTTTGCATTGAATTTCTACGTTTTTATCGTTTTATCGTTTATTCTACCATTTAGCTTGTACGATTTTACAAAGTTTAAAGAAATTGTAGTATCTTTGATCGCTATAATAAACTATTCTCTTTTCAAATTATTTGCAATTTTTCTTTCGGTTACTATCTCTCCTTCTATCCAGATCCTACAATTTTATAAAGTCCGAAGAAATTGAAATATCTTCGAGCGCTATAATAAACTATTTTCTTTTCGTATTATAGAATCTCATTTTCTACCTCCAATTTATGCAATGGGTTTCTGTAATGTATCTATTATTCTGGTACCAACATTTTGTATCTTGACAAAACGGTACGATAACTTACTGACTCTGCATATTTTTAATAACGTTGCATCCATCCAACTTCTACGCGTTACTTCGTTGCCTCGTTCTTAATGACATAGTCTTCGTTTAAAAATGACCTTTAGCAACACTTTAATCAAATGTCAAAGAAAGCACAAAAGAAACCCCATCAAACGTGAAAAGTTCACGGAGTGCATAAAGCGTGGGTGAAGAAAATGTAGTTAACGGCGTTCATTGCGGCATAGATTTGCTTCGGCGTATGGTAGTCGCGCTGCTGAAAATAGTAGCGCACAATAATAACATGCCCCGCGGAATTACAATGTTTCGCGAACGCATAACTTCTCGCCATCCGTTTTATTGGCTCCTAGATATTGAGCAAGCGTTATGTATTCCCATTTTGTTTGCACGTGCAAGCTTACTAATATCGGTGCACTGTGGATAAACGAATAAAATCGAAGCGGGCGCGAAGTAAAAACGTCGCTGCAATTATCGCCGCTACTTCATTAGCCAATAATCAAATGCGTCCGGCAAAAACCTTCGACACAACGTTCCAGCGTCGTTCGTTATAGCTCGTAAACTATTCCTTTTCCGCTTGCACGTTCTATATATCCACTGCACGAGCTGCCTCGCTTCCAATATCCAGGCAACCTCATTTGATTCTGGCACGAACCTCAAAGTGGCTCATCATAAACTCGTTTAAATGATCGAGGCAAAAGGAAACGGAGGAAAACAAAGAAAATCAAAACCGAGGAAAAAGAGAAAAGTATTAATCACGGAAGCTGGGGATCGTAGCTGGTCGGTTGGTCTTTTAGCGTAACGATTCCAGTAAATTGCGTTAGAACAAAATTTTCTTCCGAGGCCACAAGCCTCCAGAGTGCTTACGCGGAATAAGCGATACGCTTGTAACGCAAATAAATTGGCCGCGTATAGAGGAAACGGCTTTAACTAATCTATCGAGTCGATTCGCTTTAAAATCTGCATTCGTCGGCTAGTTAGGACGAGGCGCGAGGTTTTTTGCTTCTGCTGATTCGAATTATGCTCGGTTTGAGCGTAACGCGCGCTCAATGATAGTAACATCGAGATTAGTTGATCGTTAAGGGGAAGTTGTTAATAAAACTGAAGATGACGATTGATACGTGTTGTATTATAATGTCTGAAGTTTCATTGGGGTAAAACGTACACTTCGAATCGAACAGAAATTTCTTTGCAAGATTAGTTACACGTTTGTCGAAACAAAAGAGTGACGTAGAAAGAAAATACTGAGATTAACAACATCTAACGTGTTTAATGCTGTTTGATATGCCTCGTATTTCATTGAATCCTAAGAAAAATACGGTCACGTACACAAAAGGTGTAACAAACGTAATTAAACGTAAAAGAAAAAAAATTTACTGTTTAAAAGTCTTATAAAATTATCCGCGAAGAGAAACGTGGTTGTTGAAAAGAAAGATTTAGAAAATTGATACAAATGTACGAAACCGAGAATTTCACACATTGTAACTTAGAGTATGACGTTTCGTCGGCGAGTTAAACAAGATGAGCTTTAAAGGCCGTTCGATGAGCTACTTATTGTTAGAATACATTTAGTCGAAGGACAGCTGACTGGACAAGAGACTAAATTAAAGGTATCGATGATATCGCTGGTAAAATCCTCGCCCACGATTCCTGATCGATCGATCCACTCGCCAACCGCGCAACCACGTGAATTAAAAGTGCGTGACTTTACTGGCGCGATAATTACCGTACGAAAGTGCCGCTACGAGCCAATTATTGTGAAAGGAACAGAAATACACTGGCAACTCCGTGGCAGGCCACGCACCACCTTTATCACAGAAATATCGACGACGAACAACGTTGCTCGCTTGTCGCGCAACTATTTCGAGTATGCGACTGTATCCTGTGTGTCGATAGTGAAACTGTTCCTACTGCTGCTGATCGATGATATTCAACCGTAACTTTTCTTCCAACTGGATACAATTAAATTCAAATTTTCAAAGTTCTGTGCGATCTTTCGTGATCTTTTTTCGGTTTCTTTCCGTGATTGAGAAATTAAAGTATCGTTGATTAAGAAATTAGTATTCGAACAATTATCACGGAGAATTTTTACGAATATGTTATATGCGTCATAGGAAACTCTGAATTTTGAAATTTCATCAGAGCTATAGCGAAAGACCAGTATCGTGATTGTATTGGTAAAGTTTGGAACGTAACTAAAAATGTATATAAAAGTTATATTAAAACATTGCATTAAGAGATTAAAGCTGATTTTTAGCATACATTTACATATCGAACTTGATTTCAAGGAAAACCCGTACTGATTGTGTAGTTTCTATCTTAGCTGGAACGCTATTAACTTGAATTTTTTATAAGATAAATTTAAAAAGAGATACGAACGCTTCCCTATATTTTGCTTCGTAGAATCTGATGCGTTTCTAAATCATGAATATTTGAATTGAACTTGGACTTGAATGTGTTATTGAAGTTCAGTGACTTGGTGGCCTGTAGTTCCGAAATATATATTGCATATTGAAATATTACTTATTTAACTTACTTATTTAAATACAGTCTATTGAATTACATTCGACAGGCTTATTATTTATTTTTAGGAAGGACCAGAACGAACTGAAAATAATCCGGAAGTCGATATCCCTAAATGAAGGAATAAATTTGGAGCTAAAATTGGCAAATACTTCTATCTGTAAGCTACTTAAAATAAAATGGATTCGAATGTATCTAAATATGAAAATTTAAATTTCTAGCTACCTCCGTTTTTATTAATTGATTAATCAAAGTATCTCTGTAAATGTTTTCGGTGGCTCGAGAATGTTTCCAAAATGTAAAGCTCTTAATTTATCTCCACCTTTAATTTCGTATTCCGCGTGGTGTGAAATTAATAATATTCTTATCGGCAATTCGTATGCGCGGTACTTAACGATTCAAAGATTTTTTTAGCAATGAATCAGCCACGGTCGTAGCACCGATGTTTCTACTCAATTCGCATCTTTGATAACTTTATCCTTTTCTCTCTTTTTGCTACAGCTCTTTTTTGGGCCAGCTGCTATCGATTACACAGGTATTAAAATTCCTCTAAATCCCATTCGATTCTTCCGCGTCTCGTGGGGCAACGATTTCTTCGAATATTCATTTACCCAATCATTTGAAACCTCTTATCGATTCGGAATATCTCTCGTGCGGGTAATTAAATATTCCAACGTGGCTTTTCCACGCGAAAATTGCAACATCTCCGCTTTTTTCGAACTTCTCCGTTTAAAAATCGTTCTAACTTAACAGAAACGGAAAAATGTAGGACGAAGAGACGAGAAGAAGAAACTTTGAAAATAGCTAGCGGTGAAAACGAAATTTGCGAACGATTCGCGCGAATTGTGGAGCGAGGTCGAGGCTCGAGGATGACACGCTTTTGGATTCCAAAGAAAGAATTAGTCACACGTTGGTCGACCGCGGTATTTCCTACTCTTTTATATGTGTGCATAATTTATAGGTGGCGTAATGAACGCTACGCGTTCGGCACGGTGTTAATTGACGAGGAGACGATTACGGCATATCGTGAACAAGACGCTTCGTTAGTCATGATCTGCGTCATTTGCCGCGGTCGAAGGACGGATACGTTGCCGAAGCGCTGATGAAACGCGACGGCGTGATATATCAAATGGAAATTAATAGATCGTCACGAAAGTGGAGTATGAAAATCGTTCGGTGAAATAGGCATATTTTTCATTTTAACGTTCTGTTCAATTGGAAACGATTTTTGTAAGGTATACTTTTAATCCAGGTTTACTATAATTAGTTAATTGAAGAGTCCAAGTATTTGTAGGCTCTTGCGAATCAGCAATATCGGAAATTTCAAAGCGATTTTAAGTGGCAGAGTATCAAAGATCAAAGGAATTCTCATATAACTCATTTGAACATTTTCAAACACTAGTTCCTCGATTTGAATCTTTTGTGCTTCGATGTGTTTGTATATTTCGTTAAGCATTTTCGTTTGCTTTTAACATCTTCTACATTTCAGTCACAGTAAATTCAGTCTGTTTATTGTCTGTCTAATATGACTAATACTGCTTGTAATTAACAATGACGGTATATTAGTCGTTATTTACGTAACTATCATTTCTTGAAAAAGGAAACTAAATATACTCATCGATTCAACACAGAAAAGTAGTTCGCATAATTAGAATCGTTGTTTATTTATATCGCTCTAGAACTTTTAACTTATACATTTTATATTCTAACGAATCTAATTTCGATCTAACAACTCCATTCTTGCCGGCTTGATAAATTTCGATTTCTATCAAATGAATAACTTCTTCTCTTTCACTGACACTATCTTATACAGAAAAAAGATGTAATTTATATAGAAAACATGTATACACGAAATAAGATCTACACGAAGGAAAAAGATAAGGCATTCGACTCGCATAAATAATCTTCACACGGCCATAAATATTTCAAAATTGTTAAAAACTGGGAACCCGTATACTTCGCTACAGCTTTCGATTAACGGCAGTCGAAGGAAAACAGACTCGTCGGAGGATTCGTGTGCGAAAATGTGGACAACATCGAAATTTATAGTGTGCATAAATAAAAATCAATAAAAAGTCGTCTATCCGTGTCGGACGTGTCGCGAGGAGCCGGCGAATAACGAACGATTAACGCCGGTAAAAAATAAATGACCGGTGAATAATGCGGGGCAGAAGATAGAGCAGACTCTGGAATTCGAGAACAAGAAGAAGCTTCGATGGTGGGTGGGGGGCCTGGCAATAATATTTAAAAATAGAGGCGACCAGGCACCCAGAACGATGCTGAAGAGGAATAATAATAATAATCATCCTCTGAAATTAAGCCGAGCCTCGACTCGAAGCACCACCACCACCGGCAGGCAAGCCAAAGAGACAGAGAGTGTGAGAGATGCAGGAAAGTTCGGTCTGGCTGGCAAATTCGAAATGTTTCGCAACAGGTGTTGCGGAAATTTGGTACGTCCGCGACTGAAACTTAAGCCGTGCAATCGTGTAACACGGAGGGAAACACTTGTTGCCAACAAGTTCGAAATTTACCGCGGCTCCACAGCCGCGGAAAAACGTGAACGCGAACAGTTGCGGCGTCGCGCTTTTTCCGCGCGTTCGACAGCTGTTTGACAAGAACTACCGGATGCACTGCCACTGACTCGGACATTTTTTCCACCGCATCATCCAATTTTTTCTCTCTTTCTCTCCCTCTTTCTCTCTCTCTCTCTCTCTCTCTCTCTCTCTTTCTCTCTCTTTCTTTGTTGTTTTACGATGAGGTAAGGTGGAGCTTGCGGAAACTTTCTTGACAATATGGAAAGTACAAGGGAATATTGCGCGACTGTGTAGAATAGTAAAATAACAATTCTATTTAAAAAATTTGTATATACTTTTAGGATGTATCATGAACGTTCTGTATCTTGGATATTTCAAGCAATATAAGAAAAAGTTATTGAAAAAAGTTGTATCTTCTTCTTACATTTGATGGGATATTTCACGATTAAAATTTTGATCGAATATTTAGCGGTATATAAAGGTACTAAGACACGTTTCCTAAATACGTGAAAATACTTGTCATACGAAAGTTATTTCGTTTAATAAAGAAGGAAGACGAAAATTGTTACCATTAGAGATTTCCATTTCCTATATTTTTAATGCAACTGTATGTTATGCGTTATTGTCGATTTACGTATTAAACATTTCAAAATAACGTTCAGCAACATATATTTGGGCACTCTTCGATGCTCAGTAATACTCAATACGTCAAAATTAACGACTGCCGAACGGACACAATCATTACTTTCACGCAAATTAAAGTGAAAGTGGAAAAACCGAATCGACCGAAGTTCGAACACGAATCGGTCTCCGATCGTTCCATCGCAATGTGGAAACGTGGCAACGAGTTGTTAAGGACAAAAACGAATGGTTTTCTCTAACCAGTTCCTCTGCGATTGTTATATCGATCGTTAATTGTGCAACGGTTCGCAGCGATCAGGCACATTGTAACGATCCACAATGAAAACGTTTCCGCGCGCCGAAAACGGCGTTGCCTTTCCCACAGAAATCGATCGCGCATAAAAACCGATGAAATAATCACTTGGACGTTAATCTCAGCTATAACGCTTAGCAATAAAATCATTTACATCCAGCAGCAGACCGTCCGCGCTCATTATAATCCATAGAAATCGCTTTCTCTCTTCGCGCCATCACTTTCGGCACTTGCTTTTTACTCGCTCCTCGGGTCACGTTTCTTGTAACAATCATTGTACGAACATGACTTTGTCGATCGTGAATTGCTTGTCTATACTTTGTAGCGCGTTTCCTTTGACCAAAATGAAAAGACGAATGTGACATGTATATAAAGCGTCTAAAGTATATAAAGATGACGAAAGTAAAGAAAATCAGTGTTAATTACAGTTAATATATTCATGATTGTAGAGGAAGATGACTATGATGATTATTAATAGATTCCAGATGTTTATGCATTTACGAGAAATTTCGAGATGCAACAATGTATACGATATGTATGAATATTCAGTACATTGCAAATGTAGTAATAAATGAATTGTTTTTACAAACGTTATATAGATTGAAAGGAGAACGTATAAAAAGATATGACATCAGAAGAAAAATGTTTCTGGGGAGTGTTGCTAAAATATCTGGGTAGAAACAGAAACACAAAGAATGCGTGCGTGCGTCAGAGTGGCTGAATGACGACTACAAGTGTATACGTTCGAACATGTGCAGGGGTAACTATCCTTAGGGTTGGTCAGTGCGTGATGAGGGTGAAATTTTAGAGAAGAACGAGCATAATGCGTAGAACAGGTTAATATCCTATTATATCGATCGTTATTTGTATGAAGACCAGTAAAATTATACTGTAAAAGATACTTTATACAATTATACAAAATTCAAATAATACTGCTTCCAACACACGCAATTTTTCTATCAACAACTTGTTACGAATATCTAGAAATAAATATCACAACTTTTTCAAATAACGATTCGTTTCGAAGATGAATTTCCAAAATGTATCCTCATCTTTTATACATGACATTAAAGATATATTACGTTTAAAAAGCAAATAAATCTCCACAAAATTGAAACTGCAAGTTCCTCGAGTACACGAACTTAGCCCACCAAAACTTCGGTTCTTCAATTAACTCCTACTTCCTTCAACGAAACAACCGAGCGGCCAAGCCACCCAAAAGACCAAAACGAAGTGACCACTGAACGAGCTTATCGCGCCAAGGAAACATCGCATTCCTGAGCAACCTCATTAAAGTGCCATCAAACGTAATTGGCATCAAATTTTCGAGCTGGGCTACCACGACTCGCATCGCCGGTGTATATTAATTTCGTATCAACTGCCTCCCCGCCAACCTACCCTCCGTACACCCTATATTCCTTTCGACATTCTAAAATATACCGTACAAAACTGCTGCGAATCGAACATGGAGGAAAACGTGGGAACATCACGGCGCAATAATTCGTTCCTTTATCTCCGGTTCGGAATTACGCAACGGCTAGTTGGAGCGCGGCGGTGGTCAGCGACGCGGTCTCGTGAAAACGTTCCTACCGGAAGTGCGTACTTTAATTAAACGTCGTTTCCTGTCTGTCATTAGCTCGGCCGTTTACGGAGCGGAGCGAGATTAGAGCTTCGTGTCGGCGGGCATTTTGGAGGCGGTTGCCGCCATCGCTTCTTTTCCTCTTCGACATCGTCGTCGTCGTCGTCGTCGTCGTCGTCGTCGTCGTCGTCGTGCTGGTGCTGCGCGAAGAATCTTCGCGAGGACGTAGCGACGGTTATCTCGATGGTTGTTTATTTTTACAACGATGCGGGAATTACGTTAGCCGGTCTTTACGATGCTCAGTGTACCAAGCAAATTTCTGGCAAGCGGACGCTTGATGTTTCGCCAACTAAACGCCGGCGTACTTGGGATCTATTCATTCAGACCTGGCGTGATAGTGTTTTCGTATCGCGCGCGGATATTGGAAATTCTACGGATCGTCGATACGTGTATCGCGTTGAGAAAATGATGTCGAAGGTTTGAAGGTTTCTTCGCGATGTAAATCGATATCCTATGTAGGTAGATAAAGAACTAAAGTTTGTCTTTATGAAAGGCAAACTTTGCTATTTTCGTGTCTCAAGGTGTGTTAGTATTTGCGAAACTAGTATTAGTTTGTTTGTAAGTGTCTAGGGCAATATTTGTATTTGTTGAACCAGCAAAAATAGCGGTGTTTTTAGAATCAGCGTTGTAAGTAGCAATGTTTTTGATTTCTCAGGTTTTTTTCGTGCGTAACTGTTGTGATGTTTCGTGTGACGGGGCAGTTAAGATTGTTGAACAATTTTTCTAGGAAAATGGCTTATATTAAAAAGGGAGTAATTGTATAGATCGTGTGGCACTGTTGATTGATGGCACTAAAGCATTCGCGATCCTGAATTTTATGCTCTGCAGAATGCCATGGAGGGGAGTGCATGCGTACCATTGCTCTTCCACCTCCCCCTCCAATTACATGCACTCGGTAGTCATCTTGTTTCGTGCATTAAGAACCGAGAAAAAACGTGTTTATAATCTCCGTTTGAAACTATCGATTTCTTTATTACAGTCATATCTTATAACAGTTCGCGTGGTCTAATAGATTTCTCCGAGTGTTATTTATGAGTTTTTCTTTCGAAGGTAATGCAAAACTCTTGAGTTACTAATTTACGAAAGATGATAACTTAATATATTTAATTCGAGAACTAAGATCAGATAATTATAGTAAATATAAATAGTAAATAAATAGTAAATAAATTAAGGTAAATATAAATGTTTAATTTATGCAAAGGTAAGTAACGAAGCAATTCTGCCATAATAACGTATTTCCCAATAAGATATTCTAAAAGAATAAAACGTCACATACCAGGCCAAAGAGGAAGATCTTCGTTTCCGAGTGGAAGGTAGAAATTTTGTTAATATCAGGAAGAACAATTTCCTGCTAGGCGAAGGTGGGTCGATAGGTCTGTGATTAGTCTTCTGGAATATGCACGAGAATGTAACTTTTTTGTTGATTTCCCAGGCTGAATCACCTAATCACCCGTTCTCAATCGGAGTAAATCATCGTTGACAATCTCTCGATTAACCTATCCGAGGTGTACCTTGTGCGATGTAATTCCTTTCGAGTTTACCCTTCGACTCGTTCACGACGCACTATTTAGTTCGTTGATCTCTTCCTCGACACGACTAATATAAACACGTACCGTTACCAGATACAACTGTCATTAAACACACTAGACGCGCGAGGCATCTAAAGTAGAAAGAAAAGGATCTCTATCATCGACTCTCGATGAATTACGTAGTTCTCGTCGACCGATAAACAACTTTTTCTTATAATATCGTTACCGTTAAACCGTAAACAACCACGGAATTAATCTACGAGTTTCACTACGCGTTCGTTACATAACATTTACCATATTTATGTTTCGAGAAAATGTAAAAATGACAATAGAAAAGGAACGAGCGAAACAATAGTATACACTTTTTGTACACAAAGTCATCGAACTCCGTGGATCGTGTTAAAATTTGAGAATAATAGTTTCGCCGCAGAAATCTTCGACGATCAACGACCAGAGATTCGAGAGAAAAGAGATTTTCCTTGACCGGCAAGTTTAATTCACTGTTCACTTCTATTTATAACACTCGAAGACACCAACTTTCTCCTTTGTGTCGATAGAAGACAGTATGTCACGAATTACGACGATAAATTCGACGCGTAAAATTCAACTTCGCGAAAAAGATCGAATTCGAGACTGGTCCGGTGATCCTTGCCGTTCGTCAACGCGGCTCCGCGGATTATTCGTCGTTTCCATGCTCGAAGATTTTCGCCCACGAGTCGAGCATGCTTTTATATTTAGAAGGGAAGTAGGATCTGCGTGTCTAGATGACACCGACTGAAAGGCGCAACGTCATATGGGGTAAAGACATTGGCCTAGGTCAGGATCACCACGTGATGACTACGATGACGTAGATCGATTCCGGTTCAGGGCCGAGCAGACCTGGTATTATGGTTGACGTTCCGGTTTTTAAGGATCTCGTCGTACGCCTGTTCTACAGCCAGTGCATTCGAAACGATCCAGTGTCTCGTTCTATTCACTTGTCACTCGATTTCTACGAGTTTCGTTTAAACACCGTCCGATCAACCGGGACAACATCGTCGTTTAATTTTCATAGACATACGATACTCCCGATTATGGTCGACAAGGACCACTAATTCGCGATGTTACAAGGAGAAACAACTCCGTAGGTAATCGTCGTCCGCGATGTCGATTCGAGAACACCGCGGCAAAGTCGACTCGAAGATCGTTCGAAGCGATCCTGTTGTCTGAGCTCGGAAAGCTGAGGTTGGTGGGTGCTCGGCAAAATGCAGCTGCAGGATCGGGTGAAAAGGCGCGCGCGATATCCTGGTTCGCGATACGGCGCTGAACTCACGTGGCGATGTGGTCCGAGCCCTCGTCGACGGTGACCACTTCCTCGAGGTTTCGGCCAATCAGCGGTGAGCCAGGATACCCCGAGAGAGACGATCGTGGCGACTCGTTGGCGTTCGGTCGCGCTCGGTAGCGGTTCGTCTTCGTTCCGCTCACGTGTGCCGCGTGGTCGACGATGTACGGTCCGTGACTACTTTTCGGACGTGTTCGTTCCTCTCTGTAGACGACTACTACCAGCAGCGTTGTTTCCTGGTCCGCGGGGCCATGCACGATCCACGGCTGGCCAGTCCTGTCGACGCGACAATACCTCGAAAGCCGGCAGGACCGCGTGGACACCACCGGGTCCAGGACCAACCGTGTCGTGTCCTGGTACACACACCGCTTCCTGCTTTCCGCGCGTGAAAGCACGCGCTGCTTCGCATCGAGCGTGCGCCTCGTCCAGCGTCCGACACGATACTACCTCTCTCCCCTTCCTCTCTTTCTTTCTCACTCTCCCTACGCCCCCTCCACGAACTCCGCTAGCTCTGTCTCTCTCTGGCCGCGATTTCTGTTCGAGTAGGGACGACGTGGGGAGAGGCTGGTAGCCGCTCATTAAACAAACGCCTCGATGACGTCAGGAAGTATCGCGGGACCATCGAAAATCAATCGTCGCGGCTGGGAAACACCATCGCAAGTTATAGATCGATCCCTCGATCGTTCGCTACGTCACTGGTTTTTCATTGTACTGCGGTCTAACTCTTTCTACTTGCCGCTTAGTTGCAGGAACGTGGTCCGGTTCGAAGGTCTGTTTCTACTGCCGTCGCTGCACACGCGTCGGATAGTAGGTATACGCTAGATTTGAGGAACGCGCGCGCGTCGGTCGCGCTCAACATCCGGTGATCGCTTAATTGGAAACTTTTCTGCTAATCCTTTGCCGCGTATTTTTAGAACGAACTGCGCGCAACCAGACCAACTTTCCGTCGACGGATTTACTCCGATTAATTGGTCGCTCTTCGAACGCGATTCTGGTTTCAGACTTCAAATGTTCCGAGAATGAACATTTGACGGCAGATGAAGAGGTAGGATTTTGATGTGTGATTTCTATTTGAATCATGGTGTCCCGAAAGTGAATATAATTTTGCAAAGTCCCTTAATAGTTACGATTTCAATAATTAACGTCTCTCATTCTCTGAATTATTTAATCACATTGCTTCATCCACGACTGTCGGACTAATATTAACGTACGAGTAGTCGCAAAAAGAATTTGTTTCAATAAAATGTATAAATAAAATGTGTTTGACATATAACCGCTACTCAAGAAATACGGATACAACGAAACAAAATTTTAAGAAAAACATGAAATGTTACTGATATATGAGAACAGCTATCGACGTCTTAGCATTAAAAACAGCAATATATCGAGGAAGAAACGAAGAGGAACAGTGAAAACAGGCAAAAGCGGTTCCACCGTTAAAAATTCAGAAACGAGAAACACAGATTTCATAGTCATATGTGACATGATACTGCGTAGATTCATTAGCAAGTAGGGGGGAATTTTAACAGCTTATAAAACGTTACGTCACATTAAACGCAGACAGGTTGTCCTCCGTTTTCAGACGGTAAATCTTCGTGTCCGTATGGTGCACAGTGTGATCTCTATATTTATACTGGTTGGAGCAGCAAAGCTCGGTAGCGTTCATTAAACAAACATCTCGATGACATCAGAAAGCATCGGTGGATCATCGAAAATCGCTCGATACCATTAGCAGCGGTTACTGATCACTCGATCTTTCCTACGAACTCGTAGTTTGGTCGATTTATCGTGATTTGTCGATCAAACCATTGTAATCAACGTCGAATTATGTCCGTTTGGTTGATTTTTGACAACCATCGCTGTTTGTTTTAGTTAATTTCTCGTTTTTCTGATGGTCCACTTACAAAATGAAATCGCTTTAGGTTTATTTTTGATTGCGCGTATTTTAGAAACGTAAAAATCAATATCAACCACGTATAACTATTCTGCAAAGACAAAGAATCAGGGTGGTCGAAATTGTTATATGCTCGAAGAATTTATGAGAAAATTGTAAAGGATACGGACATATAGAAAACCAGATTGATAGTTGAAAATTCGTAGAGCTTTCAAGAGAGTGGAAATCTAATTCTCGGATAAAAATTTCGTCTTTTTGAATTATAAATGAATTTTAATAAAATGTAATGTGTTCCAAAAATGTTTTATGCAGTGTATGTGTTGCTAAGTGAAATTTGTATCCACTATATTTCTACTGATATTAGTCTAACGCTATATGGATAGCTCTTATACTACACACTCTTTAAAAACCTGAAATTCTGTGAAATAAAAATTACAAGGAAATTAATACCGAGAAAGCCAAGTTAATAGTACACTCGACAACCTAAAACACTAAATTTTTTAATTTGCATTTTCCACGTAATATTGGATAATTTTCAGTCTGTTACATTACGCCATGTTGCCATACTCCTTAATTTAAAGTTCGCACAGGTATTAAAGCAGTTCATTGACACAAATTCCGAAGAGTTTTTACTGCCACCGTTGCGACACGGCAGCGTTATGATCCTTTCTTGTCTTATTTTGCCTTGCGATCAAATCATGGTCTTATGATCAACGACAGCCTACGCGACGGCTGATAATTGCTAATTAAACGAACTTCCCGATGACGTCAAAAGGAATCACGAAATCATCAAAAATCTCTATGTCTGTTCAGCAATCGACATCGATGCTTCCTGCATCTTACGTTTTCCAATGATCGTACGTAACTCAATTAACGATCCGATAATTATTACTGAATCGTTAATGAATCCATGACTGCTTCAACGACTACGGTTAGTACATTTGCAATTCTAAATATTTTTAAAAGAACAGATATGCATGAAAGGAAAGGTAGGATAGGAATACGATAATAAAATGTAATTCGATCAAGACAAGTTATAGGAAATAATTTTGTCTAAGAATAAGATTAAATTATGAATTTAAGAATAACGCAAACAATTACTGCTAAGACTCGATTAAACAACAACGCGATATCAGTTTTTTTATGAAAGATAATGTGATTACTTTCTTATGTTAAGTAGTAGGTATAATTGTGTTTTTATAATAAACACTACAATTTATAGCAATAGATTACTAGCAAAAAATGATAAAAACTTTCCTGTTAATCTTATTATCCATATACAATGAGAATAATTTATACATATTGAATAAATTATTATTACTGGACTTACACCATGACGAGACACACGTTAACGAGTAATTTCAATATATCAATATCATTTGCAAAATCAATTTGCAAAACAAGCGGAAATGCAAAAAATAAAATAGTACAAATGCATATTTAAGGATAATCAACAAGATCAGAAAATTCAACGAAGCTTTGTTTATACGCATTTACGAGACTTTATCTAGCAAGTTCAAGTTCTAGGTCAACAACTCTTCGCTTTTCGAATATAAGATAATACGTAATAGTATCAATGCGCAAGAAAGTATCGATAAATCCTTGAAAAGATGCATCGATCGATGCTCGTATTTTCACCAGTATCGTCGCTACATCGAAAATCACGTAGTTTGTTTTTTTTTTCATGTAAATAATGGCTGCCACGACCGCCACGCAATCGCTGCTCGCAGTCTCCTCGATTTCTGGCCGAGCGAAGAGAACGCGGAGGAGAGGCTGCTAGCATTCATTAAACAAACGCCTCGATGACGTCAAGAATAACCGCGCTCCCCTTGAAAAGTACTCACGTAATTCACGCCTGGGAATATTATTGATTCCCGACGCATCCGCGTATCGTCCGAGTTACTGGAGCAGAGATACGTCTTTAAGAAGGCTTTTTAGACCGAATCGAGAATCGTGGTTGACTTTGATACTAAATATATTCAGAACGCGAATTAAATTATGCAATTGATTTAAATTTGAAGATTCACGAAATTGAGAAAGCTTTGCAGATTTTGAAAACTCTTGATCTTGGTAGATTTAAAGCTAATTAATTAAGTCGCGCGAATACCAACTTGATAAATTCAGTTAAAAATATCCGTCTGTTTTCTGAATAATTAAATACCAATTGCATAAGCTCGTAGTAAAACGAAGAAAATTTCAAGAAATAGAATTGATTACTAACTTTTGAATAACTCAACTACGAGCTGCTGTACAACACGCAAAGGGAAAAACTAAAACTCTCTCTTTCCCTTTCTCTCACTTCTAATAAAATTAAAAAGAAACAATCTGAAAGTTGAAATCGAAATTCCAAGTACCCAACCGACACGACGAACATTGGTGGCGACACGAAGAAGCACGAAACGCGTTGATCCATGGGACCACAAACGAACGATGCTTTTGGCCAGTGTAATTTGGCACGAGTGAAAATTCAATTGCAATTTCTACCGCGAGATCAGCGAGACGATTCCGCGTATAAGACGGATAGACGGGATGAGATGGGGCCGTGGGTGGTCCGTTCGGTACGTCCTAAGCTACTTGGAAATGGATTTCGCCGCGTCGGTAGACGCGGCGTCCAACTGCTATTTAAAGATGAAGCGTACGACTCACGCGCGCACTAGCCCCTTCCTTTTTTTCGACGACGCCCCGCGGCCGCACTCTCTTTCCCTGTTACAGCACGTGACTCCGTCAGTGGAAAACGCCGTGAGTGCAAAGACACCTTTCACGCGATACCATCGACAATAATCGCCAGGGCGAAAGGTCCCGACACCTAATGCGCGCGCGCGACTGCCAGCACGCTTTCGTACCGATGTGTTGTAACGAGACTTGCAATAACGGTTGATAATTATTTCCTGTGAGCAGGAGAGAAGTGGACGAAACTCGAGAGCTGGACACGAGTACTTTGATCGAGGAGTTGAAATGGTAAACGATGTAAATACTAGAAGAATAAAAAGTTCCTTTTAGTTTCCTTTTCTTTTTTTCTTTGGTGCGGAGGAATGCAAATTCTACGTGGAGTATGGTGGAGAAAATTATAGGTGGTAAAATAGTTAATAATAATATAATTTCAGTAATGTGTATAATTATTGAATATAATCGATTTTGGAAGTGGAAAGTCGACTGTGGTTAAAAAAGGTGGATGTATATAATAAAAGAGAAAGGAATACAAACTTTCTTACCGTGTAAATTTCAATTCTAAGTTTTTTCTTTTAGAGAAAATACAAAAGTATATCGAACGAGGATACAAGGCTTTAATTATTGATGTTACAAAGATCCGATTTAAATTTCAAGGACTACGCTAGTTTCATAAATTAAACGTGCTTTATTATCACCATCCATAGTTACCGAAAAGTAAATCGAACCAAAGTTGAGTGCCTGTTAGATAACCTTCTGGAAAGTTATTCATAGAAATTTAATAAACGTCGTAAAACTCATAGCTAGCTGCTCTGTTTCATTAGTTATATTTGCGTATATTCAGTGTAGATCAAAGTTTCTATAACCAGATCTTCGCTGCTCTTATTCGTTTGCACCTTATTTGTTACTTCCTATCTTTGTACTTTGATATTAACTTTCAAATCGATATTAGCATTAACCTTTGATCAAAATATCTGATACTTTATTACATTCGAAACAATACTTAGTATTTTTACTCGCAATGTACGATATCTTTTATCGCTTAATTTAGCTGCTATTGTAAATTGCTGCTATTAAAATGGCATTAACACGACCAGAGATAAACACGATAATGATTTGCTTTTACTATGGAAAATATGTAAACTATTAGGTCGTCCGAAAAGTTTCTTTCGTCTTATAAGGAAATAATGGATGCATAACATTTTCCGTTCTATATTATTTTATCGAATTACGTATGATCCAGTTTGTCCTATCAAAATAAAGATCAAAAAGTTCGACAGATTAGGTTTCACGTTTGTATAAAGATGCGTTGCTGTAAAAGACGGGTCTGTAAAAGAAAGACACTTTTCGGGCAATCTAATAAGTGTCTACTAAATATCTTATATTAAATTAGAACTGTACGTAATTGAAGCTTGAAAAATGTATCTTTATTAAATAAATGAGAGCAAATCGTTTATTTCTTGAGGATTGAATATCGATTGGCAACTTATGTAATGTAATTGAGAAATTAAGAAAAAATGGAATTAATCTTCCGAGACTCGTTTAACCTAGAAATACCAAACTTAATGAAACGTTCCTTCGGACGATCGAATCACCGGAGAACACCAAAGAAAATCGATTGCTCTCCGATCCACGGATGGTCCGGTATTTTTCGAGAGATCAAAGCCGCGATGGCATGCGCGGGATTAAATTACGCGGCCGTTTACACGCCGGTGTTCACCGTCAGAAATTTCCCCGAGCGACAAGTGAGCCACGAACGGGTGAGCTATGCGCGATTCTCGCCTACGACTCGTCGTTTCATCGTCGGCTATCGCGCGAGTTATTGCCATTCCCGTAGACGAGCCACGGCAATGGCTGACCGCGTAATTATTTTAAATAAATTGGACGGCCGTGGCCAGGCAAAAGTGGTCGATTAATTAAAGTCGAAGCGCGAAACATTTGTTGCTCGAAATATCCGCGGCGTCCTAGATACCTAAAGCGAGCGCTCGCGAGCTCGAGCTCGCCATCAGGTATCACGGGAGTAATTATTTTGAATAAATGGTGGTCGGCCTCCTACGCGGTCGAGCAAAAGTCGTCGCGGCGTTAACGTCGAAACGCGAAACATTTCAGAACCGAAATAACCAACCCGTCCACGTCACGTACAGGCTGCGTCTGTATGCTCTAACTTCTCATTGTTTTTCTTAGATCGCAAGGTCGAACGAGCCGTGAGCATCGGACTCGCGAAACCAAGGATTTGTCGAAGATCTCGTGTCCTTTCCAAATCGAACGCCCTCGCGTCGAGTGGATGTTTCTTTAATCGATACTCTTTGGTTCGAACGTTTCTTGAAAAATTGACAATGACGATCGGTCATTGTAACAACAAAAATTTGATACCTTGAAATTGAAATGTAGCAGCTGATAAAAAAAAAGAAAAAAACACCTCGTTGAAAACTAAGGCTGTGTGCAAAAATACTTTCTTGTAGCCAGTGTATATTATAATCAGGTACACGCGTATTTACAGTTCTAATGATAATAACGAAGAATTATTCAACATTCCAAAATCAAATAATCAACCATCAAAGCCTATCATTATGCGTTTTTACCAAGCAAGAAGTCTCACTCGTAATTGTCAAGCAAACTTGTAAGAGGTAGGTATCTCTCGAAGATCCTGAGAAGCAGGCGGGTCAAAGGGTTAAGAAGGGGGATTAACGATGGTCATTAACTCGGCGAAGGGTTAAAAAAAGGGCAAAATCAAGGCAGTAAAAAAAGGAAAACGAAGAGACCGGAGAAGAGCTCGAGGGAAGAAAGATCGTGGAAGGGTGGAGGCTGTTTCGCGAACGAGTAATTTGATCGAACGGGGCGAATTAGCGACAGAGCTTTCGCTCGTCTAAGGAGAGCACGTAGGAGGAGATACCCTCATGCTATAAACGTTCAGTTCAGAATTAGCGTGGCCAGCACATGCTAAACATTCAATAAAGCGCGCTCGAAAGCCGTCCGGAATAATCGTAATCATAAATAATCGGGCCTAAATATACGTCGAGGCACAGTAATGCCCGTGAAGCTTCGCTCGCGTACCAACTGCTGTCCGCGGACCGTTAACGCGAGCGGAAATCGGTTCGCCGAGTTCCATCGGTCGATCGCCGCCGTTTTTTCATCGTCGTTTGTCTACGCCACGCGGCATTGTAAAAAGCTAAATAGCGGGCTGGGACAGTCGCGTAATGAATCGGTAATATTGGGCCCCGCGAGCCGTAGCACGCAGGAAATGACGAGGCGATCGTGACGGAAAGTCGTTTTGAAAACGAAGACGCAGGCTCGCGTGCAAACGCGACAGAAATTAGATTACACGCATCCTCTTTTCTTACGCTTTTTTGTCTTCGCTTTCGCGAATAGTGCGCACGCGTTTTCTTCCTTTTTTCCCGTCTTTTTCTTCTTTTATTTCTCCCTCTCTCTTTCTCTTTGGCTCCCGCAGAGGATGTTGCGCTAGCGCGACCCAGGAACGCAGTTTCTTGTCCGTGTGTGCCCGAGATTGTTAGGTACTCGGACGATTTATTAGGTTCGGTATTATTTTTTTAATAATAGGAATTTGAGAATGTTTCAGGGTGAGAGGAGTCAAGGTTGGTGGAAATTTAATGGTACGGAAGATGTAAAAGTAGATTGTTCTTGCGCGCTTCGAAATTTCTCACTGGTACGGTTTCTTTTTAAATCGTCGATTCGACTAATACGGAAATACAGTTCCAATAAAAACAGATAGATCAAAAAAAGAAATTAATATTCGTATAATAGTATGGCAGTAGAGTATTGAGAAGATGTAAAAAATGTTTCTAGCAGACAGCATTTATATCGTACTCCGTAAGCCAAGCATGCAAGTAAAGAGCCAATAAATCAAAGCCAAGATCCGCCGAAACAATAAATTATATTTCCAATAGTCTCTTCGTCAACTTGTTTTCCCTGTTCTCTTAACCTCTTAGCACCTCGTTTAATGCACACGCGTTATAATTACATACCAAACATACCACATATTTGCTTTATATCAAGCGATTTGTAATGTTGATTAGCTGCTAACTACTTTGCCATATTCATAATAAGTCTGCATATTGCTTCTGAGAAATTATGCAAATATCTGTTGAACCATATTTGTTAGAAATCGTAAACTTTTCTTTGCATAAGAGATTAATACACGTAGTATTCTAAATAAAAGGAAAACCCTCTAAATCTTAGTTTCTTCTTACCAAAAACCAAGCTATTCACGTACTAAACTGAAAGAGAATACATCAATCTTGTTGGACGATATCACGAATGAAAAGGCTCGTCACGCGTGATCGAAGCAAAGTCGTTCAGAGTGAGGCATCGGCGCTGTCGAAGAGGCAGCCTTGACGCTTCGTCATATGTTTAACTAAGCGTGCCCGCGATCGTCATTAGTACGCAATAATGGTTAATGGTTAGGTTTAGCATGTTCATCTCGGTGCAACGCGAGGCTGACGCTCGTTGCGCACAAACGGACATATGGTCGGCTGGCTCGGCCGATTAGACACATTTGCATCACAATGCCGAAGTCTGCCCACCGCGGCTCGGGGCTCGCTCTCTTTCTCTTTGTCTCTCGCTCGTTCCACCTCTCCCTTGTTGCTTTATTACGTGCTCGTACAGGGTGTAGCCTGTGCCAGCATAATGGCACTTAGCCGACAGTGCAAGAGCGAAAAAGAGACACGCACAGAGAGGAAACGAGAGAACGAGAGTACCGGCCGAGGAAAAAAGAGTGTTGCAGCTTTCGGTTAGCACGGCAGCCCGTTTGTTTACGCCGACCCTTTAAATCTTGTTCACCGGATCCGTGAACCAAGTGCACTCCAAGAGGCCTTGCCATCGACGATGTCCTGCGGGTAGCAGGATCCATGGACAGGGAACGGAAGTGGATGCGTTCAGCTACGAAATTGTGCCTAATGACGAGGAATCAAACGTTTCCAAAACGGTTGACGAGAAAATTTTGCTCTCTGATCGGAGATGACTGTTTGACAATATATGTAACGATGTGTCAGTCTCGACAAAAGTCAACGTTGATGTTGCCAGAAGTGTGTTTTAAAAACGCGAAGCCTGAAATTTATTCATTCCTGTTAAAATATCAAGATATTTTCTAGAGTTCCATAAATTTTGAAATATTAGATCAGCGATAGGATACGAACAATGGAGAAGCAAGACGCTAGGAAAGATCATTGAAACGATGAATCAATCTATAATCTCTTACGATGAATGGTTTAAGAATAACCGACAATAGAGTGATTAATACTATGCACTATTTTGCAAGACATCTTAATAGCTTGAAAAATACGACAAATTATTGTATGCAAAACGGATAAAGATATTACGATTATCGCGTTAAAAGCAATTACAAAGCGTTTAGTAAAAAAAAAAAAGGTATATTTATTAAATCGATATATTCGGTAATAAACGTTTCACAGAATAATTGCACTACGATACATTTCTTTGTAAATATACTATAAGCCACTTAAATATAGCTTTCTTCTGAAAGTAGTTTGCACGTTCACTGTACGTTTATCATCTGCACGAAAATAAAAGAAGAACGACATGAAAATATCATATTTTAAAAATAAAAATTCACTAAAAAGATCTCAGCTTTGAAAATTCTTATTTTTATCAAAAGATATTTTTTCTTGGCCCCGAAAATTATGTCTTACACCAACAAATATTGTAACAAAGTTTCCATTTCCTCATGGAAAGCTGAATAAAAAGCTTCTACTCTCGTGATAATAAAATTCACCTGACATAATTATCTCAGAAAGGATTCCTTAATTTTGTAGGAAATGAAATATCTCGGATAGTAGTAGGGAATATTAAATGATACATATCAAAATTATACAGACGAAGCCCTATTATTATACAACCGTCACATACATAGGATACATACGAAAACACCCCAGTGTTTATTTCCTCACACAGGAAGCTATAAATCGTAATTCTTTTCTCAGACTTTAATTTTCTACTTGAAAAAAAGATACTCCGTTAGAAAACGTAGCAACATATAAAATAATCGATAGGAATCGCAACATAGTTGCGATACGGAAAAAAGCTTACGTATGTAGTAATCTCTGTATAGCGAATGCTAGACATGTTAAGAACGGAGCAACCAGCAATTATCTCCAAGTTACTCGTGGTCTCCGAGGTGGTATCGCATTAATATTTCAATTAAACATTTCAACGATCTCGATTTCTACCAGTCGAACCATTCGCTGGTCAAACCATTAGAATGGAATTCCGCGACGAGCGGCCTACGAAACGTCGTTTTTCGAAATTACACATCCGGTCACGCTATCCTCGCTCTGAATCGCTGAACATTATCCAACGCGTGTCCGCGTTGCGTCAATGACTTTATCGCTCGGTTAAAGATCCTTGTAATTACGTAAGAAACTGCACGCGACTTAATTAATAAAATCTCTTCCCTTCGCTTCTCTTTCCGTAGTTAAGTCGAGTCGAGCGCATACGAGACGCGGAGAAAAATATCGTAAGAGATGGAATAGGAAACGAGAAGCTGCGTCTGGGCGCGTTTTAATCGCGCGACTGGAACGCCTGTGATCTGAGCCTTGCGCGAATACAACGAATTATGTAAGCAGCTTGCGTTCCTTTAAAGATTTATGACTGAATGGAAGGATCAGCGTGAATTATTAGCGTCGAATACAAAGAAGATTGTGCTGCACCGTGCTATGGAAGCGTTTCAGAGAATGCCAAGGTGTGGGTAAATTTGTTACTCTTAAATAATGTTTACTCTAGAGAGTCTGGTTATTTGATTTGTTCTCAACTATTTTCAAAAATTGTCGTCTCTCGCGTGATCGTAGAAGTGTATCGAATATTGTGAATATCAAGGGTTTACTCTAGTATTTCGTTTTAATTAGCTATTAATTACTATCGTTTACGTAAATACCTGTTAACAATATGTGTAACCTACCATTTTATAATACGTCCGTCATGCAGATGACATAAATTATGATTCCAGTATATCAAAGCAAGTCATGTTCATAATGCAATTTGCGTTTGATATGCGTTTTAATATCTGAAATGGTATAACGATCAACGTCTTCGTATCGCGACAGATGGTGAAGTAAGTAACTAAACAATTTGCTATATAACTGACCTACTTGTAAAATATCATTTGTTTCATTATCAAACTTGTTAATATATCGCGCAAGAATGTTTATTAACGTGGCTAATTCGCGTCTTGAAAATTTCCCTAGTAACGTTAATTCAATGACTGCGTAAAACGGGCCAGGTCAAGGATAACCATAACAACGAAAGGCTTCCGTTATCCTCTAACGAACAAACGAAACGTTTTACATGGCGCGTAACCAGAAACACGAATTAACAAGAACCAAACGCTGTGATATCCCTGCTCGTTTCACGGACTTACTATTTTCTCCTATGTCGTCCTCGCATCGATCACGCCGCCCTATAAAAGTGACGACGAACGTTCCGTTTCCACCCCTGTTGGATCGTGGCGGGCGAAGAGAAGCAGAGGGTCGCCGGCAGACCGATAGGTCTACGGACTAACCTCGAGTTAGAAATTAATTAGAAAAGTGCGGAGAGACGGCCTGGATACGAGACTGAAACGGTGGAGAGCGGAGCGAGGGGTAGGGGCAGGCAATCAACGAGCAGATGAATTAATGGCCATGCCAACTACCCCTCCGAGATGCCGTAAGAAGAAGGGCGCCCTCTAAATGCGCCGTTGCGCGGCCAACGCCAAGTAGATTCTTATAACTACTATCGACGTTCCACCCCCCGCCATTTCACCCCCTCGCCGTGAGAACGGTGCCGTCCACATAGCCGGCTTTGCTCTTCGATCACCAGTAACATTTCCGAATCTATCGGCCGATTTTCCACTTGGGACTTCCGTCTCGCTGGAGAAAAACAATGAACATATTGTCGAGTACTACGATTGTCCCTGCTCGTCCAACAGGGGTTAAGACTGTCCCGAAGATTAGAGTGCGCGTTTAAGATGAGGGTGATGTCGGTCTTTTTAAATAGGTACACGCATCGTGGAACTTTTTGTTCGACTTTTAGTTTCCAGCTTGTATCGTAAAATTTACTTTTTTCGTTCTTTTTTCTCCGCAGTTTGAAAAACTGATTTTGACACAGAATGATCGAATCGCTATTTTATTCAATCGATAGTTTTATGAGTACAACCGGAAGGATAAGAGCTATGCAAAGATTTGTTTCATCTGCTAAATACTATAACGAGTACTGTGTGTACCCTGGATATTTTGTATATTAGCACATTCTATGTACTTTTGTATCTTTCAATTTTCCATAAATACGTAAAGTCTCCGGTCAACTCGTTATAAACACAGACGAAAGAATATATTATATCGGACCACCGATGACCACGTATGCAAACCGTGTTAAAATTTGCAATTTCGTTTCATACGCTCTTAATTTTCCATTATTCCACCGCGAAAGGGTGTTATCAAAATTCAGGTATACGATACGAGTAACTCGAGAAATTCCTACTATTCAACCGTGCAGATGCAACACGAAAACTCGGAGCATGGAATTACGTTAGCCCACCTGTACATTCGACTTAAACGTCATAAGTACTGGTTACGTGGTACTCGCGGCGCAATTGAAGCGAGGGTTAATGCTCGCGAGGTCCCTTAATATTTCATGGATAATTTCTCCCCTCGGGAAGCGATGTCACGAGCCCGGAAGCCATTGTAAGAAAGAAGGAGCAGCCAAATCCTCGCATGTCCTGTCCATTGCCCCTCGACCAACCGACCCAAGGGTGGTTAATTCATTGTTAAGTAACGTCCGAATGCGTTTAATGCGGGCCCATGAATGTCGCCAACGGACATCGTTCTTCCGTTTCAACGCCTTGGGCTTCCAACAATGCCAGGCCAAGACACACGCGAATGAAACGATTTTTATTAGCTGGAGTCGTAATGGAAATGCGGCATGAAACATGAAAAGGCACAAGTATGCTCGCAAAACGTGGACATATTATGAGCACGAAACTTGGAACTGTCCATTTTTTGTAACGAGTTCTTTTATTCTTATATTAACGGGTACGTTAATGGAAACTGCAGGATCGTGTCGTTGACCTGATAGATTCGAGGATCGGATATGTATCTGAAGAAACTTTTGAAAACTGGCTCTCAAATAAATAATTACGATATACGCAAACGATAAATTGCCACATATTTCGTGTCACGAGGCTGATTTTCGCGTTATATGCATAATGGCGCCCGTTATGTTAGCGTATGATGTACTACATCGAGAAAGACATCCACTTAGATACTATACACAATTACAAACACCTGCAACCTATTTAACACCCGTCGATTAATCAACCAGACTGCACCAAAAAATGATTCGAATCGAAACCGACGAAGAGATCCTTTCTCTGGCCGTTCGAGACCGAAGCAGTCGCATCGTCGGAGTCGCAACGATACACACCGATTCATCATCTCCTTTCGCGCCACACATCCAGAGTAGAATCTAACGAGCGAGCGAGCTGGTTCGCGGCTCCCACGGGCCGTTTCGACGGCGTACCAACCGTCGCGTCGCCGGGAATCGTTTGCAACACACAAAATCTCGTTCGTCAATCTCCGCGATCGAAGATCTGCCGGTCTCTCGCGTGGCCCCTCATTTTCTCTCGGATTAATCGATTTCAGTCACGAGCGTGTGCACGCGGATCTACAAGAAGAACACTAGCAGCTGCCCTTCGAAACGAACGGCACGTACGAGCCAGCGAAACCGAGATTATAAAGCGTTTATAGCGCGGCTTCCCACCTCAGGGCGCTCTCTCGCTTCTGATCTGCATAAAAATAGGGGTACACAGGGCCGCGAGGGGGAGAGAAAGACGAGGCATCCAGGGTAGAGAGGGCAAGGGGGTCAGAAAGGAGATGCTTAATACGAGATCAGATTATGATTTTGCGGGGGAGTCCGCTGGCGAGGAGAAGACGGAGAGAAAGTAACGGAGGCCTTTATGAGTTCCAGCAGGCTGGATCACGGATCCGCGTCTTGTTTCTTTATCTCTCCCCCGGCTTCGTCTTCGTTAATGGATCGCGGTTAATACGCTGATCTTGAGATAATCGCGTGGAAAAGAGGTTCTTCTTTCTTATTCTTTCTTTTCCTTTCTTTTTTTTTTTGTTTTTAACTTTAAGCAACCTCTTCTCCTCGTTTCCCATCTTGGCGATAAATGCCACTCAAGAGAAGTCAACGGGATCATCGTGCCGTTTATAATTAGATTCTGTCCTGATATTTGGATTTGACGAAGGCTGAATCGTATTTAGTAAAATGTTCTATCGCGGGCGTGACCGATGATTCTATACCGAGGTCATGATTTTTAGAGTTTACACTCTTGCGAAGAATGGCGTTGTCTATGAATAGGATCACGAAGAGTAATTAGTACGAGATACGTAATATTTAATTTCTATGATATTTCGTCCCTATTTTGCGATATACTTACGAGTGCTAAATGATCGCTCTGTGCTTGAAAAATCTGTCTATAAAGAGATAAGGAAAAAAGGTGAAGCACCTAACAATACCAAATATATCTATCAATCAACGAACACAATTAAATAACTAAATAACGTTCGCAGAACAAAGAAATTTCTCATCGTCGAAAGGTCAGGACATAAAGTTCAATCGAAATTTACCAACGCACCGAGCGGCTGGCACGGTATCGCGAGATCGCTGACGCAGATACGCAGGCTATAGCGTTCAAATATAAACGAACCGTACAACGAATTTCCATCACGGAACGATGGTGACTAAAGTCACGGGAAGACAATCGGTGGTCGCGAAAACGCAACAAAGGTTCGAGAGTCTCTTCGAGGTAGCCGGATATACATTCCAGTCGGCGTATAATCGAAAGCATCGGCGGCGAATCGGCTGCGAGTCGCATTATCATTGCCTCGAAAGCGAGCGGGGCCTCGCGCGCGCCTCGTAACACCCCGTGAAGCCGAAATAAGAAGTGAAAGAAAACGAAGAAGAAGGAGAATCGAGCGTGCCAGTATAATGGCGCCGAGATGCGAAAGGGCGAAGCTAACGATATATCTTGGACTATTGTCTTGTGGGCCGCGACAGTCGCGGCCATTATATCAAGATTAACTCTCTTATTCCCTTGGAGAAGGTATGGAAGGGCATATAAAAGTACACAGACTCCCGAGGGAAGAGGTGGAGGGCAAGCAAGAGGAGGATGAGGAGAACGACGAAGAGTAGTAGAGGGGGTGAGCGAAAGAAGGCTGCGAGGCAGGCCTTATGGCGCGTACACACAAACCACCCACACTTTAACGTGGAATACGAGAACGACGACAACGACAACGACGACGACGACGACGACGACGACGACGACGACGACGACGACGACGACGACGACGACGACGACGACAACGACGAGAAGGAGAAGGTGGAGGAGGGTGAAGAAGTTGGATTCAGTAGAGGAAGGAAAAGAAGAAGACGATGAAGGAGGTGGAGAAGAAGAAGAGGGTCAATGGTGTGTTCACGGTGTTCCTGAGACGGCATACGGGAACGGGGGTGTATGCTAGGCATCCGCAGAAGAGGACATTATAAGGAGTTATGAGGTCCTGCCTCATACGTGAGCATCCTTGCCTCCGTCTCCCTCGCCACACTCTATCCTCCCACTATCCACCCTTTTATCGTTCTTTCCCTTTCCCTTTCTTTCTTTCCGTCCCCGTCCGTGCCGCGGATCCTTATACACAAGATCTGTAGTGGTTCTTAATGTCCTCTCCCTTTTAATGCCTCGCTCGGCCTGCCCTCGAGGTCGATCCACGAACATTTTTGCCTGCTGCCTTCTTTTTCGTGGCCCGATATTGAGTTATACGCGCGGCGTATTTATCGTTCAAAATCCTTTTGCGAGAGAGAGTCTAAAAAGGGAGTACACAGAGGGAAGAAACGAACACGAGAGGACAGGCCAGCAAGAAGATCAAGAAGAGAGAGAGAAAGAGAGAGAGAGAGAGGGAGGAAAAGGGGTTGACCTGTGTGTAGCCCGCATTTGCGTAGAGAAAGAGTGGATGATGGGAAGAAGCAGCGAAGAGATTAAGCGCGTGCATCCTATACACGCTTATTGTATTTGTGACCCCCTTGCATGAAACCTTTAAGGTTCTTGAACTTTCTTCAGATGTAAATTCGGTCTATTCCTGGCCTGTCGTTCGTGTGAATGTTATATTAATAGGAATAGAACCGCAGAAAAACATAATGACACTGTAACGCTGATCTTTATCCAGCAATCATGCCAGTAAACGTTTCGATTTCAACAAAAAATAAATAATAAAAGAGTCTTAAAATAGATTTCAAATATGACATCTGGGATTCTTTATGACGGATATTAATATAAATGTAGATTAACGGATTAATAGAAAGTATACAGATTCCCATGAAATTGATATATCGCTGATTTATCACTCCGCTTAAAAGAAATCGATCTCTTTGCTAAAATATGATAAAACACGTACTCTACTTGCTGCTTTCGCGGAAGAAAACAATCGCGAACGTGTTTTCGAAAGGAGATCGAAACCAAAAGGATCTATAGGGAGGTCGTGACCCAGTGAGGCCGGGGCATCGAAAGCGTAGGAAACCGATGCTACAGAGGGGTGGCCGTTAGATCGACTGAACTGGATTCTGGTAAGTTTTACAGCCGTGGGTTATAGCCCTCCACGAGCGTGCAGCATAGAATCGCGACGCGTGTACCGACACGAGACCGGGACCACCACCTACCCCTTCGAACTCGAGGGGTAACATCGCTGTTGGTAGTGGTAGTTGACTATACTATCGTAGTGGTAGCGACGGCCCCACTGACTCTTCGTTTCACCCTCACCTATAGTGGCTCGCTGGTACCCTTTACCCGCCACCCGTGCTACCTCCCCCTCCCTTCACCAGTCGCTCCCTTTGACCTCCACCTTCTCCTAGTCGACCTCCAGCCAACGTGCTCGAACCGTAGTAGTATAGCTGCGGCAACCATGAATGGGGACCACGTGTCTTTCTCTCTCTCTTTCTCTGGCGCGCGCCCCTCGCTCAGTTCAATGCCACTGAAAGCCCGTGGATTCCGCGCGTCGCAGTCTTTTCGATGTGCTGGCCACGTGAAACGCGCGCCATTGAAACATGTTTCAACGTTTGGACACCAAGTTTCGTCGAGGTTGAACTTTTACACGAACGATGTAGTGGTAGTTGATGTGTCTAAGGTTCGTAAGGTTAAGAAGAAGATATTTCAGAAATGAGAAGTCCGGTAAACGAGAATGATCGACGTATGTAGATTCGTACGTAGACGTTCCAGATTTCGTAGGATTTTTCATTTCTTGAGATCTTTGGAATTAGATATTAAAAATATTATGTTGTAACGAAATGGCAATATCTGTGGCTAGTTCGTATTGAATTCCGTTATACTAGTTATTGCACTATAATTTCAATCCTACGCTTCAAATGAGACAACAAAAAGAAATAGAGGGTGCTTAAAATCTCACCAGAGATACTCGGCGGAACAATTACGAGTGAAATATTAAGAAATTCTCGAACGGACGATTCAATTATAGCGTGTCAAAGGAAGGACCCAAACTGGCCACGCATCAGAAAACTGGAGCAAGAGGGCTAGACAAAAGGGCATTGTGACGCATCTTCTCTCTCTCTCTCTCTCTCTCTCTCTCTCTCTCTCTCTCTCTCTCTCTCTCTCTCTGTATAGTAGACCACCAGTGCCCTAAACACGGGCCGCGAAAGTGAAAGAAAAGAGATTAACAAACTCGGGGGCACCTCTATATTTTTCCGCTCGATTGCGATCCTCGCTTTTGTCGCTCGCCCTCGGCAAGAAAACGAGGAACATAAGTAAAAAGGCAATGGATCGAGATTCCGGATAAGCTTCCGTTTCCTACGCTCACTCGAACTTGGAACATGTCTCGGCCCTGTAATTATAATATTTACCGCCACCAATTTTCAGGGACCACAAACAGGCGGAAGTTTAACGAATCGTTGTGTTTTCATGTAGTGGTTTATAGAACAGTTTATAGAGTACCATCTAAACGGGGTTAAATTATTTTACTGCCATTCGTAATTTCATTTTTAGTTCAATGGTTCGGTTTCTGAATCATAGACGTGATGATGTTACATCGAAAGTGAAATAGATACGAATTCCAGTATTCTGAAGCTTGAGTTCCTGATTCCAACTCCGATCATATCACAGGAAGATTCTATTCTAAACGATACATAGAGGTAAACCAAAGCGAAGGAGGCAACAAAACAAGAAATATATTCATCGGATATACGATAGCGCTAGCCTAATGAAAGCTATACAAACGCGTGTTTAAAACTAGAACAGCGTTCATATACAAAATAACAATAAAGACAAACGTACATATAACATAGTTATTCATCTTTTTCCAAACACTCCCGTTTACCCCGATGTTCCTAACGTTTTCTCTCCCTTTTCTCATACTTCATCTTCTTCTCTTTTCCAATCATTTACTTCCTTGTTATTATCATACCGCTAAATACAAATGCAAACGAAATCAGCGATGGGTGTGAAGTAAAGTGTCTAGGAGATGAAAAACTACGAAGACAAAGAAACGCGCGAATTTTCACACGCTCCGAGAGTTAAGAGGGAACAAACACGAAGGACAGAGAGTAGGTTAAGGGTGGTCGGCCGTTGTGGACCGGTCATCACCTGGTCAAAGAAACGAGTCTTGGTACTGTGTCGGTACGTTATTGCATAAATTAATTCGTCACCTTCCAGAGACCCTCCCTTTAATGTACCCCTAGTGTTGGTAGACTCAAGGAACCGTTGCAGCTGATGGGAATTCTTACTGTGCCGTTTCAATGGGAGCGAATACCGCGATGCGTCGCAATGACCATCGTCCGTGCCGAACGATTACCACGAGCTTAATTATTCTTCCCGTGAACTTTCATTGTTCGCCGACTATTGTTATGGAAATAGGAAGTTCGAGAAGATAGGATAAAGTTATGAGAGTACGTGCTAGACGATGGTCCAAACTGGTTGGATTGTTCGTTGAAATTGCGAACGGTATTAATTCAAGAAAAATTTTAGATTAAAACGCGGGCAGAGATATTTGAATCGTCGTTATTTATGTTTTAGAATGTGTCAAATATTTTCTGTGATAATAACTGTGAAATATATAGGCAAATAGTTTTGAAATTAACACGAAAACGTTAATGCGACATAATGCGAAAAGACGTTGAGAATTCTGGGTTTCGTTGTTATCGAACGCTATAAAATAATTTAATATTAAAATTAAAATAATTCGATATTTCTACCAATAATTGATCGAGCACTTGTTATATATACGATTCGATAATATTGTAGCAAGTACTTCAAACCAAAGCAGTATGATATATTAAATAAAGATGTATTCCATAACAAATATTTTCTTACTAATCATAAGAAATATCTATATTTCCCAATAAATTTAAGAGATACGGATTATACATTGAATGAGATAAAGAGTTGCATAAAAAGTACATTTTGCTACATTTTTACCGTCTGAACCGTTTACTTTACCAATATCTTCAGCGAGTCTTAAGAACGTCCGCAAAGAGGAAACGACTTTACATTGTTCTTTAACCAATCAAAGATGAGCAAGATCTTTCCTTAAGGGTTTCGAGCAACTTTCAAGAATCTTCTTGGACATTCTAAGGAAGTACCCTTGATTTCATGTTGCGGATTGAAGCAAATGGCTTGTTAAAGACGCAACCATCCCTAAGATTCTCCTTTATACCAAGTACCCTTATAAGATTCTCTCAATTCTTCGTTTATTAGTAATTTAAATAAGATCTCTAATTACCACAGTTCATACATAAGTTAGGGAAAAACCTTTGTCTGTCTTCTTACCAAAATTAAAATATTACTTCTGAAGTAACGAAATCTCTTACGAATGAAATAGAATATCAAATAAATAAAATACAGTTATTCTACTTTTTATTACTTAAAAATTCTAAAAATTCTCTAGAAGAATCTTTTGATATTTCCTATTTCCTACCTAAGAGTTCTTCATTTTCTCCGCGTAATTACACGTTAAAAATAACAAACGTACCTATGAAATATGCTTCCTTGGCAATACTTAATGATTCTAAAGCAACACGGGCCAGTGCAAAGTACAATAGGTATAGAAAGAAAAATCTGGAGAAGAGAGATTTCGTTCACGCATTCTAACGTTGCCCTAACTCTCTTTCTCATCGGTTAATTCTTTCCCGAAGAGGCTACGGAGATGTTCTTTCCATCTCGCTTTTTTTCTTTCTCTCTCTCTCGATGGAGACGCTTTCAGAACACTGGGAACACTGTTTCTCACGGTGGTCGAAAGGGACCGTCCATCAGGTAAACCCGATTGTGTCGTTCACGTCGATTAGCAGGAGAGTTTTCCAAAAATTCGGGATCTGCATTATACTCCCTTTGGTCCCGTGAATATCGAGCTTCTCTTTTGTATCGTTCTATCTGCATCCCCTTTATGTACCATCACCCAGACATCTGCGGTGCACTCTGCTGCTCGTCGAATCATCGTAATTTGAGATTCTGCCGGATTTTCAACGATCATGCTCTCGGGAGTGGACTTCTCTTCACGCGAATGCAAATAAGATGGAACGAGATCTCTCGCGTGTTTCGTCGGTCCTGATCATTCCGATTGAAATCTCGTATTTTTAAGATCGCGCGCTGTTTTCAGTTTCTAACGAAAATTACTGCTTGCAGATAATTGCTTAACGAAATTCAACGATTTCAAACTTACTCGAATGAGTAACATAAGGAGACCTTTTTAATTTTATCAGTGATCAGTATCAGACCGCGGAGTTTTAGACGTTTGCTCGAAATCTAAAGGTGAAAAATGTCGAGAATATACGCGTATGTAAAGATATTCAAGATATTTTCTATGATATATAGCAGATAAAACGATTTTCTACCCAGATTCCATCTATTACATTATATTCATAAAAATACACGCTAGTGCGTATATCGCCATATTTTACACTGATTTCTCAAACTACAATTTTTTCTCACTTATACAACCGAACCTTCGGTAACCAAAATACCACACAAACTTTGCATCTTCCAACCATATATCACGCCATAAGGAATCTCCAAACAGAGAGCCATTATTACAACGAACGAAAAGACGGAAGACGCTAAGCCATCATCGTTCCAGGAAAAGGTGAGGAACCATTATTTATCGAAGAAAGAGTCACGGTGTCGTAGCGTGATCGTCGAAAATCTGCGGACGTTCCATCGGGAATAGATCGATTCTCTAGGCATCGATACCGATCTAAAGGATCCCTATGCGTCGCGATCGTGTGTAAACTACGTTCGTTGGGACGCGTCAATTCATCGAAAATCGCACGATTTCTGGACAACAAAGAGCGAGCACGGCGAGACTGTGCAGAGGGGGAAGCGATCCATCTTTGGTATTCATTCAACGAAAGAATGAAGAGCCGTGGGAGAAGGCTAGCTTGTCCTGGAAGAGGGTGGACAAGGGATGATGTCGGCGGTAATAGAGGCTGAAGAAAAAGAGAGAGAGAGAGAGAGAGACAAGATGAAGGAAATGGTGGGGTAAAAATGAAACGAAGGACCAAAGGAACACGGTGGTATACATACGAGCGTTACGGGGAGCATCGGAAACGAATGAATCGAAGAAGGTGTCAACCCCTATCGCCTAGCGAGATTTTCGTGGGCTGGAATTTTGTTTTACGCCGCAACGGACCGCTGGATCACGAACGGCCATAATGAGTGGCTGGTGAACGCATTGTCATGCTAATCTCGCCGCAGGGACCATCGAGATGCTCCTTCTCCCTATAGTTTAGGAAGGATCGAGGACGAAGGATCTCAGGTGGACAAAGGGAAGACCAGTCCTACGTGGATCCGGGCGCCCTTGGCTGGGAGACTGATTTTTATATTTCATATTGCGCACACTTGGACGAGAAAGCCACGATCCGGAAGATAACGGCAGCGAAAGCGGTAAACGAGACGTTAACGTTGACGTTGGTGTTGATTCTGAATAAAAGATTTAAGAGGAAACGAAGATCGACATCGTGGTGTGTTGTTGGTATATTTAACAGCAAATTTCATTTCTTTAGATCGTTTTGCGATTTTTCTTTTTAAATTTTGCGAGCGTATCACGACTGAACATTACAGGAGAAGATATTATAAGCATATTTTTGTAGATTTTCCCACCTTAATATCGCTGTATGCTTAAGTAGGAGGAGTCACTTTACGATTTCATATGACGTAAAAATGTTAGATACAAAATTGTCAAATTTAAAAATTGTCTTCCTGAAAAACGTAGAAGATTCGACCTATCCTACTCTTTCCCTGTAGCGTTCGATTAGCATTTGTAGCTTGAAGCATACAAGGAAAATAAGAAAATTGTTAATCGCTAAAAACATTGATTCTTAATAATATCGTCTCTCTTACGAGTTTCTCTGCAAGACCAATCGAGCCGTTGAACATCGCACTTTGCCAAAGTATCGAAAGTGAAACAAAGTATCGGTACGATTAGGTGGATGGAGCGGCAATTGGTAATTCAACGTGATTCACGTGAAATGTGCAGTTACACAAGATCGATAGGAATCTTCTGAACAAATACTCTCGATTGCCTGAGCCTTGGTCGAGAACCAGACTCCGTATTGTTTGGACCAAACAAAAGCAGAAACGTGTCTTGGTTTCGTGTTAAAAGTATCAAGGGGCGAATTTTTACCGGCTAAAAATCAACGTTCCTGGAGGAAGGACCAGTATCGAAGAAACTGCAAGTTCCAGGCTATTATCGTCGGCCGATTAAAACACGTTACTGCTCGGTTACGCTTCTTTCTCCCTACGGCCCCGAAGATGTGTCCGTAGTGTCAATCGTGTTGTGAAATTCGAGGTGACGAATGAATCTGAAAAATTCTTTTTAACACCGATCGGACTCGGTCAGGTGGAGAGATCGTCGAACTAAAACCCGGTACCTCGATCAGGAACGTGTCCACGCTGCTAAATACCCTGCGATTTTTCAGAAAAAAAAGGCGTTACATCGTCGTGGAACTGATGTTTGTCTGTTTTTATTTAATTTTTGTCAACGTGGAAAGCGATTTTGTTCTACAATTTTGCAATTTCCTAACAAGAGTGTTTCGAATAAACGTTGCAGGTTCTACCTAAATTCTCAACGCTTGAAGTAAAATCACCAAAAATAGGAAATCAAAAAATAATTGCAAAACCGGAACGAATTCGCGAATCTTACATAACCATCGATTACAATTCATACCGCGCTAAATGCAATCGGTAAAGCATCGATCGACAGAATAACGAGAAAACAGCATCGTGAGAATGGCTATGGATCGAAGGCCGAAAATGAAAAGCCAGCGACTGTCAAAGGAAGCGTGGAGAAGCGTGGCCTCGACGATTATTACGCAACCCGTTGCCGATCAAAGACAAAGATAAAGGGGCCGGTGGACGAGGTTAAATCGGACGAGATCGTTAAGCTTGTGAAATAAATCATTATTAGTCCTGCGACTGGGCGTGGTGGCGTGGTACCGGCTCGGATACACACGCCCCTGACCTCTTCAACACCCACCCGTGTGCAGGTAAACTGCTACGAAGGTGAAGCCAGGTGTGCTTCGCCTCGAAGGGTAGCGAGTCGGTATTTCTTTCTGAGCTGTGGGTCTCATTGTTGTTTAGTTTATGTAGGCCTGACCCGATCGGTCGCTAAACTATTTGTTTACTAATGACGAATTGTCCCGTCTCCCTCAGCCATTCGACGATCCGATCTCTTCCCTCCACCTCCACGATTTTCTTTTTTCGCATATTCTCTGCTGTATTCGTCCTCGTCTACGCGTTTCCTTCCCACCCCCTCCCCTCTCGCTTTCTTTCGCTGTTAGAACCTCGACGTTTCGAGTCCCCGAGGATTCGAATCTTGAAAAGTGGATACGGAACAATAGCTGAATCGGCTTATGTAAAGACCAGATAAATATATGTTTTCTGCAGTTTGGAAAGAGACGTATTATTCCTGGCGAAGGGCTAGCTCATCGTAAATTTCCAGCGAGGCTTAGGCATCCTCGACGAATGGTAAAAAATTCGGCGAAGACAGAAAAGAATTTAATCAGATGGAAGTAAAGCCAAGGTTTAATAAAGAACGTTATTTGGTTATTCTTTGGCATTAACTAAGCTAGTTCTGATATTATCTTATTAGTTCCATTGTATCGTCGTTCTATCCTCTCCATATTTAACACAAACTTATCGACGAACAAACTATACGATACATATCAAATTTCTCAACAGAAATAACTAACTTTCTGCCCGTCAGTTTTTACTTTGCAACCAATTATATCGTGTAACATGCTAATATTACGAAGGAAACATGAGAAACTTGGAGCCTTTAGCGATAAAAACGACATTTACTCGATTAAGAAGCAACCTTTGCTCTTAACATCCTCGCAGCAAGAAACAGGGATATCAAACCGAACAAACTGTAAAGCATTTCAGAATCTATAATCCAGCATCGCCAGAGTGGTATGCCGAGAGTTATATAGGCATCAACTTTCATGAACATGACCGCGATGTAGCCGACGATCAGCAGATATGGAAAAGCATGGCGTAGTGACCGCTTCGTAACATCTTTTCCGCGTCGATGAAGCAATTACCAGCAAGGAACTCGATCGTTAATTGCTCATTACGTATGTGCCAGTACCGGCTGCGAATGTGCGTGCGATTATTTATGATCGGCTGAGATTGCAAACACCCGGGGTATTAGTACCGATGCTCTGGGAAACGGTAGAACAAATAAACCCGCGAAGGTGGGCGAGGGACACAGTGCTACACGCGTAATTAGAGGCATGCAATTACAGCACGGCGCTATGGTAAACGGCGGTATGTAACGTAGAAACGCACAAAACATCGATACCGCCATTAAATCGTTCCTCGATATAAGGAGAAAAATTGTAAAAGGAACGTGGGAACATCGCGATCACAGATCTTGCTAATATCGCAATCTTCTCGGGAGGAGGTCGAACATCTTCCTCATACCGCTCTTGTTTGCTGGAATCCCTTGCGGGACATCCTCGTTCTCATTCGAGCTTTCATTGCGAAAAAATAAAAGCGTGAAAATACTTTCGCGAGGATAAAAGATTTTAAAGATTTCTTTATTACGATCGGAATTGATTCGTACGGTATTAAAGAGTTCCTGTTAGGAGAAAATTTTGTAGAGGAGTCTCGTATAGGTCTAAAAATCTAACAATTTGTCAAACTAGTCATTCCAACAGTTTCATGTTGAATGACAAACAATAATACGAAACACATTGTTATAGCTATTATAGACACAATCCGATCGATAAACTGTTTTTATTAAATCTAATATTGCCTGATACACATTTCATAAATAAATGTCAAATGGAAATGCGAATCTAACCAAAAATTTACATTTGGAAATATTTCCTACATTGAATTATGACAACGAGGATTTTGCTGGTTGACCGAAATTTTATGTATTAAACATTCATATAAATCGAAGAGAAATAAATCGACTGTTTCCAATCGTTGAGCATGCCACTGCCGGCAGCATTCCAATATTCGAAGTTCATAGACCGAAAGAATTTCATGATTTCTATCAGCGTGTTCATATAGGATGTTACGCAAGAACGAAGTTTTCGGTGGTAAACAGAAATCTGTCAAAACATCAGGAAGACAATACTTGTGAAACGAGGGACGCTTCTCCTCTGTTCCGCAGTTTCTTTAAAAGTTTCTCCTTTTGCAAATTTTCTAAGTTTGCACTTGGAAACTGCGCTACAGCCACGCTCGAGCATATCTATAAATGGTTATTTTCCTATATTTAATTACCAGTCATTCCTTTCCTGCTACGTTAAATTATCATGTAACGTTCATTGTAAAAGAAAAAAAAGAGTATTCGTAAGTACTTGAACAAAAGCTTTGACACTTTTAGTATATTTTCAAAAGCGCGATATTTCATACGTATGGACGATAAGGACAATATAAAATAATACACAATACGTAGTCGTAGAAACATTACTGTTAATTAATTATGGTTAATTTCGTATATTGCCATAGAATGAAATTTCTAATTTCTCGTATCTTTCGTACAACAGAATTCATGTACAAAATTCTACGTAGATACACTTCAAAAATTACACAGAGATTGTTATTTCTTGAAAAGAAAATAACTGCTGTATCCTGCCTCGGCATCGGCTTAAAAATATTAAACCATCGTAACAAGAACACTCGTTTAGAGGGAAACAAATTACTTTCGTACCACCGGTGCAAAACAATACGCTCTTAATACACTTCAGTTCTAACTCACTCCTGTAACTTCGTATGATTGATTACGGCAATTACTTTTCGCGTTTTGCATCGACGACGGATGAGAGGAAGGGAGGAGGGCGAAGATTCTGAAAACGAGGACGATTCCGTGGCCGCTTTCGCGTGTGTTTAGCCAAGGTAAGGAGACGAAAGAGGTTCTTCTTGGACGATGTTCGAGTCCTCGGGCTAGTCGCGGATCATCCGTCCAGCCAATCCGAGTTAATTGGCCTCCATAGATAATTACGCGCAATTAGGAGTAGGCCGACCGGTCGTCCCGTCCTTCTCGTCCTTTCTCTCGCTGCTCTGCTCTTTTGCTTTCCCCTTGTGCCGACTTCTCACAACGAGAAAACCCATACGAAGCCAAGAAGCCTATGGAATCGGTGGAAGCGAGACAACCCGAAGCGATCGGGTGTATCGAGGCGACGAGAGGGACAAGGATAAGAAGAGAAGAGAACGTTCAGGTGGAACTGAGAGATCGCCGGCAGGTACACAAATTATCTGGCGACGAAAAAACAACGGAAGAGCAATTAAATAATGCTACGTCGCCACATAGTAGTATTCCCTACCGCTCTCTATTCTATACCGGGTGTCTGAAATAATCTAGCTGCACGTTAATTCCGAAGTAGAACGGAGCTGAACGATTATTCGAATCGTCGATACTCGTGACGTTCAAAATGAAAAATAAATCGATGCAATCGAAACGGAAAAAGAGATGAAGTTTTCCATCGAAGAACTTTATGAGCACTAAAGTTACGAGTATGTTTGAACGAGTATTATGTGTATACGTAATTCTACATATGGGTACTATAACATAATAGAGAATTAATTACGATACTGGTATAAAGCGCGGTCCTAATAAAGCTTTCAATAATACTCACGAGAAAAGTTTGAAATTTTTTTACGATTCTTTTGCGAATTGAAAATTCAAGTCTATAGTAACCTAGAAATCGTTTAGTTATCGTTTAGTTATCCATCGAGATAGTTATCCAGAAATTTAGACAAACCATTATTACAATTACAAATTCAATCTCAAAATTAAGTTTGAGATTCTTCTTCGTCTTAATTATCCATAAATGTCTACTATTACATTATTACTATGTTATAAATGTCTACGACTATTAACGGTGTGGAATAATCGAATAAGATAAACGTGACGGTAGATTCTTATCCAGCTATCCACCGCGCTCGATTTCAATCTCACGAATCAGAAAGAACACGAAAATCTGAGGAAATACAGAATTCTATCGTCGTGTTTAAGAAGAGAAATTTATCGATAGATCACCCGTTAGACGGCACCGAAGCAAGTTTTAAGGCACAACGTGTGCTGGTGCCGTTGCATTAGAGCAACCCGACTCATTACCGCTGCCACAATTAAGGCCCAATTTCGGGACATAATGGCCGCCAATCTGACCGCACAAAAAGCCCGCGGTTGCTCTGTTCGAAGGAGAGTTAGAATCGTGCCGACGTCCCTTGCCTAATAACCAACCAAATTCTCGACTCGTCCTTTCCAGCCATCACGAATCTAGCTCTCGTATTCGGCAGGCCTAAAATTCTCTTCGATGAAACGTATCCGCGACACGGCGATCCGTGAACTTTCACCTCGAGGCAACAGAGCGCCGACGTAACTCGACGTCGAACTTCCACTCTGAGAAACATCGAGGAAAGTAGGACGAAATCGGCTGACCCACTGAAATTTGTACACGATTCTCTAAGAAGTATGAACCTATCCGCTCCACTTTTTACGTACTAGCTTCTTATTTACATAACAAATATCTCGATAATAATTCCTAGAAACAATGTTCATTAAGAGACAGAATTTTTTCTAGGAAAATTGTTAAGTCGGATGATTCAACTCTATTAATATTGTTCAGCGATATCAATTTTTCCAGCTCCGTTTCAGCAAACGGATTAAATATCGAAACTTGAAAGAGTCGTTAGAGTTGGAACATCGAAATGATCGATCAAAACGTGACAGAACTGCGCGTACCGCATCGCCGAAACGCAGTCTCGTTGCGTTTGGCGGTAATATTCGAAAAAAAAAGAAAAAAATGAAAAAAGGAAGAAAAACGTTGGAACGTCGCGTAATTGGTGGAACCGGTGAATTCCTTTTGGCGTCGTTCGAGGTAAATTCGATTGGTGAACGAATCGACGGCATTGACGGCGAAATATTCGAAAACTGGAGAGCCCGGGGAGGCTGCCACGCAGCCACGGATCGGACAATGGCCGACAATAGGATCGCATCCGATTTTTGCATGCCAATTTCGCGGCCGGTATTGTGCCGTAGACAATGCGCCAATAATTACGCTAAACGGCGACTATTCATACGCCCATTCGGCCGGATTCAAACCGCCTTTCCGTATCCATTATCGTCGCGCGGCGCAAATAATCGCTCCGATGCGCGCCGCTTCCAGTTTTTTCAACTGCCGCGTCCTGCAGGTGGCATCGATCATCGATCGGTAGGTTCAAGTGCGTTTCGTTTGACGCGTATTAGCGAAATCGTAACAAGATTCGTTCAGTGTGTCGCGTTTCGCGTCGGTTTTTTCGTCGCGTGGAATACAACGAAATGCGAATATATGCGAAATGCGATTTGTTAATAGTTCGATATTTCAATACAATATTCTTTTGATTTTTCTCTACTTCGAAATACATTTCAAATTAGCTGAGTGTGTGTGTGTGTGTGTGTGGATACGTACGATACATCTCAGAATGCCAGATAATATGATGAATTTAATGTGTGAATAGAATACATTAAAAATATAAACAATTTTATACGCGCGTATAGCTGCGAATCAATCATATTAAGATGTTCATCATTTAAAAATTGTAAATCGTTATGTTTTTGCGTCATTACAACGAGTCGGGTTAGGTTCGATTACGTCTTTGCGTACGGTGGTTAGAGCGAAGTGTAATATTTCACCCTTTTCCTTCTTATTCTATCGATTCTATTAAGGTATACTGTATGCAACTTCGATAAAGAAGTATAATTATTATTATCATTATGTACCAATATCTCGTGATCTTTCTCTCCGAGTGGATATGGCTTGTTATAAATAGCCATAACCATAACCATACTCATAATCATAATCGTCATTATAAAATCGCCTATTAGCTGTTGACACGCTGAACTCCGGAGCCATTCTACATTATGTATAACCTTACGAAGTATAATTAACTTTTTCGGCAAAAGAAAAAATAAAATATACCGGGAATGATTAATTCGTGGATGCACATTTATCAAGTATGTTTTATAGTTTCATAAAGTTCATTAACGATTTAAATTTGCATGGTGCGTCGAATGTCGCATCTAATCGCTTATAATCATCGGAACGTTAAATCGATTTTATGAATATCCTCTCGGAAGACGATTCAATATTCCCTTGCAACTTTTACAATCCTTGTCGTAGGAACATGCGCTTTACGTGCGCTATATGTTTTGGCGTCAATAATTCATAGATGCAGACAAAAATTCGCAATATCAGGAATTTCCTTCGAGAACCTTCGAAGACAACTGTATAAAAGAAGTAACCTTCGTGCAAATCCCTGAGAAACCATCTAAATCCCAAATTCTCTAAAAAGGTAAAAGAGTTGGCATTCCTATTACACGCGAATTGCAGCATCGGTCCCAGCGCACAACTTTAATAAGTCTTTCGATAGAGTTGTCTAGGTCGCAATGGGCGGCGTACTAAGCAAGAATCCGGCAAAGGAAATGCCAGCGTCACGTAACGAGCGGCAAACGAATTTCCATGAAAACTAGCGCGCGGCGTGTACCTGAGGGGTGGGCGTGCGTTCGAAAGAGGGCGGGAGAGTCTCTCTCTCTCTCTCTCTCTCTCTCTCTCTCTCTCTCTCTATCTGTTTCTCTGAACACGGCGTGCAAATCGGATTTCCTTTCGTTAGAGTCGCTCGGCTCTCCACGGTTCGGCCAACGATATAGCTTGGTCTTGCTCTCGCATCTCGTTATGCGCGCCTCGTCTTGAAAGAAGAAAGTCTACAAACGAGAGGCAGCTTACGGAACGGGCGCGAGTCGAAAAGAGGAAGAAGGAGGATCCTGACGGTCGACCGTGAGGAAAAGAGGCTGCCGGCTCTCCGGAGAGGGGCACATCCCCCTTTGACTCGTAGAAAAGAAGGGGCCAGAGGTGTGAGCCACGGAGCAGGGCTAACTGCTCGTTTATTATGCATCGAAATGCCAGCAACGATGCCACGCGAGTGGACAGGACGTTGTAAACGGTCCGCAAAAATGAAGTAACGGCCGGCGCTGCTCTGAGTGATTCCGCGTCGCTCCGGGCTAGAACGCGGCGAAGAGGCCCTCTTCGACGCGCGAACCTTCTTCCCTCGCACTCTCCACACGACCACCGGTCCTTTCCTTTTCGCGCGAACCCTCTTTCGATCGTTATTACCAATCCGATCGATCATTCCGACCGGAACCGTTTGCTCGACCTGCACGGGTTCTTTCTCGTGGAAGTGGCTCGTGCCTCAGCTTTTCGTGCAAATGCGAGTATGATTAATGCGATTTGATCGAGAGTATATTAGTTGGGATAGGTTTGAGTGGGATTCGCGATATATGCTACGATTTATAATTATTCGAACGATTTCGAAAGTGGATGGACATGGACTGTTTCTTTTTTTTTTTCTTTTTTTTTGTCACGACAGACCACGACAACTTATGTCACATGGTGGATATAGCGCAGGTTGGAATACGGCGTGCAAAATAAATATATAGAAGTAAGAATATAATATAGATATTGCGTTGGAATAATTAATAACAATAAAGATAGAAACGTTGCCGTACTACGAATTATGAAAGGATTGAACTCATGTTGATAATTATCATGGTAGAAACAGGTCACCTACTATAATTATATTGGAAAAATTTGTAAGGGGACATATATGTACATATGTGTCATACATAGTAATTATAAGGAATTTACTTTAAATATCAACGGCACGAGAAGCAAGGGGATATACAAAGTTGTCTAGAAAATGTTACCACCTTAATTATTTTCAACATTGTTGCAATATAACCCTCTTCGAGTAATACCTACATAATTAGTAAAATTGATAGCTGTATCTCACCGTACCCATAACAATATTTCAAAAACTTCGTAACGTAGCATATGTTATGCAAATTACAGGTTTTGACTACAAGCACTTTCACGACCTGAAATACTTGTCTTCCATTGTTAAACATTGTAATATCATGCGCTTGAAATTTATTCGCCAACCAAGGACACCAAAAAAAGTGCACTGTACGTTATGCTTAAAAAAATTGCGGAAAATTGATACGTTTAATTTTTAATAATAAAAATCAATTTCAAAAATACCTCCACTGTCCTAAAGGAAAAAAAATAAACGAATACGTAAAGTTACTTATTGATATTCAAATTTAGGAAAGTATATCCCGATTAACTCGCTCTCTGGTATTCCTCGTATCGAACGAAATTAGAGCAGTGAAATTACTGGCAAATGGTAGTCGTTTCAACGTGAAACCGGCGCACAATCGGGCACAATGTAGTAAAATAGTCCGAAGTTGCAATTTACTTCGAGCTACTTAACAAGCATCAATCTTCGAAAAGCGCAGACCTCGGCTGCCCTAAATGTACGCATCTAAAAATCGCACCCGGAGAAAATCGAACTAAGATTAAGTTAAACCGGATCGGCCGATACCGCCTAGTGTCCGCCATTTCCAGCCGAGCCCGGATTCAATAATTCTTTCCCGTAATCTCTCGGTAATTTCGAAAAGTAAATTCTGCGAGTAAATTCCGTCGAAAAGCGGAACGTTATCGAGGTCGTTTTGAATTTCCTAATAACGCTACTTCACTGAAATCTGAAACGCCCGGCCAAACAGAGAGAGCCGCGTATTTATATTCATGGAATGCTTTATCTCGGTATTATTAACGTCATCATTTATATGCCGGATTGATCTTCCGCACGAAGCTCGGGCATGCAACACACAACCGGCGTTGGACGGTCGTTTCGCGACATAAAACTCCATCGATTGCCGAGTGATACGTTCGCGCGCGGCCGGTTAAACGCGACACACCACGGCTAACGCGCTACGATTCGCATCGCGAGATGAGTCTCGTGTAAATCCCTGTTCGTAAGTATCAGGATACTTATTGATTTAACACGAAATGTTGTAATGGAACGATATTAATACAGAAACGATTAATTTTGCGACGACGTGGTGCACCATGATATATGTTGAAATCAGCAGTAATAGAGTTCCGTTCTTTTTGTTCTTTTTGTACTTTCCCTTGTGATCCGTTCATTCTATTTTTTTACATTTCTCACATTCCTTCCATCCCTTACATTCCCTACATTCCGTCCATCCCTTACATTCCCTACATTCCTCACTTTCCTTTTCTTTCCGACACATTGTATTCATTGTCCCGCTTTGCAATAAATAAATGTATGGTAGTATGTAACTTGTTTGTCGGAAAGCGGCGCTGATCAATTTGACTCGAGAGAGACTCGTATGATTTTGAATTACATTTCTTGCGGATTTACCTCGTTTCTCCGATACCTATGTATCCTAATAATCGTGAACAGGATAAGCGTGCTTCAACGACCGTTAATTACTCGGATTGCCAAGCCAAGTAATTAACACCTGAACGAATACGGTTGATTAATTACCAACTCACCATTCCGGGGATCGGTGCTCTACACAGTCTTCCCGCCTCTCTGTTTCGTTTCTGCCGACGTCACATTCTTCGCGTGAATCTGAAAGACAGAAAAAAATCGCTCGTTACCAATCTGTCGCGTTCACGCGGTGCTACATCGTCGTGGACGCGGAAGGTGTGCGGGTCGTTTGCGGTTAATATCGTCGATCATCGACGTAGATTGGATCGAAGAGCTGAAGCCTCTGTATAACTTCGAAACGCGTAACGCATCGTCCTCGTTGAGAAATAAATTTGCGACGCGTCACGAGGCAATTGAAGAGAGAGGGGAAGAGATCGATCCTCGATTACGCGGCGGTCTGACCGTGGACGTGCAAACAGGCCTATACCGAGATCTAATTATCCCGGCTGTTCGTCGATAAAAACAATATTAATTTTCCTCGAGACGGGGTATACAACCGGCGTATCGATTTATCGGGTGTTCCTTCCAATTTCGGTTACAGACCTTCCTCTCGCACACGATTAATCCTCTATCGATCCACTTCGGATCGAGTCACTAACGGATATAAAATAATTTTTTCACGCGTTTTACATTTTTCTCGTCAAAATATTGCACTACTATTATATATATATATGTACTAATTGTCTTTGACAGTCTTACAAAGCAGGATCAGTTGCTGGCTCATCGTGTTTTTTATTAATTAATTCTTCGTTTATCGTCCGTTACGTAGAGATTTGGTCTACGTCGCATCGTTAAATTCATTCACCTACAAACACCCGGTATAATCCAGTGGCGCACCGTATATCGGTAATTCAAGCGGCGTTTGCTCGATGAGCGGTATTCTATAATTAGTATCGGACAGGGGAATTTTTATTTTCGTTTAAACTTGAACGTCCTTGCCTGGCGGCCCAACGTCACGGATTCGTATCTTTTTTACCCCGGCTCCGGAGGCGGGAGACCACGGAGATTTCGCGGCCGGTTCGATAATAATTATTATCGTCGAAGCTTATTTTTTCACCTAGCGTCCTCATCGCGTTCGGCCGTATAGTACCCACGCGTTACGAACGCTAATTCGCTCTCTCTGGCGGTCAGTTAAAAAAATGAGGATTACAAATAATTTGAATCGCAAGCACCACGATACGCCGGCGGCGAACATCATCCGGCGACCACCTGGCGTCTTCTTCTCTTTCCTTCGAAAATATTGCCCCGTCTCCACCGTCTCCGCACAGAGTCTGCTCTTTTGATTTTCTGATTATTGTAGTTGCCAGGAGTATTCAACTATAGCGAGATATCGCCCTATTGTCGAGGTAATAGATTTTTTACACTTCTTACATTCCTCAAAAGGAAAAGAAATTAGGGTATATTACTGAAAATTTAAGAGCAGATATTTATATTTAACTAATATACAAGAGAGCGAGAAGGACGTACCCATATTATTTTTGGATCTTACGTTTTAGTAGTAGTAAATAATAACGAAGAATGTTACTTTTGGTTCGACACAAACGGTGCAGCATCGGCTGACTATTAAATTCGAAGTCTTTAATGTATCATCGACTCTAACAACGTATTTCTTTTACCTTGTCCTATCTTTATTCTCTTAGATCATTGTTCTACATCGAAACTAAAGAATCTTTACCGTTGTACTCGCAACCTGCAAATATTATCCTCTATGCAAACAGTTTCGTTATTTTTATATCGATCCTACCATGATATCGGTAGACTTTGATTCTCGATGAATTCTTCTGCAACAACTGTTCGTGATCTCTTAATAGCCCAACTCGCGTTATTCATACGTATATTTCCGTAACAATCAAATTTACAAGCGTTCCGAGCAAAAGGAGAAACTAAAAAAGAATCGTTCATCCGTGAGCCTGTTGGTAGTTGGTCAGCCCCAGCGAGCATGTAACGACCGATGATTATTTTCGGTATTTTTCGCAAACGTCCACGACTAATAGCTCGTGACTGGAAACCTCAAAAAGCGTCCATAAATCCGGCCGGATTTTGTTTTCACGATTTAGTGACCGCTATTTTTAATTCATCCCGCGTAATTTCGAGAGCTTTAGCCTTGAGTGCCTCGATGAGATTCATGCTCCGCTAACCGGACCCGCTCGAAAACTATTCTCTATGTATTATACACGCTCATACATTTTCATTTTGAGGACGTGCGTCGAAAATGAAACAACGCTCGTTCTACGAATGGCTAGCGTGTGACACACGGTCATCATCATCGGAGTCGTCGTCGTCGTCGTTGTCGTCGTCGTCGTCTTCGTCGTCTTCGTCGTCTTCGTCGTCTTCGTCGTCTTCTTCGGCTTTGTCGGCTTCGTCGTCTTCGTCGTCGTCTTTGTCGTCGTCATCGTCGTCGTCGATGGCCTCGGCGGCGGCGTCTCCGACAACAAGCATCGGTGGATACGGGAATAGGCTTAAAAAACAAGATAAATGAGAAAAGGTGAGAGACACAGTGGCAGGAAAAAAAAGAGGTCACCGGCTATGTCTTCGAGCGTGCTTACTACGCTACTTTAGTTAATTAGAGGCAAAATAAGACAAGGTCTGAAGCAAGACTCGCAGATTCTTCTTCTTTCCACCACCCATTCGTTCTTTCTCCTTTCTTCCTTCGTGCGTTTCGCTCCCTTTAAGCGTTCACCTTTCCTCCCTCTCACGCTTCTCTCACTTATTTGTGTTTCCCTGTGTTTGTTTAATCAGGCGCCGGACTCAGTCTTCATTACTAGCACTAATTTATCTGCCTTGTCGTCCGACTCTTTCCAACCATCCGGCCACGATCTTTCTCGTCCATTGTACGTACGTAGGAGAAAACAGTGGCGTAACGAAATAACTGGGAGCCTTCGTTTCTGTTGAACGCGAAACCGAGATGTTTTATTGTCCTCGTTCCATGTAATTCGATGTAATCCTCCTCGAGCCTGCGTTCCTTGTTTTCTCGCCGGCTCCTTCTGCTTCTTCTCCCGTACCGTTCCTTTTTTTCCCCTGTCTTTTTAAGCATCATACATTTCAGCAATTTATTTGTAATCTCGGTACATTAATCACGGAGTGTGACGAATTCGAACGGTATGGGACGATGCGTGGCAATCTGGAGTCAATTTGCACGGAATCGACCAATTACTGGGAAATTTTCCTATCAAATGTACGGCAGAACTTACGGTAGCGGCTAAAAAACACCATCCTCTTTAATAATTTGCAAAGGATTAATTTTGTGACGATCTTGACAAATTTTATCCACAACGACACCATCCGCTTCGTTTAATTCCATCTCAATAAGAATTGATTTTCAAATTTCTCTATACCAGAAAGTCAGTTTCACTCTTCCTTTCGAGTCAGTTATCACATCCCGATACACGGAGAGAACGTTTTCGTCCTGGCAAATTTTAGATTAGCCAAATGCTCGAAAGGATTTGAGAACTAGAAAGATATTGAATCGACCATCGGTCGGGATCACCTCGAATACGAAATCTCAGGGAACAAATTAACTTGCGCGTTAAATTAACCCGGCTGTTCGTCGAATCGAGCGACGAAGCTCGGTAACGCGTCTTACCGTCCAGGGACAAAAGGGAGTTCGATAGCAGGATGAGGAGACGAAGAAGAAGAACGAAGAAGAAGAGTCGTACGGGGGGCTTCTGGATATCGACGGCAATATTCGTTAAGTCCCGCTAAGACCCTGTATGTGGTGTAGTTCGTTCATTCGGATTGCCAAGTCTCTTTCTGTCCTTTTCTCTCTTTGATTTCTCGCCCCTTGCCTTTCTTATCCCGACGACTCGTGGGAGAGGAAGAACGGCGACGATCGTTTCTCCGTTCTGTCTTTCTCACCCACGCGACAGACTTTAGGTCCAGGAATACCTCTATGCCGAAGGATCAGCGTGTCAATAAGGTGTTTGTTTAATTTGCGGATTTGTCTGCTTGCGCCTTCCACGCCCAGTGCCTCTCAACTAGCTAGCGTCAGCGAATTGACGAATACAAAGAGAGATATCTTGGATAGTTGGATTCATCGAAGATGCGATAGTAGTTTTGGAGAATTAGCAAGCTACGTAAGTGGTCATAATTGTTTCTACATCTTTTTTACATTAATATATAATTATTTTCGTTCGATACTACTGACTTTTCGAACAAATATTATTACACTCAACGTGAAATAATAATTATGTTACATTAGCTGATATCTGAAGGTCATTGGAAGGTCATATAAGGTCGTCGAGGTCGTGCCGATTGAATATTATTTTGAAGAGCCATGAAAGTCATTCTTCCTCTCATCGTCTGTGGGTGGATGTTGGAAAGTTATCGAACACCGCGAAGACGTAGCAAATACATTACTTTTCCAAGTGAGGTAGCATCGCGCATTGATGATATTGCACTTCTGAATGAGCCAAGTATGCACTTCGTTGAAAGAGAACTTCTGAATATGTTTTTGTTCTATGAAACATAAAGGCTGTAATTTATTTCAGACGCTGTATTTAGATAGATATGCCGTCGTTAATTTGATACGTTGAATTTGTAGTTTATGGCAATAAATGCTGTTGGATGCTATACGCGTAAACAAAACGACGTCCTAACGAGGTTTGTCGATATAATAGCGCGTATAGTAAATTTCTGCTTACCCTATTCGCAAGAAAGCAATTCGGATAAATCTTAAACACTGAACGTCAACTAGGTAGAAAGAAAATTCACTAGAACAATGAGAGATTGTATGAAGTACTAACCGTTGCTCCATCGATTAAAATAAATTGAAGCCTATAAAATATTAATACATCTACACGGTGACAAAAGTCTTTTCACGGAAATACTTTTCATAATACATCCCTCGTTATAAAACCTATAATTTCATTTTATTCTTCCGTGGACAAAACTTTCGTCGATGTCGTAAAAGTGTTTCCGTCGAATCATTCGATCCGTAATACGAGCAAATTTTAACGAAGCGCCACGCTGGTAACAAGCGAGCCCCGGCGACTCGCGGGTAGAATACGTTTCATTGTATGCGCACAAAAATCAGGAAATCACGTATTCCTCGGCATGCATAATTCTGGCACAATGCATACACGAGCGAAATGTTTTATCGTAATGGTCGTGACGTGCGGACGTCACGTAAGTCAACGCGATTATGAGAAAGCAGTTAACGTCATTTCAGTCGATTCCCATGCACATAAATACGCGGAGCGGAACCAGCTGTCCACCACAATGTGGAAGATCCTTCGATGAGACGAACAATTACATAAGGGACGCGACGTTCTCTCCTCTGCCAATAGACGGGAGAGAGACGGGTCAGCCTTTCGCCTCATTAAGCCGTTCTTTCCGCCAAATAAATGAAGAAGTTGCGCGGAATTTCAGGCCACCAGTATACGAAAGGGACAGCTATTAAAACGCATGAGAAGCATATTTCTGTTGGAAACAAATTCGAACTGTCCTCGCCACGAGAGCGGATTTGCTTCTCTTTACGCCCCAAGGCATGAACTTAAGAGAGCACGACAGTTTCTTCTTTAAACGTACCAAATTGTTCGTGTAACTTTGCCAGCAATGGTAGGTAGATCAGCGATAGGTGGAGTTATTATTTTGTTACATTCAGAGGATGAAAATCATTTAACTCTGCGATGGTGTGATAAACGGATGGTTAACAAAATTTCCGTTACCTCTAGCGTCAAATTCTTTCTCCATGTTAATTTACGGTGGCTACAAAAATGTGTATCGTAACATTTATTTAGTTAATAAGTTTGGTGCAAACGTATTTATGTATAACTAGATTGCGATATATGGAAAGGTAAAAAAACCATAATATGTCAAAACTAGCAAATCGTGGAAGTAAACTAATTTTCAAAATATTCATTCGCGTGCTTTCTATACAGATAGCAACGGTAACAGAAGGTCGCGTGAAACGAGTAAAATCGACGATTAAACGCCGATGGCATAGCATTTAAAGCGGTGGAATGAGTCCCCATCCTATCGAGATTACGCATTGTCTCTCTCTCTCTCTTTCTCTCGGAACTCTGGGAAATAGGGGTCGTTATTGCAGTGCAATGTAACGGCCATGAAGGTCATTGTTCAACCGTTTTTAGGGTTCGAGCAATGACCAGTTCCGGCGCGCATGAGAACGGACTGAAACAAAAGCTAGCAAACCTGTTGGAAACAATCGGCCACGGCTCACCCTTGGTTGGGGGAGCTTATAACGCTCAGAAGGGGATGAACAGTTGGGTGACTTTTTTTTGGCCTAAGAGGAGCTGCCATTGTGCGATACTCGCAACATGTGTGCCTCCGTGTTGTCACGATGAGATCCCCCGATCATCCTTCCACTATGTTTCACCGCGATTCCTCAGCTTCCAAAGATGCAACTCTTGTTTCTTTTTCTTGTTATAACGCAACGAATTGACGATTACGCGAAAACTTTCATAACGTATTTGGTCGATTAAACGGGCCAATTCGAAAAAATGAAAACTGAGTCACTGTAAATTACGCTATGTTTTAGTGTCAGATTATATATTTTGCAGGTTGTCACATACTTCGCCAAAGACGTCATTAGAAACCAAGGAATTAAGTTAATTGTCGTTAGGACAATTTCTATCTCTTTCTAGAAGTTACAAAGCGTCGAAGCTCGTAAAAGTATTATTTCCACTCTACTTTAAACGAAAACTTCCAAAGATATCGTAATGTTCTAACGACGAACGTATTAAGAAAACTGCAATATAAAGAAATATTCTGCAGGGACGAGCCTGTGCAATATTATACAAGATTTCCGGCTAATTCACCGCGTGTCTATCTCCCTCCACCGTTTTTCACCCTTTCTAGTCTCATCTACCTTCGATTCCTTCTTTACACGTTTCCCGTATTTCCCTCATTTTCCGTCTTCTTACACAATCCTCGGCTTTTCCTCTTACAGAATGAAGGTTAGGAAAGGGTGTGAGGCCACGGTGAAGGCGAGAGCATGAAGCGGGCAGAGGCGAGTCGAACGTAGGAAGTAAGCTGCTCGTGGAGGGGAAGACGGGGAACGGGGTTGGTCAGTGCTCCTTACTTAGAGGGTGGCGAGTCTGTTCTTAATTAACGCTCGCCTCTTTTGCTGCACACCCCTCGCCACCGTGGCACCGTAATGAGGCTCCTCGAGTGTGTGTATGTGTAATACGTGTGTGCGTCTATGTATACGCGATACGTAAGTGTCGGGCATGGCTACGAGCCAGTGTGGGTGACCTAGATGAGACGCGCCCCCGTCTAACTAATTCTTTTCTTCCGCGCTGACCACTAAAGTAAGTAGATGGCCGTGTACGAGGCATCGACGTCGGTGTGCGGATAGTTCCAAGGTATTCGTGCCGATTCCACCAGCGTCTGGAAACACGTACATGTATACATGGTGGATATATGCTCGGGCAGCGTGGCCATATTCCTCCGAGCGAGCCACAGCCGGCTACCACTTGTACAACTTCCACGTTACCTCGTGAGAGTTAGGTGAACGTAAACACTATACCGTAGCTTCCGTGCATTAAAGTGTATCAAAATGACTTTGCGTCGTGTGCCACTGTATTTCGTACATTAGCGGGCTGGATCGAATGTCACCGAGAAGCCTGGCTCTGCTTTTGCGCAGGTTAGCCGTACAACGGCTACGGTGCTATCGCAATTTGCAATCGATCCAGCGCTTGCTCTTAGTCCAGACTTTTCAGATTCAACTTCTTTCCATCGAATTCTTCCGTCACGATCGAACCAAGATTCCGCCGGGTGTGCTGGTTTCACCGACTCTTACGATTGTCCTTTTACCGTGTTTCCTCCGGACCAGCTTCGAAAGCTTCGACGTATTATCATAGAAATGAAGTTTATTTTCACGTGTTTCGTGCGACACGGTCTCTCATACGTTTTTCTATTAGTATCGTTTAATATTTATGGTAAAGCTATAGAGAAGCTACGGTAAAGCTGTGGTAAAGCAATCTCGTATTGAATTAACTATTTGATCACCTGGAGGGAAGGTAGTCAAAATGATCAATACGCTCTATATGCCTGAATTAAAAATTTAGAAACGTATAACACAGCGTATAATCCGTTTTATAGATCAACGATGTAAATTGACACTGTTCGTTAGATAACTGTCCACTGTCAAAAATATCAACGTCAAAGTATCAAAGTATCGTTTATGCTGTGAGAAGCGTCACTGGAAGAAAACCAAACGTGGGAATGGTGTAACGCAAGAGAAGGTCACGGCGCGTTTATTTCACGCGGGGCGTCACGTCCTAAACCATAAAATCGTTGGTTTCGCTAGCGAGAGACGAAGCGTTCGCCACAAAGAAAAGAAAAGACAGGTGGACGATCGACGGGCCCATTCTTCAGTCACATCCTGGGCTGGTCCCACCTCCGCCTTCTGCCTCCTTCCTGCCACCCCCTTTCCTAGCGGACCACGGCGTGGATAACAGCAATTAAGCCTTCCCCGTTAATAGAGACGATTGTGATTAATTATCGGATTTAATGACCGGCTACTTGTACTTGTAAATATAGGGACACAGGACGCGCGCATGTGGCTACACCGTAAAAATTAGAGACCATGATTCCTCAGGGTGCTCCTCCTTCTACTTCACCGATCTCCGCCTCCCCTTGCGCCTACTTCTTCTTCGTCCTCGTGTGTCACCGGTACGCGTGTGCGCCCGCCAGAGAGAAACGGCCGTGTCACACTCCGCTGATCTTTTAACCGGCAATCAAGCAGACCTGTGGGACCGTCCACCTTAGTATCCTATACGAAACCTAACCTATTCTGCGTACCAGCGTTCCAGTGTCTTTCGAAAAAACCTGTTTTAAGCAGCTTCTGTGTATCTGAATTTCGGAAGCTCACCCTCTCGGCATTTGGCCTTTAGTTACGCTTACGTATGGAAAAACAACGTTACACTAGTACGAAACACGCACACAGCTTATTCGTATCTTAAACGTGTTGTGTCTTATTCACACCTTTTTATTTTTCTCCTTCAGTGTATTACCAAACGTGATCGCGCTATCGTAATATCGTCAATAAACTCGTTAATATTCGATATAGTTCGATATTTTCACGTGCTAGTTGTTTGATCTCAAAGTGACGTATTAACCAGTTGGTCAACACCGCAATTTAATCCTATGGAGCGTGATCTCATAGCACATTAACGCTAAATAGTGGCAAACTGTCAAAATATCGTTCGAAGAAAACGCGTTTTATGGCTGAAACAGTGCGGACTGTAATAAGAATCCGGGACGCGAAGGCTTGAAATATCTCATTGGTTAACATTGTTTGTCGAGCAAGAAAGGCCGCAGTGTCTGAAGCGTGACTTTTAAATGCGCTCGGGCTATTTTCAACAACGATCTCAATGGAAAACTAGCGATATTATAAACATGCAAAGTGTAAGACGTTTGTGGATGAAAGGCTTGAATCACGGCCAAATTACCGTACATATTGACTAATCGGGACCGAGAGTATTATAGCTGGGCGAAGTTTCGTTTAAATGCTATGTACACCAATATTTAAATGATATGTATTTGTAAAATCGACCAACCGCAGCATATTTAAGTATTGTGCATGAATATGAGACGCCGGCGTGGGAGAGCGTGAGCTCACGTGCCGAAATTAACTGTGGCCTCTTGGCATTTAAAAATAATTGGTAATTATTGGCATTATTAATAGTTTCGCTGGCTCGAGCGGATGGCGCGTACAAGTTTGCAAACGCGCGTTCACGAGCTCGTTGCGTGCAATCGAACGTGTGTTTAAACCGCGTACGAAATGTTTTTCTGTCGAGTTTACTCGCGAGTCCGGAGAATTTGTATTATACTCGAAGATCGTAAAAATAATTCGATAAAAATGAAAAAAAGCGTTGGTGAATCTGACTCTTCTCTTGCAACTTCCATCGTGGCTACGCTATTTAATTACATTTTTCTTAACAACTTATTGTTATTCAGTGCCAAATGGTTCTTTTCGTTTGTATTATATGCATACATTAGATTTTTAAAGCTGTACATACATACGCGAAGAAATATAATATATTTATAATTGCTGAAAAATTTCCCCCATAAAACTAATTAAAGATGATTATCCTACTTCGTATGTGATTTTGTATAAAAATTATTTTTATACAGAAAGAATATCAGAATATCATTCGATATGAGAAGAAGTATCTAGAAAGGAAGGATAAGTGCGTAATATTTTTTGCCGATACACTATTCCGATGCAGAAAGTCCGTATTCCAAAAAGTTCATTTGACAAAGGAAGAAAATAGCGGTTCCACCTGGGAACGTAATCAATTCGATGGAAGAAGCTAGACGTGCTTTTTTTTCCTTCGACGAAGAACCGAGTCGTTCATCGAAGTATCGATTGGTTCGTATAATAATTACCTCCCCTGCATTAGGGGTGACTACCCCCACCACGATCCTAAACGAGCCACGCTGCCTTGTATTAGACTAGACTCGACGAGGGGTGAGTGAACGGTGGCGTACCCGGGCAAGAGCAGCTGTTACATTCTTTGAATCCTTTCGAGTCACGTTAATTAATTATTTATCCAGCTCGTAAATAACTATCGGCCGGTTGTTATAGCGAGCGTACCGCTCGATACGTCAAGTTTTCTCTGGAACTCAATCTATACCTTCTAAGAAAACGTGTCGCAACAAATACAACGGTAAAAGCTCCGCCGCTATATTCCGCAGAGCCTAATCAACCTTTCAAAGCCATTTAACCTCGATACTCACAATTTTCCAAGGGAAGACGCATAAACTTTCACGCGAATAATTTACTCGAGCCACGAAAGCTTGTTGGATGGATCGCGAACGAGCGAAAAGCGTAAGGCAGAAGACCCACTCTCGTCTTATCTATTATTCAAGATTAACAATTAGTCAGGCGGCTTTACAGCTTGAATAATTAACCGGACAAGACGAAGTGGAGCAAAACGGCGTTTTCTCGGCCGATTCTTGAGTACTCGTGACGGCGGCCAGTACTCTAACTCGGGTAAGCGCGCGCTACGAGCAAAAGCAAAGGAAACAGCACGAACACGAGCACGACAACGCGAATGGCGCTTCATGCAAGCGCGCTTTCGGATCCGGGATCCGTGAACGCACCCGCGCTTTCGCTCGACATGTCGGCCTGTCGGTTGGATGGGTGGGTGGCGGTCGGGTATTTTTGTATCTAATTATAATCCTCGGGTGAGGGAGCGAGGCAATCGCCTAAAATTAGAGCATATAGTCTAACCGGTACACGTCGCTCGCTATTTTATATTTTCCCGTCTCTTTCGCGCCCGTACGCGTGCCACCGACCACGCTCGCTCCCTTTTTCCTCCTCGGCTCACGCCGCGCGACTCGTCGCTCATCCTGCCAGCCGTTTTATCGCCTTCCCTCTACCCCACCGAGGTCATATCTATTGCTCTCTTTCAAAACCAACCGCTCACTCTCGTTAGAAGTCTAACAGAAGTCACGGGGAAAGCCGACGTGCGGGAATTCGTACGCGATTATCGCGCGTTACGTCCACACGATCCAACGTTCTGTCTCGTTGGAGTCGCTCCTTTTGTACGACCAAGCGTTATTATGGATGCGATGGTTCGCGACGAATATACACAGCGAATTTTGTATACGCGAAGAATGTTTGAGATTGGAAGATCTAAATGCGACACGTATTAACCCTTTGTATTTCGATCGTGATATAACGTACAATGAACAGATCGAACAGGTTTCTACAGTGACGCTTTTTGAAACAAACGGATCATTGAAATTTTTGAAAGGAAAACATTGAAGAAATATGGAGGATCTTTTAAATATGTTCGGAAGAAGAACATTAGATGGGAGTTGCAAGAATCTTCGGTAATTCAAAAAAACCGAAATTCATTTCTATTGCAATTATTCCATCTAGTACCGTCACGCTATACATATCCTAGACTTTACAATCAATATACTGACAAAAGCATCCAATTTTGTACATTTCATAGTACGACGATCAATCACTCGATCTACGCAGATGTTATCGTAAAATCTCAAAAGCAAAAGTTAGGAGAAAAGGTAGAAAATGGAGCCCTCTCCATTAGCCTCTACGCCACGCGATTAATGTGTCTCTTTCAAAGATATACATCCATAGATTTGGTCTTCCGGTCGCTTAATGGACTCCTTCGCGTCGAAGATCAACCGCGTAGGATCAAGCGGGTCGCAACGAACCGTTGTCGTATCGACGGGGGCGACTGAAAGGAGCGTCGTCCGGTAGAACGCGATCGTGGGGAAGAGAAATGCAAAGGGGTGAAAATAGAAGGAAAAAGAAATAATGATCCATAGTGAAACAATAACACGAGTGACAGCTTGTGATTAGCCGGCATAGAAGCATAATCAGGATAATGACGGGTTTACACCCTCTCTTCGGCTGCAAGAAAGGGAGCCGATCGAGTGACGGCGGGACGAGAGGACGGCGGTTGCACGGTTTGTCGAGTTAATTGTCGTCTAGCGTGTCGATGCGAACGTACCCCCGTCCAGGCACACGCAAATGTCACTGCGAGGCACGAGCAGAGGGAGAATAATAATAAAAAAAAAAAAGAAGAGAAAGGAGAAAAAAAATGAAAGTTCCTCGCGGAGCTGCCACGACAATTAAAGGGAAAAGCGGACGCGCGGGGCTGTTCCGTCAGCGAAATTGCGATGCTTCGGGGAACCGTAATGGACGGGCGATAAAGAAATACGATCGCGCGCTAATTGATGTTAAAACCACGACCTAACGTCTGCTTAATCGATTGTCAAATAGTTCAGCCACGAATGGCCGTAACAACACGACCGTGTTACGAAACCTAGTATGAAGATAAATTGTTTTTGAAGTAGAATTGAAACGTAACTGTGATTTTAGTGGCTAGCCCGTGTCCATTGTGTACGTATCTTTCTAACTTTCAAATATTTCGTACGTTTAAGAGGAAAATATGAAACTACTGGTAATATCTACGTGTGACTCTTTTTATTCTATATCGCGTTGGAATTTCTCTTAGTTTATCCTCTAATTTCCCTCTGGAAGTAAGCACAGAATTATAGCGAGTTGTCAGTAAAAGTACCTTAACTTGTATAAAATGGCCACAATGGGAGTTCTGGAGAAAAACAAAGACTCGTGAAAGAAATCAATATTTCTGTTAAAATAACTGGCCGACAAACATAATCTCCTGGCACAATCTAGTTGGTCGTATCTCCTCGGCGAGAAGCAACGATGGTCGTCTAAATATCCCTTTCTAGGAATATTAATTTCAAAATAATCCCGAAATTGTCAGGCCATTCACGGTACATACACGGAAAATTCGAAGACAAGAGCAAGATCCAATAAATCGTTAAATATACTACTAGCATATCTGTGCGACGAATCCTTCAGGAAACAATTACCTAGGAATTTAACTCGTCCGTAGAATTTTTCGATGCTGCCGAAGATTACGATCCACACGCCACCCATAAACGACGAAAAAAAGCAAAATCATAGAAAGAGACCAGAAACGTTGTAGAACGATCGGCGAACGCATGAAGCGTGAGTTTTTCGTGGCACGATCGAACGCGATGAAGATAATCGTAGGTTCGCAAGGTAGCACGATCTAACGCGATCGTGAAAAGATCGAGGCTCGACGTTGGCGAAGATCGCCGGGCACGCGGATAATAATCGTTGATTGGCATCGATCGAAAGTCGTTCCGTAGGTTTTATGGGAAAATCGGCTGACACGTGACGATCGTTGAACGATCGACAGTCGGCTCGGCCGTACGTGACTACGATCGTTAATCGCGACCGATGCAGGAAAAAGGGGGACGGCTAGAAAAATGCCGAAGAAACGCGGATAAAACGATAATTCGGTCAACGGGCCCTCAACAGGAAAAAAGATTTAATTTCCACGTGGATTATTAATGCGGAATCCGACTTCTTGCGTACGATACGTTTTCATGGAATCGTGATTGGAATACCGATCGTTCTATGCTTCATTGTGACCGCGTGAAACATTCAAACTCGATGACGCAACGCGGATCGTAATTGTGTGCGATTCAAAAACATTCAACTTGGTCCTACCTAAGCGATTCATTTTCGCAACAGAGGAATATTTCAGGAATATTTCGTATGTTCGCGTGAAACAATGACGTTAGTGTCCAAAGGCGAGTGCAGGCGGGTTGAACAAACTGACAGACACACGATTAAAGTCGGAGGATTCGAACAAATTTTTATTTGTAACACACAAACTTATATAACAAGAATTGGCGTAATCGTAAGTAGAACATTCTAGCGTATAATCAGACAGCTCGTGATCGGACGAAGCGACAAAGCGGGAGGCACTACGGGCAACCTATCTTCGAACAAGCGGTCATTGTCTCTTTATTGAACTTACGAACGATCGGCTTGGTAGATAACGTTTTGCCAAAAATTTCAAAGGCAAACCGTTCGGCTCGAATTCGATGGTCGCGATAAGGAATCTGCTTGTTTGGAAGGGACACGACGTTCACAATAACAGGCACGATCAAGCAAATACACAGACAGATTCATAGACAAAGTGCTACGCGTACGTGCAGGAAAAGAAAGATAGGATGGAAGAATTTTTGACCGCGACGCAACCAGCTCGGGTCGAGCTGCCGAACGCGTGGATCGAGGCCTCGCAGAATTTCGGATTTCTCGAAGCTGCGACTGGTCTAGGCCATAAGAACATCGTTAAGATTATATTTAGGCATCGTAAAAGAAAATATGCGCCCGTTGGAGCCAAGTCGCTCATTACGTGAGACAGCATTAACGCCGCCGTACAACCAGCGAGTTTTCAGCATCGTATACTCGCGTTAAAATATATATAGTTAGCGATCTACGTGGTAAACCGGTGGGTCCAAGGTGTTATTCGAAATTTCATGCAATTAGCTGCAAGCGTTTGTCCACGAGGCATAGTTTATCTCCCTCTTGAATTCTTGCAACGTTAAATTAAGAAATACCCAACACGTTACATGATTTTAAAGTAAAGCAGCATAGAAAGGTAGGAAAAGTTTCCTTAACTAAACGAATACCGATCTTTCTTTCTGCGCCGTATTTCCTTCTTATTTTCCTTTCGTTTCTTTTTTCGTTGGTCGACGTGGATTTTTACGAGACTCCGCTTCGAGGCAGAAAAGTCTTCCGCGCTGTTCACCACGGGATTGTAACGCGGTCCTTGAAACCCAACGATGCTCTTCACTGTCTGCGAATTTCTAGGTCAATGCTGTCTACCGTGGCCGTTGCACGGGAAAAGTAACTAGTCGCCGTCTTCGAAAACAATTTCAACTACCGAACCAAGATGCCAACCCCTGGGAATTTTAATTGAAGCAGGATTTCCGTTGCTTAATGGACGCTTTAGAAGCTATCAAAAATATGAGACTTCAATTTGAGCAAATTATTATGCGGAATATTTATACCTTTAAATCCAACTAGTAGGTATCTTTCAATCGTAGCCTATGATTCATAGGCGATAATAGTAGTATGGAGTAAACACGAATTAGTTTACGTAATTTTATCTCGACGCAAGCTATCACAGTTGACCTATGATCTAACGAAAGTTGTATCCGAATCGACAAACACCTACAATTTCGGTGCAAACTAAACAACAAGCACGAAGAAATTTCAAATGTTTGCAAGGCGATTCTCAAGATCGAGCTTCCGAAATCAATCAAAAGAATCCGATTGCTCGTCAACCTCGTGACAACGAATCAAACGCGCATCAACGTGGCGAAACCCTCTCCGCGCGACGAGCGATTTGGCCGCGGCGCTACGACAAGGGAGGTAGGTTTAAAAAAAAAAAGGGATAGAATACGACGAGTGGCGCTTGAAGAAAAGTCGGAAACAGCGAAATTCGACGAGCGGCCCAAAGGGGTTGGTCGCGGAAAATCGCGAAGGGCGGGTCGCGAGAGGAAGGTAGACATCGGCGGGAAGCAAGGGGCGACCAGGGGGTGTCGGTGTGCGCGTCCCCAGGGTAATGGGAGGCGGGGGGAGCCGGTTTAGGAAGGGGGGTGGAGGATGGTGGCAGAGTAGGGCCGGCGAAAACGCGGTATGCAAAGCAGGCGGCGAATTTAAACGGTCCTGCGCAGAACGAATGGCCTCACCTCGTGCTACGCTCCCTCGTTTCTTCTCTCTCGGCCTCGTGCTCGCTCGCACTCGCGCGACCACGTCTCTGGATGCGACTTCGCGAGCACCCACACGCAGGTACCACCAGAGGGGCAAAGAGAAACACGCCGAAGGAGCGACAGACACCGAAACAGACAGCGAGGCGAAGAGAGAGGGAAGCAGCGGAAGAAGAAGAAGAGGAAAAGCGACACGGACCGAGAGTAACGCGGACAAAGACGGAGAGAGTGACCGCTCTCTGGCTCCCTCTCACGTTTCCTCACCGGTTCTCTCTCACTTGTCTCCCCGTGGCACACGTGCACGCAGCGAAACTACGTTCTCCTGTCAGCAGAACTCCCGTTGCGGCCCGTACGACCTGCGAAGGACCGTGTGTCCACCTGGACGCGGCACTCGCGCGACGATCCTCTCGGCCAACGCGTATAATATCCCTAGGAAGCGTGGCAACCTGTCCGCTCGACGGACCACCGCGACGAAACAACCACGTCTAGGCGCGTTACATTCGATCGCGTTGACCGCGACGACGTTTTCCACCCGGATTCGAGTAAAATGGCTGCTCTCGCCGCTGCGGCGCGCCCGAGCTTACTGGCTTGCCTCCCTTCGTTTGGGTCTCCACACAGACAGACGCGCGATCGCTGCCACGCGTGTGTGCGGATGCACACGTACGTCGGGGGCGCACACGCGCATGTACACGTTTGCCACGGAGAGGCACACGCGCGCGACCATCCCGACCGCGACGGTACACGTATATAGAACGCGCGGCCTCGTGTATACACGCGTGCTCCCACACGTAGCTTCGTGCACGCACACGCGAGACCGCTTCGCCCCCGCCAACCACGCGCGCACGTGTCTGCGCGCAGAACAGCTGAGCGGAAAGGAACGCGCTTCTTTCTTGCCTTTCGCCAACTTCGCGTCTCGCGCTTTTCGATCTTTCTTCGACCATTCGGTACGCGCCGTTCCTCTTCCCCGTTCAGCAGAGTTCGATCGGATGCGCGGAGACTTTCGTCACATCGATCCGATCGATCGAAAGAGGCGAGGATCGTGGAGTGCGCGGTGCCATTTAGCTCGAAAGTTTCCAAGTTTCAGACGCGACCGAGCAGAATTTAAGACGATTCGACGCGCTGTCGGAGAGATTTAATTGTTCTCTGTTCGGTCCGCCTTCGCGTTCGATACGGCCACCCATCCGAATGTCAAGAACCACAGAGCCGGATATAAAGAATCCCACTTTTGCTCGCGGCCGCGGCGTTTTCTCGAATCTCCGATCCCGTCGGAGAAACTTCGATCGCTCGACACGCCAGCTTGGAAAGTTGCCGCCCGTTATTTTATCCGGCATGACGATACCGCGATCGCGAATTTACGACTGGCTCGTAAAGGCGCCTGGTTGCGTTATCCTATCCCGGCCCACCGCGTTAAAGACACCACGCGGACAGGCAATCGCAACAACGTAAATCGAAGATCTAGATTATCGCGCCAACCGGTGCACCGTTTCGTCGTCGTGGTTAACGTGACTACGGACTCGCGCGTTTAATTAGATCAGAGTGGATCGAAGCTTGGCACCGAGACGTACGTCGACGGCGATACTTTACTCGTCGCGACCGCTGTGTGCCAGAACGGAATGTCGCAGCGAATGAAGCTGAAACGAGGATGAGCTCATTTGCTCTGACGTATTTAAGAAACACAAAAGATCCGCCGAAAGTAAAAAAGAAGAAGGAAAAACCTCTGCCTCTATATCGTTACTGACAGAAAAGCTTCGAGTCGTAACGCGGTAGACAACTGCAGTAGGGCAGAATCGTCTGGTTTTCTGCATTCTTTCAGCGCTTCGTGCTATTGTGGGCATTATGAGTATGCAAATTGACGAAGAAGGATAACGGGTGCGTTGACCAACCTATTAGTAGACACAGGTCGCCTCGATAGTGTCTGCTTATTGACGTAACGGTTCTCGGTGACGATTTTCGTTTCGTTTCGGAGGTGGTGGTGGACGCGGGGGCAGCGCGTTTCACATCGATCGTACAGGCATGCTCGTTACGTCGGGATCGTACGATTTCTAGAATTAATTAGCCGCGATAGATCACGTCGCGGCTTTTTCACCGTTCTCCTCTGACCTTTTTTCTAGCCGCGTGCACGAGAAAAAATATCGTAATTGCTTTGCGTGGGTAAGAAAAGTTGATTACGCTAACGGTATCTCGGCTTCTTTTATCGGAGAACTTGCAGCGGAACGACGACCCAACGGTCTACCACAGTGAAAACGAAAACTATTCACTGCGAATGTTTAATTTTCATTCCGATTGATCTTATACTTCAAAAATTTGTACGTAACATTTCTAAGGAAAGATAACGCGTTACTCGTTGGTCGCTTGATCGTTTATCTATAGTCTACGGGTAATACGAGTATTTTCCTCCTTGTCGAGTATCTGCAGGACGAGGTGTTCGGTATGGTTTTTGATGTTTTTATCGTTGGCTCGTAGAGGCCGATAGTTCTATCGGTGCTAATACCCTAAGTGCTGTGTGCCTCGGATTAATTTCATACTTCGCGACGTGAAAAAAATATAGCGGGGCCGACGAGCACCACCTTCCCCGGCAATTTGATCGTTTATCACGATCAATTAAATTTCCTGCGCGGCGACGATAATTGACCAACGCCATCACCCTTGTACCACGGTGTCGAGATAATCTCTGGTGCAAGTGCCGATAAATGGCGCATTCGCGTGAATGGCGCATTCTGTACCGCGCTATCATTATTTTACGAGATACGTTTTAAGCGTAATAAATTTTATTGTGCTTCTACCGTCCACCTCCTCCACCCTCCCGCTGCCATCACCATCGATTCCTTGGCCTTCCTCGAAACAAGCTCGAGCGTCGCGGCTCCTCGCGAACAAACCGGAACCGGTAAACAGATTTTCTAGAATTCCGGATGGTAAACGAATCGAGGAAAAATCCTGGCATCGCTCGCGATCGCTGGAAATCGTAGCTATTTCACGAGTAACCTTTCTTACTTTACGCGATCTAATCGTTGCGAGAGCCGGACGAAGCTTCGAAAATTTCTATCGCCTCCTTATTATTTTTACCGTTCTAAGCGAGTGTCGTAATAATTACTATTAATTATTTCTTTCATCAAAGTTGAAGTCTATAGTCTAACGAATTAATAACTTATTAAACGAATATATAAGAAGCAGATTTTTTAGTTCTCTATCAATCACGAACGTATTAGAGAAAAAATGAAAGAACCACGTATAGATACGTAGTTCCTCGCGATTTGACCACCTCGCCTCTCTGTATTACTAGCACGTATATCCCATAAATATGTCGTAAATTAATGTTATAAATCATATAACAGGAGACAATAATTACATCTTTCCGTTCAATTTGCCATGACACGCATACAAATAGGGAAATATGTACTTTTTTTATTGAATTGACTACGATGACATTTACATACGTTATATCGTGTTCCAAGTTGCTCGTTGAACTATAATTGCCAGAGAAACCGAGATATTTCAACGAATTATTCTTTAAGAAATGCTCGTATTATTCGAGATGCAACATAAGCATAGTGGCTGAAGGTAGTGTTGTGCAGCTAGGAATAGTGCCGGTGATTTCCGCGTCGCGACGCTCGCGACGGGCTCGTCGTTGTAACGCGGTGCCGGCCACGAGCACGCGCGACTATACAAATCAATATTTTCTACATATCTCACGAGTTTTCCCTAATTGGCCGGCTGCACGAGCCACACCACTCGACATGGCCATGCCGCGTTTTTATGATTGTTTGCTGGAACCACGTATCTCGATTGAATCTGGAGGATGCGCGTCATTTCTTGTTTTTCAAATAAAAACACCTTTCAACTGTCGTCAACCCTGTGTCGCCGGGCAAAAACCAACTATGACAGAATGCTTGGAAAAACTTGTTGTTCGTCAAGCGAATCAACGTGATCATCCCTTTTGTTCCTATTATTGGATCGTTATGGTAGCGGTCTTAGTAGATGCGTTGCAAATATGCAAGGCATATTTAGATCATAATCTTCGTTACATTAAGAATGTTGGTAGAGTGGCAGTCACACTCAGATAGATTCTTTTCTACATAACTTTATAAAATATTTGAATAATTAAAAAAAAAAAAAAATGATCTATAATTTTTCGCCTTTTATCATTTGCCTACATTTTTTACCAGACAAAACCTACAGCACGATACTTCTCATGATTCATTTTCAATACACTGTTCGGATATGCAAATAATCGTATAATATTTCCATAGGTACAAAGTGGAACGACGATAAAAACAAATGAAATTTCCAAGTAAATATACTTGTGATAAATTACAGTTGTGTAACCGCTGTAATTTTCCTTTCGAAATGACTCTGATTTTCTACAGAATTTAAAACGTCGTTGAATATTCTACGAATTCTACTACAAATCGTGTTTACAAATGGATTATTCGTCCTCTAACTGCTTCCAATTGCCTCAGTTAACTCTAATTGTAGATAAACTAATTTCTTGATAGTCAATGTCGATAAGCAATATTCCATCTGGTGTCCTCGCGTGTGTTTGATCAGTAACGTAAGCATTATTTCGGACGGAATTTTCGGAAAGAAGGAGAAACTATCTTCTGAGAAATTGCAGACGTTCGTCCACACGGTGAACGAGTTCGGAGGTATTATGAAATAAATCTCGTTATTGCTTGGTCGAGAAAGAAAAGCGGGCGGTCAGTTTTAATTAAAGAACTCGGGGCGTCAGCTGCTCCTTGCCAACGGCTCGCTGGTTTCCCTTCTTTTCCTTTTTTTTTTCCCCTCTCTTTCTTCCAGTCGTGCATCGCGACCGATATCGCCTACGTATGTGCCATAAAACCCACGGTTTCGATGGGAAAAATAGTCACCGAACGAAAACGGTGACTCGTCAATGCTACACTATATCCGTAAATCGAAGTACAAGCAAGTTCATTAATATCACGATCATAGTAAATCAAGTAAATCTCTTTCACACGCGTCATACGATCAACGTGACGTTACGTAAATCAATTTTATTTAACGTTTTACGAACCGACGTAAACGCTAATATCGGTAATTAATGTCTTATATCGAGCCATAAATTAAAATGAAATTCATAACGAAAGAATATGCCAATTAGACTTTCATACGTACAAGGAAACATGCTTTTGAAGAGCGAGAAATGGTAAATTCCTGTCCTCGAATTAGTTCAGATAACGATGTAATTGCGCAATCGATAATATATTGCAACTTTGTATAAATAAAAAATAATAAATACATCATGCATGAATACCGTAAAGTTAATAAATGTCATCGTTATTATTCCTCTTATTCTATCAAAGATTATTTGCTATCACATGCAGATGAATTTTTTATGTTAATATATTTATAATTTGTTACGTATACGTTCTAAGGCGAAAGGATCGATAAATTTTCTTATCGATAAAATAAGAGTAACGGATAAAAATGAAAGCGAATCGTAAACTACACGTAAGAGGCTGCATTCCTAATAATTTGCACACTTGGAAACCTGTCGCACATATAACCATCGATGTCTCATCGCGCCACGTGGATCGTAAAACTAAAGACTGACTAGCATCTTGCTGGAGGTACTTAACGAATAGGTAAAAGAGCTCGAAGAGCAACGGGCAATCGAAGAAATTGCCAGTGCAATTTTATACGAACGGGCGGAGAGTAAGGAGGGAGGGACGCGTCGCGTTCTAGTTAATGCGAAAAATATTTACAACGGTACACATGTCCACGATCAGAAACACACCCAAGATGACGCTTTTATTATACCAGCGAATGTGCTCCACGAAAGCGTGTACTACATCATAGACGTAACATTTTATGGGTCGTACCGGTGACCTTATGAGGCAGCCACGGTGAATTCTTTAAGACTCCTGCAGAGATAATATAATCCGCTATAACGCGAAGCCACCGAGTAACCGAGTAACCAAACATCACTGGGATCCAATAAAGAACCGTACTTGACGAAATAATGCTAGACTACTGGCATGGAAAGTAGACATAATTGACTCGGTAATGACGAGGTAAACGGACAGTTCTATTAAGCGCTGTAGTACGTACGTGCTGAACATGATGGATACCACCGCGTAACTACCTGCAAAAATAATTACTTTCACATTTTCCATGGGGCCAGGCAAATGTCAGTGTAACCGGTGAAATTCGTTTTTTCACGAAATTTATCGACCGATAGAAATATTCTTTCTTACGAATAGTTTTGGATAGTCCAAGTTCACATTAGGAACGGTTACGTGGTTAAACAGGCAAAGTTTTCAAAAACAACGATTTGCGTGTACGATGTGTATGTTTTGCGATCTAAAACTTGCGGGCTGCGGGTCGCACACGGTCGACGCGTTAAGTGTCATAAACAGTGACAGTCCAAGAATTTCCTACTTATCTTTCAAGTTACAATAATAACGTAAAATATAAAATACTACATGCGTTATAAGCGTTAAGCAATTTTACCTTTTAATAAGATATACATTTTACATTTTACACGCGTTATGTTATACATTTTATGTAGGTATGCCATGTTGAAATGCGTATAATATATGACACTATCTTAGCGCTGTGAATAAGGCTTACAAAATCTGTTCCGTAGGTAACGTGCGCGTTAAGAAAAAAACCCTACTTGCAAAGAGAACAAGCGTGTTGAAAGCTAAAGTGAAAGAAATAGTCAGAGAACGTTATCCGAGAACACGAAGCTCATAATTAGAAATGGAATGTAATAACGAACCGAGCGAGCGTTTCTTGCCCTAGAAACTCGTTTCTGTCGTTGCGAATATGCAGCATCGTGGCCTACAATTCCGTGAAATATCGCCAAGCTGTATGTCTCAATTAGCCACGCGTCGCAATTAGAACGTCATTTTCGCGACATGTTTTAAACGGATCGCGTTAAAGTCTCGGGCCAAGCCAAGACGAGAATCGAAGGTACCTAGAGCCGGGCAGCAAGACGGATAAACGCGCAACGAGACGAAACGCGCGTCCTCCTCGTCGCGGAACAAAGTTACTCAAAGTTGTAGCGAAGCGTCGAATGGACCTAACGAGCAGCAACGAACCGCCAGAACGAGCATCACCGTGCCTCATTAGTGACTTTTAATTTTCCAAAGCGAGTCTCTCTCCTTCGAGTACTCGGAAACGACCACTAGGCGTTGTCGCTGTGAGAATAAAAAGAGCGCAGAGAAATACAGAGATGAAGGAAGAAAGAAAGAGGAAAAGAAAGAGAAACGGCAACAGCAACACGGCACGGTGCGGTGGCCCGCGCGCCATTGTTCCCTCGGTTCTTTATTCCTCCTCCACCTCCTTCCTCCTCTTTTTCTTCTGTCCTCGCGCACCGTGGCTTTATTGTGTTTGAGCTCGACGCTCCACTCTTTTGTTTTGCTTCGCGCGCCATTAGAGGGGCTAATTGCCGCTCATACGCGATCGCCTTTTGTTTCCTCCTTTTGCCACCTTTTCTCCGGGAGTCCCTTCACCCAACAACAGAGTTTCATCTCTCTCACCCCTGTCGCGACGTCGCCTGTGTCCACTTCATGCCTTCCTCTTTGCGGCCACGAGAACCAGAGAGAGCTGAGTCATATCTCCTTCTTGCACCACCCTTGTCTTCCTCTCGCTTCTGTCCCGTCCAATACAGTCGGGAACTCGTCGTTCCGTCTTCTTCTCGCCGGGAAACGATCGGTTTTTATCATCTTCCCCTCGCGATCTTCCACGCCATCCCATCGTTCGCGTTCCACGCTGACTTTCCGACTTGGCGCGATTCTGCTTCTCTTTTCTACCGGCAGCTTTTCTCTGCAAGGAAAAGCGAGAGAGCGAGAGCGAGAGCGAGAGCGAGAGCGAGAGAGAGAGAGAGAGAGAGGGAAGAAGAACGTGGGAAGGAGAACGAGGGAAGACGAAGAGACGCGTTTTAACGCCTCGGTGACCTTCGTCGATGCTTGTTCTTCTTCTCCGCGGTGTTCCTCGGATTGTCGCGGTTGCGCGTGTACGACGTTCCTTTCTGATTGCCTAACTAAAGCGAATTCATTCGATCGATGCATCATAGTTGATAAGATTAGACGATCGATTTCTCGTCTATGCTGGCGGTTGTGTGTAGAAACGATCGAACGTGAGACGATTAGATGATCGAGCGCGGCTGTATTACACGGTGAAAGAAGAGACTTGTTCTTTGTACGGATGCTTCCAGCAAATTAACGACAAATCGGAATGAACACGCGGAGATGAGGCAAGATAACGGTTATTAAGAAACGCGATATTGTACTGCGTGTTTGAAATACCAATTTTTGTGTCGAACTTATTGCTTTCAGGGAAGCAACTGTTTTCGACGTTGTAATTTATGGGCTGTGGAATGAAGATTCAACCTTGAGCATTGGATGTGCTTAGTGGGATCGAGGATTTTATATCTTAATTCTTTGTTAATGGGTTTCCTCCTCGAAGATAAACCGTAAGCTACGCGTCAACCCTCGTTTGTCCCCCTTTTGTTTCTTAGAAATAAAACGATGACAGTGACCGAAAGCTACTCTATAACGCGAAGATAAATATTTTCAAATTCTTTAATTAAACATAACGATAAAATAACGTACGGGATATACTGAATTCAACATATATTGACACAGCGTGCGAAAACGCGGACGAGTTAAACGAGACTCATCCCTTGTTTAAAGAAGAGTGAAGCCAATGTATTGTAGCAGACGAGCACACAAAATTTGAAAAAATTGCAACAAATCCACAAAGAATTCTTATGAAAAGTTAGAAAAACGAGTGCAGCTTAAACGTATCCACGGAAGAATAGGGATATCGAGGGAAAAACGAGGAGCAGCCCGAGGGAGGCCCATAACCAAGAGAGAAAAGATCCAGCAACGGGATAGACGGTTTTAATTCGGTGGAAAGCTAATAATTCCGGTATTGTGCGATCCTTACCAACGTTATTGTTTCCCTGCGGGGCCTCGCGCAGAGGACTCTTCTCGTATCCTGCTTCCATCGTTCTTTTCAATCGAGCCGAACAATGAGAAGAAGAGCCAGTTCTCTTCCTTTTTCTCCTCCGTATATATATATATATATATATATATATATATATATATATATATATATATTGTAGCTTAATTATTGGTTTTATTATGATTTTGTCCTTCTCGCCGAGAGCTTGCTCTCGCGGTCATCATCCCACTGGCGAAGGAAAAAGAAGAAAAGTCGAGAAGGCAGAAAAGGAGAGACGGTGAACAACAAAAGGAAGAAAAGAAATAAAGACGAGAGAAAGAAGGTGCAGTCTCGATGACAATACGCTTCGTTCTCCCTCTGCCTCTGACGCTTATTAGAACGAAGATGAGAAAGGACTTGGAGCGAGCAAGCAGCTTCATTATTAATTTCGAGGGGCTTGACAACGACCATCGACACTCTGGCTTTGCTCCGCCAAGGTCACGCGTGCCGATTAACCCTCTCGTGGCAGTATTTTAAAAAAGGCAAGGAGGGTGGCGTATGAATAGGGTACCAAAGTCGCTGCACGAGTCTCGATCGTTCGATGCCTGTCATTTATTATTTCATTGTGCCTCGGCTCGTTAAGCCGGCAACATAAACTCCGATTGTTTTCGGGTAATCGAGTGTTCATCGCGTGCGGGATGCACATGAATGAGAATAAGCATTGATAATGTTTTTAGAATAAATAATAGTTCTTTGTTTGGAAGACATTTAAAATGAAGATTCGAACGAAATTGAAATGGAGCAAAGCATTGGAATTACGAATGCGATAACCATTTTGTGCAAATACGAAAATTAATCTGTAATATTGAATTTTGTATTCGTTACGACTCTAATATCTACTATTCTAACAAATTCAAGAAAACTTCATTCATAGATCAGTGATACGAGAATTTCACAATTTCTAATTATTTCCGATATTACTAATTTCTGACGTAAATATCCATTCGCTTTATTTTCATGTTGCAACCTTGTAACGAGTTAAGATCCCGGAAATCGACGTATTCTCGTCGCGATAAATCAGAGTAGTAACAAGGTAGCAGCGACTGAGCAATTCCGACATTTACACAATCATGCCAAGCCAGAAAATTGTCCACCTTTGTAAAATTACACGGTCCTGGTTAGTTCCTGACCGATTTCGATCCGCGAGCGCGCACGTGAACCTGGGGGTTGAAGGTATCCCCCGAGATATTCATCGAAAGAAATGAATTCGCACGAAAGCCGCGCTCGAGCTCGGCCGTAATCGCGTGATTGTAACATCGTGAAGCGCGGTAATTACGGTGCCGGCGCGAGCTACGACCGATTTTCTCGGAAGCGATTCGAAAAAGGCGAAACGTCAGCTGACCATATTGTAGTTTACGCGAAAGAAGGGTACGAGGTAAATGGCAGGACCCGAAACGCAGGCGAAACGCAGGCGGACAGAATGTTTCGAGCGAGGAGGACGAACGTGTTGGTCGAGTTCGGGGACACCAGAAGGGGAGGAAGGTGGTGAAGGAGGAGGCCGAAGCCAGGGAGGACATGGCGTGTCCCCCGTAATTATAGCAACAATAAAACAATTTTGATAATTATCTCAACTAGTGTATGGGAACACACGACATTACAGCGGGCACGGGTATAGAAACGGAAAGAGAGACGCACGGCGGAGAAAGAGAGCGGGGTAGGGGCGGAGAGGAGAGAAGAGAAGAGGAGAGGAGAGGAGAGGAGAGAAGAGGAGAGAGAGAGGACACAACGACCGGGGCAGAATAATGACAATAATTACCATTTATATGCAAGTGCCGTCATTACCTGCACACGAGCAGAGCACGCATTCAATTTCGTATCTAATTTGAATAATTCAAACAAATCTCTCCTTCCTGCCCTCCTTCCTCTGCACGCTTTATAATCCCAATAAACGCGACGAGACATCGACAGTGATTCGCTTTTTCAGTGCTTACGAAGACTCCTTCTCTACGTTTACCTTGATTCCCTTCTGCGCTGCCCAATTGCACCGGTAACAATCGTTCGCTATCTTTTTTATTAAGCTAACGAGAGGCATCGTCAATTTTCCTTTTGTTTCCTTTTTCTCTTTGGATAATCGCGTGCGACGTTTGTTACGCTGCGATTCCACCGGTAAACAACGGAAGAATTATTATGTACCGTTTCTGCGATAATTAGTTGATACGTATTCGTGAGACAGAAATCCGGAAATCCGATAGCAACTAACGATCACTCGTGGATTACGACTGTAACGATTTACGATAAAAATGTATTACACGTGTTTCTAGCGCTGTAAGCAGCTTTGAAACGTGCATCGATAATATCGCTGATCGCTTCAAATGGGACGTCAAGTACTAAAACAGTGCCGACCTATCGCTTTAAATTCAATGGTGTGACATAAAAATAATTTCCTCCTCGATTGGATGAGATCGACGCGAACGAGACGCGAAAGGAAAGCGAATTAAATAAATAAGTAGGTCGTAAATTCTCGGAAGCGTTATGCATCCGAGGCACCGGCAGATTTCGCTAAATCAAGCGCAATTACCGATCCGTCGTCTCGTCTGAACCTGCAATTCCCCCATTGCCCTTACCTTCGCAACGATTCCAGTTCCTACCCTGGAATCACTCAATCCCCATTTACCTCTCTCGTTCGCGCAATGTTTGCGCGCAGTCATGGCACCAGCAAAGTGGCCCTATCAATATTAATCGCAATATTTGCCTGGCATGCTCTTCGTCGCACTCTCTATTACCAATTAATCCGGTCGTGCGAAGTATGCTGCGAACGAGCAGATAGGCCATAACGCGCGAGATGAAGCGAGGGAACGAGAGAGTAAGAGTGACCAGGGGACAAATAAAAATGATGGAAGAAGAAAGACGGACAGAGAGGAAGAGAAAGAACGGGTGAGACAGTGAGACGGTGAAGGGGAAAGCGAGAGGTGCCAGAGAGAAAGAGAGAGAAACGACTCGTTGACGGGTTAGATATTGTGTCAGCCGAGTCGTCCAGCATTAAAAGTAATTACGACGTGATTGACCGAGGGCCCGTTGGCCGAGGGTGAGGCGACGCCGAGGGGAAGGCTAAATCATCGGAGTGACGCACGTAGCTCGTTGTTGCCTCCCAATTATACAATCAGCGAGACCAAGCAGAGGAGAAGCGAGAGGGAAAAACCGAAAGATAGACGGAGAGTGGGAAGGCCAGCCCGTGTAGCAGAAGAAAGAAGCAAGGAATATACTTGGATCTTGTATCTCGTGACGGACGAAAGACGAGAAGAGACGGTGGCGGAATTACGTCAGGAACGTAGTGGGGCAGCCGTGGTCGTTCGAGTCGGCGAAGATCGGTGCCATCGCAACGATAATTGCCAACCGGAACCACTAGCGCGACCGGGGATGGATCGAGACTTTCCAACATCGACTTTTCACAGCTACTTCCAAGGACAACGTTTGATACGCGTGAACGTTTCAGATTCGAGGGAAGGTGTTTGAATCCGCCCCTGTGCAAGATGAGAAGACGGAGGACGGAGGATGAGAAGAACACGGACGAAGGAAGATGGACCGATCGCGATCGTTATCGTCTATTATAAAGTCGAGTAAGTTGGCCTGTGATGCAGCTGCCGTTTTGTACGGCGATGACGACGGTGGTTTATAAGTCGTGATCTAGAAACAAATGAGCCATTGTGGAGGACAATCGTTCCGTTAAGGACGGGAGGAGGGCCAAATAGGCGTGAAGAATCGAACGACCGAGCTGGCAAGAAGAAGTAATCGATTTCGAGATGGTTTCCGTCGTACTGCGACGACGTCTAATCCAACCGTTGCAAAAGGAAAACACATTTCGCGCTCGAACACCTCCCAAGTGTTACGCGCTACCATTCTTCATCCGTTTAACGTTTGTTCCTCTCCGTGAATCAACGTGCGAGCTTTATTTAAACGTTTCTATTCTTACGTTACTTTTCCACCAAATTGATCCTGTAATATCGAAATAACAAAGATACAAACTTGGACGAAAGTACTAAAACTGTTCGGCCAGATATAAAAAGTGAGTCGAAGAATGCTAAGAACAACGGAACGAAACTGAACGATACCACACCTGTACTCAATTAGGTCGAGTATTTAACAGGTAGGTACACACGTAACACCGGAAGAAAGGGAAACAATAATGTTTTGATTTTGTTAGCGGTATTGTTCCAACCATAGTCTTGTGTACCCTTCGTTTTAAGTACTGGACGCTTGAGTATTTCGCGCTATGAAGTACACGCCAATTGAGAGACAAAGGGCAGCACGAGTTGGCAAGGGTGACTGGGTATGACGATATTACAATAGTTTCTATGAAGCCTTTTCTTCGAAGCTATGGCCATTAACGGCGCCCTCTTCCTCTTTCTGCCGATCGTTCATTCCGTTATTTTACTGTTTCACTCAACTTTAGAGCCTTTTCAAGGTTGTACTCGAAGACATTCATCGTGATAAATAGTTTCTAACGTGGCGCGAGCACAATTAACGGAACCGTTTTCACGCGGCAGCGACTCTTCGTGGCGGTTATTCAGAAAAATCCGCTTTGTTGCATGGGAAAATACCAGACGCGAATTTTTTCCCTTTCGGGAAATCAATTTCCTGCCGAAGATGGATATTTTATCAGCGAAGAACTCGAGGACTTTGAATCGTTATTTACGATGAATGTGATAATTGAGCGTGAAGTATAGATACGTTACGTTATTGCAAAACGAAACGTGAGAGCAAATTAATCGAATCCATAGTTCGTTGCCATCGAGCGCACAACAAAGCGTCGTACATATTAACTTTTGAAATCGTCGATCCACGTCGCAAAGCTAATTCGTCGGTGAAAATCGGTGGACACTGGCGAAACGACTTTGTGCTCGTTTATTCGCGATGCGTGTACAAATTCGTATTGCATACACGTACCGTGTATGCCACTCCTGAGTTTAAGCCACCAATTTTACGACATTGCAGAACCGTGATTCAAATCCTGGAAACCTTGCTCGAATTAAACACCGACGCGTTCCAAATATCAACATTAATAATATACCAGTGTGTACATGCCGGTTTAACAGTAACTCTCAGGTCGAAAAACAATTTCCAACTTCTTCGCTAATTTACTTTGCGAAATGAGATCAGATCGGTAAGGATTGGGCAGCGAATTAATACCGAGAACTTGGAAAATTTAAATAAAATAATCTACGTGTCAAGGTACAAAAAATGCTTCAGAATAATAGATATTCTACGGAATTTCAACAACAAATTGTTTATCGCGCAATTTTTACAAACTTCACGAAGCTATGAAATCTACGTGGCAGGAGAAAACGTTTCGAATCCTCAAAGTTCCTTCTTATAAGTAGAAAAAAATAACGAGCGATAATATTTAAGTGAAAAAAGAAATTACAGATGAAGCGTTGCGTTGAGAGAACGTTGATCCTTGACGAATCGAGATAAACCAATTCACAGAAAAGCTTCTCACTAAATTTCTCTTCTCTAACCATTCCATCCTAGTAATAGCGACCGAGCCATTACCATTAATTGAAGAACAACAATCGAACAGGCTCTCGGCCATCATTATCCTCTAGTGGATCGCGTTTCTACGATTCGTTCGGCAACATGAAAGAGTGGGATCCATCCGCGGGCCTTCGCTCGCATTTCACGACTCATCGACGAAAGCCGTCCGATCGATCTTGGATCTGGCGATCCAGGTTCCGTGTTCGATGTGGGACCCGTCGAAGGGGCCCCGCGTAAGCCAAGGCAGCTCGCGTCCAACGGTTATCCAGGCACCGACGAGACGCGTCCGCGGTTTGAAAGGTGGGCGCCCCGGCACCGGTTACGAGCCTGGGCGTTAAAATGTATCGAAAAGAGACGGCGTTACGTACGCGGCACGTATTTATGGGCATGAACCCGGTCAGAACGGAGAAAGAGACAGAAGGAGGCGATCGGTATGGACGAGTCGGCGGATCCGGGCTAGGTCGTTCAACCAACCGGTGAACCATCGAACCATCCGAGCGACCAGCAACGGTCGGTGCGGAGCACCTTGCTCTCTTAACAGTCCTAACCGAGGTTAGAAAGAGAGGAAGTGGCCCCTCGCGCGGGGACGAGCAAAGTGGCCGGAACGGGCCGCGGAATAGAGCGAGAGAGAGGAGCCGTAACGATCGGCGGTCGCACAGGATCCGCCAATGGTGAGTGACTTTGTGTCTCCGTTGCAAGTGTGAACCGGGCATAAGCAGGCAATCTTACAGAGAAATCGCGCGCGACTGTGCACGCCAATGTTACGATACGCCCGACTCTTCTCGCTCGTGAGCCCTGGCTCCCCAGGGTGGAGTCCAAAGGCTCGCCGGTGTATTAATAACGTCGCCCTGATTTATCGCGACGCGAGGGTTTCACTCGGTCATGAGCTCGCGAAAGTGTTTTAAACGTCGGTATCGTGGCTAACTGGTAAATGGATTAATTGAATCGAAAGAGGAAGTTGGATTTATGGATGTATATCGGAGGCCAGTGGGTTTGAAGATGATGAAACGGTAGAATTTTGGTATCGTAAAGCATCTGACTGAAAGATGGTAGTGATATATAGTATGGTAGCAGGATACACGTGCGAGGATATACCTATTTTTCTTGCAAGAGTAGCGGCACGAGAGAAGGCGAATTCGTGCTCCTTTGAAGATGCTCTTAAACGTTTCACAGATTCCAGCTCTGTCAAACAAGTCCCTCCTTCCTTGCTCGTATGCGCCAACGTACGAAAGGTTCGTTTGTTTCCACTTGCTTCGCAGAATCTCTTTATACAGTCTAACGATCCCGTACGTGAAACAGGGTTGTTACACATACGAGAGAAGTCTAACTGGTACGTACATCCCGAAGAAGGCTACGAGTCGGAGCAGCGATAAAACCTTCTCGAAACGCTTCGGATAATTGTTACGGGAAGGTAGAAATCGGAGGACCCGCATCCGTTATTCGGCGTGCATTGGTGAAATTTAAAAAAAAAAAAAAAAGAAAAACGCGCAGAGAAACAAAAACGAGGATGTGTTGGAATTAAAAGACCGTTGTTTATCCGAGTCTTCCATTGAGTTACTTCGCCATTAAACAGATTAAGGGGACACAATCAAGGAGAAAGCACTTGTCGTCGAAAAAAACACCTAAATCAATGATATCTCGACGGCCTGAAATCGTAAGGTACGCGGGTCTGGCATCCCGCCCACAGTTCAGGCTCCGCTCTGTTCACGTCCGTTCCTCCCAAACATAGCAAAATGGAGAAACGTGTTGTCTCGACGTCAAATCGTAGCACGCGGCGAACACCGTGCCTCCCCCGGGCCGTCCATTCCTCGATCTCTGGAATAATATTCCCAACGTTTTTTTACGGGCCACGTATTCAAGACAAGAGGAAGGAAGGAAGGGACCACGGGCAGAACGAGGAGAAGAACAGTGGAAGACGGTGGAGGCGCTCCACCACGGAGAATTGAAAATGATGATTGGCGGTAAGCGGGCTGCCAGCAGTGATGGAGGAGCAGTGGAGAGGTGGTCAGCTACGAGAAACGGACAGAGAAAGGGATAAAGAGAAGGAGATAGAAAGAGGCGATGGGGTACTAAATAAGAAAGCGACGAGGGGGAGGTGGAAGCCGGAGGAGGACATCCAACCTAACCGGAGGGGAAGAGGAGACCGCTTGGAAGGAAAAAGAGTCAGGAGCGCGCGAATTAAGTCGATCGCAGTGCGTGGAACCACATCCTTCGCGCCCGCTACCTTCGAGGATATCGCTTTTCTTTCGTCCTTTCCCTCCTCGCCCTGTTTCGGCCGCCTCCCTCTCTGTCCCACCTTTTAACGTTGTTCGAAGCGCGTACCTCTTCTTTATTATCGGCATCAAGCATCGTCTTTTGTTTTATAATAACCGGCGTTGCTGCGGTCGCGCCGCTCTCGTAGCTCCTTTTGCAATGCCGGAGGAGCAGCTCTCCAACTACTGCAAAGAGAAGAGAGGAGAGACGCGGCACGGGGAACGAGAGAACGAACGAAAGGAGAGGGGTATCGCGATAAATTGCCAATGCCTCGTAACGCTGACTTCACGCGCTCTTGAACACGCACTTTGGGTATTGTCACTGAAAAGCCGCGTCTTCGTCCACGGGACTATTCTTGTGATTAACCGCAAGGCGAATTATTTCTATCGAAATCGCTCCAACGGGGAAAATCGGTCCAAAAGGGAACAATGTTTCAAGACAAAGATCGATCGTGCGAATCGTCCTAAGGAATATTTCGTAAAAAGAAACCTTGACGACAGCTGGCACCAGTCGCCGAACTTGCGATATTAGACGTAGCCGACGCAAACACGGAGTAATCCCTGGAGCAGCAGGGTGCATCCGGAAGTATTTAAACTCAAGTCGCTGACATTGCGCTCGAAGCTGTTCATCTCGCACCCTTATATTAAATATTCTCCATTGCATCCCGAAGAGGCGATGACCACAGAAATATATATGTACTCTCTCTCTCTCTCTCTCTCTCTCTCTTCTCTTTTTTCTCGTTTTCCATCTTCGTTCTTTTTTTTTTTTATTCTTTTTGGACTGGAAGACGAGATCGAGCGGACGGATAAGGCTGTGACACGCAGCGACGCGCAGGGCGCCCTTAATCCGGCAATAAAAACCTCGGCTCACGTATATTATTTTATTTAGTTTCCCAAACTGCCACGACTTAAACGCATCCATAATTACCGGCGACTACGTGAACCGCTTAACTTATCGCGCGTTTCGACCGACTCTCTCGACCCTCTGTGCACCGCTGTACGATCGTCGACGGTCGTGTGTGCGTGCACGCCAACATGTATCGTCGATCGTACGTACGAACGTAATTTATGCGTGCGTGGATTTTAACTCCCACGCCATGAAGGCATACCACGAGATTGTTCGTGCCCACGATTGCGCGTATACCTGTCCGACCCGTAAGAATTATCCGTGTCCATTTGCGACTGGCTCCCGATACGCCCAGCCCGAATTCGGCTCAATGGAGTCGTTATCTATCGGGAACAAGGTGTTGAGAATTCGGACGGTCGCGATATTTCCCTCGTAATTTCCTAGAATCGGATATTAGGGTTTTTATGCGACCAGCTCTTCTCTAGCGTCCGTTTCGATCGCTCGATGGACCATGTTAATAAATATATATTATTCTTAAAAGCGTGCAATAAGTTGAAAGAAAATTGTTGGAACCGAGGATTAGATATGCGTAAAATTTTAGTGCGGCAAGTTAAGTTTAAGTTACGTTTTATTAGAAAGACTTTGACGCGCTTTGTACGTGGATACTGATAGTAAAATTGAAGAGGCAAAAAATCATTTACGTTCTCCAGGTTCCATAATGGCAAAATGTCCAGAAACATTAACATCAAATATCGAGTGAATTGGCAGTAAGTATTTCATACTTCATACGTGTAATCAAAGTTTAGTTACGATATAACGGATTATCTATGCAAACGCATACCCTGTGAAACGATTTAAATGATAAAATTGGCAAAGCAAGGAACACCGTAAAATTAAAAATTTCTACCTAAAAATACATATTTCTCGATATAGGACCAAACTTCTTCAAAAACGGACCGTAAGATGGCAAAAACAAATTCTTCGGTCTGTTCGGTAGAATTCTTCCAACTTGTCTCAATTTCTAACCGCGTCTCGCGCTGCGAAAGCACTCTGAGAGCTCGCGTTAAATTAACGCCGGTCATAAATAATATATACGTATATATCGATATGTATGTAAATTAGCAGCAATTTTACGTTCGTGTTCGTTGTCTTTTCGAGGTTCGTTCTTCGCCGACTCGAAAGCGAGTTAGTCCCCCTTCGGATGGCATTACTTTCCCTTACTTAGTACCAAGAGAAATAAAACGCATCCCTTATACTTAACTACCGTATAATGGCTTGCAGTCGCCTAGGTAGCAGTCGCGAATCATTGTACCCAAAGCAGAAGCAGAAGCAGAAGCAGCAGCAGCAGCAGCCAGTTCCTTTGGTCTCTGGTCGACGAAGGGAAACACGAGAGGGGAACGGCATAACAAGTGAAGCGCGCGATCAAGAATAATGTGAAAACGGACAGCGCGCGCGGCCAAAACGACGAAAAAGAGGAGAACAATGAACGATGCTCGCGCTCGCTCCACGTAGACCCGGCAATTTCGTCGAATTGCAAGCGATTACCGTCGCACGGCAGCTCGAATTTTCCGTTTGTTTGAGTTACGGAGTTGTGCAAGGCCGCGAAATGCTTCGAAGTTCGACGAAACAGACCCACGGCCAACAACACACCAGAAACATCAGAAGACTCTCTTTCTTTCTCTGTCTCGTCTAGAGAATAGCCATAGTTGGAAAAGGGGAACGAGTTGCACGACGAACAGTTTGAACAACGAGCGCAACGAAGAGGTAAAACAAGAAGAAATTAGAGGTCTGGAAGAAGAAACGAGAACGGACAAACGAGAAAGAGATACGGGAAAAGAACCCACACGGTTTACCTGCGCGTATTACCGGTCCGGTAATATGCCCAATGGCCACCGATTAACACTCAAATGAACTACGGGAAACACCGGAGTCTCTTGCCCTTTCGAGAGAACCTAGTTTACTCTTTGCCAGACTCTTTGTTCGAAACGTTTCTGAATCCTCGTTTGCCTCTCTGTCTGTTTGTCTGTACGTACCACTGCTAGACAATGGTACTGGCTATTCCACGCCACGATTTTTCCGGCTGCCGAATAAAGAAGGAGCAACCGAGGGAGATAGAGGGGAGATCGGAGAAAGAGAACTGGCGCGCGCGTCTCCAGCAGCAGACCCGCTAGAAAGAGGATAATTCCCTGTAAGTGGATAATGCCTCGACGGTGCTCCTTGCCTACGCACCCAAGATCGTACTCCAACCTCCTGCTTCCTCCTCGTTCTCGATCCTCCTTTCCTACCGTCGTTTCGCATGGTAGTTTTGTGGCTGGTGGTTGAAGGCTTTGTAGTTTGGAGCCCGGTAGTCTCCGTCGCTCCTTCTATCGTTTCTATCTACGCGGTTCTATCTCCGTCTTTCTGCAGGATCTTATTGTACAACTCGCTTTCAAAGTTCCACTCGTTGCACCCGGACGCGCCACCACCGTGGAATTCGCGTTTTTCCTTCTTCGTCGCTTTCTCCCACCTCCTGTTCTCTCCCTCCGCCCTCCCCTCACCTTCCTTCCCTCCCCCATCGCTGGCTCTAGGGTTTTATCGCGCGAGATACCCTCGCTGCCGTTTGCGGTTCATCCTCCAATTATCCCTAATACAGAGAATACCGTGGAGCGTTATTATTACTCCCGGCTATTCCCGATTGTTGCTCTTTCCTCGAGATTTTCGTTTGTGCCACGTTGTAGGTGCAGTCTAAACTCGGACAGACGGATGGTAATTGGCCTGATTCTTCCAGTCGAAAATCCATGAGCATATTCCAAGCGTTTCGTTGTTTAATATTCTAAGGTATTCAAACATTTCCAGAGAAACAAAGTTCTTCCTTTACGGTGCGGTATCAAGAGAATCGAGATCTATAATTGTAAAATTGTTGATATTTTAGGTTTAAAAGTTACCCTTATGTTAAGTTAACCCTTGTGAAAGCGAGCAAAATTGTGCTGTTATCCGATACGGTGTATACGTAAATTCGAAGCTTTGGTATTTAGAACTTTCACGGAAATTCTCACATAAAAATGGCGAAAAAAATGTGGATCCAGAGAAATTATTTTCATTTTCCGGAGCGAAATCGCGTTATCGCAAAAGTTTGTACGTTCTGTGATATCTTCTCTCCAGAAACGAAAGCGGTATGTACTCAAAGAGAGGAAAAATATGTACCGAATAGGCTGTTCGAGGTCGTGGATAATTGTCGTATTTCGAGTCGGGCATTGGAGTACGTGCAAACTGTCGACGGTACATCCCTTACGTTTAAACGAACGAAAGAACGTGGTAATACTGTTCGTCGTTAAATCCATGGCGTGGCCTAACGTAGCGTTTCGCATGGCTACAATGTCTGAAAGGCAAAGAACAGACGGTCAAACGATACACCGCCCTGAAATCTACATTTATCCTCTGAATTTTATAGGCTGCCGTCAGAGCGATTCCGTTGTTCTCGGCACCGAGAGCTTCTCTCTTTGATGGTCTTTCCTGCAACAGCTAAATGCTCGACGCGGCGTGAACGAATCATCCACCGTGCAACTTTTTGCCCGTCGATCGCAATGACTTTTACGACGGTCAAGTCCCTGGGATGGTTCTTACGATCATAAACGTGTCAGCTGTTAACTTTCGATCGGTATGCTATCGCGCGAGGCGATGATAGCGTTAGCAAGCTCGCAACCGAATATCCTATCCGTGCAATGCCTGGCAGAGGAACGATTGATGCGCGTCATTTCGAACGAGAATCCGCAAAGTTGCCGCGTACTTTAACAGTCACGCGTGAATCTCGCGGTTAGCCGATTCTCGAGTCGGTATCTCAGTAGAAATGCAGATTCCTTTCTCTTCGCCAGGTTTCTCGGGTATAATCGCGAAGACGATGCGCGTAAGATCGTAAAAGACCATCGTGCGAACAGAATACGATGGTCTGTCGAGAATTTTAGCTAGAAACGAACGATCTAGGAAAAGGAGTAACCGTCGTATCGAGTTTCCACGAAGAATGATGAAACAAGGAAGTAAATTTTACGCTCGTCTAGGTTTCCCGCGCGACCAAACGACGAACGATGGAACACACAGAGAAACGAGGAGAAGGAACTGAGTGCACAACGATCCAGAGCAACGGAACCAGTAGAAATCTCTCGCTACCTTTTCCAGACCTCCAGCGGCGCAGCGATCGAAAACGATCGAATAGAGCAAGGTATTCCGTGTAAAGCGTTCGTCAGGCCAATCGTATAGCGGTGAGAACGAGTTCGCTCGCGTTTCATCGAATGTTCCCATGGACGCCGTGGTTCGTGATGTCGGAAAAATCCATAACGTCAGCCACTAGTAGGCAAAGCACAATCCTATTGGCTCTCTTCCCGTTGCTCGACACACTGCGAGAGAGCTGATAGCGTCCAAGCTGACGAGTCCATAAGCCAAGTTTTCGAGGTGCATCTTGAGACTGCTGCGCGTTCCTGTATCGCGTATACCACGTTAGTCGCGTACAAGTATATATAAGTATTTCCACGTACGGGGATGACTCGGTAGACGACCAGCGGACAGGGATCAGCGAAGACCTCGGCCGAGCACAGTTTTGTTATGAGCATCGTATAATATTCCAGTCAGACTCGCGGCTGTACAACGGGCATCGGCATCCGCGAGCTGAATGACAATTCGGCGGATCCGAAGCGCTGGGTAATTGCCAGCTTAGCCAATCATTATAACGTGTATGGTGGATATGCTACGGGTTGACAGGCCTCGAATAACCGACAGTTAACGGACGGTTGACATTCGTGATTTACGTGAATGCGCCATAAATCTGGCTAGCTCTGAAACCTAGACCCTTGCGCTCGTGCCTTTTTAACATGCTGCGACCGATTCGTTCTAAAGCTTCGGCTACCTTATTTGGAGGATTTGTCTACCGCTTCGTAGATCAACCATCGATAAATGTGTTCCTAGTTGATACCAGCCATGGCTATTATACAAAAACTTGTGTGTCTAATATATGATGTAACAATTTGACGACTGACGCAGTTAAACTTGATTGCATATCACGATTTGGTATATCAGATATATAAAAAGTTCTCCAGACATTTATTTATCCTTTGGAAGAATCAACTCTGTCTCAACTTGCATGTTTCTTAATGTACGATGTTTGACGATTAATTTTTATGCCTTTCTCTTTGCAGTTTCGTATCGATTAGAAACACAACGGATCGTGGACGACCAACTTAGTCAGATTCACAGCGATCCTCGATTTATTACAAAGCGAACTACTACGATGCAAAGTTATTATGGGAAACGTATCCATATTAGAAATCGAATTAAATGGCTTCTCTTGCCAAGGAGAAGTAAACGATCGCGACGATATTCCTCGAGGTGAATCGGAATACGATAAATTATTGCAAATAATAATGTCATCGCGTACCGTGGAAGGTGCTCGTTAAACAGAAGGCAGTACAATCGTGCTGCTAATGACCGGAGCAGGAGAGTTGTTTCTTAGTATAACAACGCCAGCGACCGTAGATACTTCGTCACGCGTAGAGGATGTACGAGTCCCAGCGAATCATTAGTAAGGTATCCGCCTTGAAGGCTGGTGCTTTCCTTTTAGCCAGATGCTTTTGTAGATTTTAATCCGCAGATCGTCCGTACGTTGCCATCCAAATGAGATCCTTTATTTCCTCTTAGCTCAATAAACACGATATCTCACTGCAATGCTTATTCGATTAAACCACGGGAACCATGTGATTTCGTAATTCTGCGATTGTCGATATTGACGCAAGCACTCGTATTTCTTCAATGATTTGGTAATATTTACGTTTAGGTTGGTAGTTCATTGTCCCTTAGATATTGTTTCTTTTTTCTTAGTTTATTAAATATTTATCGAAGACGATCTTTAAAATTCACCTAATGGCCAGGAGATATGTTCCAGCTCGAAAAAAGAAACAATGAGTGAAAATCACGAATTGGAATTTACGTCACATAGTTTCGAAGTTGGTGTGCCGGCTATTTTTACGTGCTACGCGAAGAATGAATAATAAACCGCGTATCCGCGTTTTAACTTCTGAACTGGAGAACAACATAACTGTTCAGGTTGCGTGGGTTATTCGTAGTATAAATGGATATTGACAAAACCATCTAATTAGACTTGTAGCGAATATACCCAAGTGAAAGGTTCGTAGGCGTGGCAGGAAGTGCACAATGGATGGGAAACATGATAGCACACATTAAATATATATGACCGCGAAAACCTGAGGCTAAGAAAGTTACTATACCGCAAAAGGTTAATTACTACGCAGAGTATTATTATTCTTACTACTAGTAAATGCAGTTTGATCGCGGACCGTGATATTTCCTTTACGTTACCGAATCAAACCTCTTCCATCGAGATCGCGATATACATAAATCGATTCTTGCCCGATGGAGGCCGAATCACCGCTGTCACGAGCGCCGAGTATTTTACTTCATATATATTACGTTCTATTAAGCGAAGAATGAAAAAGTCTTGCGATACCGGAAGCCAAGCAACGGATAAATCAAACTATATGCGAAACACTTTTTACTTCTACGTGATAATTATATGAATTTAAAAAAATATGGTCGCTCGCATGGTTCAGATAGCCGTTGAGAATTGTTTGTATATTTCCTCGTTCTCTAACGAAAGGTTTCCTTATCGTGCTTTATTCATTTCACTTTCATGGTTATTTTCATAGTTATATAAAAATACTACCATGTAAATGATGCGAAATTTAACATACTAGGATCTGATAGATTATTTAAATAAATATAATAATACGCAAACACTTTTCGTAGCTATTGTAAATGTAACCTAGAAAATAATAGACGCGTCTTCACCGACCGTTAAGTAACGCGTATTGAGTATTTAATTTTACCCTATACTATCAGAGTTTAACACTACTCAAGATATCGTCGGTTATTTTCGTTTTATTTGCCACCATTGAACGCGTGTACGTCGAAGCACGGCGCATTATGTAAATTATTTGTGATGGAGTACACGGTTCGCGGGTTCGTTAGTTAAAGAAAATTATTGCGACCGGCAAAAAGGATCGCGAAGAAGGATCGAACGTATTAATGCGTTCAAGGAAGGTATGGCCATGTAATGTTTCGAGTTTCTGTTTCAGGAACCGTACGACGTTTCGCGGAACACAACGGCTCGTAAGCGGCCGTCGTGCAGGCGTTAAAGATCTGATGCCCACTAATGACGAAGTCTTGTGTTCACGTGTTGACACTAACTGATCACGAAAAGGAGGACGAAGAAGTGTCAATGATTGCTTCGCTGTGTCATCCTGTCCGTTTGATAAATGGTCAGAACTCTAGTAATATAATACATATTTCAGTACGGAGCATGTGTTTGGTATTTTTTCAAATTCCACCGATTGAATATCCTTTTCGCGGTCATTATCACCATCCGTTTCTTGGCCATAATAAATCCTACAGAATACGTTCATTACTGCTATCGCCCAGGTATCGCTGGTAGATCTTCAAGATTCTAATTCAATTAGATTCGAGTTTTACATTTGATCCACCGTGTCACGTTTTCTTATCAACTTCTTTCTGAATAAAAATGTCATAGTTGCAGACCGATTTCGTCTCGTTATTGATTTAGAAATACAAAAGTTCTAGAGAGAATTAACGTTACCGACAAAACGATCAGAGACCTATCGATGACTCGCGAATGCCGTCTAAACAGCTTCTCTCGACTTTTCATTTCTTGTAACAGATATAAATATAAGAGTACGTAATAGGAAGACGAAAGAGGCAACGAGCTAATAAAACGCACTATTAGGTTGAAAATATCGGAGAGAATAGGGTACCGAGAAATCAAGCGTCCGGTAGAAGAATCTCCGGACGGATCCGAACAAGGGCTGGTCGTGCAGGCGTTAAGGATCCGATGACGCTAATGACGAGGCCATGTGTCCGCATATTGACGCTAACTGGACTGACCGCGAAGAAGGAAAGCAAGAAGGATACGAAAGAAGAAGCAGAAGAAGAGAAGAAAGATAAAAGGGGAAGAGGTGGCGATGGTTTGCAGTACCACGAGTAGAGTAGAAGACCGGTGTGCACGGAGGTAACGGAGGTAACAAACGTCTCCTCGAGGCCTCGAGTGTGGTAGGAAGGCGGAGGAGGGAGGGCCGCGGCAAAGGGTTCTTCCGAGGTGAGGAGGCCGTTTTTGAGCCGCGGAGATGATTTACCTTACAACTAACAATATCCCTCCTTACGGCCCTGGCGGATTTATTAGTTCTCTCTCTCTCTTTCCTTTAGGGTTAGTCCGCAGAGGTGAGAGGCAGATCGTCTCGCGAGAAGGATCGCGCTTGAGGGAGAAGGAAGATGAGAAAGCCCCAGGCTCGAGTCCAGCACCTCATTACCCGATAATTTACTACGCGAGTAATTAACTGGGCACACAAACGGTGCCACGTTATATACACCCTGCGCGCATATATACGCCTCGACGACTCTTCCCTGGCTCTTTTCGATTCTACAGGCTCATATATTACCGGTGCCGCGTCCTCTTGCCGATCTATTTATCCATTCGTTTGTACGTGATGAACCTTCGACGTGCGAGTGCACGTAGATATTTCCAAAGACCAGTCTGACGATAATCGCTTAAACGATAGAAAATGAGACGACGGAGACGGAACCGCGTGCGGAACATCGCCATGGAATCGTACGTAGTTCGGTGCACCGCGTTTCTTTCGTTCGCACGGTTATAAATGCGACGCGATATTCCTCGTTCGCGCCCAACGTGTTGTATGCTTACAAAGCACCGGCAAACGAGTGTATATATCGGGGGATATCGTATGTTACGAAAGAAAGTATCAATCGAATGCTCGTTACGTCTGGTACACGCTTGTTTCATGATCTATACGCTGTGTTAACCATTCTTCTGTATTTGCACTCTTTAACGCAACGTTACTTAGTCCGGTATTACCTAACAATGTCTCTCTGAATCTCGTGAGAAGCTTTAACATTTGTCTGGGAATTTACAACCGTTTACCTTACCTGCTTGTCATAAATAAGTTTGTGCAAGTCATCTGGTTTCGGAGAAATTGAACAGCGTATCGAACCACTCCGGGGGTAGTTATTTCATTCTCGGGAATTGATCCGAGCAATGAAACTGAAAAAAAAGATCTTGCTGTTGAAAGAATAGGACGACATACATATTTAGACTGTAGTTCCCCTAACCGCGTTTCTCGATGCTTTAGTTTCGCAAATATGGATCCGCTGGACACTAAGAATATATAGTATTTTGAGCTCGTCATTAGCATCGGATCTACGGCCGTTACTCTGCAGATTCCCCGAGTTGGTGTTCGCAAAATATGGACTGGATCGTTGAAAGGCGGCCGTGTGTCGGCGAGGCGAACGTTTCCGCGAAAGACGGACGAGAACCGAAGAAATCGCCATTTATAGGCGCTACCGAGGTGGCTATCGCTTGTTATTCGTACGAGCCCCGGCACGTTCCTGGATTTTTCATTTGATACGCATTTTACGATTTTTCGCGTGCGACTAGCTTAGCCTCGGCTTCTCTGTGCAGTCATCAGATCGAGGCTGCCTGCATGCTAATCGATCTCTCTGGCTCAGCCAGAGAAAACTATGCATGAAGAATGGTTCGCCGTGCTAGGGCTGCGAAATCGATCGTTCGATTTCTTTCAGCCGATCCGAAAGCCGATTGGCGCGGTTCGATTCGTTGTCATCGTAATTTTCATTACACGATGCGTCTCGTCCATGAATCAACGCTCTACGACATTGGTATACTGATTCGGTTAGAAGCACGTGGACGTGATTGATAACAAAAGCGCGAACCGGTACTTTAGCTTTCCCACAACCGCGTGGTGGTTCGCGGGTTCGAACACGGCGCCGATCGTCGGTGCCAAACTTAATTTATTAAAGGTAATATGTTATCATTTTCCGTTAATAAATTTTTGCCACATCGGCAATAATTTAGCAATGCAGGCAGATTAATTTGAGCGTCGCCTCGGCGGGTTGTTAAGCGGACGATAAATATCCCCGTAAATCTGCAACGACAATGTAAATCACACCTCCAAATTTATCATCTTTCAGCTATTTAAACGAAGAGGGGAAAGAGGAAGAATAATTCTAAGACGGGGATGCGTACGAATATTAAAATAAGGTGTCAACCCCTGGACGGTATAATAAATTGCTGGCAAACGGTAGGAACCACCGAAGAGGCAGTAGTTTATTATCAGGCCATGAGCACCACTGGCAAACTGACATCGCGTTGACCACCGACACGTTTGCCGAGAAGGATGCATATGCTGGCCGCCGTGGTGCAGAGCAGTTCGGTACGCGAACAGAGCACTAAAATAATAATGCTCGCGACTATAGGGCCCTCTGGGGCTTCGTCGACCGCAGGAGAGGCCGCGAAGAGAAGCAAGAGATGCGTGCCTAGGCCCGAAGAAAAGGCGTCGGAGCTGATTAGAATGAGAATAGACGTGGGTGTGGATGCGTGTTAAAGTTGAACGAAGAGGGAAAGAAAAAAGAAAGGAACTACGTATACGAGAACGAAGAGAAACACGAGCAACAGAGAGGGAGACAGCCACGGATCGGAGAACGAACAGATGAGAGATAGAAGCGAGCAAACTAAATAATAACCCCCACTTTCGGGCCGGAGCCATCAGCCGTCCTCTGAAACCCGAAAAGACCACCCGGTGCAACGCAACGGAACGAGAAGTTGTGCGCCGAGCCAACAAGTGGGCTCAGGTGAGCAGAGGTGAGCATTTGAAATGGTAATTACGCCCTGAAACCGACGATCGACGATAAAACGATTTCGAACGGTCACCTCGGTTAGATGAAGTTTCACGTGCCTCCACCGACCGATAGCACATCCTCGCACTGTCCTCTTCTGTATCGTATTTGTCATTTCGAGCCGCAAAAATTTATCGCCTCTCTTCCACGCGTTCCACCTTCCATTTATTCTTCGTTCTTTCTTTTTCTTCTTTGTCGTATTGCGTGAAAACACGAAGTAAATCTTGTTTCTCGTTATGACGAGCGTTGAAAAGATACATTGTTAAAACGGTACGCACGAGCACCGAGCAGGAACAAGTATAAGCTCTTTCGAAGCGCAATACCGGAATTTAATTATTCTTTCGTTCGTGTTGCTCACGCTTGGACCACGGCGATCGCCAGGCGTCGGTGCATTATGCATACGAGAACCTGAGACCGGGACTTATGAAGGATCTGATTGAGTTCTGAGTAAATGGCATCTGGTTAGCCAAGCTGCTAATTAAACACCCACAAAGGATACTAACCTCGTACCTCTTAGGTGTATCGCCTTACGGGCGGACTCGGGTACCGTGTTTGACTTTCAGTTTCTCGAATCAATTTGTTATATGCATTTTGAACGTCTTTCGACTTCTCAAATGTCCTTTTATAGGATAGAAGAGACTATAACGTTACGAACGAGGCTGACATCGGAACGGTATTCCGAATTTCTATAATTACACTTTGATACGTCGATCGATTGTTATTTAATAGTATCCCATTGAACAATATTCCAAGGTACTAAATTAAATGCTTAATTTTCAATCAGCTGGCAATAATGCTGTTTAATTACCTGCAACGTGAGTTGGTCTCTTTCCATTGATCGTGGCGGGACATCTCTCACTCGGCATACCTCGAAACACCGAACGTCGGTACATTATGTATACGAGACTCGGAGAGAGTGGTGCGCTTATGAAGGGATCTGATTGAGTTCTGAGTATATGGCGTCTGGTTTGCCAAGCTGCTAATTAAACACCCGCGAAGAGGGTCCCGACACACAGGCACACAAATCACACACCAGCTTTGTCTTGCTAACTGTCGCGTTCTCCTTTACCTCGTTTTCTCTTTCTCTTTCTCCTTATCTTTCCGTCTCCGTTCTTCCTTCTCCCTCTTGCATTACCTTCGCAACCAAGAGTCTCTCGTCCTCTTCCTGTTTTCTTTGCTCTTGCTTCCGCTGATTGATATTTAAGCTTGAGTTTAACCCACCCATGATTCCCCCCTTCAACCACCCTCATCCATGTTCTACGGGGTCGTTAGCGAGCTGCTGCTCCTGGTACTGCCGCTGCTGATGTCCCTGTTGTTGATGTTGGTGTCTGTGTCGTTGCTGGTGATTTCAGCACACCTGGCGAGGAGACTCGGTGGGTACCAGCACGGCTGGTGCCACCGAAGCAATGGCATATACCTCGATTAAATCCGTTTCACTAGCCGATGCCAACATACTTTGCGACGATTCCCTTCGTCTCTCGGCGACCTAAGTGCCTTATTCCAGTTGCTCTGGCCGGAAACGGGAATGTCATCGAAATGCAGATTCATGAAATCGGCTAAGCCAACGAAGCAACGCGCCACGACGCGAATAATGTGAACCAGCATATTTCTGAAGAATATCGAAATTAGAAAAATCATAATCCACGTTTACGCATTGAAAATATCATACGCTGAATTTGCAACAAAGGGACAGTATTTCACGAAGGAAGAGAATTCCATCTTTTAAGAGGATGCTGCTTCAACCGTATTCTCATACTTGAGCCTGAGTTGCAACTAAACTCTAAAAGGAAATCTGTCGATTTCTTCCAATACGTTATGGTATTGGCTCAATCTCTGCGTAAAACGTTATATGCCAATAAATTAAAATATTCACGCATGTGTATACCGAATTTTCAAAAAACGAGAGAGAGTAGAAAAGACGTGCGTCGAACGGAGTAGTGTTGGACAGGATCGTAAATCTGCATCGAATTCCACGAGCTGAACCGTGGCCTCACTTTCAGGCCGGGTTGCAGGAACGGCGTCAGCGAGGATATATATGGCTCGCGTGGCTTTTTACGGGAACGCTTTGTCCGAAGTAATTACACGTGTACGAACGAATCCTCGCGCACGTTGCGCCACGTACGAGGCGGGCAAGACAAGAGGTGTTCGAAGTCCAATAAACGGTCGAAGACACGCGTGGATTCTCGCCGCCTGGGAGTCACAGTGACTGGTCCCCGCGTACGTACACGTATATACAGGGTTACATCAAGAGTGTAAAAGGTTCCTGTAAGTCGCTCGGGGGACCCCAGGACGATTCTCCTCGATCCTTCTTGCCGGACAGGCACGTATAAAGCACCTGTTGGTCGGCCGAATCGCACGCGTTCTTTGCTTTAACCGGCTTGTATATATCGTGCATCGTGCCGGCCCTTTTTGCCACTGGGAACAGAAATATTTTCACAGCTGACCGAGCATCGTCGAGAGCGTACTTGGCACCTCGTCGCTGATGGATACGCTTCGACTAGATTATATGCAAAATTCCTTATCGTGCCAATTCCTTCTTCCCTCACCTTCCCTTCTCTTTTTCTCTTTCTCCGCTTTCTTTCTTCTTCTCGTTGTTTTATTTTGTCGTACTGACACGATTCTCTACACATCAGGCAATGAGATAGATTGCATCCTCGTTGAATTACAGAATGTATACTAACTTCTTTCCTCGTTGGCTAACTCTGGCTCTAACCAGCTCGCTATATTATAATGGTGGTTAATACACGGCTTTATCGAGCTGCTCGATAACGGGCCAAGTCCGCAAGATGATAAAATTTCTGCGAGCTGGCAGTTTTATAACGATCTCGCAAGAATAGAGCGGCCGGCTTCATTACCGCGTAATGCCTATGAATTATACGCAGTTATATATGAGTTTCTATTATCCTAAGTTTCAATTTACTGCACTTGTGCGTGCGATCGATGCGTTTCTTAGCAGCGGACGCGGCATTTAATTGGACAAAATAGACGGGGCGCGATCGTATCGTGTACACACAGCCCCGCGTCACCTCGCCGCCACCAAAAAGATGTAACGCAACGTGTAATTATATGGTGGGTGTCTGCCGTGTATATCAGCGACGTGGCTATCGTCGAACACGGACCATTAACAAGTTCATAATCGTACCAGCAGCTGTTATCCTTACACGATACGCCCGGTAATTGATACGAGATTTCGAGGAAGCGCGTCTCCGCTCCGCGACCAACCACTCCGTGCCCGCTTACCGAAGTAACAAAATCAAAAGGAGAAGAAACCGAGAGATGCGCCACTCCTTGGCACCTTTTTGGTGCTGCAGGTCTGCTGGACTACCCGGATCAACGTCCATGAAAGATATCACGAACAGTCTCTAACGTGGTCGCCGGAGGGTCCTCCTCTCGAGGTGGCTGGTAATTTATACGTTTATCTCATTCCGTCAATATTTAAAGAAGGACGCGCGGTACGGTTCGTTCGGAGCCCCCTAAAACCCGCTTCGGGATCCCATTTGGGAATGGCCGCGGGAGAACAGCTTTCGTCGCACCGGTTAGATTTATGTCAACCAAAGTGTACGCGGCTAATTTAACGTTAATATGCATATCGTCATTAAGATCACGAAAAGTTCGACTTATCTGCTACGGGCATCTTTTAACGATGAGACGAGTTTGATAAATGGCAACTCTCTTACGAGTTGAAGTGGATATTGCGTTTCCAGTCTAATGTTTAATTAGTAGTAACGTAGTAACGACGTTTATTTACAGGTAAACATGCGCGAATTATGCGTTATCGACGTTAAATGAGAATAACGATTTGTGTATTGGAGTACTACTTACTACTATTTGAATTAGTGAAAATGTAGAACGTTGTAGCGGAAAGTAAACGAGACGCTGAATAATTTCCTTGTAAAAAAAAAAAAAAAAAGAAAAAAGAACAAGTGCTAAGTCGAAGTGGTTGGTTGAGTAAACAGCGAGGTGATTCATAAGGAAAAGAACACGCAGCAACACATTTTTACGCATTCCAGTTAAAAAAACGTTCCGCAGTATATTTTCAGACCCAATAGCATTTGCATAAAGTAAATATCTAGTTCATTGTAGCGATGTTTGCACGGTGAGGTGTAACGCGAGATCAAAGAGGCAAATTTCACTTTGGTGCTATCGGGTTTCCAAGGAATCTTGGCATTTCCATTACGTAATTATTCTTTATTAAAAAATTAAGAACATCAGATAAGAAACTTTCCTTATTATTTCAGATTCCTTCGGATATATTTGTACTCTTAGAAAATAAACTGTATACGATAAATATATGATATATAATGTACGATAAATTTCGCTGAAAAATCGAAAGACGAAGCTTGTTTCAAAAGTAATGCACAAATTGCTAATTGTCTGCGATCCACATGAAATTAAAAATACTCTTAAACGATACGTCGTATGCTATTGATTTTAAGAAATTTCTAAAACTATAAAAAATATGTTTCTGCTGCAATCGATTTAATAGCGACTTGATTTTTCATGAACTTTCGAAAATCGAAATTATCAAGACTCGAGTTTACAAACGCTGTTCCAATGAATTTCTACATAGGGCTATTTTTACCAACAAAAAGAATAAAAGACGTTTAAAAATGTATCTGTATCTGTATCTGTACACCGTAGAATACGTAGGAGATAAGAGCGAAACAGAAAACGAGGAGATCAGAAACGTATCCCGTCTCATTGCATACAGGGAGATGGCAATGCAGTGTTAGCAAACTGTGCATTAGCATCACAAAGACTGCATCTGCAGCTTTGCTCGCGTTGCTTACGGATCGCATGTGGCCACGTGTGCGTGTTTCTGTGTACCGTGTACACACTACGTAGACCCAGGTATCCGTGTGTTAACGCCGAAACGAACTCATGTGTGCACCGATTTCATAGCGTACAGTGGTGACACAGAATGCTACGACGAAATAAGCAACGCACGAACCGGGCAAGCCTCGTAATTATCCTTAAACACAGTAATTAACGTTCGCGGGACGAGTTCGGGGGTGTCGCGGCGACGTTTTCACCCTTCTTTAACCCCTCATCACGGCCATTATCGTCCAGGTTATGATTATACGACGGAGGCAAGCTATACGCGACAGAGAAAGGGAAAAAGGCATTGAAAGTCACATCAGACCGGCCACATGAATTAATTCTACTGAAATTATGAGCGACTGTGCGTGTGGAAAATTAGTCAGAGAAAATGTGGACTGACGAATCGACGACCTCGGCCGGTGATTCTTTATAACGCACCGATGTATAATGTAACAGATGCACGTTCCAGCTTTGATTCTATCAATACGACGAATACGTGTACGTATAAGGATCGATGCGATGTATTTGAATTGTACAAGATGTCACTTTCGTGATCGGTGGCCTGATGAGGTTAGATAAATTAACCCGTGTTCAACGTAAAATACTACGAAATTGGTGATAAAAATAATAATAATAATAATATAATAACCATTTCCTATTGATAATTTTCCTCTACTTCTGTTAGTAAATAGGTAGAAAACTTAGTAAATAGTTTCGTTGGTATTCCCGACGAATGAAACTAAAAATTATTAGAATTTATTCGAATAAATTCCTCACTCCTCCACTCTTGTAATACGATTATAATACGGTCTAGCTCAAGAAAACATAAATACATGTTTTAAACTAGATGTCAGAAGAAACCAACATTCTGTTTGAGATTAACGCGCAAAGGATTGAAATCCGTTATCCTAATCCTGCACAGCGTACATCATGGTCATTAAATTCATGAAAGATGTCCTAGCCGAGGTAGCAATAAAAGGGACAAGGGAATCAATAAGGTTGCATAGTATCTATCGCGGAGACTAAGTACCGGATTTAATCGACACCAGGGACGAATCGACAGTTGGCGGTAATCGCAGACAAGCGCTACCGTACCGAATAAGAGGGTCAGGCGGCCGCGGTGGAATAGGAGGATGGAAGGAGGGATGATTGTGCAGAGCACCGCGTATAATTAGCGTAATAAGTAGTTTTTTGAGGCGGGGCCCGTGCAGAGAGAAAACAAAGCGATGGCTGGAAGGCAGCTAATTTTGATCCAGGATCGGAGGACAAAAGGAGTTAAAGCGCGTGTGTGCGTTGATAGAGCCAGGAGCAGGGTGGTGAAGGGCGGAGGAGGAGAAATGCCAGAAAAGAAAAAGCAGCGCCTGACGCACATCCTCCCTCGTCCATTCATTCTTTTTCAGCGGGTCCGCTTGGTTTCGAATCAAAAGGCGGGGGCACCCTTTGGGTCCGCGAGACCGTATTTTTTTCTTCGTCTATCTCGCTCTTTCTCTACGTTCGACCCCTTTTATACGCGGCCGTGCCGACAAAAGATCGGGGTGCGCGCGTGCACACCAAGACAAGAGAGACGATCGCTGGGGAGACACCCGGTAAATCTCGACAATGAACCGCACCGGTGTACAAGCTCCTTGAAAACGGATTAATTACAGTTTACCTCCGTAATTAGCCCCGCGGGAACGGCCTCTCGCTGGGCCTTCTATTTCTCTGGGGCCAATCACGTAATCGTCCTCTGCGTAGGTTTTTCTTCCCTCCAGTCCTGCCTTTATATTATACGTTTAACCTAGCATTGTGAATATTTCTGGAGAATAATCAATCCGTTTAAATATTCTCGAAAAGCTGCATCGTGTATATAACTAGAATATCGATACTAACGTTTCGAAGAACAGGTAGATAATAAAAAAGAAATCTCTAAGGAAAATATCTAAACTTTCGGTGGATGTTTTCAATCAGACAAGACGACATCGAGATAGGTTTCTTTTTAGAAAACTAACAGAAAGGAATAAACCGCGAAGAGATGTCAAGAAAACAGATCCGGCACCGAGAACCGAGAGAGAGCAACGTTTGTGCAAGATCGTGCGATGTTTGTACGAATTTACGAGTCGCGCTAAAAACGTAGCGGCATAAACCGGTAACGATCGTTCCCTTTATCGAATGCTCGCAAAGGAAACGAAGCAAGAAAATGTAGAAGACGATACGCGTACATGTGAATGCAAATCGCGTAAGTAGAGAGGACCGCTAACCCGATATATTTCACGGACGAGCGTATGAACGCATATTGGTATCAAGCACAAGAATAGAAGAAGGTTGTCATAACGCGAGCAAATAAACTTCCATCAAGCTCGTGCACGGATCAGATCGCGATTTCTGGTTATATTAACGCCAACGGCGAGGTTGCCAGTAACCTAACGCCACGCGTTAAAAATCTTGCGTAATTAATTAATCAACATAAGTTTTAAGGCGTCGTTGCTTCGCGTTTATTCGATTCTTCCCTTTTCCAAAGCCCTTCCTGCTGTTCTGTGCACCCGTAACCTAACGAAACGCAACGTTTGTCTTCCTTTTATGTCAAGAGTCCACGAGTGGACGTATCTAAACTACATCAAGGCATTACAACGTTTAAACTCCACCATGCCAATTTCAAGCCTAGAACCTGGCTTTTTCTTCCTTTCTTTCTTTATCCTGTAATGCGACCGAACGCGGTGTCATCAAACCTGTGCATATAGTTGACTCCAGCCGCGATATCTCGTTGTATTAATGCCAACGGCAAGCGCAGCACCGTCATGAGAGAGAGCATGATAATCGGGTAGGTAGTATACCTGGAATTAGCATGCCTCCGAATCATCGATTTTCTACTTATCGGCTATCTCCGGCCTTCCCTCCCCTTCGTCTCTTCATCCATGTTTCGCTCGACGCGACCTCTTACCGGTCATTATACAACGTTCTGCTAGCTTGTGCTCGCGAACCCTCTAACAGAGAGCTGCACTTAGCTGTTCGCCGCGCATACTTTGCCTGGATGGTGCTTGGTGCCGATGATGAAGAGGAGGACGTTCCTGGCTGCTAGTCGAGCTCTCATCCGAGGCTTCTATATCGATACTTTCGATCGTGTTCGCATCGAAGATCGCGTGTCCACGCGCAACGGTTCCGCGAACGGCCAAGCTACAATGGGCCGCAAGTGGCAGTCGTGGGTGATCGCCGATATAACACGTGTGAGAACTCTACGCCGCGCTTCAGATTTGTAACAGCGATCACCGCCAATCGTACACGATGTACCGTGCATTCCCATTCCATCGATCGTTTCTCCGCGGAAACGAACGCTTGTTAACACCGACCGTTTGTAATCAATCACCATACCGCTCGAAGTTGGTCGCTTACCAACGATCTTCTTATTTTTGTACCGACGCGACATGAATCCGCGAAATTGGAAAATTGACATATAAGAAGTACGAGAACCGTTATAGCAAGGTAGTGGATTTGCTTTGAAGTAGAAATGTTTTAGAAACGAAGATATCGATATAAATACTAGATAGAGAACTGTGTTAAAAATCTTGTCCATCCCCTACATGTTTAATTTTCACCCGCTTGTTTCAACGAGAAACGCAGAATACCTACATTTGCTGGTTCATTTATCCAATTGGGAAAATCTATTGCTTCGCGAAGCAGTGCATGGTGAACAATAGACTGTGTGCAAGAGGAAACAAGATTATTAAATAAATATCGTAATGGCTACGAAATGCTATAAATATGAATTCTTGTTAAATCCGTAATTACGATACGCAAGAAGTTGAAGAGCACGAGTCACGATTTAAGTTTGATTATCAGTGAAAGAAGAAAAGAAAGTTTATTACGTAAGGTAACAACCGCGAGAGAATTGTAGGAATCTGAAATCCTAGAAACTTTCGCTAAGAATATAACGGCCATAATTAAGAAGATGGTTCTCGCGCATTGAGAACTTTGCTAATAACTCTGGATGAAACGCCATCTCTCGAAGATTCTCGTGGTGTGGTTCGCGTTCCTGAAGTTTGTTAACTCTCGTAAGCTTCCCGTTTGAAGAGGAAGGGTACTAGGGTGGTATACGGCGAACGAAATGAAGGGAGTTTCCCTGCGTGGAGTGAGTTTTTGGTGATTAGATTAGACTCCGCTCGCCGATGGGCCAGCTGTCCACCGGAATTCGCTCAAGAATCTGCCTAAGTGGATGAAACCAACGAGGAAGGTCGTCCGGTCGATTCGACTCGTTGTAATGAACGAACCGTACGAGTTCCAAGAACTTCTTTATTGCCAAAGTTTCGACCTACACTCTGCCCTATAATGATCGGGCGTTTAGCGATAAAGGATTAAAAATTTATCAACGACCACTAACCGAGCATATATACCATTTCTTTCGAATGGAATTCTTGAAGAGAAAGAACGAGTATAATTCGATTTTCTCGGCAGAGCATCGCGACAGCGATAGGAATATTAAATGTAGAGAATTCAAGACGTCAAATACGTGTAAATAATATGTATGATCGTAACTTACAATTTGTTTTGTTTTTGAAAATTTTGAAGCCAGTTTAAGCAATCAATTCGACAGAGTGATACAACAAAATTTGATTTTCTTGTTTCTGCGGCTATTTAGAAGAATATTTGTCAATTACATAAACAGACAAGTGTAACATTCAGCACCTATATATAAATTTGACGTGTTCTTAGAAGCGAGAGCCGTTTCTTCCGGAGTTCTCGTACAAAGAAGCATCCTTTTCCAGAGAACATTTCAATTCGACCTAAAATTACGAGCACGAGCAGGATCGAGACGTTCTGGCGATCGCTGATGCTGAACAAATCAAGGAAAGAAATCGTGTAAAATTTTGTAATCACCCGAGTGGCCGGGGATCGGGTCGAGTACGAATCAAAGAACGACGAACGCACATTCCGAAACGAGATCGAGAGTTAAATTTACCGAAGTTATTTCCATTGGTCGGTCGAGCACACCACGAATCGTCGCAATATCGGCCGAGGGGCAGCGGGAGGAAAGAGAGGAGAGGTGAAAGGGGAGGGGCAGGGTAGGGCACGGCGATCGATAACAATAATAATGGGAAATGATCGCGACCGCAGTGGCACGTGATCCAATGACTATGCCCAGGAGGCGATGCCTCATTATTTCGATTTCCAAGCAACTAACCAGCGACCTTAGCAGCCTCACGAAATACGAACGCCTCCTCCGCCCCCCAATTCCCCTTTTCCTTCGTCTCGTCATCATCCTCATTCTTCGTGCGAACCCAATCATTCTTCCCGTTCGAGCTGTACCAAGCCTGATGCATTCGACCTCGAATATCTTACGGTTCAATAATCGAATGTTATAATTGCAGGCCCGAGAACGATTCCTTTATTGATTTTACGAGCGGGCCGATCGTCTCGGCACCGTCTTAAGACAAGCTGCTTAATAACACTTCGAATAATGAGCGTATCAATTCCAGACCACGAGATATCAAGACGATACTGCTACAAAATTAATAAGAACACGATATAGCGACGTAGGTAAATGCCGATGAAAAGGGATAATTTTGCAAACAGCTGTTTCCGTGAAACGAGTATCTTTCGTTACGAGTGTTCGGTGATCATTTCGAATGTTATGCGCGAAATGTTAAATATCCTCGTGAAACGTTTGAAGAAGTAACATTCAGCCCACCTCCGGCCTTTTTTTCCGACGTCGAGATCAAGATTGCGGCGAAGATTTAACGATACGAAACATAATTACACCGAAGCTGCAGGCCGGCACGGTTAGGCGCAATTATAACAACGCGCACATCCCAAGAGTACCGTCCTTCCACGAAGACACCGGAATATTGACCCCGGCCTCGGAGTCTGCACCTGCAGGGGCTATATGCAATCTTTGCGCGCATAACGACCCTACCGAGAGGAATACATTCTTCGGGAGTATTGCATTTCTATGTTGGATATATTAGAATAGAAAGATAGGAGCTCTCGATATCTCGTCATTGCGAGCGCGGAAATAAGACATCGGAGCGAGGAAGAATCCGTAGGGGCAGATAAAAGCGCGGAGATCAGGAAATGGAATACCAGCCGCTGCCGCCAGCTGGGAAGTTACCGCGAACATACTGTAGAAAAATTCTCCAAGGTGTATAACCGCGCGCGCTTTCTTTGTTCCGATATAGATAGAGAGCACGAGGTTCGAAGGTTACGTGGTAATTATTCGGGATAACGACCGAGCAGTTCGTTTCTTGAAAACGCTCTTTCCCACCGTTGGCCGAACGTTGCTCGAAGCTCGCGGTATTCGCTCAACCAGAGAGAACGAACCGAGCAAGCGTTCGAAGAATCGAAAAGAAAGGAGAGAAGGAAGGGAGTACGTAGGAAAATCATCTTTCGCGTACAATTTTCGCCGAACAAAATCTGTCTAACAGCCGACCGCTCGAATACGAATAAAAACTATATAAACGAAAGACCCTTCTTAGCCGATAATTTCTCGTGATCCACCGTCGAAAAGCTTGATAGCCAAATGGTTGTTGGTTACTTTTTTTTTCTTTCCTTTCCTCTCCTCTCCTCTACGAAAGACCTGAAAAGCCTACGGGTCACGGGTTAAACGGGCCTTCCCGTGACAAGGCCCTCAGGACGCGTTCCTCGAGACAGGATGCGGCTCGCTCGACAGGGTATACACACCGAAGCCTTCGGTTCCTGTGATAAAGTGCTCATAATGTTTTTAACGAGTAAGCTGCGCGTAATTTTATAATTCGGCCGTGGCTCCGGCCCCGTGGTATTTCGAGAGTGGATATAATGATTCGATGATTATGCGGCCATATCTCACCCACGGCTTCGTCCCAAGGGAGATACAGCCGGTGAAGAGATCACCATCCCGTCCGTCCGGATGGAAACAATGTCGGTGGACCCTCCCACGCCACGTACAGGGACTGTACCACGGCGAGCCGGAGTAATTCCCCCAATTATAAAATTATTATCCTGCGGTTGGCACCCCCGGGCAACACGCGGGACCAGCCTGGCCTCTACTCTCCTCTCGGCCTCGTTCGCCATGTTCTCCGTGTACTCTCTTCTTTTCTCTTCTCTTCTCCTCTCTCCTCCTCTTTATTCTTCCTTTCCCTTTCCTTGCCTTGCCCTTCTTCCATCTACCACCGTCGTGTTCCATCCGGCCTCTCGTCGATCCTCGTTGATTCGCGGATTGGATGCTGCGCACGTTTGCCGCGAAAGATCACCGCTCTTTCGTCGGCGATCGGGATTATTTCAAATTGATTAACCCTTCGTCCGTATTTGGCCTCGGTTTACAGTGTTTTGTAGTCGTACGTTTTCGGCATTCAACCGCCATTCAGCGGATAATTATTGGAATAATCGTGCCGGTTATATCATTTGGAAAAATCTCCTCGTCGTATTAAGTATTCTGACGGAGTAACTTCTCCGATTTATATGGCTCTCTTCAACTCTCACGTAATTGGTAACAATCGTAACGTTTTAAAAACACTTTGTCGCTTAACTTCGTTCTAACGATAATTCCAGACTTCGAGAATAATGTATCGGAATCGAGTCGTTCCTTTCTTTGATTATCCTTTGAGATACGAGCGGATGAAACCTCGGTGTGCGAAGAAACACACTAAGAAGTTCGTTTTTCCTTTTTTATTTTTTTTAGACCTATGTATTTCTTGCCTTGATTCGCGAACTCGTTCGTAGTTATCGTTAAATTGAATTTCGATAAACTTTAGACTAATGGCAGGATAAGTAGCAAGATCGAACATTAAAATTCGTCTCGATGGTAAACAAAGATCGAGTAGAAGGAAACAAGCAAAAAATAAGAAGATGTCTGCTTTGTAAATCATAAATTATGGTAGTACGGTGGTCGTCCTTTTCTTCTCCGCCTACTTTAAATTCGTTTGTGGTGTACTTCTTTACGTTATTGAAAGACCACTCTGGAGGATGGTACTCCTCAACGATAAAAAGACAGAGTACTCAGAAATTAGCGAACCTTCCTCGCGTCGTCGCCAAGTTTCCTTCCTGTCTCGCAGAACTGGCAGTAATGTTGTCGCTGAGGAGCCATTTATGGAAGAATTTATACCAGCCGTTAGGGTAGAAAAGATCGACCCGTAGAAGGGTGAAAAATAAATAAATATAAACGGAGCAACCCTCGCACGGGGCGATCCTTTCTTAACTCGAGCTCGTTCATAATCTTGCCAGTGACTGCTGGTGACTTTAACCGAGCAACGTCTCTGTGTTCCATCGTCTGTAACAACGTGTGGATACGTGCGTGAAATTTCGACGACACAGGCAGAACACTCGAAACGGCGATTCTATTAAAGAATGACAACCACAGGCAGCGAAACGCGTGGTTTTCTCCAACGAAATAGCAATTAATATCGAAAAATAATAACAACGTTCGAAGTATCGAACTGCAAATTATTATTGCTGCTTTGCTCGATACGTGTTTCTATAAAATTATTTTACCGAGAGTTTAGTTACTAATTAATTAATTTCCGAAAAGGACATTCAGAAGGAAAATACATCGTTTCTCCCAATGCTTAAATATCGAGGAAAAGAAATCCCAATATCTAGCATAGACCAGAAATTAGCGATCCGTGGTTCTCTGGAAGAGTCACGATCCGTCACGGACACGAACCATTAGTCTGGTCTCGACGAGGTTTCGGTAAAAATGAACGAGAAGAAAGAGCGAAGGTAGAAAGAGGAGCTTATGCTGGTTGAAGAAAGGCGACGCGACGTTGGTCCCCGTGGGTGGGGTGCTCCCGCGAGTTAAAAGGACAAGAATGTTTGACAGCCATTTTTCAGTGATCACACCGAGTTAGTTATCGACGTTGAGATCTTTCACCCCAGCTGCCCCCTTGACACCCCGTGCAGGACCCAATCTCAACAAGCCGGTCTTCGTTTTCTATTTCTCTTCGTGTTCCCAATGAAGAGAGAAGTTATCTCTCATCTTCTCCTTCTCGCGTCCGGGCACGTATTCGGTGTTTCTTCGTGGTTCGGTATCGAGAATCTTACGCCACGGTCCTTTTCTCTCCCTCGTGTGCCACCCTGTGCTATCGGTGGCCACCGACTCACTGACGAGGCGAGAGTCAACTCTCCAACGAGAGAGGGGTCCTCCTCTCTCCTCTAATGCGAGCCATTGTGCGTCTAGTTAACGGCGATCCGCCCAGCGCAACGTGATTCATTTTTTACTTCCACGAAAAGTTTTTTGATTGATCGGAAATTAGGGACTTTAAATACCACCCCGGGGCACGACACGTCCGAATAGAGATCGTAATCGATCCATCGGCGTGGAGCCGGGGGACTTTCGACTTCCATTGTGAACCAGCGGAGAGCAACGTCGATGCGTGTGTAGTATACATAAATTCACTCTTCTCGTCTCACGACGCGGCGTCTCTCTCGCGTTTTCGACTTCGCTTGGACCTTGCTCCTTCGTTCCCTGCCAATTGACGAGCGTGAAGCCCTTGCTGCTTTCGTGGATGATGTTCGGCGTTGGCCCCTCGATTACCCATAAATCTGCGCTAAAGGTTTGAGGCCAGCGACTTAAATGATGGACCGTCTTTCTTCCTTTCCTTCCTTCGGGTGATGCTCAACGCCAGGATCGCCGCGAGCAACCGCGAATGGAACGCAAAGTGCCTGGACGGATCGCGCGCTTTTACGGGTTCCCTTCGCTGTTCGTAATTACTGGTATTCTTTAAAAAAAAGCCCCGGCCAACCGCTTTTCGAGGCGTCCGTACTAAATCATACAAAGTCCAATCCATCGCGGTGAGTCGCGCGGCGATAAATAAATTGTATCTCTCTTATAAAAACGCACACGATGCACAGGTGTATCGAGCAAGGTTGCGGACGAGTCTCGTAGAAATTGGAGAAAAGAAACGAGAGGACGAATTCGATGCGTGCCGGACACGTTGAAGACAGTTATTGAACAAAATGACAGTAACTATATGCAAATATTGGATGTCCGGCGGGACATTATTGAAAATGATTTTGCAAAATGATCGCGATGATGTGGCAGACGTCGAAGATAATAATGTAAAGAAAACTGCTCGAATCACGCGTGTTTGCCGGCTTAAAAATAATTCACCGACATCCTCGATCAAACTGGTCCGATTGCGAGATAAAATTGAATCCTGTATACGAAGTTTCAATGTAGCTTCTTTAATTCCCTTTTTCCGTGATTCGACGAGTGACGTAGGTACGTTCCTGCTCGTGATTTAATGTCTTTTTCAGCATATTATTCGCCTACCTTTCGTACGTCTTTGAGTACGATGTTATTTCCAATCGATTATTTTAATGCTTCGGCGATGTAATTTACAAACAAATTCTCAATCGTATGTAAGCGTAATATATGTTTTAAACAAACATTATATCTATTCGACGTTGTTTGGGAACTTTACGGTTCGTTCGACAGTCGATATATTACGCTCATAGTCGGTGAAATTGGATGGAACTTGTGTTAAATATACAAAGTACTGAATTCGAACGAAACATCGAAAAATCTAGAGTTGCTGGATAGAAAAAGTGTCGTTAGATGTTACGTATCAATGAGAAGCGACCAGAGTATGTGACCTTACTTTAAATTCTTCTCACCGTGAAAAACGATACATGCATTATTTAATAAAACGCTAATTCTGTAGAAGTTTCGCTATCCGAATAATCGAATATTCATCGCGGAGAAACGCTCTTGAATAAAGTAGCCCTGTACAAATATCCGTGCCCAACGAACGTAACGAATAGCGAACGGGCTCCTAATAATCGTTAAGGTGACCAGAGGTTTTCAATATTCAAAAGATTTCGTCCGATAACGGGGTATGACAGTTTCATAATAAATCTTCATCGTTCTCGGTATCTCCGAAAAATCTTTTCAATTCCAAATATCGGCTGGGTGCCCCGACCTGCCACTTCTTCGTGCGTACAGAAGAGAGTCGATCACACGCGAGGTCTCGCAATTAACGAATCAGATACGGCGCGACATCAAAAAGACAAATGACCCCGGAGAGATGGGAGCGGATAAACCTCGTTCTTTTTTCCCTCCCGTTCCTACCTCCCCCTGTGGTGATCGCCTCTCTCTCTCTCTCTCTTTCTCTCTCTCTTGGTTCCACTTCGCTCGCGCTTGACGAGTATGAATCGGGGATCTGATAACCGAAGAAACGGTTCGAGCGACCAGAGAGTACGGGGCAGTTGAGAAAGAAGAGAAGAGAAGGTGGAGAGAGACGCGGGAGAGGCAGGAGAGACTGAAAGAAGGGAAAGGAAGGTGGATGAGTATGAAAATTATTCTTTGGATGCGCGTACGGGGCGCACACTTGTCAAGATGGCGCATGGAATTAATTAAATTAAGCCTGCACCTCCCTCGAAGAAGATAACCTGTCCGACAGAGGCCGCGATTCCTTGGTAAATCGAAGAAGGAGAGAAGAAGAGATGCAGGGGCCGAGGGGAGAAACGAAGACCAAGAGGTATCTTCGGTTCGACATCGAGTGCAAGTCATTCCAGTCATTGGTTGCTCCATAGGAATCTTAGCTGTTAGTGTGTACGCGGTCGAACGACCGGCCATATACGTGTGGGTGGACGAGGTGTGTTTTGACGTTTGCCCTCACGCCAGGTATTCTCGTTCCTCCGACCCCGTCGTGACGGAATTTCTGGCGCGCGAAACGCTTTTCTAACCAGTCTGATTCGCGGATTTCATCCGGTACGCTAGAGGAGAACGCGTAATCTCTTTTGAATAGATGACCGATTAAACTTGAGTATTTTTTACAGACGTTGGTACGTAGGATGTTATAAGAGACGTTGAGATGTAGTTACGTTGCTAGCCGATAGAAGCATTAACGATGGTGAAAAAGAAAATTAATTAGCATCTGAAGACTTTGTCGTCGAATTACCGCTTCTTAGAAAATTATCGTGAATTCCTGCGAGTTCTTTTATGTGGCTGTAAGATTTCTGGAATTCGTAAGATTTTCATCGTTCACATGGCTCTATATCATCTCGCTTAACTATTCTAATCATCCATAAAATAAACTATATGCAAATAATCCTACTCTTTCCTCGTATTCACTGGATATATCGTCACCTTACCAAAGTCTCCTTACATTTGTCACCGTTTCATTCCTACGTACCGCATAGATCACATTCGTCGATGCTCATAATCCAACACCGCGCACGAGATTTGATCAAACGCAAAACAAGGAGGGGAAAGAACGAAAGAATAGGGGAGGGATCGGTGGAAGGGTCCAGTCGTTGGGATATTGCTGTTAGGTGGTACGTACCTGAGCAATGCCGGCTTGTTGACACTTGGCCCCTGGGCCGCTAAATCGCTTTGGAGTTAAGCATCCGATGGCCTAAACGGCTCTCCCCTACAGAGCGAGAGAATAACGCGGAAAGAAGAGAGGAAAAAGAGGACGCTGGTCGAAGAGCCGTGATACTTCTCTTCCTCTTTGCTAGCGCGCGGAACAAAACAAAAAAGGGGGAAAAAGGAAGAAAACGGCTGAAACAAGGACAGAGGGAGCGAACGCGAGAAGAATGGCGGGTTCCTGGGATAAAGGATGCAAATGCTCATGCCGGCCATCAAAATCTAATTAACCAACGAAAGAACGATGCCTGGGCAAAAGCCAGAAAGGTTCCAGGAAGAAAAAGGCTCGGGTGGAGGTTTAGCAGTTCGAAGGTGTCGGAGACCGGTAAGGTTCCCTTATGCATATGCCAAGTGCCTTCCACCCACTCTGCCTTGCCCCACCACCCGACGAAGCCTTAACCTCCTTCATCCGAGTCTATATGGGGTGAGAGGACCAGAGCAGAGAAATCTCTATAGCAAACGTCGTTACGAGCCGGGTTTTATGTCGCTCGCCACGTATAACACCCTACAGCATGAAATTCGTCGGCATGTAACGGGGGTCCTAAATTTCGAGCGTGTACTCTTGGAGGAAGCGCACGAGATCGAGTCGTGTTTAAACTTTATCCACTACAATGCCCATGCGTTTATTTATCGAGGGAATATATCTTAACTTGGTCGTGTAAGATATGACTGGTTATGTTTCACACAATAGTCGCCAGTTACACGCGTGTAATTTATATTACCTCGCGTGCTTATCAATCGCCACGCGAAAAACCTTCAAAAGGAATCGCATGCGGATAGAGGTTGGAATTTGAAATTGAAATGCTGTACGCGTTGGCCATGTCAAGTATATAAGTAGTAGCTGGTAAAGATTATTTTACAAATGGAGCTCTTTACAGCTATATTTTGTAGTTTTTCAATTCCATAAATTGAAACGCAGAGAAAAATGACGATGCCGCGAACGCCATTTTTTAAATTTACCCTGGAATTTAGTATCGTCATGCTTGCTGCAACGAATGATCTTATGGAAGTAAATCATCCGTTCCTTGAAAGTTCCTTTAGCACCTGAGAGACTGATATTGTCACGCTTATCGTCAACTTCAACTTGCGCCACAGTCTCTCATTCTGCGATAGTCTTCTATAGAAATTCAGTTATTTATCATCACTGAAGTTCACCCATTTGATAAAAGAACTTTTCGTTCTCGCGATAAGTAGAAATCTCTTAAACCAAGAACGGTTTCTAGATCATCTTCCTTCATTATCGCATATTATACTAACTTGACCAGCTTTGAAATCAATAATCGCATTATGTCTCGCGAGACGATAAAACGATTCAAAACTAAGGTAAAAAGCACACTCCGAGCTCGAGCCTGAGTTCAAATCGAGTCGAAGGATTTGTGGATCGAAGCGTTGGAACTAGAAGAGAGCCTTTGCGATACCACCTTTGCGCTTGCCCCACGTTAGCATAAGTAGTTGTAGCTTTATTAAGATTATTGATGCAAGATCGGATCTACAGCCGGATTAGTCAAGCTGGTTCTGATTCTCCTGATCTCCCTTCCTCCCTTTTTCACCGTCCACCTTTTCAACCGCCTTATCACCGGTGCTCTCGTGTATTTATTCCTCCCACCTCCGCGCAAACTCAACCGTGGGCAACCAAACTTGTACCACTAGACGAGTCTATAGCACGATCAACCAAGATTTTGCTCTCTGCGTTCGTCTTGAATGACTTTAACGTTTAACGACTTCGATACTCGTTTCGAGAACCATCCCACTCAATAGAATATGGAACGCGTGATATCTCTCATTGTACTTCCCGTGTGTCAATAGTAATAACAACATTTTCCATACTTTAGCCTTAAATATCTAATATCGTTCGCGCAACATTCTACGTACAGCTGTTCTCTGAATGTAAAATCGTACTGCACGGTTGGCACGAGAAGAAATTCATTACAAGAGACACGATGAATAAAAGCAAGAGAATCGACGACGAATAAATCTGCTTCCGAGTAAGAAGAAAACACTTTTTCGAGGCGAAAGTTCGCTTCGATCCTGGGAGCATTTTGGATGGCGATCGTTGGCCAGGTGGACCACGAGCCGGCAATCGAAGATCGAAGTAGTTTCCGATGTCAACGACTGCGACCTCCGGCGTCTACCGCGGCCTGTTTCCAAGGATAATTCGCGATTCATGTCGGCCGTAACTCTTCTTTCTCTTTCTCCTTAGCAGGCCTCTCGCACTCGCGTCCCTGCCCGGAATTACAGGCGGATTTACAAGGAGCGGCGGATTTACAAGCCGGCCAAGAGTGGCCTTTCCTGTTCGCCGATGCCCGCGCCGGGCCCTGAAATCGTTGGAAAGTACCGAAAAAGCAGACCGCGAGGCAGCATAGCCGGAATGTTCGAAAGAAACTGCCGCGATTATTTCGAACACGTCCAGCCGCGATACAAAGTCGCAGCGTTAGCGATCGACCAGCTTGAACGCTCAGTCTTGGGCTATTAAACGTTTCGCTACAACGAATAGAACGCAATTCCTATAATTGTTCGATTCATCCTCGCGATTATCGTAATCCGTTGTTAACGAGTTCGAAGCAGAAGGAACACGGCAGTCGCGAATTAAGCTGAAATCGAATGTACCTGGTCCGACAAAAATCTTTTCTGATCTCCGTCGATGCAGTCTTACATGGTTTGTTCGTAGCCGCGGGAAAGAATTTTCGATAAGCAACCGCTGCCCCTTTAAAAGTCACATTAAAGCGAATAATACAGAATCGACATAATGGCTCAATTTATGGTCGAGATTATTGTAATTTTGTGAGTGGCGAACCGTCGAGGAACCATTAAGCCGACACGATGCGCGTTGTATAATAACGATTCTCGCTTGATAAATCGACTAGAAACGTAACGCTCTTGCCGCGATACTTTGAAAGGAAAGAATGACTCCGAGAGTGCGGACCGAGCAAACGCAGATATTCTCCTGTAGCCGTGAAAAATCGTCGATTTAAGGTGCTTCCGAGCAGATAGATAGTATTGCGAGCAGAGAGACCGCCGCGACGGATTATCCAGAGTGGAATAAAACTTCGCTTTCCGCCATGATATAAATACAGACACATCGAAGACTCGATATTCAATGCGTTAGAGCGCGATTCTTTCGAACGCGTACCTAAAGACGTTAAAGAAACGATAGGCACACCCATTGAATTTGGTCAATAAAATCTTTCTTTTCCCTTTCTGCTTTCGTTCTTTTACTTTCTTCCGTTCTGCCGTGTGCGCGATACATCGACATTATCGCGGCGGACACCCAGTATAGTTGCGGGCGTCCTAAAACAACAATGGAGGCATTAAGATGATCTACGGCCAAGTCGCTTGACCCTCTGATTCAAAAAAGGTGTTCGAATCCACTTGGTGAACGAGGAAGGAAATAGAAAGAACGGTGGATAAAACGAAAGAAGAAGAAACGAGTGGACGAGCAAAAGAAACAGAGGGAAATAGGGAGAGAGAAGAAGAGAGAGGGTTCTCTCTGGCTCGTTCGTGTGGGTGTCAGCTTAATGTTCCTGGTCAGCTGTGTTCGTGGCCATCGAACGATTCAAGTGTGAGTCCAGCCTTTAACTGCCTGTGCATGAGCGCGCGAGCGCGCGCCAGCGTACTTTTGGGCCTGATTAAATATATATTAGGAGTGAGAGAAGAGCTGGGAGAGGGGACTCGCTCACGGCGGGGGGTGTGGTATTTTTTCAAGAGGGCAAGCAAGTGGGCCCCCATGGCCAAAGGGTGCGGTCCAACGGTGATACCAAATTCGTGAACCAACATTTGCCCCGACGATGCTTTTCCCTCGATAGTATTCATAAGCTGTATTATTCTCGTTAAGAATTCCTTGTAATCCTGCACTGATCAAGATTTATGTAGTTAATGTAATTGAACGCGTACGAGGACACACATTATTAAACATGATCTTCGATCGTTCGAAATTCTCTTCTCGGAAGAAATATATCACTGAAATTCAAAGAGTTTCTTTAAACACTTTCTTGTTAAATCCCAATGATTTTTCGTTTCTTTTTTCTCGATATAAGGATCCATCGAAGATCAGAATATTTCGACCTTACTTTACTCGGTTATTTCGTGATAGGAATATAAGACATACCGCGATGAAATTCTATTCTCTTCGTGAGGTTTGCTCAACGCATAAACTAAACAAGATTTATGAAAAGCGAGCTTTCGGTTCCGCCTCGTACGAAGTGCCGGCTGCTGCGCTCTGTGGCTTTGTTTATTCGCCAAGCGTCAGAACTGTTTCTCATTTGCATAATGTAAGAAAAATGAATACTCGATCGACGTAATGGAAAGATTATGAAGAGGAAAGGGGTAAAATATGATTCACGTGAAGTGGGAGACCATAGTGACAGAGACAAGTATCGAATTAATCATCAGGTTTTACGCTGTCATTAAACAGCAAAAGAGTATCTTTAGTCGAGACGATGTGGATCACCCTCTATCACGATTTCGTCTCTCTTCGTTTAGAAATATGAGGAAGGCGCCCTCCCAAGTAGCCACGACCGTGTCGTGTCTCCGAATTTATCTTCGGCTCATTAATAAGAGACGACAAGCGTCGATAAGGAAGTAGTAAGGGCTCGGCTAGAACGGGCTAAAATGAAAGGAACGACAAACGACTGTCGGTGAAAACCGTACAGCAGGTAGTTTCATTTACGAACAGCCTATCCTAGTCGCGTTCGTTGCCCATCAGTCATTTAATGCGCTACCGGATGCCTTTCAAAGTACTTCGTCGTCTAATCGAGTATAAATATCAAAATTCAATTCCTACGTATCAAATATAGCCAACATTTTTGCGCAACTATTACAACTGTACGCTAATAATTGCAACAAAAATATTAGATCACCTCATAAATAACAGGATTTTGCCAAAAGCCAAATTTAAAATAATGGACTTTGTAACTTTTCAAGGAATTCGTTTTAGGGATTTATATCTATATATGCAAATTAAAATATGCGTATTCCACGTTTATATTCTTATACCGTACTAAACGTAAAATGTTACCGAACGATGTTGTTAAAGATAGTAAGGGAGAAAAGAGGGTGAAACCGGGGGTGGTATTGTATTCTGGTCCCTGGTCAGATAAGTCATAATAGTGGCTCGGTCGACGTTGTTAATAGTCAACAGAGGATCACGCCGAGATAGCGCGCTAATGCACGCATTTATTTGAAATATTAAACCTCGAAGAAAAGAGAAGGAAGAGGCAGGTTCTCTTCTTGTTCTTCCCCTTCTGCGAGGACCAGCTTTGCTGGGAGGAAAGGCACGGGAAGAGACAATTATAAATGATGATAATTAACGAAGATCTTAACTGGTCAGTCCGCGACTTTACGTGTTGTGATTCTACGTTCGAAGCCCAAGGCGTATTTGTTTAATTTGTTGACTTTGTAAATAGTCTAATCGGGTTCTTATTTATTCTTCCAATTATCATAAAAATCATTGTTAGAAAGAGGAATGTTTCCATCAGTTATAAAAATGATTTTTCTTGTTATTTTTAATTCCCGCATTCGTGTATAGAAATTTTAATTCTGGCCAGGTGAGAAACGTTTAAAGAATTATGAAAAGTTTCTTTCTAGTGAACGGAAGAATGGCAGGGATCGCAATAAAAATCGTATTAATTTAACGAACAAGAAAACATCTCTTTTCGGACCACCTTAATAATTGTTTCTTCTTCGTTCGCGTCGTATTCCATCGAGCAGACGAAGAATCCCAGACAGGCTGATCAAATCAACACTGAGTAACAGTGATACAACTAACTCTCTTGCTTTTTCTCTCCTTCGTTCTCTTCCTAATTATTAATGTGCTCGAACGAACAGATAATCCTCACAATCATCGTCGATGCATTCAAAGCCCTCTCGCTCTATCTCTCGTTATTGAATATGAGTGATTAATTAAGAACACCTCACGACCTGCTGACTCGCCGTTCACTCTTCCCCCAGCCGAAAACAAACTTTGAATATCACATCCAAGGAATTGGTTTACACCGAACGCGTGTAATGGAATTACTTTTGAGGATCACGCACTGTTCGATCTACGAAACGAGTGATCGACGACGAATCACAAACAACGGAATACCGGTCGAAACGATAAAAAAATCTCGGTCGTACGGAATTCTACGAGCACTCCGTTTGTCAGCGTTCACTGTGAACAATCGTAAAGACCCTTTGTTTCATTCTTGCACCCCAACAGAGTTCAGGCTACGTAGAGAGACCTTGCTACAATGACTCGGAAAAAAGAGGCGACGACGAAGACAACTGATACAATATTCATTTACTGCTACGTGTGCCTATGTTTCATAATGTCACGCTGGAAAGAGAAAAGGGAGGAAGAGCAAAAAGAGACAGATGAAGGAGAGTTGCATTCAAATGAAGGAATGCCGGGGGCGGTGGGATGGGGGGAGGATAGGTGGGACCCCAGGATGACACTTCTCTTAGGTGATTTATACCCGTTGGTCGAATGACCATCATCTCGTGGAAAGATCTACAGGATCTCAGAGTCACTTAGTTAGTCTTTGGACGAAGGATAGTTAGTCCCTAGGATGCTACACAGAGTAGGAAGAGGGAGGGGGGTGAATACAACGAAGACTTAACGCATAATGGGGGGCCTTATGTAACGTGAAACATATAATTCCGTGGCACTCTCGTTACTCTCAGGTAACACTATCATTTATTTAAACATCGACGTTCATTGCGTCGTTTGCAAACCTTAAGCTTACATTTCTCTCTGGCGCAGGCGGATCCGTATCGATAATATATCACGCTAAAAAACCATATTTGTAGTGCGAGCTAATAACGTTCTTGATTTACATAAAAAATTCGCTTGGTGTAATGCCACTTTGAGGTAAATGGCAAAATACCTATAACCTCAGTTTTTATTCTGAACAACTAGGAAAATATAAAATAGTTACCTACTGAAAATATTCTTACTCGAATTTTAATAATTTGGTATAAACAAACAACTTGTTTCCAGTAGCAATGGACGTAACACGGTGATAATCGAATAGAATAAAGCTTAGGAAAATAAAACTTGTCAAAAATATTTACTGGTCTTGTTTGAAGTAATACATTTAAGGAAATGTACATGCTCGTGTATGCGTCAGAAGAAAAGCTTGTACATATGCTTCATCGTGACGAAAGAATTAGTGCAGCAATTTATACATAAATTTAACGACCAGTATGAAGACAATATTAAGTGCATATTCATCGAGGTAAATATGGTTAAAATAGCCCAGGGATCAAACCAACGCAAAGTTAAAACTCCTCTCCTGAATTTTACTTCGGGCTAGGTACACGCACAAGTACTTGCATTAACTGTGTAAATAACTACTTCAGTTTTAAGTGGTTGGATAAGAATTAGTGTTTTAACGCTAGAAAGAGGCAAAGAGAAAGAAACGAAAGTGGTATCTCGAGTGACACCAACTGGATTTTCGCTACTTTTTTCAAGTATTTGATGAATCTCTTTTTCTCTTCGTAGTTCCGATAAATGAGAAGATATAACCGGTTGTAGAATAATTACGTTTCGTGGATAAGTAGAAGGAAGTTGCGAAAGGAACAAACGCGTGTACTAAATTAAATTCAAATCTACCAATTATTACGATTGGAAAGCAATAAAGTTACGTTACCTGCAAATGACCGAATTATAGAATAATTTGAAAATTGTAGAAAGTGGTGGTTTATTGAGCAATAAGCAAAATTTATGTAGATCACAAAAGTGACAATATCTCGGATTATATGAAAGTTATAAACCATAAATCTTTACGCTCGATTTGTGACCATTTTTCGCCAGCGACATGCTTCCGTGATAATTCGTGAAAGTCTCGAGAAAGTTACGAGAAATTAGAGGAAAATCGTTTTGCGGCCAGAATCTTTCGTTCGACTACACGCATCACTGATTATTAATTTCAAGCCTCTCACGACTTACGGTGTTTCCAGATAAGGCTATCGGGCCTTTGTAACTGTTTAATGTATACGATGATTAAATAGAATTATGAACCAATAGAGAATAATCAAATTCTTGATGCGCAGCCCACGCATAGTTATTTTCGATTTAGCTTCGTGTCACGTAATTTGAATCGCTAATTCAATAAAATACCCAGATTACGTCAGATTTTGGTAACTACCGGAAACGATGAGGATGCTGAACAGGACTTTCGAATAATATTATTAATAGCCCCGTAAGTATTTATGATAATGAGACATGCCAAAATATGCAAAATGGATATTGTATTTTAAATTGCACTAAAGTATCGTTATTATTTCTAAATGAAACGCTACTGTACGCTAAATTTTATATAATTTCGATATTCAGTTAAATGAAACACGTAATTACAGCATCTGATTTGCGAGAAACTGTAGGTAAATCTTAACAATCGATCTCGGAATACCAAACATTGAACAAAAAATTAAGCAAACTGGAGGATTTGCATTGGGAAGATTTCATTTGGCCAACTTTCTCCTTTAATTTGCATTTTTATGACTTTATATGAGTTTTTTATGATAAAAAAGATATCGTCCATTGTGACCAGATACGCAATAGACAACGTTAATTATATAAAAATGTTACGAATTTTTCAAACAGCTCAACAATAATCGATTATTCCGAAAAACAACCGAATATACTTTAGCAATTCACTTTCGAGTAAGTAATCGAAGCTCGGATTCGTCAAACCAAGTTATATAGCATGACGAAGAGAGCGACGAACTGACTGTATGGTGTAATATCGAAACCATAAAGATTCGCGCGATTTGATCAGCGGTATAGAAATTGTGGAGTGCGGGCCGAAAGGAGCGTTTCACGTGGCAAAAAGAAGAGACCTGATTTGACAGTCATCGGTGTGGGAAACACGTCGACTTTGAGGCTAACGAAGCTGCAGGCGTGTGTACACATAAAGTCGATGTCGAGAGTTCACGAACCATGAAGTAGAGGAGGAAGAAAAGAAGACGAGGATGAGGAAAGGTGGTGGTGGCGGAGAGGAGGCGATGGAGGACACAACGTAGACGAAGAAGAAACCGGGGAGGCAGAGGACGTTCCGAAGGTAAGAGGAAAAGAGAAGAACCGGCGCCACTCTTCGAAACGGAGCCTTGTCCTCGTCTTCATGGTGTGCAGGCTCGCGCGCCAACTCGCGGGGGTAAACAGACGAAATTATATCGAAGAAAAATTACCCCGAGATAATAGTGATTAATGATCTGCTGCCACGCGCGTGTGCGTGGACAGGATTGTGTGCGTGCTTGTCGGTACGTTGATGCCCGGTAAAATATGATACTTGGTAAACTCTGCACCGTTCGCCTTCCTTCTCTATTGCTCTTCCTGTCTTTCCCATTGGCAAACTGGCTTGCCATCTACCGTCCAGTTTGGCGACAGCGTACGAAGGCCGTGGAACGAACAAGAAGAAGAGGGAGTGGAGGAATTGGCAGAGAGCAATCTTCTCTAATTAACACATTAAGACTAATCAGAGCCAGTTGGGTTATTCCTGTTCGAGGGCCCACTCGCCTAGATTTAACGTTCCACCTAAATTAATTCTAATTATTACCATGCCCGTTGCGAGCCGTATATTGGGATCGACGTCGCCGTTTCGCTGGTCGAAAATGCCGCAACTGGCCTGGCATTAATCTTCTTTGTCTGTGAACATTTTGTTTCGAAAACAACCCGGCTCTCTCTTCGATCTTAAACGCTTCGCCTCTGTATATTTTTCATCTTATCCCACACGAGAATTACTCAATTTTGCTTCAAAATGACTATTTTAATCTATGTCTATTTTGTCTTTTCTGTTTTTTTCTTTCTTTTTTTTTTTTTTTTTGTTTTTTTATATCCGTATTATTGGATCTATATAGATTATATTATAAGAGTGTAAAATTCAAAGCAATAAAACAAATAAACGTTTGAACACACGTTTGAGCTTGATTTCGTACGCGAAAGCTAAGTACTCGTGATAATTAATAATCGTCGGAAGATCCTTTCTACACACGAACGAGTTTCCGAGAGACCCTCGTGGACGAGCATAATAGCGACCATACGAAAAAATGAGAGCTGAAGATCACCGTCGAGATCTGACCCGAGATAGCTGGACGGGCCTTATACATTCGAGCGTGCCAGAGGAGCGAGTATATCTCTACCTATGTAAAACACGTGCCCAGAAAATATTTAAACCAGTTCCCTCCACATGTCCCCTCTCTTAAACCTTTTTTCTTCGGTCACAATGTACGTACGATGGATCAGTCATTGTCATTGACAATTCAGCCGTGGAACGTTTGTTTTTATCACACCAAACCACATCTCTCTTTCCTTTTGCGGCTACCTATCTTTTATCGCGGAATTGTCTTGTCAATACTAATAAGATATAGACAAAATAAAAAATAATAAATTGCTTCATATAAATTAGAGGTACTTACACACAAAAAATACTATTTCTGATTATTTTCTAAAGCTTATAGATATTTTTAACCATTGAATTTGTCCTTCATATTTAACTTTGTCAGATCAAATAATTCTATTTTAAATAAATTATTATTTAAATAGTGGTAAAACTAAATAATGAAATTACGTTTAAGTACGCGAGAAACGAGATTGATAGAGTATTATTAAGAGACAGAAAGATATTATTCTTTAGATTATCTGATTTTCATTAATATTTATATAGACAGTATTTTCGAGTAATACTGTGCAAAAGCATTATAAAAGATTTGAGAAATATTTTTGACTCACCAAAATCTCCGACACACCACCATTAATACAAATATCTTTCAACAAATTTTTCAAATTGATGTTCTTCTTTACAACAGCAAAGGCAGCTCACATCACACACTAGCAATATAACATAAAAGTTAATTAGGTTAAATATACGATTGTCACTCGAGTACTGATTAAATTTAATCATGAATAATCTCATTAATATTCCGCAGGTGATTGATACAATTCGTATGATTATGCAGCAACCTACGTGTCATTTACAATAGATATCTTTCATAATTAACGGTGTCAGTCTGACGAAAGAGATTCTTTTTGTGATCACAATCTACGGATCGCATAATGGAAGACTGATTATCCGAGCATCTTTCAAGTGTACGTTCAATGACCCAATAGCTAATAATCAATGTGTAAGAAAAATATTCTTTTTGTAAATAAATTATATCGTTAATGCATTACTTTCAATGCATATATTCAATATTTATCTTGAGATATCGATAAGCCGATTCGATTTATCGTCTCAATGATTCGAATAAAAGTTTCGAATTGATATTGATAATGAAAATGATGTAAGAGAATATTGAAACTCAGAATTGGTAATATAAAAGATAAAATATAAAACAATAATGAAAATTGAGGAGAATAATAAAAGAAAACGTATTATTGCAAAACATAAAAAAAAAATTAATTTAGGGAATATTAAAACACATAAATTATCCTATTAATATTAATAGGGCATAGTAATAATAGATTTAATAAATATAAAATATCACAAAAGGATTAATAATGATATGAAATTGCAATATAATAGAAATGTAAAAGAATTTGTAGTGACGAGTTAGCTTGAATTTCAGAAACATTATTGTTAAGAATTTGGCGAAAGATACAAATTATATTTGGCCGCATTCTTTTTATCTCTAAATACCTCTTAGCTTGTTTCTGACGCACCTGACATTGATCATTTCGTGGAAAGAGCAGATGTTTGCTCACTGAAATCATTGACCTGTTTGTTTACGTGTAGGATCGTTCGTGTATAACTATATCGAATAACAAAACATTTACACACGGACAGCTTATCGGTATTACGCCAAAATTGTGGTGATCGCGAAGCTGTTCTAATTCTATGTATTATCTTTTACGAAATTCATACATTCGAATATGTTTCTAAACCAGTTAGTATAATTAGATATTTATGCAAATGTGAACAACTTTACATACGGTTAGAACAAGCAATATTTGATACCTTATAAGAAATATTATATTAGTTTTGTTTCATGTAATTATTCTTGCTATCCAAAAGGCATGCAACGATCTAATACGTATCTTTTAATGCACTGCATATTGTTCTGCACCCTGACAATACGTTACTTGTACGTACGTATATATAAATATATGTATAACTCATGTTTTATAAAATTACGTTTATTCGATCACGAATGATAACTTTTTATTACATATACCCATTAATACTTAAGTGACAAATGTCTTATTTATTATTTATTCATTCTTTATAATGTTATTTATTATTTTCTGTTTTTCCATATAAAGTTTTAATAACAAATGTAACAAATATTAGATAAGAATTATTTAGTAATCATTTACATATATTTCGTGCTATACTATTTCATTCGTTTCCTGCTATTTTCTGTCTTTGGTTTATTCACCATTACATACTTTTTCAGTACAAAATATAACAGAGTTTACTTATATTTGGAACACTTAGTTTTTATTAGCATGGATACGTACTCACTTGCTCCGATGATTGTGTATTATAAATCACTTTGACATTCACTGGCAATTAATATTTTAACTTCGTTCGTTATCAGTAACGATGAAACCGAAAGCACGTACCGAACACTATTACACGATTCAAATCGATCTATGAACGTCGTACATGGTATAAATTTTCTGTACCCAACTTAACAATTGTTTGGTCGCCACCTGCGATAGTGTATCGCGCGCCATCTACCGGAAGCGTTATCAACTAGTTTCATGCATAGAAGCCTGTATGTACTTTCGTATTTACCACATGCGCAATTTATGGTTAAGAACAAAAAGTGTCGTTTTACAATTAGTGAATTTAAAAGTTTAAACGATCGACATTTGTTGCTTTATAGTGTTAAAAGTTCGAGTATTGAGATATTTATGCGATGTGAAGCCTGAAGGTTATTTTAAAGTATATTTATCTGTACCTATTAACTTTTTATTATGATTATTCATACGTATGTATATTGTTATGATAAAGAATACCGTTTGCAATTTGAAATTTGAACAACACGTACCTTTTTTAGATTCAACGTCACGTTGCAGAGCACAGGAAAATAGAATTAGGAATTTGGAAGGATATCACAACGAAATGTGAGTAAAAACTTCACACAATAATCGAATGTCAAAGAAAAAATGTGCCTGTGGTATATATGTATATGTGTGTGTACGTTATATGCACAGAATGTCTATAACAAATATTTGGTTATGATTTATCCTTTATAATATATGTTTCTCTGTTTAAAGTATCAAAGTCCCCAAAATATGTATTATTATAAGATTTATTACATAATTTTTGAACAATCGAGCTTCTAAGGATAATACCTACCATATTAAAACATTATTTAATCAAGTAAAAAAGCAATAATTGTTTAATAGGCAAAGATACTTGATCTGTTCATTCAGATATCAAAAACGATTTCCTCCAATATTATATTTTATTATTTATATTCATTCTTATTTGCGCCTTATTTATCGACATCCAAATTTTTTCAAATACAAAAAATATGTTACTTTCTGTCTCAAAAGCTTTTGCAGATTCATTGTTTATTATAAAACACTGGAGTTTGATGTAGATTATGAACATTGAACTCCATTTTTTCTCTAAAAATATTATAATTTTTTCAAATTTAACATAAACAATAATTATCCTGAAACTTATAAACGAGAGGGTGTATATACCTGATTTCTCGTGCATGTCTACAAAGTACATAAATAGCGTACACTAAATAAACATAGGAAAATATTAAAAACCTTTCTGAAAGCTATTTCTTTCAATAACAGCTATTCGTTTCCGGCTTTCTAAAGCTCTCGGATATAACAAGAACCGGTGACATTTCTGAATAATTCCTTGAAACTGCACGGAATGGTAGCCAGCCATTAAGAGCTAGGACGCGAAAGACGTTTTACCCGGATAAATATTTGAAACGTTCTCTGACAGTCTTGAGAGGTTCATTACGGGGGATTACACAACTCATATCGAGGACTTAGAATTCTCCTTTCGCGCGAGAAGACATGATCACAGTCTTTGCAAACTGATTCGAGCGTAGGAAATTAGTTCGCTGAGCTTTCATTCTTGAATTCTCAATACTCTCCTCGTAGGTAATTATTCCTTCGTGAGATGGCCTTTTACGAAAATGAATGCCCTCTGTTCATTTCGTTTCATTGCTGCCTTTCTGATATGCTTATGAAATATTCTACCATTGGATATTATATCATTAATGAATGTGAATCAAGATTCCTGCATCGTTTTCTCGGTTTAAAATGGCGACTTTTTATTATATATATAGCATACAAATAATTGCTCCGCTATGTATCTTATTTTTCTCTCAGTAAGTTTTCAAACTATCGAATATTAATATGAATGATGTGTTTGAGAGTCTTTTTATAAAAAATGAATTAACGAAATCATCAGTTTTATGTGATTGATTGGAAGGCAGATTTAAAATCATGTAACGTGTGTAATTTCACTGAATACGCTAAATTTTTTATACTATTACACACGTCCATAATTCACATAAGCATTAAAGTAATATGATAAGAACGAAACGACGGTAAATAAAACAAATAATACAGTACAAGTGACTAAAACAGTATGTATTTTCCATTTTAAAGAAGTCACCAAAAATTCTACTCTGTTCTCCATATTACAAAGTATGTTTTCAATTTAAACAACCCTGCAAGCATGTTAACGTAATATCGTCCAGTAGAGACATCCAAAAGTCTCATCATTACGCGATACTCGATGCGCAGTGAATATTCAATGGCCAACTAAAAAATATCCATTGCCTCGGTGCACGTTGCCGTGCATGGCGTACAATTTTTCATTTCTCAAGACGTTGATATGCATACTGATTACTTGTGTACACGAAAAATCTTTGAGAGTATGCGAATGTACGTCTATATATGTGTGTAACGTGGATTTTGAATTCGGCTCAGCTAATATTAGCATCGACGAACGCTATAGAACAACACTATTCTTCGGATAATAGGCATTTAAGGCTTAATGTATGCATTGAAAACTATTAGGTATTCAAATACTCGGATTGCGTTACGTTATACTATAATATCCGACTTCCTCCAATACATCTACCAAATTGCCACCATTATCGTTATTATATCTTATTTATTAGCCACGATGGCCTTAATCCATCCTAAATGGTATCGGTACAGACATTCGTGAACTACGATCTCTCCGACTGAGCAGAAGCTAGTCGTTTTCAAGTACATACATATGTTATTTTCAGTACAAGAAATTTACGTTAAAATTCGAAGAATGAAATTTTAATTGACATCTTCTACTTCTCAATTTTATTCCAACCTAATGTTTTATTCATATAGTAAATTAGGTATATAAGATATACCTTATCAAAAGTAATAATTTTAAACGAAATAAGTGGGTACCTGCTTGAAAGTAATTTAAATAAAATATTTTGACGCTCTTTTCAAAAGCATTCAACAATAAATTTTAAAATCTCGAAATCGCTACCATACTTCTGCTGTGATGTACGGGTAGTACTTCAAAAATATACTTCAGTAAGTTCTATAAACTATCCAAAAATACTACAGACAAATAATAGCTATCATTTACAATTTTGAACAAAATTTTCTTTAAATTTTTGTTAATTTTCAAAGATGAATAATGTCCAAAACTATATATATATATATAGTTTTCATTTCATTCAGCATCAGAGACAAGTTACATACTATGAACCTTTACAGATTCTAAACTTCGGTTGGAGAGAAGAATATAAAGCATGGATTTTTATGATGGAATTTTCATCAAACACGTGATACAGCGATGATTTTAATTAACACACACAGGTCAGAAAAGGAACTATACGAAACTCTAATACGAAGGTCGTTGATTGTTGCGAAGGCCTTCGGTTCGGAGAGGTCCGATTCGATTCGCTGTTACAAAACTCGTTACACGACGGCCGGTGTACCGAGGCTTCTTACAAGACAGTGGCCGTGCTCGACGCTGAAGAAGGCGTCTCGCTTCATTAGCGATAAGCCCTTTTTCCTCTTCATTGCCGTACCGACGAGTTTTTCTACTCTACTCGTTTTTGACTTCACCCGCCTCGCGACTTTATGGACCTATGCGCATTCCTTGTTGATCGTTTCAAACCAGATGCGGTACTGTCATTAAGGATAAATCATATCTGAAGGATGTACGCTCGAATGTTTGCAATGACTGTAATGCACTTACACGATCTCGTTACTTAAAACCTTCCATAATTCTGTGCTACGTTTCAACCTTTCAGATTACTTCGTGGTTCATTTACGAACCGCTGCAAATTCGAAACACTCTTCCGCGACACTTAATGTTTTTTCCTTCTTCCTTTAAGTAAAATCTTCAGCGTAGAAAACTCAGAGTACTTTCAAAAAGTCTAGGAAAAAAGGAAAATTTGATAGCTAATGGCAGCTAACATTTATTTCGGTATAAAGAAAATTATTTGTCTAGTAAGTATATAATTCTTTGAAATTAGAGATCGAAAGTTAAAGTACAAATTTTGATACACATTCAGAATTATAAATATCTCTTCTTTACAAAAATTTCGTACATATATTTTAGTAATAATAATAATAATAATAATTTGTGTAACGCTCATATATTTATTTATTTTCATGTTACAATATTGCTAAACTAGTCTTTTCAATAATATACACACGTATACACGAGACATCAGATATCTTATATAACCAAGGGGAAAAAGAAAGGTCGTCTTAAATCGTGGAGTCACATCAGGCAGATCTCGAGCAACAAAGAAATTGTGGCTCTCGGTAAGTGTGTCGAGTGGTGTCGGGGCAGTCAAACGGAGCCTCCGGGCTGTCCGGCAATTAATTTCGCGGGGTTTCGGCGAACGGGCCAGAAGAATCGTCCGAGGGATTCCTGAAACCGAGAACCGATATCGGATCTGGCCCTTTTCTCGAAGCCGCTCTTTTCCGCCCGATGCCGATCTAATTAATAACGGATCGGCGCCTGATCCCTTGCCCCCTGTCCAACTCCTTCCATCGTTCTTTCTCTCTCTTTCTGTTTCGCCAGCCCCTTCTGGCTACAACTGGCTCACACAGAGCTGCGGAGCTGAGTCCCGTTCACCGGTCGGCCGCCGGTTCGATTTAAATTGAAACGTTCGAAACAAAGGAACGGAGTGGAGAGCGCGCGAAATTAAACAACCTGCAATATCTCGGGGCTGACTATGCCACCCTACAAAGGCGCGTTCACACCCGATTAGGCACAAGGTCCACATGCTATGGCTACGGAGTGGCAGGATGGGGCGTTTGCTCGGATCTATCTATCGGTAACGCAGGAATGTCTAATAACGAACGTATCTCTCGCTCCGACGAACCACTTCGTGCATCTGGACTCGAATTCGCTAAAGGAGATAGGGATTGTACCAACCTTTCCGGAGGCAAAAATGTGGATTTCCGAGTTTCACGATTGTTCATGGTATACGTATACTTCCATAAGTATAGCAAAGTACGGTTTTGATTATTTGAGTCACCCGAGCTTCGATGTCGATATTAAAATTCTACGTTGTATTTTGCATAGAATAATCAAACTTGTACATTATGCGATTTATGTATCAGTCTTTAGTATAATAACGGAATTATATAATAGAATATAACAACGAATGAATATCGGTGTAATTTATGGCTGGGAAGAAAAGATATCGAAACACGAAAAAATAAGAGTGAGAGGAGCGCTATTTGCAATGGAGATCAGTTTTCCACATGTCGTTGGTATAATAGAATAGGTTGCTCTGATAAAGTATTAAGAGAAGTTATAGACAGGATGTTGCCAATTACATTGTTTAATGGTTGTACTATAATGATGAAACAAACATCTGTCGAGGTCGGTTTCGGTAATTACTGGCCAATTTCGTCCATTATTCGGCGTAGCAGGACTAAGTGGGCAACGAAGCGTGCACCGGTTTCTACAGATTTGAATGTAATTAATGCCTTGAACTGTTCGCGATACCATCTTCGAAACTAACACGATCTTTTTCATTTACAGATTCTATAGTCTATAATACCCTGAGCGTTATTACGGCCTTTCGCGAAGCGGAAACAAATTGCACACCTCTTGACGATTAATTGTATCAACCGGAGCAATGCCGAGTTCGGGGAAATTAAAGTTAACTTCGCAATCAATCTGGAAAAACGCGTCCTTCGTTGGCCGTAACTTTGTATAAAGAAAGTCGTTCTGTGAGGTAGTGGTGGTAAGAGAAACTGAGGGTCGGAGAATGAAAGGAAGCCGTGGGGTGGGCTAGATTCCGGGGGTTGAGTTTTTAATCCGGCAAGCCGCCCCCGTGTAATCGTTCCGTTTTTAAATTAAAGAAATAAAGGAAAAGATCCTCGCGCTGAAAAGCTCGAGGCGACGGCGGAACTCATTTGCACTTAAAAAAATGACGAGCCATAAAACTAACACCTGGAGAACGCAGAGAATTAACGACGAGGAGAGAGAGAGAGAGAGACTGAAGAGGAGACAGAGGCAAGTAGGCTGACGAAGGAATTTTAAGAGGGGCAAGCGTTAATAAATGAACGCTTGCTTTATCGGCCGGAAACGATTCTGATCCTAACCATTTTCTCGTTTAAATCCTTAACGCTGTACCCGTCAGATTCTTTAATCGGATTTTTAATTGGTGCTATTTGCGCTACATTAAACCACCCCTCGACTTCTAAATACTTTCCATCTCGCTCTACATTTATTTTTATTATTGTATCCGACAATTTTCGACCAGGTCCTCATTCTTTGTACGAATTTTTTCGTTCCTCGACACCTGTATTCAGCCAAGACTAATCGTGAAATCTTCGATCAATCGTGTAGCAATATATCGTTTAAAAAGTAACACAAAACTTTGGAAATAGCTAGAATTTTATAAAACGTTACAAAATGTTACGATACAAGTTAATCGTCGTATAACTGTACGAATCGTGAAAACGTCGTCGCGATCGTTTTATCATGGAAGCAGCGGAAGAGAAAGAGACTCGATAGAGCGCGGATTAGGAGCACGTTGAAAATCGGTAGCATGTAACCTCAACCCCCGTTCGTCGGTGACGAAACATCGCCGGAACATTGACGGTAGTAATAATCGCAATAATCACAATCGCACCAGGGCGCGAGCCAATTTGAATATGAATCCAAGTGCGAACAATGTCATCGCGAGGGTGGGTGGGGGATTGCAGGGGTTTATACGTGCCGTATCTCCCCCACAGATCGGCTCCTGCCCGGTACTTGCTAACTGTCCGGGACTGTTAGTTAGTTAACTGGCCCGCTACGATGACAGTCACGTACTAGAGAGAGCATTCGAATCCGGAACTCTCATCAGAATCAGCGTTCGCTACGTTTAACCCGATAATTAAACTCGCCGCCGCCCTCTGGCTCGTTTCATCGGCAGAGAGAGATGGAAAGAGAGATTTCTCTTCAACCGTGACCCCCCTTCCCCACTGGATTGTTCAACCCCGGCCCGTTTCGACGAGGGAAATCGTGCGGTCCGGAATTTGCATTCGCAGATTTCGTTTTCATCGGCGAGCGGACGTGTTCGCGCCTCTAATCCGGATTATTTCTACGGTAGTCACTTCGCGTCACTTGTGATTCATTATTCCAGCGACCGACTCCACCGGGGATGACGGTTACACGGTGTCGATTATTCCCTGATTACGGCTGCATTAAGCCCGAAGTACGCGATCGTGTAAAATTGCCTCGGTACGTGGAACGGGAGATTAAAAGTTTTCGTATCATGAATCACATTATCGATGAAATTTTACTTTTACTCTCTGTTGCCTGATGCAATTTTTTTCCTGGTTTTCTACTAATTAAACGAACATTGAAATCATATCTGAATATTTGCAGCGTAAAATATATATTATTTTTAAGTAGAGAACAATTTCTTTTTATCGATTTTAAATGTTATATTTTTATCTATAGTGGAAGGTATACAAAATTACGATCGACACAGGATATAAGTAGTATATAATTTTCAATCTTGGAAACAGCAAAATCTAACTTTGTCGTTTGAGATTAGTTTCGGAATAAAGTGCACCACTTGAACGAGGTAAAGGACGAACAAAGTTATTTAAAACAGTTTACACTTGTTCCCCCGATAGAAGCATTCGTGGTAGTTTTAATAGGAAGTTGGAGAGGGTATCTTCCTCGAGTCGCGGAACAAAAAGCAGGTAGTCTATACGAGAAGCAAGCCCGTGGATCTATACCATAAAAGGGTCGCGTGGCTGAGAAACATTCGCGAATTGGATGGTTAGACATCGCTAGGCAGTGGCGATAGTGGTGACTGGCCCCAACAATTACATCCGAATAAAAGCAAATAAAATCCTCCCCGAGGGGGAAATCAGGGTGGAAGTCGTCTGAGTGGGATGGATGATTCGTCTAGTAGGAGGGAGGTCGGGGGTTAAAAACAAGGCTAGACCAAAATAATGGTTAGATCCGTCGTAGGAGATAGTTGCCAAGGGTAATGGAAAAGAAACCATTTAAAAATAGGACTTTAGGCAGCTGATTCGGCCGCGATTTCGTGACTGCCACCGTTATACTAGCATTCACATGCTTTATGTGTTGTTCTTACGTGTTCTTACTCGCGTCAAGCAGACTTAATCCGTTGTATTCTTCGTTGGGTTTTCGCTCGGTCGATCAAGGTAATTGTCCTCCAGATTTGTATCATTTTAGACACGTGAATACGAAAACTGTTTTCGAACAGGTGTTTTAATCGAATAATTAATTTTGATGCAAACGTTCATTGATAAAGGAAAAGTCAAGATATATATATTATTCTCTATAGATCACTAGATATTTGGTAGATTTACAAAACTGATAGATCGATATTATATCTGCAAAAGGGTTGACTAAATCGCACTATGTTTCTAAAATTCTATTGGTTATTGGGATCCAATCTTTATTAAAATTACGTTTAACGCTACCATGTGTTCGGTATGTTCTAAGATAGAAGAGTAACGTCAAAGCAGTCAGGTCAACAGGTTTCCATTTTCTGAAAGTTAAAGTAACGAATCTCGGCAAGAGGAATACAGGCAGCTTAATCAAATTCTCAAAGGCAGTCATGGATCGTAAAAACAAGTCATGGGCATCGAGTCGAGTAATGATAAGCGAGAGTAGATAAAGAACAGCTGACTACATCTGTCGGTGAGTGTACGAACTACCCAGTGGCCGGCACCCTTCCGTCCAGCGATTCAAGGGGTTGCTCGCCCTGGACCGTTCCTTCGCAGCTATCGTTTTTTCCTTTTCTTCCCGAGGAAACCAGCTGAATATAGGAGCTGGAGGAAACGAGAAAGGAGAAGGAAGGATCAGGGAGAAGGTTTAAACGTGCAAGAGAGAAAGATACGAAATATAGCTAACGTAGCGAAGGCTAGTTAGTATGCATAGTGCGGGAGTTGGCTGGGAATGAAACGTCAACCCGAGACTCGTCATGCTGGCCTCGTGCTTTCGTCCTTTCCAACGACTTTCGTCTCTACGGTTCCTCCGTTTCTATCCCTGCTCGATCAAGCTACCCTTTGCATGCGCTTTATCCGCAATGACATCAACACCGTCACGATTATTCCAATTGCCTGGTTTATTTTTAAATCCGCAAAAATGGAAACTCTGTGATGCTACAGAGCATTTTAATATAAAACATTTTTTAAATAACGAATAGAAGAACGTGGTCTACGTGTCTTTAATCTATAATTTTAAATTGTCTATAACTTTTTTGTATTAGTAATTGATATGATAACATACGCGCTTTTTCATAATTGCTTTCATTATTTCAATTTCAATTATTTCAATGGATTCAAGTACGCTATTGATACTTACATGTTCAGTAATTTTAAACAGTTGCGTCTCAGACAGTATCTATTTTCTCAGATCTATAAATATATTCGGAAATAATTAAAAATACTTGTACTTTTCTTTTGTTGTTCCTACAGCTTTTTACTCTGTTACAATTTAAATTATCTCTCTAACAATTAAGAATTCAGATATTTTTTGTTCTTAGAGGATAGATGGAATGTAATCTCCGAATAATAATTTTTATCGTAAGTGATACTCGATATCCCAGTGATTGATTGAAATGTTCACGCAAGAAATATTCTATGCATAGTAAGCGTCAAGATCTTCAAGGGCGTAATCGGCTTTTCGAAACACAGTGGCAGCAATTGCGAGAGATCCTCATCAATTGCGAAAGGGTTAGAAGGTCCCACGAAGACAAGGGTTCTGTGATCACTTGGCAGGATCAGCATTACGTTAGTACGCCAATTAGGGGTGAACGGGGGGTGAGAATAGCCCGCGGCTCCGGAAAGGGGTAAAGAACATCGCGATCCAGGCTGCAGGGCACTGGCTCACGCATCAGAGGGCAGTATCGCTCAAGTTAGTCGGTTAACAATGCTAATAATAACTAAGAGAGGTGGCGGGATAGAAGCGAACCCTTTGCTTCCATTTGCGATGCTAGCAGAAAGCTCGTTCACTTTGTTGAAGCATGAGAAAGTATTATAGTTTACTCTAACTAAATATACCTTTCTAACTGCATAAATAATCTGTTTGTTAAATATTTGATCAATTTAGATGTTATTTTACGTGTAATTACAAATTAACAAGTACAGATCAGCAATATCAACTTAACATTACGCTGAAACAGGCAGAAGAAAGAACATATCATACTTCTCTCTGTCGTTTTTCAAATACTTTACGGATCATAATAAACTTATTCATATGACAAAATATCATTAATCACGGGGAACACGAAACACAAAGCGTAATAACCCAGAAGCCATCCCATGACTCGTTTCCACTTTGTCTTTGAAGATGAAAAGATCCGCCAGGATTCTGCGGAAGCTTCCGGCTGGAGTCTGCGAAAGGGGTTGATTCTTGGTCCCAATTAAACCTCATTCATACAAGGCTAATTATTATCCCCGCGGGTTATGCACGGGTACATACACGCGTATCGCGCCTAATTCGGCCAATCGGCACCCAGCGGCGGGTCGTTAGTCGCTTGTTTCGGGTATAATGGCGAGCTCGCGCTGCGAAGCGCATTACGATCGTGCATGATTTTACATAGTTCGGGTCTATTGTACCGCCATAATCACGTGATTTCGTTAGCGATCCTCGTTGTTCATTCTGCGCGCCACGTTTCTACGTACGCGCCAAAATTTCGAGTAATTTGCCATTATGTAAAGCGTTTTCATAGAATTATATAATTAGAATAATGAGGCAATTAAGCTGTAAAAATGGAGAAAATTTAGTTACTTCAGTACTATGAGAGAGCAATCATATTTCTTTTAAAGCAGAGAGAGAAGTGGTTCAATTATATAATTATGTAGTTGAAATTCTCTATACCTATAACTTATAGATATATAAAAACATACAATTGGAAGGTGAAAAGACGAATCACGCTGATTAATAACGTTTAAATCAACCTGACCTCAAAATAAAATTGCAAATATTTTTAATGATTACATAAGAAGCAAAGAAGTCTAGTAAGAAAGCAAAGTAAAAATTGATAGAAGTTCTCTGAAGAAACAAAATATAATTTATTCTTCACAAAATGTTGTAATAGGCGTGGTGAATATTTTCGAGTATCTATATTCGTCTTTTTAAGGCAAAAGAAAGAGAAAAGTGTCATAATTTTCGCAGAAAGGGAGCGTTTTGCACACAAACGGTAATCCTTTCGCTGTTCTTCTTATGAATCACCTTTTAAGCCGGCAAAAGTGTGCGCGCACGCCTAAGGAAGATCTCGTAGTACATCTGAATGTCCTCTTGGACACCCAAGGACTGATCTAGATGGGTGTTAGCGAGGGGAACATCGAATCGAAGTAGCAGGTGAAGGAACAGGAGAAAGGGACGAGATAAATTCAAATCCAGGACTCAGAAGTCCCGAACCGCAAATCACGTTCCGCTCCTATATACATCGAGGATCATCTCTCTTCGACGCTGACCAACCCCTTACACCGTTACACCCATAGCTGTCATCCCCTTACTTATCCAATGTCGACCAGAAGACGACCAAGACGCGTTCGAGACTCGATTTCAAAAGACACGCGAGATCTATCGCCCCCATCCGCATTCAAATCTACAATGACGTATCGTGAATAAAATGTTCCGCAACCGTGAACGAAAATTTCGTTTCAAAGTCGTGGAATTAGTTTTATTTCTGATACAATATGACAAATGAAGTATCATCCAAATACCGTCGAAAAGGTGTTGATCAAACTCGAATACAGAAGGTGTTGACAAAAATTACTTGTTAAGCTGCATATTCGTACCCAAAGGTGACTTACCTTAACTATACCTACGCGTCATATATCATTTCTCAGGGTTAAATTGTTCTGAACCGCGCAAACACGGCCAACATGCTCCAAAATATCATTTTTATCGTACGCACTACGTTTTCCTCCGAATGATTTAAATGGTTATCTGCATTTCCATCTTCTCTACACGTACGCGCGATTACACGCACTCGCGCAAGCACGCGTATCGAAAGGACAAACACAGGCAAAGAGCATCGCACGGCGCGTACGTCATGACAAATTCGGAATAAACAAATGTGACAAGCCAGAATGGAAAATAACTCGGCTGACACAGATGGTCGTTGCTCGAGCAGGCAAGATATGTACGTGTATATGCATCGTATGCACGCGAATATGAAAGTAAGCAACGTACGACTGCAGTAACAGGTGCATCTGGCCTTTGCTTTTGACCGCGCAGAAGGATAAGGATGTCTGAAAAGAGTTTCCTTGGCGCGACCGCAGAATTTCTCTCACCGGAAGCGATATGAAATTATTCGGTATACCGTTACACGGTGACACGCAAACTTCCTTCTTTTCGATAAGAAAAAAGCAGGCAAAAGAGCGGAACAAGAAGAGGAAGAAGCTAAACTCGATGAAACAGGTTTCACGTGCGACTCGAACAATTCATTTGGAAATGCGCCCTCGGCTAGCAAGGAAATGGGAAGAGTCTCGCATAAGAATAAAACCGCGGAATAAATATTGGATGTTTCTGCTACTTTAAACGGTAACGGAGCACCCCGTGTATAAACAGAAGTAGGTATGCACATGCAGAAATCCATATACCATGGAGGGGGCGCAATATTTAGAGAGCACGGGAATCGAACGCTCGCACCGTCTGCTGTGCCATCAATATACATGATCTATGTATATACCGCTATACGTGTGTGCTGTCTCTCTTCGCGTGTCTGCGTACACGCATACGTATGTCTAAGGATACACGTATGGACGCACATGCGCGCGCGATATCCGCGGTTACCAAAGTTACGCGAAGCTCCAGACGGAAACTGCCCCTCTCACCCTTGCCACCCTATTTCCAGAGGGCCGAATTTGCATACATACGACGTCACACACGACCCGCTTTAATATCTCCGGCCATGGCTGGAAATTAAGTCCCGAAACCCAAGCCGATGCACGCGGAACAATTGGACTAGCAAACGCCGCCATATTCGCGATTGCACTCGCTTCCGGTGTTTCGTGTCGTAAACGGCACTACTAGAACGATCGGCGGCAGATGATAACGACACGGGAAATATCGTGGTTATCAATCGACCTTTGGTCCGATGAACGATTATTTGATAACGGATTCTTCGTAATTTCGCGTTTCAGAGAGATCATTGAAGTTTCGAAGAAAATATATGTACGTAACTACGTACGCGTAGTATAAAAGTTCTTTGCAGAAAACACGGAATCGAATGTACGATTTTGCTGACGATACGATTCGTTACTTTTAGAAGCGAATTTTTTATTCATCGACGATGAAAACATACCTATGTCTTTACGAGATACATACTTGGAAGATCCTTTAAGTTAAGAGCGTCGTATCGAGCAACGTTCCTTCTGCGCAATCGTATCGGTTCGATGGAAAAACGCAATCGTCCGCGTTCGCGGCAATTGTTAATGGACTCCCGCGGTACGAACGACCGATCTAGATTCTGGAATGTTCTCTCTCATGACCGTGACATTCTTTCCCGATGCGTATCAGCGTCACGATCTCGAAGCGCTCGCTGATCTCATCGAGGATACCGATCGTTTCTGTCCCTTGATGAACGATTTAGATATCAACATCGGCTCTCGGTGCGCGGGAAGATTGATTATCGCCACAGCTAATAATCCTACGGTCAAAGAGAAGATGTCAGTAGGAACCTGATCGAGCGTTTAGTCGTATAACACACGTGGCTCCGTGCGGTTATTAAGTCGCTACGTGGCATTGGAAACAAAGACCGCGTTAATACATCATCCAATCAAACGATTGATCAAAAATTCAGTGAGCGGTAGGCTAAGACCGCGGAGGCCGTGCGGTTGGGGACGATCAGCAATGAGATTTCTAGACCAGTGACCAATATTTCTTGGTATTCCTTCTACGTACTTCCAGCGAGTCCGTAAATCCTGTCGCCACTCACTGCGTCCTCGGTTCCACTCGGCGAGATCCTAAATACCAGGACAACGAAGAGAGGACCGCGGATCTCCAGCTGGGCCTCCGAAGGATCCCTTCGACCTGTGCGGCACACATGCGTAAATATAATGGAACGTGTGTTCGTTGGTATATATGTGTGCACGCGTAGGAGACGTAGTCGACGTATAAAAGGCACATGGGGCCCCAATGGCTACCATCACTCGCTTTATAATTCGCATATTCCTTTCCCCTCGCGCCCTCTTTCCCTTATCTCTCGTCGGGATCTACCGAGGGCCAAGGAGAATCCTCCTTCCAACCTCCTTCCCTTCCACGAACGGTTCCTCTATCTTCCACCACGGCCTCCTCTTTCACCTTTCGGCCTCCCTCTCCCTATCGACGTGTACACATCGTCGCGCTGCCCGTTGTTTCTAATAGACGATTTGAATTTTTGAATATATTTCGGCTCCCGGCTCCGCTTTGTCCCTACGATCCGTTCTCGTGTTCTACCTCCCGTTCGCTTCCCTTTCGGCTCCCTAACCCTCTCCCTCTCCACGTTTCACGTTATTATCTACCGTGCCGCTGCCGATAGAGAAACTGTCATCGTCTTTTCGGTTCTCGAGCGAACGAGAAAAGGAGTCAGAGCCTACGAAAGCAATGATTTTGAAATATTTGTCGCCAGGCATAAATTTGGTGGCGGCTGTCTTGCATACTTAAATATGGACCGGACCTTCTCTCTTTCTCCTTCCTACCTTTCTTCTTCTTCTTTCGCTGCTTCTATTTCTTTTTCATCTCCTTCTTTTTCTTCCACATGCTCAGCTCGTGCTCCAAGTTGCTGCTGACTCTTACCTCACCGCTTCTCTCCTTCCTCGTTTTTCCTCTTCTTCTTTTCGGGTCCCGACCTCCATTGTCTTCAGAGCGCTAATAAACTATCCCGGGGCCACCCCGTGCAGATACCCATTGTCGTTATTATTGTTCCTGCTCGCGAGTACGAGGAACGAATCGAGCAAGATTCGTCCCGCGCTCGTGCATTATGGAGTTTGAAATTTTCGATTGGTTGACAATCGGTTTGATCGATTTCCGTACCTTTCCTTCCTCCAGTATTCTACGTAACAACGCGTGCCGATAGAGATATCGATAGGAAGATAACAATTATTATTTAACTTTCTTCTCGATCGAGATACTCAATGTTGAAACTTGATTCTTCTTGTGATATCGTTGTATAATTGAATTGCTGCAACACGAATTAAATAATAGAAAAATAAATTCTTCAACAAGAATCTCTCTCATCCTAATTCATCGATCATCGTGCAATTAACGTTATTATACCAGAAAGCCTGATCACCTCGGTCTCATTCCACTTCCAAGTAGTATCATCTCTATCAGCGCACACCGCTGTTATTTAATGAGTGACGCAGCCGCGTACGCTACACGGTCGGAGTTTCGCTATCGAGTCGTTGAAAGATTGCCGCAGATAGACAGCATATAAACGTCTTTCCAGTCGTGTAACTCCATTACATTATTTCAACGGGCGTATTGTGGAGATCGGTAGGTATCTGTAACCAGAGGTGCACGCCCGTGGTCGTTCTCGATCCCGACAATCTCATCGTGCACCTTAAGTATCCGGATAAGATTAAATCCCTAGACGACGTGGCCCCGACGCGACGTAACAGGCGTTCGCAATCCAGTCACACTTAAAAAGGACGCGCCGCTAACGTTATATCCAGCCGCGTCAGAGCCTTCGAGGGAATCCGGAAAATTAAGATTACCAGATAAGGTCGGCTTAAATCCAGCTCTGTTGCCGCTACGACTTCATTTCGAATATACGCTGGCTGCCGACCGCACGCAACGTCGTAATGATAATCGCGTAACGCTCGCAACGCTGATAACGGGCCACGGTATCAGGGAAAAGCGATATCCGTGATGCTGAGGATCGCGGTTAGAGGGAATGAACAGGAGCGAAAGCGAAGGAACGACAGAGGAGTAAAACGGGAGCCGAGTGTAGCAACACGCAAACTTCTCTCTACATTGGCCTCAAAATAAAAAGGATGCCGGGTGTAATATGAGAATCTCGTATAGTAGTGGCTAAGATCTAATCTGCTGTGTCTGTCCACGGGGGGAAACACTAGACACAGAGGGAACACCAGCGGACAGGCGGATGGGCCCCTACCAAACAAGAATCTCGAGCTACCTTCTTGGAACAAGGAGTCTCGCGGATCTTTCGAGGTCAGCATCCTCGAAATATTACAAAATTTCGCCTGTCCGTGTCGATACGTTCGACCGTGGCTCTCGCTACTTTTTAACGACTTTGTTTCACGCGGTTTAACGCGTGGAAAACGGTTGTATTTAACGCGAATGTGAATTGTCATCGGCATTGAACACGAGTTCCTTTTTAGCGATGAGATATGATGTTATTTGTTAATCGTTCTTCGCAATATTTTTGATATTTTACCAACGTTATATTTTACTTACGATCTTTCTCGTTCAACTTATTTTAGCGAATTCCACGTTATTTTGCTGTTCGATATAGACGAGTCGAAGAACGACACGTGTAAGCAATGATCGTTGATCTTTATCCCAAAATTTCATAAATATACAAAAAAGATAGTAATTGATTTATCTATCCATGAAAGAGATGAATTCCACACAATTTAATTTACGTAGGAATTACTGGAAATATCTGCTCGACTGAGACAGCGAATTTATTCATGAACCAGGTCGTTCGCTTCCCAAATGTCGCATTGCTTCCTCCGCTACAAATAAATTCTTAAACTGGCGTCTTCCGTTCGTGGACAATTAGGCAACCGATGACAAACCTCGAACAGCAGGCAAGCGTTTCTTCAACTTTCACTGGAATTCGTTCTTACGAAACGTATTTCCTCGTCCTTACAATTCATTCCAATATTACAATATATTCTCTTATAAATTTCATGGAAACTAATTTAAACGATGACTTGACGAGCATACTTGGAATCGTTATTAAAAGAAAAAGTCGTAGTCTCGATGGAACGACGATATTATTTTTAGAAAAGAGTGTTTAGAATTTCGTCAGGGTCCTTGAAGGATAGTTAGAAATAGTAAAAGAAAAGGTGGCAGCGTCGGCGGGCGATTAAGCAAATAAGAATCGTTTCGATTAGCATATTTGGTTGGCCGGCTGGCTATCGAGGCGCAACGGATCGTAAAGGAGACGAGTTGGCTGACGTTGCGCGGGGTGTGCTTGTGAGGTGCCAAGGGGGATGAATGGAAACAAAAGACCGATCGGTATCAACGCGCACGCGGTTCTCGTCACGGTTTTTGGCTGACCCTTTCCGAACAACGACGAAGCAGCCTACGTGGCGGTCCTTCGATCTTTATCTGCCATGTGGATTGCGACGAAATTTCATGAAAGCACGATCAGCTCCTTTATCACTGACAAAATTCATTAAAGCGATCGATTTTCTACCATCGTTTCTCCTCTAAAAGAATTTATTCACTCTCTTCGATCATTTTATTCCTATGAAAATAAAATCTTATAGAAATTTACGTATTTTTCTAATTAATTAAATTATTCAATTGGACAAGCTTTCGCATATATATTCGCAAATCGCAATGCCTTGCGCATTTCTCAATCTAGTGATTAATAAATCGCAGATTGCACAATATCGTATTCGAATGCATAAAATCAATTTCCCGCAGTTAATTCTTAATAGTTATTGAAACTCCGTACGTACGGAGCCTGATACTCGAGCACTGCCATCGAAATCGACTTCTATGAATATAAACTGACTAATGTCAGCTATAATGTCGCGCAATTACTAAGACACAGCGTATATCTGCAATTACCGTATCTCGTATATCCCTACGTACGAACGATGGCGCGAATACGGATAGAGAAAACAGAAAGACGCATTGGGATATGCACGCGCGATGGTTCTACGTGTGCCGAAGAAATTGTACATGCACTCGCGATATTGCACATGCAGGTACAACGTTGCACGTGCACGCACCTTGAAGTACATCATCACACCAACGTGAATGTACGGATGCACCCGCCGGCAGGTCGCCACGCTATGCAAGTGGGAGTTGAATGGAATGCTGGTAGGAATGCAGGGCTCCTCCCTGCAGGGCGCATGGTGCATTATAGAGTTACGAACTCTTCGTTGCAACGGGTGGGCCTGGCGATTTCGTAGCTCTCTCCACCCTTTCTTTTTACATTCGCGCGGCTTTCTGCACGTGATCGTCGAACGACGACGACGGCACGGGTCCAATCCAACCGTCTTTTTTACCGAGCATTTCGCTAAGCCACGCCGTGCCACCTTGATTCGTTCATTGAGCTATTCGTTCATCGCCTAAGATGTCCTAAGATGGACTCAAAATATAATTCAATGGCTCAGAAACCACGCTAATTAATTCCACAAATTGAAACGCACAGAGAAATAACAACTACATAATCTATTTCTTAAAATTTGTCTTGGGATTTGCGATTATTCGTGTCATCCCATGATAAATGAATTTATGTATATATAACGAATAAAGCTTGAAAGAAGAAAAAGTTCTTCGCAAGAGGAATTATGAAATTGTTCTAAAAATGCAAAATTAGAGCATATGTATAAGCACAAAGACAGACTGGCTTTGAATTTTTCTTACAATTAGCTACGAACATTCAGAAGAAACCGATATATTGTATACGATTCCGTATCGTTGCAAATTCCTTTTCGAAAGACACCCGTTGTGCACCGGCGAGAACAGTCGAAACGGAATGAGTATCCGACCCGTAACATCGCCGGACTTCGGAGCATTTAAAATTAATTTGACCGAAACAAAACGCGATCGATCAATAAGTATTGTTGGCATAGTCCGACGGGACGATCGACGAACGTCACGTTGCGAAGAGGGTCGGAGGGGAAGAAGGTAGGTGTGGGGCGCCCCACGGGGTTTCAATTTTTGAATTTTCGAGTCATTAATCTCGTACGTCACCGACAGCACCGAAGTGTGCGTGCATCAGGAACAAACCATTGTTCTAATTCAAATCAGCTCGATCCGATCTCTAACGTTAGCTCCTCTTCGTCGGTCGTCCCTCTGTTTCTCTTCCTCTAACATCGTATGTGTTCCTCTATGTTTCTAACATCTACCTATCCGTACGTCCGGTTGGACGTTCATTCGTCCCGTGATATATTATAATAGATTCGTTGCCTCGGAATCATGCATTTCGTTTCGAACTCCATTACGCAAGTTGCACGCATTACTAACCGAACTCGCGTTTTCTTGCCCCTTCGATCTTCTTGTTTCTTTCCTAGATTCGTTCGAATTTCAATAGACGTCTATGGAAATTGACGAAGAACCTTGACATTCGAGCGACTGACGCACGGAGATCATTGAAAATCGAGATCGGTTGCTTAATACCGTGCGATACGGCTAGAGGCTGCGACGAAACCTCGATTTGACGAATATTTCTGGGACGATTCTTCTCGGCCTGCCTTTTTAATCGCTTTGAAACAATTTCTAGGGGTTGGAATTTCTGTCAGTTTGCACGTGCACCTCAAAATCTGCCCAGTGCATTTTACCATCAGACAACAGAGATACGTGTGACTAATTCAATAATTCTCCCTGCCGAAATATGCACCTATTCTTGTTAAAATTTTGTCCAAGTGCATTGTTGACGAGCTCGAGATTGATCTGACCGACTTAACAAAGAGCTAACTCGCCGGAGACTCGCAGAGGAAACATGAAACGAGTTAACGACTTTTTGGCCAGCTACGTCCACACGTCCTTATCGAAATTCTTCCTGGAAAAAGTGCTTGACACGAAGTGGCACTTGGTCGTGAAGCAGCCGAGTGATCTCGCGAGACAAGAGAGCGGTCCTCTGGCCCTGGTTGATGCGTCCAGGTACTCGAAATTAACCGGTCGGCTACCCGTCATAACAGCCACTGATACGCGCCAAAAATTCGCGTCTGTCGTCCGGAAGCACAGGGACAAGGTGCGCGTTCCTCGAGCACGGAACGACCGGGCCGTGCTCCAACGTTTTAATTCAAGAATTTTTTGAATGGAACCGCTTCTGACTCGCCGCGAAGCAAGTTGAACTGCCCTGTTAACGGGCATTTCGGGGCCTACCACGCACCGCTCTGGCCCCTGCTTTTATCCATAATTTCATCTTAATTTCAGACCGGTGTGTCTCTGTCCGCGGTGCCGCGTCGCATTCTGGTTTATGAAATTCCCCGCGGCATGACAGATGGTTCCGGCGTGGTTTCGTACGTGATTCTCTCCTTTAACATATTCCCCATCTCGCCTAGCCTCTTTTCCTCCTGCTTCTCTGCTTCCTTCGTCGCCGTGTATCCGCGCGCGGTCGCGCGATACGGTCGGTTTTCTTTTCTCGCTCCCGCCTTTTTTCTGATCGTACCGGTCGATTGCGCGCCTGGACCAGCTCCTCCAGTTCGGTCTTTCCTCTCCACCTCCTAAGTTGACCGCCTTCTAACGCGGCGCCGCCATGAATGAGACCGAGCACGACTCTTGTAATTCAAATATTTGAATTCATTAGGCGAACCACGCTCGTACCCTCGTTCCCCTTCGTCGAACCGTCTTGCCGTCCACGTTGTCGTGCCGCCTCCTTCAGCTTTCTCTCCCCTTTTCCAACCCGATATCTCGCCTCTTTTTTCCTCTCGTGGGCTTTGCGCGAATGTAACAGGCCCCTGCTATTAATGGCCCCCTGTTGTCCTCTCGTAAGCACGTCCGTTACATGCGTGCCCGATTTCACGTTTCGTACAGATGGGGGAATAACAAGTACGCACTTTTATGGTAACGCCGTGCCTCGGTAGGTACATTCCGTGGGGCTCGATTCGCGTGCTCCGAGACTACACAGATTCCGTATCCGGGAATCTTTCGTTTAAGACTCTACCTCTTTCGATGTTCGAAGAAATCATTCGTAACGCCTTGTTTCGCCTCGTTTCTTGTTCCTTCGACAATTTATATTTGCTTCTCGATCTATATTTATACCGATGCCATTCGATTAGTTATTTCAATTGGAGTAGATTTTCAAAAGATCTTAAAAATGCTGGCTTATTTATATTAATATCTCTGCTACGTTCTACAATCGTTTATCAAGTCAAGTGTTTGAATGTTTCAGCAAAGGTAGAAATTCAGAGATAAGAAATTAAAGGATAGAATTTCCTTCGTTTCGCTTTGCTTACGGTTAATTTAAATATTATCATCGATAATCATAAATATTTTACGATGATGTTGAACTTTGATAAAGATCCACGAAGTATGTACATGTATAGAAATGTTCATTTCCCTTAACAGTTAGCAGAGATTGTAAAAAAAATGCGAAATCTTTCCTTGCCGACTGGCAATGGTATTCATACAATAAGGAAGAGATCCGCGGTTAAACCTTTAGAACGTTCGTGTAGACTAGTGTAGAGCAATATAACGCAGATATTCCGCGTGAAAGTATCCCATGCATCTCGTCACCGTGTTTCCCGGTTTAGCCCCTTGTACGTGTGTCGAAGAGGTACGTGCGAATGCAAGTGTACCGTTTTTTATGGTAACCAACGCATTCCGGGCGTATATGTACAATTCTGGGAGGGCGAACGTCCCGTGTTTTTCCAGCAATCGGCCCCGGAACGTGCTTAACGAACTAACGCGCTCATTAGAAAATTCTATTGGCCGGCGATCGATTCGCATTAGCAATCGGCCGATCGCCGCGATAGTGGAACGCTTATCGCCTCGAAACGACTGACTACCATGGCTGCCAGCCGACCACCGGCCGAGCCTAGACTAGAGCATCTAGCCTGGAGAAACCTCGCGAGAATCCCGATGTCCTTTTCTTTATTCGAAAGCGAAGGAACGTTTAGCACCAGGTGCGATATAATTCCGAGCTGGTGAACTACCGCGAACATCGCGCTCCTCCATGTTGATTCCTGTCACGCGCACTGAAATCGTGCCACCGACTCGACAAAAACCTTTGCGTAAGAAAGATGATGTTTCAATTCGTCCAGGCGTGGCTCGTGTTTAAGAATTTCATTTTAGTACTACGTTTTATATTACGGTCGATTCATGTAGGCTCTTTGAATAATTGTGTAATCTTTTATAATAGAAATATAAGATGGAGGGTGGATCGTTGCGATAAATTGTTAGAAGACAAAGAGAATTAAATTGTTTTAGGGTTCTTGGATCTTTAATGTACAGTAGAACTCCGCTTATATCAATATATTGAGAGACAAGTAGTTTACAGAATTGGAAGTCGTATAATATTGTTTTAAAATATGTCCCAAGATCGTAGACATATCATTTCATCAAAGTTTATGTAGGTATCACACTTTATGAGAACAAAGTTATTTAAGTAAGTAAAATTAAATGAATATTTTCAATTCGTATTTATATATTTATTGGACTTAATACTTGTCCATACTCGAAACAACGTACAATTATTTTAGCTACATAAATAATTTATTAAAGACTAGTCATTACTAAACTCTTACTTGGCCTACTGTAAATACATTCCTTTATTAAATACAAATAATATGCTGCTTCAATTTTTCTTAGTACCGAAAACATCATTCGTATATAACCATGCTCTACTATAGAATTACCAAAATTCTCCGTGATATTCCATATTAATAAAAGAATAGATGCAGCGATCTGATAAAACGTTATTGTGCAGGACGAAAGACAAAATTCGGCCGTACGAAATTGGATTCACTGGCTTGCAATTTAAGATTCACCGGTTCCTATCGAGATATCGGTTTTCATATCGTGTCGATTCTGATTCCGAGGCATTTGCAATTGTTTAAAGTAAACGTTTGTCCGGAATATATGTTCGCATGAATATTTTGGCCATTGTCGGTCTGACTGCTTCAGAAAACAGATCGTGTGTCGTTCTTCCACCCTGTCGCTATTCTGTCGACATCGATCCTCTCGATCCACCTGCGTTTTGTGACAGACTTCGTACCATGCTGTAGGACCATGATGAATGTTCGACCTGGAAGTAGGCTCTTCATGAAGATGTTAATGCCGATTGACGGATACTCCCCGATGCTATAGCCGGACGCAAAGATGAATCGAATTTTCATTGAATATTCCATAACTTATACGCTACAAACACCAGCCGGCCAGTATACCCGCATTTCCTCGACTACGTCTATAACTATGCTCTTACAGATTATAATTTACGTAGCTTCCCTGTTATTTTGAAATGTATGGGCACACTTGCACACCATAGATGAAAAGCTGTCATATAGAAGTTGTCCAATCCATTATCTAGATTACATCAAAGCGCAGCACAGTACTGTTTCCGAAGGAAATCGACGTTGTTTTGACGACACAAGATTCGTTGAATCTAGTTTCTTTAGAGTTTCTTAGACATATGTTAAAGATTTAAATCAAAGATACATTATAACGACGAATGAATCTCTCAACATTGCCTTAAATCTTTAAAATTTGTTACCATCCGAGTATACCAACAAAACTCCATTTTCTTTTATTTTTAAATCATCGTTCAATATCCTGAAATAACAAAACACTATCTATATGTCACTAAAATCAATTAGCTTTAACCTCCTCCGTGACCATCTTTAAACCAACGTCCAACTATTTTCCCGACAAGCCAAGGTACCATTATTTTCAATACAATTCAATAGGGGATAATCGATAACAGTTTGAAAAAGGAGTAATAGGAGATGGTGTTTTCTTGAAGGCCTTCTCGTCAGCCGTGCCGCTACTCTCGGGGAGATCTTACGTCTCGTTACACACGTGTGCCGTGTAACTACCGTGCGCGGCTATGGGGAGTCCTCCACGTGCAACAATCTCCAACACGTATCGGTGGGGTATGCATAATAAATGAGACTGGTACGCGTCGGTTAGCGGTGGTACCCGTTAAGCACCATGTTTCGTTTTCTATCGACGCGGTCATCTCTAATTCGGCGTGGGCGATACACTTTTCTTCGTACGATGGTACCTTTGTCGTACATGGCCACGTAAGAAGCGCGATTGAAAATAAGTCACCGATAGAGTGCTTCTAAGTTCGAACGTCAATAATGAGAATCATCTACAAACATTTTTATACTCTTTCTCTCTCTCCTTTTTCTTTTTTTTTTCAAGATGTATTTGGCATGTTGCATACGCTCATTCGAACCTAACCTACCTTTCATTTCTCAAACGATATCTGCATATTGACGTGCATCAATTTATATCTTTACGTATTGTCAGTTTATTACAGTTCATCGTGACTTTCACCAGAGTAGAAAGGTACACAATTACTGTTCTAATAAGTCTTACCGATTTATTGCAATTGGAATAAAATTCAAGTCGATATATAATCTTACTTCATATTTATCTTTCCTTACGCAACAACATGCCATTATATATATCCCGCTATATAATCATTTATTTCCTTGGCCGAGTTGCGCAAGAATTAAATTCGTCTGCGTCCGTAAGCCTTTTAGACAGGCAGGTGAGACATTATTTAAGCAAAAATGTTAATCACCATGTTGGGTACAGATCTCTTATTATCGGGCAGCGTTGGTTAAATGAACAGTGATACCCTGCGGTGCCGATGCATGCTAATGATCGCTCGATGTGACACCAGCGTTAAGAAAAGGGTGGTACACGTTTATCGATAGCGATGATCGACACCGACGATATCCTGAATCCGGTACTGGCCGAAAAGGAGAAGAGCGAACGCCTTACGCTAATAACACACCTTGCCTGTAACATTCTCGCCCCCGTAATAATTGGTTGCCATGGTCGGTCGTCGTCCGAGCAGCGATGAAGATCTCGCTCCGTTTCTCTTCTCTCGTGCATTAATAACACAACTGGCACATTGCCACACCAACGATGCGTTTTGTTTAACTCGTCTGCTACTCAAGAATGTCGATTTACTTTACTTTTGTCTCGATTATTCTCATTATTATCATAGCGAAACATGCGCATGGAAGCCTTAAAAAGGGAATTTTAGGAATTATGTCTTTGAAGAAGATGTTCAAAATCATCTTTGATACGGTAGTGAAAAATAGATCAATTTGCTGAAGTTAGAGGCAGATGTATCCCAAACTATTAAAGTATAGTTTGCACTCAAGGTATTGGGTTTCTAGGTGATTCTAGAAGGTTCTCCCTTATCCAATGCGTTTTAAGTGGAAATCTAAGCTGATTTCATATTTATTCGTTCTTCCAAATAAAAGTTCCTTAAATGAAGAATATCTTTTATATAATTATTACAATTACATAACATGCTCGAAAATAAAATACAAGCAAAGAAAAATCACTCTAAACACCTTAAACAAGAATCTAGATTCGTTCAAACGTTGTTATTTTCATATTTATTTGTTCTTCAGAGAAAAAATTCCTTAAGTGGAAAGAAACGATGATTGTCAGACTATCGACTCTGCCTCTTAAATATCCTCCCAAATAATATAAATACTTTCAACAGACCTTCACGTCCTATACAATCGTCAGAATTGAAATAAAAAATATCATGAGAATTTCCCCGTAAAGCGAAACCCTATCCTGCTTTTACAGACCAGGTGAATCCGATGCGAGGTGACGAGGTGTAACATTCGCGCGGCGATAGACGCTACGGGTTAGTCGCGAACTAATTTACAAAGATCTTATTAATGCGCGGAAACGCATGTGTCCAAGCCGGCGGAATGCCGAGTAAGGTGGACGCCGCGTGAATTTAAATTGTCCTGTTAAGCGCGGGCGCCGGTTGTCTAGCGGGAGGATCTCGCTCACGTACTCGGACACGTTTCTCTCGAGGAACTTGTGGACTCGGCTGTTGGTATGGTTACGTGTACAGAAACGACGGCGGCACCAGCAGCCAGCAGCCAGCACCACTAGCACTCTAGGCTAAAAGCGATCCAAAACGGTTTCCCTCGTAGAACGAACGAAGACGCGATTGCCTGAGTGTCATTCGCGAGGACGGGCTCGTTTACGATAAATATGTCGTTTGAATGACGCCGGCCTCGTGTCGTTATTATCTTTCGTGAATTCGTACGTTTGTACGAGGTTTTCCTGTTTACCGCCGCTACTCTCATAAATTAGCGGTTACCGTTGCGAAAGCGATTTGCTCGAAGAATTGGTAATTAGGAGTTTATATGGCTTTGCGTGTCGTCGAGTTGGAAACGTAGTTATCCTATAGTAACGTGTATACAAATCGTTGGTTTGCTAGACGAATAACGCAACTAGGAAAAATACATTTTTTCGAAAATTTTCAAAGTAGAAGAATTTAAGGTGAAAAGCGATTACACGATTATTCAGAGATGAGAAGATACTTTTTTTTACAATTTAGGTAATTGTTTTCGAGTTTGTCTTTATAGAGTAAAATACCTCGTGCGACACACTTCGATTTCGCAACGGTAAAACTGCATTATTATCATTGATATTTAATATTAAAGTGGCTTTTACTTTAAAATAAGCAGAAACTCACGGTATAGCGTCTGATAACTTATTCTCCCATGCGACATATGTATGTACATCCGTATCAGCTTTCGCAGCGCGCGTTTTATGTAGCCTCCCCCCTCCCCTGCTTCAGAGAAAATATTGAAGAATTCTACTCGATCTCGCACTACCACGCCGAGAAAAATGGATTCGCATGCATACCCTAAAGAGATAAGAGTTATCATCTACTGTTACATACATTATACTTATCTCTTTTTATGAGACAACAACATTTTATATTGTTCGAACATCGCGGGTCTACATTGTTATTGGCATTCTTGTTGCATTCGTCTCAGAGTCAACCCTTTCAGCAGTGCTGCGCTGCACTGTACGCGTCTGCGTCATTATGGCTGCCTGTAGCCAGGCGCTGGTGTTGAAGTATCCTACCAACAGAAAATATACAATTAAATTTAATCGTAAGAAAATTATTTTGAATGACATAATTGCATTCGCATTTAACGTTAAGCAAGGTAATAAGAAAAAAATTGTCAAACTTACGTTTGATTTAAACTCTTAATTTACGATTTAAGTTTTAAAACGAAAACATTCCTCATTTAGCTAAGGTTACATCCATTCTTTCTTACGACGCTATTCCCGTTATTATACAGCATTTAACGAATCAAACAATCTCCATTGACCCATTGGCGTAGTTTCCTTCCAACGTATTTCAAACAGTTAAAAATGTAAAATTCTAAAAGACAGCTCTACAACCTATGATCAACATATCGACAAATTGATTAGATGCTCTCGCGTTCCAATTCGCGCCGAGCGTTGCGACCGATTACTAATCCGTGGAATTGGCGAAAGAGATACCACTTGGTTCTGTGGTCTTGGTTGTGGGCTCCGTCGGTCGCAACATCCGAAGAAGGACACGACTACGAAGAAGAAGGAAAGGAAAGCGAGTCTGCCGCGTACCGGAGAAGCCGGGAGGCTGCTTAGCACACAAAGAAAGTTCGAAAAGTCCCTTCTTGCCAACCTTTTTGCCCTTCCCCCGTTCAGCTTGCTCCTCGAGTTGGCTGCTCTCGAAGGAGCGAAGGTTTGTCCTCCGTCCCGTTTCCTCCCTCTTTCCACATCCTTTCGTCTCTGCCTCTTTCGCTCTTACACTCTTTTTCACTGCCCTCCAGCATGCTAATGCACGCACGAAGCGCAACTGTTCTCGCGGCCCTCCGTTCTCTCTTGCGTTCCTCCCGGTTTCCCCTTCGTCTCTTCGTTTATTTGGCCAAATTTGATTCACCAACGAGATCCGATCTGACATCCCGATCGCTTCTTGTCCTCCAGCTCGTCTTTCTCTCTTTCGCCGCCTCGTCTCGCTCGTCTAGCTCCCTCTCTGCCTCTTCTTTTCGCCCTTTTATATCATGTCTCGCTTCATCCGGATCCTCTTCGTCCTCGCTGTCGTCGTCGCCGTCGCCATCGTCGTCGTCGTCGTCGCTCCATCGTCGTCGAGTTTTTCTCTCGACACCGTTCCAACTTGCCGCTCCAACGTCACCGACTGCCTTCGATTCGGTCCACCGAATTAGGAGCTCGCTTTTTGGTGGTCGGCTGGCTCAATTTTTTTCTCTCCTGCCGCCTTCTATCGCTACCGTGTACCGCCTCGTAATAAGCCGGAATTTTCCAGGCTGTACGCATACGTCGATCCTCCTGCCGCGGAAAGCTTCTTTAAGGGTCCTGGCTTTAACGCCGATCGATCATCGCCTGGTTGTTACGAACGAAAGACTCTGTAGAAAGTAGGAATCTTTTAAAGAAGAAAATATATAATAAAATAACATCTCGTGAATCCATCGTACAAAATATTATAAATGGCAAAATATAAATCTTAATGGTATTAAATTCAATCCGTAATACCGATCGACAAATTAGACTTGGTTACTATTTTCTTCTCCTCCTAATTCACCATTAGTCAGGTTTTTTTTTCGAACTATCGACTTTCTGATTTCGCCCCGTGGCTAATAAATACCGTACGATTTCAGTGTGACATCGTTGATTATCATTAGAAGATAGGGCGGGTCGAGTATGCTTCGATGAATTATTATCGATGCCATTATCGACGACGCGCTACATTCGTTTCACGAACAGCACAGACACTCGTGGAAGCTTTACACCTAACGAAGCCATAAATACCAGGATCGAGATATACAAGCGATCGTGCACGTGGTGCAAGTTCGAGGTAAAGACGGAGAATGCCACAAATGCGTGCTCTTTGGGGCCCATTGTCCGCTGCGTTTAAATTTGAATCGCGGGGAATCTGATCGTTTATTGTTTAAATTTGTAGACCCACTCTTAATTTGAATTTAAGATTATTCGCTGGCGCGTTGCGAGACGATTTGACTTGGTGATGGTCGCCAGCTCGCCTTCCTATACCTAACCCCTCCGTCTCTCCTCTCGAAAGACTGCTCTCCTCCCTTGGACCTTCTCTTTTTCGCTCTCCGCTCTTCTCTTTCTTCCATTCGTCTATGCTTATGTGCACATTTGCCCCGTATATACAGACATATGTACATCGACGTATACTTTTGATTCGTTATACTTCGGTTTCGACGTGTCTGCTCATGAGCGTGCGCTCTAACTTTTTACGCTTTATGTCCTCTTTCGTCGTAAATCGAAAAATGCGTTGATACGCGTATAGAAAAGACTCGATAAGAATTGGAATATGACGAATTAATAGATAACACCGTTCTGAATATTTTCAGAGAGGACCGTTCGATAAGAGACGCGAAGAAAAAAAGAGAGCTGAATAGTAATATCGATTCTTTGATAAGAATTCCATCTTTATTTAGAGGGGATAGTACACGATTCTTCGTTTGAAGAGTCTAGTTCCTGTATCTTTAGTCATTAAATATCTTTTATTACTCTTAGAATCTATAGACTTATATATATGTTAAATCTATAAAGTATTGGATTCGATCAAAAAATTCCTGCCATTCCTGATATTTCGTTATTTGACATAGAACGAAACAGAATTTTATACAACGTATCTTTACCGAGTAACGAAATGCTGAACAACTCGTTAAAAGACGTCACGAAAAGGCAATATCCAGTAATTACGTTACAAATCGTATGATGTCGTCGCGACTAACGCGTCCGTATGCGTACATCGCGACTTTTTCGACTCGCATCGAATTTTCACGTGCGCGCGAGTCGTTCGATAAATAATGGATAAAATGCGTTACAAAATCCTTTTCTCACTCGAGCCGTCGAACAGGAATACTACTGCGCGCTCGTTGTCTGGTCGGGAGAAAAAAAAATCGGGTCCAAGAAAGGAATAGAACGAAGTCGGGGCCAGTACAGTCCGCTCGTTCGTCACGCGAGTGGTCTTGGTTTCCGCGCGGTGGCCAGCCCTCCTGCATCGTGAGGGCTTCTCGTCGGACTGTACTTATCTACATGGCATACCAAATGGGGATTCACCATGGCGAGTCGCAAGATCTCGCTGACTGACGTTAGTCAATCAAACCGGAGAAAAAATGCTCACCTTGGCGGATGCTCCGGTGAATTCCTGCCAGCGGTGCTCCAGTCACGGCACCCTCGTCAGAATCGATACTTTGTATTCCGTGACGGTCGCACACGGCCTCCTCCAAGGATTAACATTAAAATTCGAGCGTCATTAAGACATGCCGCAGAAACTCGATATCCGCGCGAATCTCGCTCGTTCTCGTCTCGTGCGCGGCTCGCAGATGCAGAGAGAGATCAGTCGGACGATGGTACGTCGGCTGAAACCTCGACTTATGATAATTTTATTAAGGTAATTACTAGATAGAAACCTGATGAGATGCAAAACGGACGTGGCGGGGGTGAAGGAGTATCCGAGGCCTGGAATCTCGTTGAGGCAATTTTTCAGGAGATCTCGCTTTTATCTACTTACCATGTAGAAAGAAAAGAAACAGAAGAGCGGCATGACGAGCCGCTGCTTCGGTTCTTCCTAATTGAATTAAAGTTTGATCGCTCGTCGGCCGTCCAACCGGGCTTTATACCGGCGTCCACCCCGGAATAATGGAATAATGGCGGAATGGCGAAAGGTGGAGATCGAGATCGGGAGAATCTTGGTGGCACGGGTAGCAGGTGACGCTGTCTGCCTAGCCCGTCCCTTCCTCTTTTCCTTTTCGCCCCCGTCTCTCTTTTCCCCGTTCCATTCGAATAAATTTAAATTCAAGCGCACGCATCTGTTACATCTCCATCGGGTGGTTAATTAGGGACGCTTAAACGAGCCTGATTCCATGCATATCCATTACCATCACCCGTTTATTACGTTCGATAGAATACTTTGCGTGTTTCAATAGGAAGTTTGAAGGTATAGGTACTGTTAATTATTTTGCGATTATAGGGATCGAATTAGTTTCGATCGTCGATCACGTATTAAAACACTTGGACGATCGGGATGAATTTCGCATTGTTGAAGCGTAACAGCTATTTATGTAAAAAATTTGGCAAAAATATATAACTTAATTACTTTCTATCGTACTATCTGTAGGTCGTAAATCGGTAGCAAAAATAAGATCTTGCGATGGTTAGTAACTACGATCTTCACGCATTTCGTTATAACGCGAGAAAGACGAAAGACCGAGGGAATATCTAGCTTACCTGGCTTTTGGCAGTTTCTGCTTACGCGTTTGACCGCGTGGAACCTCTTTTGATTCGGCCGGAGAAATTAAGCGAATTTGTGTTCCGAATTATTCATAATTGGAGCCGGCACTTTGTGCGGTGTTCTACGCTCGACGGGACGGATCAAACGGCTCTTTTGCCGGCTAATTCGATTGCAGGGAAATTTGAATTTGAAATCCCATTGCGAGGTCACGATGCGTCGATTGGACGAATGATTTTTCACCGCGGCCGTTCGCAGAGTCAATATTTTTTGAAATGTGAAAAGGCCAATTTGGTAGTAAAATTTCAACGAACGCTTCGGATTCCCACCAAAGTGGGAGGGGATGGGTGGAAAAAAGGATGCGATTTTGTAACTGTGCACCATGTCGGCGAACGATGTTAGCATTTCCATGAAAAGTGAGCGTTCCATAAATTCGAAAATTATACGACGTATTTCGGCTGGAAAAACTGTTTCTCGCTATGTCGTTGTTTCTCTCTCTCTCTTTCTCTCTCTCTCGCTCGCTCGCTCTCGATTCGTATGATTTCTCTCAAAAATCCAAAATAACCGTGTTCCGTTAAATTACTATTCAAATGACCAAAATATCGTTATTATTCATTGACAGAAAATACATTATTAAACACGTCGGAAAAGTTTCATCATTCAGCAAATAGGAATAATCATTGAGAGAAAAAAGAGAACTATTCAAAATCCAACTCCCTTTTCCCATTGTCAAATACTCCAAAGTAAAATGGTATGTTGCTTTTAATATTCGGTCGAAACTCTATTAACTTTTGCATAAAATAGCCATATGTTAATCCAAACATTGGCCATTCTTCAAACGTAAACTTTCCCAAGTGCGGGCATAAAAATGCCAACTCTCGACACTGGAATAAATCTATCTAATTCGTGGATATTACAAAAACAGAAGGAAACGAACAATTTATCGCGTTTACTTACCCTCAACGAGCCCATTCATCTATTCCCATTAAGCGTGGCCGTTTCTTCCATACATTACGTTTCTCTCGGTTCGTTCGTTGCGGTGCTGGCCTATAGAACGGCGACACACGGCTAGTTATTCACCTGTATAAATATGCAGAGGTAAGTGGTGCGTGGCGTGAAATACGATGTAATAAAAAGGTGGCGTAAGCATTTTCAGTGGGGCTGTTCCGGGGTTGGCCGACAGAAACCGGAGGGCCGCGCGTACTTATAAATGAACCCACGGTAACTTTATAACTTTTTAGAGGATTACGTCATTAGCCCGACAGCAGCCAGACGTGGCCCACCCTAGCTTTTAATAATTTAAACAAAATTACCTTCGCGCGCCGTGGCTGGATAAATTAAGTCGGGAAGGAACGAGGCTGTTCCTTTTCTCCGCTCGCTTGCGCACCGCGGACGCATGAATCTCCACCTAATTTTCGAATCAGGGCGATTGTCCGTGATATTATACCGGGAATCCGTTCCCCTCCAGGACAGCTACACGGAACAGATTTTATGATACCGCTGCGTATCTGTCGTTCCAACGTTTTAACGAATCCCTGTTTCGCTAGGAATAATTAGGTTTGGCATTGGATTCTTTTGAAACCGAAGAATCGACTTTTAAAATGATTTTTCGGAACAGCTTGTAACAGCCGAGGCTGTTACTCAGGAAAGGATAGTCTGTTATAAAGAACGACGCATGTATCTTTGTCGTATATTGGCAGGTAATTAGATACCAGTTATTTTTCCTTTCAAACCATCCTCAAACTACTAACAATTTCTTTGTCTATTGAAACAAAACTAAGGCAAAATTTAAAAATTTTATATTTCGTGGTAAACGATCGCAATAATTATACGCAAATGTAAATTTTTGTAGGTGCACGTAATATATTAAGTATCGATACCAGTACACTCTGAAACTCATTGTTTCAATTTTTATTAATTTTTATTAATTATTCCATATTTAAATGCATAAAGCCTTAATAAAAAAAAAAGTATTCAACGATTAAACCACTCGACTAAGTCACAGAGATGAATATTCCACGAGCCACCGAAAATTCCACTTGCAGTGGCTGTCAGGCGAGCAGTCTGTTCAAAACTCTCTTTTTTCACTGGATGTCGTGTCCGACTGCACCAGGCGGCGTAGTTCAGAAATTAATCTTCCCTAGTGTTTCGTGGAGCGCGTCTATCTGCCGGGCAAAGAGGAAATAAAAAAGATACCAGTTCGTAGGTGTTCGAAATGTGAAATATAGTGGCAACGGCGACGAGGGGTTTCGTTCTTTTCGTTTTATTCCGTTGGTGGAAAGGGCGAACGTCAACAAGGTCGTTCGTCAACTGTGAGAGAGCTGCTAGTCTGACAAGGGAGAAACGGATTATATTGGTTATTAGAGAAAAAAACACAACAGCATTACGGGACAGATGTGATACTTTGTCAAATGAGCTTCGCTTTTCCATGATTGAAAAATATTTCGTCGTATAAGTTATCTTGTATCGAAAATGTTCAGTGAATCACAACAACTTTTATCTTTTTCCGATAGAATTATTTTTATAAAAATTGTTATACCTATAAGAATTCATGACGATAGCAATTAGTTATAATAAAATTTCATCTTTGCGTTAATCGCTGGTCTCAAAGCTGAACGATTTCGAAATAGTATTTTCACCAGATGTTCAACCAAGCGAAAGTTTCCATCCTATATTTTATTGGAGAAATTAATAGGCGTAATGAAATTCAGCTAACCCACTTTATCGGCCAGTTTATCGTCCCTCGGATGATTCTTTTTAAAATTTCAATCTTCAGCGACCTGGAAAACACGTACACGTTTATTACGCGAGATTGGATTTAATTAAGGATAAAATTAAAGCCAGGCAGAGTAATTGCGTGATTAGCTGCAGAGAGCGGCAATCCAATCTAGAGATCCGCCGTATGGCCAATCGAGGCCTCCACTCGAAGACGCATTCGAGCAATTTGCATGGAATCTACATGTCCATTCGTTTGCATCAAAGGAGATACCACTGAGATATTATCAGTGGCGAGATTTTCATGCCGAACAACTTACACGTGTACAGAGAATTTTAAAACTTTTAATGAACATACTTTCCTGATTTGTATCTTTTATCACTCAATCGTTACTTGTATCTCTGTTGGAAATACTTGAGGACTTATTTCACTTAGTTCTGATGTTAATAATTATTGATATGTTCTAAGGATAAATTTTAGAGTTGCCGGTATAACGGAAATTATTTCAAATCTTTATCTAATTTGACGTTATCTAGTAAAAACGATGATATGTAATTTATTAAAGATCATACTATAAGTAATACTATTTAAATACGTATTTTGTCTTTCATGTAAAGCATTATTTTCAAAATTGATCCAATTACTTTTTATAACACGATGATGCACAAAGCCGATAATGCAATGATTCAAAGATATCAAATGACTTTCTTATCGTCCACAGATCGGTGCCCAATTGTGACCATTGACGCCAATAAACGTATTATTTCCTTTTTCCATCTATCTTTCACGGTTTCGATACTCTATACCATGATTTGTTATATAGAACAGAAGTAAATTTCTGTTTTAGTCTCGATCCCAATAAAATCTTCGATTTAGAACATTCTCCTGTGAATCACTCGATGTAAGTGTTAGAGACAAAGTTATTTTAGAATACAACCAACAAAAATACTTTAAATTCGGCTTATTAAAAGTACCCATATGTACTACTTTAAAAATTACGCATCAAATATAGATCAAAATATTCAGCGTAACGATCCAATGAAATTTCTATACTCTAACCCTAATATCCGTGCAAGACGCAGCGACGAGTACTACCTCCACCCTTCGATACTACCCTAATCCGACGAGATACACCCAAGATCGTTCAAATTTCCTAATCAACCAAAAATCTGAACGAAAGTATCAAAAATCGAACGCATTCCTTAAGCAAGGGTTGAACGATCGAAAAAGAAGCAATCTACATCGTTGCCGGAAGTCTCGGCGCGGAGGCAACGATGGAGGAAACCCCAACGGAGCCTCCAATCAGACGATTCGCCCTTGGTTCTTCTAATTAATACCTTGGTCGTCGGTACAGGGGTGAAGCGAGTCCGAGGAAACGGCGTGATATCATTTGTTGGTGGGCGTCTTAATTAATCCCCGGGTATCCGCCTTTGGTGGCTCGGCGCGAAAGGGGCAGGGCGTGGCTCTCCAGTAGAAACAACTGAGCGAGTGCAGTGCTGCCTTCTCTGCCCCACTGACCCCCCTGTCCGCGCTCCGCGGCCGGCCTGGTCCCCTTTCTCCCCCCGTAAGCCGACGAACCAACACCCCCCTTTCGCGTCCTCCTACCCTTCGGTGGCGTTCGTTCGTTCCATCGGCGTGGATGTCACGTGACCGGCCGACAGCCAATCGACGCCCACTAATGAGCAACGCTGCGCCGACGTTTAATTAATTGCACGCGCTGCTGCACCGGTAGGCTCGATTCGCAGTTGCGCAAAGTGCATCCCATACCGGCAGAGGGGCAGCGCGCTCAAACCTATGGCTTTTCCATGAGACTCGCTCGAAAATTTCGAAACGTCTATCGATACTCGATGAATGGTAATGGGTCGATTATTTGTGACAAAGGTGTAAAGGTAATTGAGGTGGATGGTTGTCAGATGTTAAATAGAAGCAAATGCGGTTTCATTGTGAATTAAGTATGGAGTTTGCTTCTTTAACAGATTTATGGATTAATCAGGATTGTCGAGCTTATCAGAAAAATGTAGAACTTAGGGTAATGCGTAAATAAGCGTAGACTATATCGTGCTTTTTAAATTATGTATCTTGCAACTGAACTGTTCATAAATCACATTGCTCAACCCCGTAGATTGAAAAATGCAGGAATATGATGATTGCGCGAATACGTTAGAACTTACTTGCTATTACTATGCCATCTTTTTCCAATAAATGATTTTATCGAATCATTCGTCTCTTGAGTATCAAACATCGACTGTTGAGAAATTAGCAAAAGGTAGAGTTGTTCGGTTTGGCTTCTGAGGCTCGTTATCAAAGTAAGTAGAAAAACAAAGATCCTTTCTGTATCTTGAACAACATAGATATCAAAATGTCTTATACATCTACTAATTCTAGACGATCTAGTCTCACAAATATCGTATACCATATTCTCAATACATTTAACACTCTTCTAAAACCACCCCCCCCTCCCTCCAATCTCGTAACAAAGTTCTCCACTCGAACTTATTGATCATTCGCCAAGATTTATCCGCGCTGCAACTGCGAGTCGTTTTACTCTACACGAACCGCTGTGCAGCTAATATTCGGAAGTGTCATCGCATTCATTTAACCGGCACTAGCCGACGCATGTATGTGTGCGCGCATAAGCTCATGCAACCTGACACCTACGTCTTGTATGTCGTGGGCGTCGCGTGATTCTCGCAAAAGAATTCTATCCGCGGCGAGAAATTCCAATTCGCCGAGCAAAGAGGAACGAGTATAGGTACCTACGACTACAAGTACAGGTACCTGCATCCCTCTATTCCCGATGAAACGCGAGCACACGCGAACCAACGATAGCCTGTGTATGTACGTGTGTGTTCACACGAGTGTATCCGAGTGTGTGTCGACTTGACGTGTATAAAGATACACAGGACCGGTAGAATCTACTTTCCTGTCTCGGGCAAACTGAAAATTGATCCAACGACACCCCCATATTTGCGATACACCAGTAACCCTTATAAAACTCGATGCCTGAAATTGCATTCCACGATAAAATAAATTAATATCCGCTCGGTAATGCTCGCGCATTCCCAGGAGCCCCGTCGATGACTCCGCCGGTTTACGACTCTACGACACCTCGAGTTTGCGATCGTCCTCCGGTCGTTTACCGAATCGGGTTGCCTTACGCACGAACACCGTTTACCAAGAGTCGAATCTTAGATGAACATGACTGATTGGCGAAATTTTTGCGTTTAAGACCCGTCTGTAAACCAATTGCGCATACAGATTCTTCCGAGGAACCATACAATCCCTGCGGCCGCCAAGCTAAAGAGGATTCTGTCACCTCGAAACATTTTGAGCCGGTAACGCCGGCCCTGTAACACGTACACGTATACGTACGTTAACGGACACGCATACTAACACCGGCGCATTACTACATACCGATGGTATGCATCGAGTGTCCTTCTATTTCCTTAAAATTCCGATGGATCGTATGCCCCCGGCCTCCACCGAGTGTACTCTGCTCGCACACGTATAGGTGTACACACTCGCGAGAGCAGGGACGTACATGCGATCACACGAATCCCCATCCACGCGTTCAGCTCGTTAAGCGTGTGTGGGTGGCGCACACAAGGGAAAAAAGAAAGAGAGGAGGTCTCTCGCGAGAAGAGTACGAAGAGGAGGAAAGCCACGGGGGGAGGAGAACGAACCTCGGGGAAGAGCAAGAAGAAGCGGACGAAGAGGAAGAAGACGAAGAAGAAGAGGAAGAAGAAAGAGGGTTGAGGAGACGAGAGTAACGGAGGACGACGCCGGCGGCGGTGGTAATGGTGATGGCGAATGGCGATGGTGGTGGCAGGACGCTTTCCTCTGTCGCTGTATACGTAGCCTTGCACGTGTATACGTGTACGTGCACACGCTGCCCGTGTGTGTATAGGGATTCCAGTTTAAAAATACAAATGGAGTATCGAGCTTTCGAGGAACGTTCCGCGAGGGGTGGCGGTGTTCGGTGGCGGCTGGAGGCGGGTGGCGCGCTCAGGCAAGGGCGAGGACGTCGATGGGCCGAGGGGTGGGGAAGATATTTCAAAAATCGAATATTGATCAGAGCTGCCAATCCTACCCTCTGTAATCCGTACGTGTGTGTCGGTCTTACATATCCCTTAGGTGCAGCCAGTGTCTGCGCTCTCTCCCGTTCTCGTTCCTTTAACTTATGCGAGCCTGTGTCATCTTCTTGCGCTGGTGTGCGTACCGGGGATTCGATCTCAAAACTGAATGTCGCGGCTATGTATACTACCCCTCCGTCAGGTGGCTTTCATTGCGATTTTAACTAACGCCCGTTACCCTCGGCAAGCATAATTGGACAGATGCGGGACGTAAATCATATTTTTTGGAAAATTAAACCCGCTGCATGGGGAGATGCAGGAACTTGTTGAAAATATTTTATTGGCAATAACGTCGAGTACAGTTTTAGTATGCTTTCAAAATGTTTGGTTCGTGCCAGAAACTCGTAAAAATATAGATACATGTGGATAAGTAAATGTATCATGTAGATAGACGTAGACGAAAATCGATCGAGTAATTATCGTTTGGCAATGTTCTTTTAAACGTGTTTGTTAACGAACGTTAAAGAACGATATGTTTCAGTAGTTGTACGTTGAACAGTTTCTACGAACTGCTTTGTACGATGCTTAAAACGAAACCGACAAAACTGACAATTAACAGGATTCTCTGTCGAAATACGTGTAAAATGTAAATAAATATCCATTCCACGCGAAAATCTCGTGACGCCAACTCTGAAACTCTAACGGTATTAACGATTATTGGGAAAGAAGTTCAGCCCATGAACGAGCTTCGTTACGTATCCTTCTTCTAAAATCAGACCTCGCATAAAGAAATAATACAAGTTGCGCGCGAAAACATGAAAATAGAAGCTATGCACAGTTTCTCACAATTTACACCCGGCCCTCTATTCTAACTCTTATATACAGCGAAGCCGGTGCTTTTCTGCGAGTGGTCGACCGTGTTCCGTGTATTCGTGAACGTACACCACGAGGACCAGTCGCGGGCTCGTAGGGGAAGGAGGAGAGTGAGAAAAAGAAGGAAGGAAAATAAGAAAGGAGGGGTGGCTCTCAGATTACTCACCCTTATATATGGGTGCCGCGGGCGAGAGAGGGAAGGGATGAAATCTTTTAATGGCAGCCATCCAACCGCTCCCCCTTCTTCTTCTCCTCCGTCGGCCACCTCTTTCCCACCCCCGGCTTTCCTTCGCCATTTCCGTATTAGCTATTCTTATGTCCACCAACGAATGCTACCCCTACGAAGGACACCCTTCGAGTAATCGCATTTTAAATTACCCGCGTAGGTATACGAGCTTTACATGGTTCTATATACTCCGGTTCTATGTAAGATGGAAATAGTCGACGGAAGATCGAATGTCAGTGTACGCAGGGGTCGATGTACATGTCGGGATGTGCCTCGGATATAACCGGCCCGTCTATCACCAGCCGCGAATACATCGAGCTTCGTTAAAGCTTCGCTGGAGGTCCCTTCCTATTTCAATGAAAGCTAATCTCGTATGTAAATTGATGGATACGCAGAGAGGAAACTTCATAGTCATTGTCGTTTAGTAACGATTATAAATAAGTGCGATTAAAGTAAAACGTTGTTTCTGGGCATGTTCGCGAGGAAATCTTTCCCTTCCAATGATGGTAGATTCCGTGTCGCGATGATACGATTTATCCCGCGACCTGTCGCGAGTAGCGAATCGAGAAAACCGTCGATGGGTGCAAGAAGAGACGCGCAGTCCGGATTCGCTCTTAACCAAAGCATTGCTTCCGACTGGTTTCAACTTCACCCTTTCCACCAGCTTCCTGTTAACGGTGCAACTTCTTTCCTCGTAGGAAGACAAAACACTGGCGTCTCGTGTGACAGTGCAAAGAAAACAGTAACAAAACACCCCCTGGATTTCCAAGCCCCGTCTAACAAACGAGTCCTGGCACCCTCTCCACTCACCGTCGTTTTCTTCCTTCGCCAGCTCGCATAATGGGGCTGATAGCGGTGCGTGTGACGTCACACGAGCCCAGAAACACACACACACACACACATGCTCGTACATACATATTTGCACATATAAGAAGTGTATGTAAACGTACACAGACAGGCGAACATTCGCGTTCGCGAACATAGAACCCGAAGGAAAAGCCTCGGCCCTGGAGGAGAAGTAAATCCATATTTTACACCACCACCACCGGTAGCTTCATCTCAGCCCCACCATCACCACCACCACTACGGACATCAGCAGTGCCACCAACACCGTCACGACGCCTTCGCTTGTTTCGCTAGCCCGCCAACCTCTCTTCTGCTCCCTCACCGACACCTCCACCCGCCCACAACTTACATACATCCCCTTAAAGATCACGCGCCCGCTCGAAACTCGGGGTGGGGTTTAGAGTCCACTCGTTCAAAAGGGGTTCGGGCCGTGTCTTCGACCGGACACGCTCGTCACCGAACCATTTTTTTTTTCTTCTCTCTCGTCCCTCCTTTCGTGTTCCTTTCTTCCCTTCTCTTCTCGTCGCAGGCAATAATGACGGGAAGCGTTGTAATATCGGGGCGAGCATCAAGAAGATCAGCGGCGGGGGATGGCGTGTAATTTATGGAATTTCATGCGGCCGATATTGCCAGCGAAGTTTGGAAATGTGCCTTCGGAGACGTTGGAAAACGTGACTGCGAGTAATTGAGATCACCGTGTCTCTCTGATGCTGATGTTATATAGTCAGCCTTCTATAGACCCAGCTATAACTTTGGATACCAGAGCCAATGTAGTGTAAAATGTTACGCAGTCGCTCTATTTACGGAGGCTACCGATGGAGTCCTTTACAAAGGAATCGTCGTCAGAGAATTATCATTTCGAGACGCGTGAAATACGTCAACGTGACAGTGATTTGAAGGTAATAGAAGTTACTAGTAAAAACGAGCTTTCGTTGGATGAAGGAAACTAGGAGGATACGAAGAATAAGAACTGAAGGAATGAGGTTGGAATTGTATTATTACAGACGGTATATACCTTGTTCTATAATTATTCAGATGACTTCGAGGTTTAATATAAATATCGTTTTAGCGATGTAGGTTTAAAGTATGTATAGACAATTATAATCAATTTATAATAAAGACAGAGTTCGATATTCTAATATAGAATCTCTGGTGTAACTCGGCTACGGTTTTCCTTATTCTTAAATTGTTTGGAAATGCCACAAGATGTATAACACACACGGAATCGTTGAAAAGGAGCCAGAAAAGGGATAGAAGTGGGAAAAAAAAGTAACAACAGCAAGTATCCTGATATCCATTTCTAGTATTGTACATTAAAGGTATACAATTAAAATTGTACATCAAAAATATAATTATTGGAACAGAGAGGAATAGCTGTTTCCGCTTATTTAGTTAACATCGTTTACACGCGTTTACATCGAAGAAACACGTAAATCTAAAAAAGCAACTAAGATATCGAAGAGTTTCACTGGAAAGGATAAAACATTCTCCCAAAATAATCGAATTATCCTACGCGTCAAATGTCAGAACAGTTACCTGCAAATCGGACTACAAACGTCACCTATTTCAAACAAGAACATTAATTGTTAATGCTTTCTGTCAACAAACGCGCCCGTCGTAGCTAGTTAGGCTAGGTTTGCCTTAATCCGCAGTTAAAACAGAACTGGACACTGACCGATCGTTGGTAGACGGTCGAGGCATCTGGTAGCTCGGACTCAACGAGATCTCTAGATCCAGATTAATTACTCGGTGTTCGCGTGTCCCTAGGACAGAAGGTAGATAAATCGCGACTGACTACCGAAACCGTTACAGCAGTCAGGATCTCGTAAAAAAAGGGAGGAGAGGCAAGAAAAAAAAGGAGCAACGGCTGCGGGGTCGGTGATCGTTAAAACCGTAAAATCGACACATGGGATTCGTAGCAATCGGTCGTCGCTGGCAAAGATCAATAATTCGATCTCGATATAAATTCGACGATGGGGGAGGGGATCGTTTCTCATGCGCTAGGGTCGCAAACACGCTTCATGGATGGGGTTGAAACCGATCGCCCTTTTTTTTTTCATCGATCACTCTTCCCGCTCGATGCATCGCTTGCCACTCGCGTCTCTGGAATCTAATTTTAGCGGCGGCACGTTGAAAGTATATCGAGAAAATGTGACGTAACGTCGATACTTCGCGCTTAATAATTTCTGTTTCACCCTCTGTGCGAGCCTTGTCCGTTATTATTGCTTAGCTGGATGACTTTGGAATCGGCCGTGTTAAGAAATCGAGGCTATGTGCTGCTTTTTCAACGTCATTGTACTTTAAGGTCGAGTATGCACGTGGAATAAATCGTTTTATCGAAACTTTCGGTATATACATAAGTTATATACGATCACGAGTTTTAATAAGAATAAGTAACAGTGAACAGTCACGAGTTTTTTTTACAGTTGCTAGACACCTCACATTTTTAAACCTCTACCAATTCAGTCATTAAATTTCTATTTATCGTTCCATTTGCAATTTCGCGATTGATTAGTAAAACCAATTTTTCACGTTTAGTTTACACACGGGCACAGGGATTTCCCAGGAAACATGTTTCTGACTGATTTTGTGTGATTCATTCGACCACAGTGTAACGATTGCTACACTTCTGCAGCCGATTCAGCGATTTCAGCGAGTCTTTTATAGTTTGGCGCGCTAAAACCTGTAGTTTTTTCCACGCACGTCCACGGTTCGTGGCATTTCGAAAGTTTTCATCGAGCTGTCGCGAGGCATCGCGACAAGAATACTAGAAATCGCATGAACTCCGAATACCGGGAATCCAATAGTCGTGAGCAGAACAATGGTTGAGCAGAACATCACGATGCCCGATAAAAATTGCCATGGTTTTATTATGCAGTCCAAGGGCTCGAGCCACTCTGCGAGATCGTCTGATGAGGCGAGCCGAGGATCCTCCTCTGGGAAATACTCATCTTCACCCCCGCGTTTCCCCATGCTGTTATGTTGTCTCTCCCATGATAGACTGGCCCTTTTTTTAGTGCCATGATTGACTTATCTTTACGTGCTTGTTTGCACATAGTAATTTTTAACGCTTACAATTTTAAGAAATACGCACGACTTGATTCAATAGTTAATAGATCACTTTTGTAAAATTATTTTTAACTGTTATACAAAAAATTCGATTTTAAGGCTTTATGTGGAATTATTTTTCGAGTTGTAATAGTACGTAATCTTTTTAAAAGAGTCTAAATTTAATAACGTATTATTCTTTTCCTCTGATATTAAGAAGCCTAAACTTTTTATTTCGGTAGTTAACATTCTCCTAAATTTTGCGCATGCATGCAACATCATTTACGAGCACGTTAACTTTCGATTCGGAGAACTGCGTTAGCTGCTCCATTCAAGCACACGACGCTACGTTGCAAAGTCATTCGTTTCGAACAAGAAGGAAAAAGGGGGTAGTTTTCGCGAGGGCTAGAAAGATGGAGTGAGCAAAGCAAAGTGAGTCCCCCGTAAGAGGAATGAAACGAAGCAGGCAAAACTAGAGAGGTTTATGAAAGCTAAATGAAAGCAAAAATAGAGAGACGTGCGTTGCCTATGTTACCCCAAGTGAATTCACGGTGTTCCCCTTGTTTCGAATTTAACGTCTCTCACTCCTAGCATCATCTTCTAAAATTATTCCTATATTATTTCTTTCTAAATATTTTGGACAACATGATGTAAAAGAAAAACTAATTATTTCTATTTTAAGATCAACTTTTACCGTAGTTTTTCTTACAGAAATTTTGTAGATACACAACGGTGTGTCGTTCAGAATTTAAGTCAGTTTGGTAAAGTACTTGTATAGATAAAAGCTTGTTTTGCGTAAAAAAGTTTTTCCCACAAAACAAAGTTAGCGCAGGAAGTACAAAATGGCAACACATTGTAGGAATTAACGAGGAGGGGGATGGAGAAACGGTTTTCGAGAAACTTCCCGTGTCGAGACACGTAGGGGACCACGGTCATCCATAAAACCCGAAGGGTACGAGCGACAGCCACTCCTTCGCCGTGCAGTTTCGTAGCCTGAATAAACTCCCGGCACGAAGCTAATCATATTTTCTAATCCAGCGCTGAAAGTGGAGAGAATGGCGGACGAAGGCGGAAAAAGCTCGCGTTCCCAGCTATCATATAATTTTTCTGACAAAAAGCACTTACGCTTCCTCGTCCCTTGCTATAACCTATACACCCTCTTGGAAACACGTTGCAAGCTGGACGAGGACAGAAAGTCTCGAAGAAAGGAAGGGAATTTATATCGAATTCCGTGTAAAATTTTGCGAGCTTCGTGACATGTTCGCTGCTTAAGTTTCGCGAATCGTTGTTTCCTTCGCAGGAAAACAGTTTTAAGCTCGTATTGCTCTCGAAAGCGTGTTCACCGAGCAGTGCCTCTGACAATTGGTTTTACAAATTTTTCTGTTCGTTCGGGGAAAATGGTTTTAAAATTGAGTAAAATATCGAAATTGCGAATAGAAAGAATGAATCGAATTCGATTAGAAAATTTAAAACCTTTCCATTTTAATAAAACTTTTATTCAATTTTAGATATTGATGTTATCTGTTTAGAGATTAACATTAGTATAAGCTTTAATGGCGGACACGTTTCATAATAAGTTTCAATTAAATACAAAGAGAGTTTATTGTATTTTACTAGAGAAATAATATCAAAGGAACCTGAAGGAATACAAGTGTCGCCATCTATGAACAAGAACGTCGCGTAGGTTTCTCCCAGTTTCTTCAAGTACGACGACCGTTCTCCACCGTTGATTGCCGTCACGGTCAGTTTTCACCACTCGATGCCATCCACGAGTTAATAAACTCCGACCCACTGATCAATACCAAAAACCTATCCTTCGAACAAACTCGGAGCAGCCATCTGGATCCCATGAAACCCAACGAAGTAGCAACCGAAGAACATTATACATAATTCTGCCGGTTAAAGTACAAGGCATTCTCCTAAGAGAATCATCCTTTTCTAACAATATTCTCTGAAACGATTCTCTTCGCCCGCCTCTCGAGAAATTAACGGGAGAAATAATCAGCAAACTCTTGAGTCCTTTGAATCCCTTTCAAAGAGCTCTACCAAGAAGAAGTTACCCCGTACCGGGCGAGGAACGTGTAACGAGCGGGCCTGAGGGTACGGGAGGCGGCGACGTGGGGACACAAGGGGGTGGAGAGGGGTGGAAGAGAGTGGTGACGGTGGAAGGTGACTGAGGAGGGAAATGTGTCGGAGGGGGTGGCAGAAATTAAGTCGGTTCCCCACCCTCGACGTTCCTCGAAACGACACCTCTTTTTCCTCCTCTTCTTCTTCCACTACTTCTTCTTCCTCCTCTCCTCCTCGTGCGTTGGATTCTGAAATAAGCTCGTCTTTCCCCTCCCCTCCCGTCCCTCGACCGCCTATACGAACCGCCACCTTCCACCTCCTCGATCTCCCTTCCAGCTTCCAACGCGGCTTCGAGCACCTTTCCACGCGAGAGCGCGCGCACACGCGTGCGTTCACAGACACAATCGAGCCCTCGTGCTGCCTAGCCCGCGACATTCGCGTTCGTGTGTATACGTGTGCCGTCGTACGTGTATCAAATCCCCTAGAAGGGTGGAGGACCTGCGCGTGAGGGGTAGGTGGTACCAAAATGGCCGAGGCCGCACCCACAACCCGCGAGTGGGGGCGATTCAGGGGAATCAGACCTGGTGGGGGATTACACACGACGGACACACGTGCACCGGCTGGCTGATGCGGGTGAACCAAAGTGTGTGCGGACGATGAACCATGTGTACGCGCGCGCATGTGTACGTGAGAAAGGGAGACAGCGAGAGAGAGGAAAAGAGACATCGGTGCGCGATACACTTCGGTCACGATGTAACCCCGGGGATACCGGGTGGGAGGATACAGACCTGGGCATACCTATGCGCCACTCGAAAGGTGTGGCTCGGTTACCGGGCCAATTAAGTCGGTTAATTAGGTTGGTTAATTAATTACGCGTTAATTGAAACTGGAATAATTTTCATAAATGTCATCGGTGTTCTAAAATGGGTTTACCATTTGTTTCACGGTGTTTTGCGTAAAATTCTTCGATTTCGAATTGGTATTTCGTTTATTTTATCGCAGTTGTAGGATGAATGGGAATAAGATTGATAGGAGGGCGTTAATTACAAAGAGATGATAGGTTACTTGTATTTTGGCTAATTCGAAAATATCCAAAGTTCTCAGTCCCTTTCGTTTTCGCATATGCCTACTAACGAATGCTTAACCTGAAGCTGGTTTTTCCATGCCAAAAAAATATATCATATCGCACGATCATTAACGAAACGAAAAGGAAAGGAGAAATGAACCGATTCATCGGTTTACATAATGAAAATCCTTTTCAGACGTACTTGGCGGACTGTCAGTAACAAACAGCGCGGCCAAACTTAAATCGCGTTTTCCTCGAACTCGATGGATGCGAAAGAAGTTTCGTTTCGGACGACACGAGGAGCAGGGAGCTGGGAAAGAGAAGGAGAGAACGAAGGTATGGGGATTGGCGAGGTCTCGTCGAACCCCTGAACAATTGCCGCTTCAGCAATAGTACGAAGGCAATATCGTTTTCCCCGAGGAAGAAAAACATGCAGATTCGATCGATCGCGCGGGAGGTCGAAATTCCAGCGTGTTCCGGGGGCTTCCTGCGGCAGACAGAGTGTCCTTTTTTGTCGCCCTAAATGTCCACCCTCTTCGCCGGCAAAAAAAGGACACGGGAGACACGCACGGCTCCTCGACGCTCGTGGGGGATGCACACGAAAACGAGAGCGAACGAAACACGCGTACGTGTGTGTGCGTGTGTTATTTTTTCCGAGGCATTAAGCTTGCTTTCCTGAGGGTAGGGATGCTTGTTCTCCGATAGGGATGAGGTATAGTTTAGTTTAGGGATTCCACGCGAAACACAGTCAAGGACTCTGCTTCTGTAATACGCTTCGCGACGCTCTCCAACGTCGACAGATTTGTCATGGGATTCGGTCGCGTTAAACGACCGAGCTTGTCCTCGTTAAAATATCGAACGATGCCCCGAAGCTTTGACGTCGATTCTGATCCTGTCCTTGCTTGCTTAGTGTATATTACTATGCTCTATAAGTAACGTAATACCTTTGCTCTCTCCCAAATCGAAAGCCCTCTGTAATCGCGAACGATGGTTGTTGGTAGAAATGCCATTTAGCTTGGATACTCTATACGAAATGGAAGATGAATAATCTTTTGATCGAATTAATTAGACCAGCAAGAATTATTAGGTGGAGTTAGAGAATCTGGTAATAGCTCTTGGTAGCATGCTCAAATGAAGATAGTTAGATCAGTCTATCTCGTATTATAAGATCAAGTCGTGATCGTTGCAAGGATTATCACACTGGTTCAACGAAAGCATGTTACGTTACTGATTTTTTGCGTTTGAGAGTGTTGCACCAATGAACACTTAACTTTTGCTTGAGTAATTTCTATAAGTAGAGCGAGGTCATTCCAAAGTAATATAAATAAAAATTCAAGGAATGCCATCGTTTAACACCTACTCTACTTAAAGTATTCGGACCATTAATGTAATATACCATTTTCATGTATTTTTACCTCTTACCACTTTGCTTTACCTACAAAAGAAATACGAAAATATGACAGCCTAATTTTTCTATCGTCTTCACCCGGCGCCGAATACATACTTCGTTCGCCAGCCGCTTATCCCAAACCCGGAGGACGATTCCGTGGCTTTTCAATCATCGCTCGGCGACGAATTCGCGTCGCGGCGAAGGAGCCGTCCCGAGTGGAACAGGATTTGCGAGATGGGCTTCTTACAATCACAAATGTAGCCCGAGTTAACTCGGCGATTCGTTCTTATTGTTCGAGCAAGCAGACCGACTCGGGTTCGTCGACTGCGCTGGCGTGGCCGGTGCCACACGGTTTGTCCTTGCTCCTGTACGCCAGAGAAAGATAGACTCGATTTCCATTCATTTATTTTCACCGCCATTTCACTGATTGCCACACCATTGCTCCTCCTTCGCTCGCCTCTCCGTTCCACCGGAGTTTCCTTCGCTCTAATTCCCGGCTTTACTTTAATCACCAGGAGTGCGGGCCCTCTCTCGTCTTCTCTAGTCCATCCTCGTTCGGGTCAAGTGCTCGGTAACCCATCCGACGTTATTTTGTCCCCGAGAACTCACCCCTGTCGCGCGAATTCTTCTCGAGACAAAAAAAGAAAATATAAAGAAAAGAAGGAAGCGCGCCACTCGGTCCTCCGTTACTCAATATGCCGTTTACTCCTTCGGGGAAATATGAAAGTGCCTTGAGCTTGAGACGGTTTCGTGCACCTTTGTCTCTGTAAGATGCCATCCGTGTCTTCATTTGTCGATGGAGATCCTTAGAATGCACAACCACCGCCGCGGGTCAATTATTCCGCGAGCCTCTTTGACTCGTTAAGTTCACTCTACTCGTGGATGCTTTCTGACGGATTATTCCGACTCTGCCATCTTCAGCGGTTTTGTGCGTTTTGTTTCTTTAGAATCGCCCGAGGAGATCGTACTGGTTTTTAGACGAGCTCGGACAATGGACTTAATTTCAGCGTTGGGAAAGGTACTGAGCATTTGTTGATGGCGATGTTTACATTAAATCTAGCAATGTGGCTTAAATTACGATTTGGGAGGTACCTGCAAATTTCATAGAATATTTATTGTATTTTTATCGAAGATGTAAAAGTATTTGTTGAAATAAGCGCGATAGTTAGCGACGGTCTTAGGTACAAGTTGGAACGTGTGGTCTTGTGAATGCAGATACTACAAATGATTTTCTTCTAAATTTAATATTCTTTCAACGTACTTGGGTATCATATCGAGTTGATAAAATTTGTTTAAGAATTCTTAGGAAAAAAAGAAATATCGGTGAGAAGAATATAGAATATATTTAAAAAAAATTCCGAATAAAATACATGGAAAGAAATCAGGATGCTGTCGTTCGCTATAAACTAGGATTATACCAATATTATCAATAATTATTAAATCACTGTAACACAATCCTATGTAAAACAAAATCTAACTATACTTCCTATCACTTTTCTCCGTGTTTTCCATCGGAAACATCCTCGAACGCAATTTTCCTCAATGGCGCCCATACATCTGTCGCTTTCCGCCTCTCTACATGAATCAATCTCCGAATCGATCTCTCGTCCTCGTAACGACCAATCGACGCATTCTGCTTGATCCTGATAACTCCCACGTTCCTGAAACAACGGAAAAAAGAGGAAGCAGAGCATCGAGGTAGAAGAAGGGAATCCTGCAGGGTCCGCGTTCATTAATAACTGGCCGGGGCGAAATGTGTTTTTGGCAAGAAAAGTCACGTATAGCGAATAAATGGTCAGGAAGAGGTGGGCAGGTGGAGGGGAGGGATCGGAGGCTATGACATTAATGGCAGAAGTGGGACGCATAAAGCACGGGAAATCTACGGAAAAAGGCAATTTATGAGGTGGGGCAAAAAAATAACGGTATGATAATGAAAAAAATGTAGTCCGACGTGCGTGCACGTGCGCGCGCGTTAACTCGCTTCCTCCGAAACAAGCGGGCCATAGGAAAAGTAGAAAAAGAGCGGGAAGCGGGATAAAGGAGGAAGAGGAAAGAAGAAGGTAGATAGCGGCGACCTTCCCCTTTTTCTGCCAACTCGACGTGGGGAGTTGACTTCAGGGGTGGTCGAGCGTGGTCCACGGAATGAGTAGAGGCTCGCTACAAGGGAGAAACGAAGAGGAAAGACGGCAGGGATAAGGGCAAATCCACGCTTATGAGGCACGCCAAGACAAAAGCCTCCATTTCGGCAGAGCCAATATACGAACGTGCTGCAATTCGATATAAATGCATCTGCGCTGATCGTAACCTTCACAAATCGTACGAAGTGACGAGAGAACGAAGGCGGAGAAACGATAGAGAGATGCACGAACGAGGATTAGAGGAGAGGTCGGAGGACGTCTCTTCGCTCGGGGGTCCATCTATCCGCTGTACGGATTAATTAGAAGGTTTGGGGATTACGGGTCTTCTCATCCACAGAAACAACAATTCCATTTACTTGACGGATAGACTGGGAACTAATATAGAAAGATCGTGTTAAATATCGACTGATTAAGATTAAGGAAAGCGTTTTTCCTTCTCTAAATAATTATGCGTAGTTAGCTCCGAAAATAAAGTTTTAACGACCGACAACCACGTTTTATTTTCCACTTTGGTAAATTAATATTAATGGAGAAGGTCACACACTTTGAAGAAGACATTCTTCATCGGAATATTTCTGATAAATTTTGATAAATTCGGGCCGATATCGGCGTGGAAGGGATCGTTTATTTCCACGGCGAGAAGCAATTCCGCGCATAAATCAATATACGTTTCGACAATACGTAAGTTCCAAGGCGATACAGGCGGCCACGCTGGAAAGCAATCCGAGTCCAAAGATTCAACAATCACCGTCGCTTTCGCACTCTGATCCCCGGTATAAATCTCTAACGTCGCGACACCCGCTCGCGGGATACAACCATGCCCTGGCACGGTCAACACCGTGAAAACGTGAAAAATTCCTCGCGATTTTCCTCGCAGTTTTTCGGCGGAAGAACCATTTTTGTTTGCCGCTTATTCCTCCCGTGGATATAAGCCTTTGCAGCGAAGCCAGTGGAAGCTAATCTAATCCTCGAGTGTATAGTCGGCTCAGCGTAGACACAGAGCGTCGTGCATCGAGACACACGAACGCGTTCGTGCACTCGAACGCGAATCAACCTCTGTGTACGTGCGTATGTGTGTGTATACACAGAGGAGACACGGAAAGTGGAGAAGGATGAGAAGTAAGAAGGAGGAGGAGGAGACGTTTGTGTAATACCTGAGAGAGGTTTACTCGTGCTCACACGTGTGAGGCTAAGAGTACGTTATACGCGTGTGTATGTGCGCGTGATGAGGGTGGCATGAGAAGGAGGGATGGGAGGAAGATGTGGATAGGGAGAGGGTGGCAGAGCCAGCAATGGCGCCCCGCACGGGCGTTTATTATTATGATTATACTTGATATCCCCTGCCCAAAGCAGGGCCAGCCAGCCAGCCAGCCAGCCAGCCAGCCAGCCAGCCAGCCAGCCTGCGAAACTTTCCCTCCTTTCCTTTCCGATATTAATATTATTTTTGCCCGGGCGTAGCGGCCGCCATATATCTCGCTCTGGGCATAAAATCCATTCCCCGTTCCCCAAACCACCTATCCACCTCGACTGCCTCTCACCCCCTTCTACAGCTGGAAAGAGCGGAACAGAGAAAAGGAGAAAGAGAAAGAGGAATAGAACGGGGATCGTGGAAGAGAGAACAACCCTCGTTTCCGTCTCCCTTTCACCCTCGTTCCCCCGTTTCTGTCCTCTTTCTCGGTTTGCCAGTCCGCGGCTACGCGCTCGGTTCTATTATTAATTAATGGCGGGCCGGCCATTTTCTTTTCTCCGACAGTCCGGTCCTTCGTCTGACTCTCCTCGACGTTCCTCGAGAATTCCTCTCGGCTGATTAACGTGTCTGTTGCACGCCCACTTGCGCCGCCACGCGCGCTGCACAGTGCGGTCCAGGTGAGCGGACCGGCCAATGAGCGAGAATCGCGAAAAACAGATCGTTAAATATGTATGAATAAGTTGCACCGGTGCGATAGTTTAAAATAGTCCGCGTTTGAATAATGTATGCGCGATAGAAGGTGGATCAGTCGCCCCGTCGAGTTCTCCAATTCATACCCAACCAGAGGTCAACGACCATCTTTCGATTTCTTCGCTTTCCAATTTGTCCGATAGCTTTCTCTCCATTTCAAAAATTTGCCATTTTCCTCCTTCTTCTTTCATCTGCCTTGTCCTTATTTTACTCGTGAGTTTATGCTTCTTAAAAATCGTCATTGCAAGACGTAGCCGTGCGAATCTGGACGCATGACGAGTAACGAGATAGCGTCGTTTGTAGACGTCGTCGCGACCACTAGCGCGCACCCGCTCTAGCAGGGTTCGCGAAAAATAATTCGTCAGCGCAACGTTGACAGGACGCGAGTCACCTTAGAGCCCACGGGGTCGGGTGGATCGGTGGATGAGCCGGTTGTCTTGGATGAAAAGGGCGCGGGTGGTTTCCGGGCTTCGTGTGAGAAATTTTAAACTACGATCACCTCGAGGGTAACCCGATGGCGGTACATAGGAAAGAGGTAGGAGGTCGAAGGGAGTTTGTATGGCTCGAGATCGACCCAGAAGACGCCCATCGCCAGGTTCTACGTGCAGGACATCATAGGACACGGGGGTTGAGAGAATTGCTCATTTGTTCGCCATAGTGACGGGGCCGGAGGATGCCCTGTAATGTCCTACAGCCTCCTTCTACCTTCTACTCCTCCTACTGCTCCCATCTCCCCCTTCTTCCTCTTTCTCCTCCTCCTCCACCTTCTTGCCTCCTCCCGTTCTCATTTTCTCTCCTGCTCTCTCCGCTTCTGCTCTATTCATCCCTCTCGTTCCTCTGCCGTGGCGGTGTTCGATCGAAATTCAATTTCCACCGAGCCACCCCTCTCACCTACCACCCCCTGTTTCTCTTCATCCGCCACCCCCCTCCGTTCCCTTCTTCTTTCGTGCTTTCCTCCTCTCTCCATTCGGGAAACCCTGAGGACTCGGGAAAGGAAGCCACCGGCTGCATTCCTTGCGATAAATTACTCGGCTCAATTATTCACGGGAATCTCCTGCGCCTCTGTTTAAGACGTGGATGTTCTTTTCTCGCATCCCCAACCTCGTACGATCTTCACCGTGAGAACACAATGTGCGAAGTCGTGCTTCGTGCTAAATATTGGAAACATGTTACACCGAGAAAATGTTCGAATGGCGATTCCAGTTTTTCTTCGTCCTGATAGCTCAGGGAAGACACAACGTTGCGAGCGATTTTCGGATTATTCCTATTTCTTTTCACATTTCCTTGTTTTTTCCTCGCATTTATTTCAACGCAAGCTGGCGGTACATAAATTAACGTTGATGCGTTTCTTGGCGTACGGTCAAACTGCAATAAAAAAAGTGGCTTGCAAAATATTCCTGCAATAGATCATGCATATCATTGTTCAGTATATATCGCAAGCAATTAGCATAAATTGGAAGTTACGCATACATGAAAATTAACTTCAAATAATTCTCTTCTTATCTGGAAAAATAAGATACGAGAGATGTACAAAAATAAAGCTACAATTTTCTACGGAAATAGGTTTATTTTCTGGTTAATTAATATTTTATGCGGGATTAACTATTTCATAATAAAACACTTAAAAATCTAAAGATAATCGGTGATTATTGCCCAATCGAGACGAACTTAATCCTTTAATATTTATTATTTAACGGAAAATGATTCGTTCCTTGAATAAAACATATAGCATTAATGAAACCTTCTATAGTACTCATTCGTATGGCCGATTGCTGCACATTGAGATGAAGCCATGGAGAACCGACCCGCCATCAAACCAACCCCACCCACCGTTGGATCGTACCTATTTAAATAGCTTTTTTTCTGAGGGGAGTTCGAATGAACCCCACCCTCTTGGCTTCCTCCATTTCGGAGCAATGCACTAGTTACTAGGAATTCCGAGACCCTTCTTAAGGCTGAATTATGCATTTAATCGAAGTATCGCCATTTTCTTTGCACAATGTCTGTTAAATGAAAATCTGAAGGATGATCTACCTGCAACAAATAAGGAAATATAGTTACATTTTAATTTAATAGTAGGAATAAAAATTCTACGTGCGAATTAATTTTCCTTGTTTTGAGATATTAATAAATTTTATAAAAAGATGATACAGATTCATAGCGCTGAAATCTTTCGCAAAGATTTATTGCAGCATACTGTAATTACGAAATGTAACTAAATTGTGGAAACGAAAAGAGTAACAAGGCGTGTAACATTTTCGAGAAAAGCATAATGTATCTGAAAGCTCATTCAATTCATTTCAGCAGTATATTCAGCACTTGTAACTTCTACGTTAATGGTTCTTCGTACAACTACAGATAATGTAAAATGATCGATAATAGCCGTCCTAGAAACGCCAAATGTTACACATTAGATTTGTTAATATCCAAAGTCTACCGTGGTTTACTTTGAGAATCTATCGCGAAAAGTAATTTATAAAAATATCCATAAAACCACTAGTTTCTTAATATCGTTTCCATTAAGAATTTATTCACGTAACTTCGGAAGATCTCGTAATTCATGTTCGTATATATTAAACTTTGTGTAATCCAAGCGTCCAACTAAAATCCGTTACTAAATTGAAAATGTGTACAAACCTGAAGTAACGAAAGAGAAAAGATTAATTGACATATAATATAAATTACGGTAGACAGAAGATCCATCAACTCCGTGTGACAGTCCGTGAAAACGCAAAAAAGTGGGAAAAGGGAAGAAGTTAGAAGGAAATGCAGAGGCACTAAATTTTATGCGTCATCCAGGGCGATCTATAACGAAACACACGGAAGCAGGACACGGAGGTGTGCGCGGCTCAAAGAGGCATCAAGAAACACAGGAAGGCGGCAACGGGGGTAGAAGGGAGACGGGCCTTTGCACACAAAAGCAATAACGGGCTGATATTCTACGCGGGATTCGAGCTCGGTCGTCTCGGCCATCCGCCTCGCCATCAGACCTTTTCGCGAGGCCGAGTCTTTACCGGGGGCATACGAGGGTGGCCGCAGAACAAATACATTAATTTCACTCCCCACCCTCTGTTCGTCCCTCCGCGCCCCACATAAGCGCAAGCTCTCCCGCATACTCTCGCACAGTTCTCATTCCTGGTCTCTTCTGCGAATCGTATCTACGTATACGCATACGAAAGATTCGACTATGTGCGTATGTATGTGTACGCGTGGTGATAACACACGCTCTCGTGTACGCATACAGACACAGACAGGGAGGTCGAGCTACCACCTCCATCAACGGGTACATACACAGACAAGCGCATACGTGCACATGTGCCAACGCGCGTCCTCCGGCATATAAGTAAACGGGGTGCAGAGTGTATGAGGTGGGAGGGGGGACGGGTAGAGGGTGGTGTGTGGTTTCCATGGAAACGCCCAGTCCCTCTCTTATAATTATATGGGGAAAAATGGCTCGCGGACTTTTACCCCGCGTTACACCCCCGCCCCATTCGCTCCACTCTTTCCCCGCTCGTTCTGTCTCTCTTTCTCGCCCCTTTTCCACCCTCGTCTCTTTCGCGCGCCATCTCCGTACTTTCTTTCGCCTCTGCCTTTTCTTCCGCCTCTCGTTCGTCTCCTTGCTCTCTCCTCTGTTCCATTTCGCTCTTTTTTTTTTTTTTTTTTTGCTCTCCGTATCCTTCATCCGGTCTCACCTCCGTCGTCTCATCGTACCGCGGCACCTACTTTCCCCGCCTCGGGAATATTATGCTTGCACCTCGCCGGGGTGACTGTGTAACCGTCCTTAACTCGCTTTAGGGCTGACTGCTCGACGTCTCTTGGATTTCGCGTTACTTCCCCGGAAACGATACGCGGGCCGAAGCTGCACGGTTCGTTTCGATATTCCACAGCGAGACCGATCCTTCCTGGAGAATTTACGCGGAAAATCAGAGCGACGTGTTGTAAGTAGTCGATCGGTGTGGTTATTGTTGAACAAGGAACTAACGGATAAACGTGTCTAAGAAATGTTTGACGCAAGCTTGGCACTGTCGATCTATAACTTTTCTAGAAATTTTATAGGGTTAATTGATCGTTTACGAGATAATATTACGACTCAAATGATAACCATAATCGAAAGGTTTGCGGCATTAAGCAGACAGCGCCGATATTTGAATTATACTTATTGCAGTAGTGTTTTAGATTAGATATTCTTTTTAGTAATTAATTATTTCTACACTATCGATCAAAGATTGGAAATTTGCATCGAAAATATAAATTACTCGGATAAAATGCGAGGAAAAAATTGATTGACTTAAAATACTTTCTTCTATTTTGAAATTCGAGCAAAAGCTAATCCTTTTATCAAGTCGGTTCATTCATCGATGTTCTGGGTTGAGGTGACATTTTCTTACTAACACGACTAAATCCGATTAACTTTTAGCGTTAAAGTCAATATAGAAGGCATTACTACAAATCGAAAAGGAAATTAAGAGGAGAGGACACTTGAGCGGTCGCCAAAGAAAGAAAATTGAAGGAAGAAAAGGCGGAAAGGCAAGAGAGGGTAAAAACTAGAAGGGAGGAAGATCCTCTCGCAGATAGCTAATGTCTTTGGTCAGCATTTAGTGGCATAGTGTATCGAGCAAAGAATTGGCATCGCCGATACAGCTAGAAAATTCTCATTTCGAGCTGACTTCTCAGATAACAACTGCATCTGCGTCATTACTTTTCCAAGCACATTAAGGTTTCCTTTTACGTTTCTGACCAAAATCTTCGCTCATTTAAGACGCGATTTGAAAGCTTCTTTTAAATTCTGTAAGTCGGTGCAATTATAAATGAAAATAATTAAGAAGAATTTTGTATATTCGCTCTTTTTCTTCCTTTTTCCAATATTTATTTAATTATACCCGTTCTCAATTCACATGACCATTTATTTGTAATTGGCAGGACATAATTAATCTTCTCAAAGATCGACAGGAGAACTATATATTTGGCTAGTTTATACAGGGATGACTTGCGGATTTCTGATTAATCCGTACAAAAACATAATTCTAATAATATCTATCAACAATTATTGTTCCTCCAATAATAATCGATCCACCTACAAAATTAATCAGAAACGAGTCTTATCAATTGCAAATGATCTTTTATTGAACGACGATAAACCCATCGTTGGTTTTGAATTTATTAAACATCAACACTCATCGATCGAATATGATCATTTCCTCCGCAATAATCGATCCACCAAATTACCAAACGTAATCAGAAACAAACAAAATCATTTCATTAACATCCACGCAAAATTCCCACATTGTCAGAGGTAAATTAAAAGAAATATCGATCGTCGATGATAAGAGGATCCAAGACATAAAACGAAGCACACTCTGAATGGAGCTCGTCCATCGGTGGCTAATGCCGTACGTTGAACGTTTAACGACGAAACGCAACGATAGGTCGAGTAGGAACATCAGGCAAACTCTCGTTGCTTCTCGAGATAACGGGCATCGGCCGAGAGATAGAAGATTGCTTGTGTATATTCCGCGTGTGTTGGCCACACGTGTGTCCACTCGGGGGTGGTGTCTTCGGGAACGAAGCAAGAGGATGAAGCAAGGAAAAAGAGAGAGGGAGCATATTGCTCCAGAGTAATCCTACTTGATCGCGGTTTTCGGTTTCTCCTGCGCGCGCGCGCGTGCACTCGTAGCCAAACACCCGTGTCTCCAGCGTGTACACGTATAGAATCGCAGCTCCAGTTCGATGTGTTCATCTTATAGACGGGACTAATACTCGTGCGTGAGAGCCCGGAGGATTACTGCCTTTAGGAGCCGCCCTGGCCCGTCCCTCCGCCCCTGCGCGCTGCCTCGCGAACGATGAACGAAGGACGAGGAGTCTTTAAATACCCTCGGGATGCGAGCGTCCAGGACGCCGAGAACGTGTCTTGACGACAAAAAATATAATTTCGTCCGAACAGCCCCTGCCTCTGACCTCGCCGTCATCCTCTTCACCCCTTTCCTTCGGCTCGCTGGAACGAGGATTAGACCAGTTCGACTAAAGCTCGATCCTCGTATACATGTAGCTATTGTAGACTCACAGAAACTTCAAACACGATAAGGGAGATTTCTCTGTTTTATCAATTATTCTTGTACAAGTCGTTACGTACGTTATAAATGGTCGTGAAATTGGTTCAGATGTATTGACCGTTTTCAGGAGCTGATTTCATTTGGAGGAGAGTCTATGACGAATCGAAGTAAAGATTTATTAGAACTTACGCGTGAAGTACTCGACGAAATTGTGAATTACGAGATCCAAACAAGAGTTTTTTACTCTTGGTGCGCATTTTTCAGTAAACATACACGAATATAATTCGTGTCATTGTGATCAACCATAATTAATAATCATAATTTTCTTACTTAAAAGTAATTGTCATGATTTCATTATTGACGATCCTAACAGTCGTTTAAAATCCCAATACCTTGGAAAATATACATATATACTATTTACTAGTATCAGCTATACCATTGCCTTGATCTAATAAGTAATTATAATTAAAGACACATAACAACGAGTAAATTACAACTCAAAAAAATAATATAATTGTAAAAAATGTTTCATATGTCTTCTATATGTTTTATACCGTTTCCGCGTATAACGAATCGAGTTTAAATTCGATGGTGGCGTATTTAGGATCGATCTTCGGCTTTTAAGTGCTCGTCCGTGCCTGTTCATCGAGAATCCTCTGTTCCGGTAGGCCATGCGAATGATTAGTCGATTTAATGAAATAATCCCCTTTGATCGACCTCCTTCTCTGACCTTCCCACCCCCCTTTGGCCTTCCTTCGGGATGCCCTGGCATCCTCAAAGGGAAACACTTGAACCAGAACGTTTTAATTGCGAGGCCCGCAGCGATCTCATTGTTTCCGCTTGGCCTGTGAGTGCTGCACCGCGATAGAGGATAGGGAAATACGAGGAAAATACTTCTTAAAAACTTAGCGAAGAATCAAGAGGGGCGATAGCTCCTTTGATTGCACAAGGGTAGAAAGGTGTACATATATATACGTCCTTGTACTTCTCCCCTTACTTGGTCTACTTTTTAATCATTTAACTTTCTCTCATTCGAAAGACTCCCGTTTCCCTCCTCACCACGAGGTTCATTTTTAATCGATAAATTTAATGTAGGTCGCTTGACATTTTTGGCCGATGGAAATTCTCCTCATAAATATGTAAATTAAGAAACCGTAAATTTGGAAATAAGGCTGGTTAGTGAGGAAGTTACGCAGTGTAGATAACATCATTGGCAAGCACTTTGTCATCGTTGAAAAGATATTACTCTTACTGTATAATGTTACAAAATTAACACTTTTAGGAAACTAAACACAACTTTGTAAACGTTCCAACGAGGGATAATCAGGGCAAGAGACATTTAACGTTATTGTTCCAAGAGGCCATTATTTTATGAAGGCTACGTTCGTAGCTAAAGTTATATAGTAGTGGTCTCCCAACCACCAAAGAGGAAGAACAAGGAAAATGTAAATGCAATGTAAAGCTAACGTAAAAGTTGATCGAAGGATGAAACGAAAGAGGCAAAACAATATTCTGTAGAAGCTTGACGTGTAACAATGGATCCGTTTAAACGTAGAAGATCGAAGATTGTTAAAAAAATACAGGTATCATTGTAACAAAAAACAAATGAAAAATTACAATATCACTGCTATATCGAATAATCAGAGCAAAATACTTGATACTCTAATTACGATTATAAAACGAAAGAAGGTCGATATTCCTTCGATCGTACATCGTCCAATAAAGTACGATTGCTCTAAAAATTTCAACGGATGACGATGGCACATTAAAAAATACGCACGAGGTACGTGGAAAAAGGGAATACGTGAATAGGAGAAATATTAATAATTATGTTAATGTGGCGATGCAGGGTTCAAGCGAAAGACGTCGAAGGGAAGGGGTGGCCCTCGACGTCAGAATATCTCCTTAGTTCCCTCCGATGGGGCTGGCTTCACGGGGGTGTGTGGGGGTGGGGATGGACCTTCGCGTATTTTTATCAATATCTCGCGAGCTGCGCCTGCGCACCATCCAGCATCCCTTCCGACGAACCCTCGAGGTCCACACGTAGAAACAGTTGGAGAAAGGGAGAAAGCCAAATGCGACTGCTAGAAGAGAGGAGAAAGATGAAAAGAGGAAAAAGGGAGGAGAAAAAGGGAGAAGAAAAATGTACGATGGTGTGTGCCACGGCAGCGTGCATGCGTGACCGTTCCTAATGAATGTGTGCACCATGAGAACGTCGGTGTGTTGGCTGTGTAGCGTGGAGGCGCCTAAGGACCCCCAGGACAAAATGGAACCCGCTTATACTCCGTTGCTGCTGCAAAGTGCATCCTTTTCCAGAATTCCCTTTCTTTCTTCCCTTCTGTCCCGTTTCTTTTCTTACTAGTCCTCCTCTTCGTCTTCTTTCTCTTGTTTCTCCCTCGTTTCTACTCTCTGTTTCTTCTCTGAAATCCGTCTCAGGGGTTAGATATTCCCTCATGCGGATGCAAAATCAACGGAGCTTCTTGAGATAATTGCTATGGTGAATACTCTGCCGTACTCGAACCGTTTTCCAGACGAAACAGTGTTCCTTTGGAATTTCTTCGAGTTTTTGTAATTTCAAGCTTCGTAATTAATTTCGAATGAATATCTTGTACGGTGACGAATAAATGTTTGTGAATGTGAATTTCATTGTGAATTTAAATTACGATTTTTCCTGTCTTCTTCCACTTATCCTTTCGCTTGCCCAGCAGGTATTTCCTCATGCGAATGCAAAGTCGCTGAAGCTTTCCAGGATAATTGCTGCTACGGGACTCGATGCCAAACATGAATATATTTCGACTACTTGAAGAAAGGTTTTTCTCCTAGCCAAGAGGCTACACGTAGTAATCTTTCCTTTTGAATCGTTCCTTAGAATAGATCTTGTTCGTTACCGTTCATGAATATACTTCCACGGTAAGGAAATTGAAATATTCGAGAAATATTTGCAAAAATAGTAATTCTGTATTTAGCGTGTTACAGGAATTTGCTAAAATTTCTGTAACGAATAAATAAATTAGATTCATCGAACTTATCGTTAGTATAAAAATTATCAAATCATTCGACGTTTATCAAATGTTCGAAATGAATATTTCACATGATAGACAGTGAAAGATTCTCGATTTAAGAGTTATTTTCACTAGATGAATATCATTTAAGATCAGTCCGAATTGTTTATTCAACGTTTAAAACAATAATATAGAACGTATGCTTTTTTTATCCATCATTGGTTACCTTGTTTTATTCACCCCACACGGGATGGGCTGTTCGACTCCTTAATTATGAATCACTGACGTTATTTACTTTTATTTATCGTGATACAATTCCGTTTGATTTATCTGTTCGAAAGTTACGTCTATTATTCCAGTTTTTGTGCTCCGCTAGAGATCTATTATTTGCCCGTGACAATCTGCTTTCTCTTCTCTTTTTTCGAGCGTTTCAGACTTTTTCCGACCGCGAGACATATGTGCTTAGGACTTTCAGTGAAATAATTCACGAGTCCTTCTTCCAAATCAATAGCCCATAAATATTCGCCTAACTGCGACCACGTTGCATTCATGGATTCATCGAATTACACGAGTTGCAAATAAATTCCTCTTGTGTACGATCCTACGACAGATCATTTTTAGAGAATTCTAAATACATTCTAGAAAATCCATTAGTTTAATAGGTCTTGTCATTCCGTTACGAACGACAAGCAAGTACTATATCGTAGCTTAATAGTTATCAATCTTCGATAAAATCTGTCGCTAAGTAATCTTTAAGTAAATTTTCTTTCACCTTTATCTTTATCAATATCTTGTTTTAATCCCATTAAATTCGACAATCTTATATATCTCTTTAATAATTGAGAACATAATGAATTTCCATATTTTTAGTTGTCGATTAACACACCTATCTATCTTCTAACCCTTCGAAATAATTCACAAACAGGCGAGTTCTTTTCTCTTTTCGCGAAATGACAGGGAATTATTTGAGTATATTTCGTACAAGATCTTGGTTGCTTTCTCCGCGAATCTTCAAGTTCTCTTACATTCTCCGTCAATGACTTTCGATTCTTCTCTTTTCCTTCAATTCGTTTTACATTCTTTTCTCCGCGACCGAGTCTTTCTTGTCCAGTCATGCGTTTACTCATACGAACGCAAGCCTCCTCTTTCTCCGGAATCATCATCTCTATCAATGACTTCGCTCACATTCGTCCCGTCGCCCGTAATGGCCATTCGCATAAGCAAAACTCCTCAACTGCGTGCGTTTCGTTCGAACAAAAACCATCAGCTACGGCAAGAACCCCACGTTATTAACTCCATTATCCACATGGAAAAAACTCCGATTCGCCGTACCTGTCCGCGGCAAACCAGCCATAAACACCTCCCCTAATTACCATTAACCCAATGAAATTGTCTTGATTCCCTACAGCACGGGTAGATCCCGTGGAAATTGCGTTTCCTCTCGGATAATATAACGCGGCTATCATCAAGCATGTACTTATACATCGTGTTCTTCCTCGCCTCTCTCCCTTTCCACTCCTTCGTTCTCTCCCTCTCCCTCTCTCTCTCTCCCTCTCTCTCTCTCTATTTTTCAACTAGATCTTCTTCGGCGTTGCCACTCGTCGCTCGCAGAGAGATAGATATTATTTCCAACATCGTGGCATGGCCAGGGATGAGCAGCGAGAAGGAGAGGGTTGCCAAGAGGGTGGCTTGGGTGTTTTGCAGCGCGAAATACCCTCCATTACACCGTGGGCGTCGTATATAAGAGATTATTTTTCTTTTCTCTCGCCTGACGCTACCCACCATCCCCCTCTACTCTTTTCTTCTTCGTGTTTACCTTTCCTTCTTTCTCTTTTCCATCTTTTTCTTCTGGAGGCCACGTCGACGTGCCAGCAAGTCTCTGAGAGCGTATCGAGGGGGATGAGTGTTGCAGGGGGTAACGTCCAGAAAAGCTCCGACTTACTCCGCGCTCCTTCTTCTTCTTCTTCTTCCCTCCTTCTACTTTCCTCCTTTCTACACCCGTCCGTGTCTTCTGTATTCTTCGACCTCCTTTTTCTTTTTGAGAAATTACAGAAAATTAGTTCCATGACGAGGTCGCTTCGTTATCCGACTCATCTTGTCGCAAGCGGCTGTGAGAGAGAGAGAGAGGAGTGTGGTGGAAAGGAAGATAGACGTGGGGTGAGAGTATAAACGACAAACGAGTTCACGACTCGTTCGCGAATGTTTTAATCTCGGGGGAACCCGGACCAAGGAAAAAAGCATTTTCTTTTTAATGGAAGACCAGAAAGACAGAAAGTAAGGGAGAAGAGACGGCGAATCTCTCTAACTTTCGACGACCGAATTTTTCGCTTCGTTTCAGCCTTTCTGACGTGTATAGAAATTACACGTTCCTTGGATATATTTGTTGTAATTGACGTTACTAGAAGGTGATTGAATATGTGGCGTATCTCTGACACAGAACGATTTTGATGGAAATTTTAACTACGTAAGAGATTTCGAGGAAAAGACAGAAGATTAATTTAAGGGATATGTCGACGAATATGTTTCAGCGATATTAGAACTCGTAGAAAACCATAAATTCGTTAAACTTTCTAGATGATACATTACAAAACTATGAAAATCTAATCCTTAGATTATATCCTTGCTATATTAGATCCTTACATCCGTATAAAACTTTTGTAGTTACAATTTTACCTATACTTGCAAGATAGTACTTTTAAACTTGTTTCAAACTTTAGCGTACCCTCTACGTAAATTAATAAGAGTAAAAGAGATATTAAACATACTAACCATTGTACCAGTGTCATTTGTCAAACTACAATCGATGTAACTTTCCACACACTATTCGCACTTATTTTGCTGATCATTTGATGAACACTACCTGTTACCTAGTAACATTTATATTACAAACTGGCAAGATCTCTCACGACAACGCAAGAAGCGTACAGTTTGATACGAACCGAATCGAGAACAAGTTTTCCAAAGGCTCACCGTACCGAAGTGAGCCAGGTGAGTGACTGGCTGACTGAAAAATTTTGCTTTCCTAGCCACGGGGGTACAGATGCTGGTCTATAAAAAACGATCTCCACCCCAGGCACGGGTACCCTTGGAATAAAAAAAAATGCTCCCCCCTCAGGAAAACCCTTGTATAAAAACCGAAGGGGGTCACTCACCTACCCAACCTGGGTAGCGAGGGGACTGAGATGTTCACGAAATTTTTCGAGTTGCACATATCGTCCTGGCATCTACTAAAATAATTTAATAACGCTATAAACTCGATTCTGAAAATTTTTTATGACGAGACAATAATTTGTACGATTTCGTTATACTATAGATTACTATCGCTAGTTTAAGGAAACTTCTTCAATGCTTACGTATTAATATTTCGCTTCGAAGTTTTGTTCCTAGGCAAAAGGTCTAGTAAAGCGAAAATAATTTATTTCATATTTCTTTTTAAGAGGGTAGAAGATATCGAAAGGTTAGAAGATTGTACAATAATATAATAAATGCCTCGTATTTTTGTTAATAATATTTCCTTTCTAAAATTATTGCTAATATATGTTGTTATTATTATTAATTTCTTCGCGAAGATTTATATATTATAGAAATAATAACGTTTTAAAGTTATTAAATAAAACTCTATCAAATCCTAATTTATAAACAGAGAAAACTTATAAAATTATTAAACATTTTAAAAGCACGAAACAAGCGTGACTATGAATTTTTTAAGAGCGTAAATAATCGTTAATTTAGACAGTAATAAATAATATTTACGTGGCATTAACCCAGAAACGCTTTGTCTTCGAACGCAATGGACACGATAAAAAGTTTTTTCAATCGTGGGGTCTGCTTCCTGTCCCATTCTACGATCGTGGGGACATAGAAATTTCGGGGGCACTCAGAGGAACGCGTGCCCCAGGTTTTTTTTTCATTCTCACGTCGCTACTACCCCCACAGAATTTACGGAGCCCTACGTTGTCCGTCATCAAACACTCGTTATTCCTGTCCATCCGGGATTACGGGATTTCCAGGATATTTTTTTCCACGAAAAAGTCTTATATCCAAGTGTATCACGATAGGATTACACGAGCGGCGCACCAGAAAATGACCACCATCCGTATAATCTTCCAAAGAAAAAATTAGTGACCGTGGTAATCGCACTCGAGATCGTCCATTTACCTATCGGTCATCGTCATCCCTCGTACTACGAACAAAAGCTGGAAAAGCGATTACATTCGTTGGTTTCTTCAATTTATCGCCCGTTCGTGGTCTCAACTTTCGTCTATTCCGTCTATCGAAGTACTAGGTTCTTTTTTTGTTTCAATTCTACGTGAGTAAGAAACGAATAAGGTAGAAAATGAATTTATGCGAAACAGTTTGCGTTATTAAAATAATCGTTATCGCGTTAATTCATTTTGCGATAGAAATTTTTATTTCTACTATCTACGTTGTAGAAGGAAAAAATTTCTCTTTCGTCTGTTCCATCAGGATATGCAGGAGTCACATTTCCACCGTTTGTAAAAGAGGAGACCCTTTGAAAGAAAACGACCGATTCGATGAGGTGTTCGTGAATGGCACGGTTCCTGATCGTGTACGCGCAGCCGATCAGTTTCGGGAAAATTTTTTTGCGAAAATAACGGTGTTCCATCGACAGAGGAAAGAGTATGAAAAAAAATGAGAAACATCTGTCGATCCTCGATGTCTATCGAACGGTTCGTCCTATTTCGTTGAATACCAATATTCTTGCCTACATATGAAGGAATCAAAGAACAATGTTAGAACCATGTTGTTGCTTAAAATATTGTTTAAATTTGTTAAGCTAATCATATTCGTAAATTGTTGGTAAGAACGGAAATCTATCAACGATCAGTGTAAATGAAGAGACTTTAATTCATTTTGTAGGCTCGATTTATCATAAGTAAGAATAAAGGGAATAAGGGAAAATTGTTTAATTATTGCAAAGAAATATACGTTCCAGAAATATTTATAATTCTATTACTACTAAGATTAAAATCGTTTTGATCAATAATAATCCAACGTCTAACCAGTTAGTATTTAAAGTTAACGGTACAGAATAGTTTCGAAATAATTCATAAATCGTTTCCGTAAAAATACTGATATCAAAATTAGTACGACTAATTTTGATTACGTACGAAGATTATTCGTTATTGATCCACGCAATCTAACTTCATGCACTCAAAAACCAAACACGCAGCCAACTGCATAATTTTCTCTAGAAAAAGCAACATCCCCGCATACATACTTGAAACATTAGTTACGCGTACAATAAAGCATTTCCATAAATGACTATCACAGCAAAGGCGATAATACTCGTATCGTATATCGAGAACGATACTATCTGGTGGAAACGAACAATTTTCATGATCGAAACGAGGCGATCCGGTCGAGGCAGCGTGTGAAAAAAAGGAAGAAAAAACTATTAGTTCCGGTCTGCGAGGGGGAGTGCATGGGGTGCTTTTTTATACGCGAGAGTGAAGAGTTTCGAAGGAGAGAGGGAGAGAGTGGACCTCCCTCGTAAGGTTTCACCCTCGAAGGACCTCGCGTTGCCTTCCACGCTCATTTCATAAATTCTAATTTATCGTCCGCAGAAAATTGGATCCGACTAATCCCGACGATCGATGCTCCACTACGTCCACGTATCCAGAACGAACCACGTCGATGCGAATGATGCACGATTCTATCGAACCACCTGAATGGGAGGAGACGCTCGATTGTTTCCCGTCACGATTAATTTCAAATAGAATTAGAAAGGATTCGAGCGTTCTGCGGACGAAGATTATTCGAAAGGTGAGTCGACTGTTGTGTAATTTCTTTAAAAGTATGTGAGAGAGTTATGCGTATATTATACGTAGTCATGCTCCAAATGTGCGTCTTCTCGTCTGCAACACTGTAGCTAATGATCTTTAATATCTACCTAAATATATTATGCATAAAGTAAAATAATTAATGTGATACGATAAAAGTAGAGAAATATATGCAATCGTGTTTCTCTGACTTAGCGAAGGTAAGCATTATTATTGCCAGAAACATACGCTTGCAAGTTATTAGTAATAGCAAAAACAACAAATCTGATACCAAACGGTTTGATAGTTACAGTATTAAGATAAAATGTTCCTATTAGAAATCAATAAGTATCGGTAGCTCGTTACGAGTTCTCAGAAACAAAACGTACCTTATAGGAATCAAATGGCACTATAAGAGAGTTATAAGTCGCTGATAAAATTTTTCAATCTATTAGAAGCTCTAAAGCAGACGAAGAAATTTATCGATTAAACCAACAGTAGCTCGTAAATAGTTGAAAATGACACGTGAATAACGGAGCGAATAGTTTAGAGTAAAATTTCCGAAAAATCCCACCCGATCCTGTCAATAGATTTTTTTTATCCAGCATCGACAACGAACGCAGACGATATCCGACGCATAAAACTGCGTCGGTTCATTAATTTTTCCCAGTTTACAACCACTGAAACATGTATCTATAAAATCACAAACGATGTCTCAAGTTAATAAATTACAAAGCTAATGCGTTTAAAACTACCAGCTCGCCAAATATCATAATTCATGACGTCCTAATTATCTCTTTGGAATTCGAGAAACCCTTTGGAACTCGTACCAGCGTGACGGTGTTGAAGATATTTAACGCGTGTCCTTCGATTAATCGCTCTCCCTTTCTTCTAACATCTAGCAACGTTTTTTCTTTCTCTTCTTTTTTTATCATCTCATGCCGAGAGACAACCGCGTGTTTTTCTGCGCCGGCCAATTTTCGGGTGTGCAAACACGGTCCATTGTCATGGCGCACGCGCCCTTACCTCGATCTCTTTCTCTCTCTTCTCTCTGAACGGATAACTCCGACAACCCCTTTCTCCCTCTCTCTTTCTCGCTCAAGCCACCCCGTTTCCAGCTCCCTCGATCCTGCTCGCATTCTACGATGGATTTAAATATGCAAAACGACTTTTTTCTTCGCCACCGCGGCTCCTTCCCTTGTTTGGTCCACCGCGCCCACATAATTACCGGGTGGCAGGAAAATAAGGCGCAAAAAACGATAGACGAGAAGACAGACCGGGCGAGATACGAGCCTAAAGGAAAAAAAACAACGAGCGAAAAAAAGGCGATATCGCAATTAGACTGGTTACAAGGGTGCATAGTATCCCACAGCGTGGCGAAAGGGGTGGTATGCCGCTATTGTAAACTTCGCATTATGCTCGTGCGTCACTATGCTCCCGGAGGTTAATGGGTGTAGACACTCGATGCGCTACTTTCTCCTTTTTATTTCGTTTTTTTCTTTTTTTTTTCGTCAGTGAAGGAACGTGACAAAGATTTCGTTAAATATTAGGTCATTTTGCAAGTTCGTTTTAAAGGAACGGAGGAACTTTATATCCTTATCGAAATTAAACATTTTTATTTAAAATAATTTCTATTATGTTCGATTTTTGTCGATGTATTGCAAGAACATTGATACGTCTAATGTTGATTGAATTTTTGCTATTCACATTTTATGCTAACAAAATTTTTACGCAATAAGATTTCAACAAATCCTCAAATTTCTTCAATTTTTAATAAAATTTTTAACGTAAAATTTCCCTCGTACCTTGTACTTCGTCATATAGTCGTCGTCGAGTAGTTCGTTCTATGATGTACTACATCGGATATGTATGACGTTTTCTCCAAGCTAATAGAAAATAAATATTACCACATAACAGAGCTCCCCATCGTCAATATTATTCTCAGTTACCAATAAGCTTCGAAAAAATTCAGATCTAAACGCGTCATCTCTATCCATTAATACGATATTTAAGATTTATTTTCATTCGTGCAAAGTGAAAGCCAGGTATGTTAAAGACAGCGCGAGTGATCCATATCCGCCAGATCGAGCCTCGCGAAATCTTAAACACGGTCGAACTGGATGTTTTTATTGGTCCATTAATGCGTGGCCCTTGTCGCGCGATTACTCTCGAGGAAACGCAATTCGTATCGGTAAGACTTTCGAGTGGTCGGTTGGAGGAGCGGACCGTGCAAGGAATTAATGTACAGGGTGTGTCGGACGGATTAGTCTCATTATTATTCCCGAGCAGCCACGGCACCGTGGTGAGGAAAAAAGAAAAAGGAAGAACAAAACCGTCGGAAGATTAACGAGCGACGAACCCTTATGAGCCAGCTCGACGCCTCGAAAATCACAGAGAGACAGAAGTGAAAAGCCACGATACGACAGAGAGAGAGACAGACTGACAGAAAACGAAACCGCTGGAAAAAATAAGATGAATCGCAAAAAGGTACTGGATATCGCAATTAAACAGGCCGCCAACCCTACAAATTGGGGGTTGAATTTTTTTTTAGGACCTTCGCCAGGGGTTGCTCGAGCCCTTAAAACATCGTGGACCGATCCTGACAAGGGATGGCGGGGTAAGCACCGACAGGGGGGCGAACTCGCGGTACGGAAAAAATCCATAGGGGTCCCTGCCTCCTCTTCCCATCTCTCTCTCGCTGTCGACTTTCGAGCTGAAAAAAAAGAGAAAGGATCATCGGTACGGGTAGTGTGAAAGTTGAGGGGTGGTGGGGTTTACAGCTCGACGGGGAAAGAAAATTCTGTAAGGGTGGTACTGATGGCGGTGGCGGTCGCGCTAAAGGCAAAACAACAGCCAAGCGACATTCTTGGACGCCTTCGAAAACATGGCCGTGCTGGCGAGTGCTAGAGAGCCCAGTCAGAAACGATTGCATCGTTGCAAGCTCAAATTCGATGTATTTAACGCGATGAAAGAGGAAAGGAGATGTTACGATTATTGAAATTTCTCAAACACGATGTGAATCTGTCTATCTTTTTATTGAATTGTTGGAAGTCGTTTATTGCGTGCAATGATTCGTGCAGATCGATTGATATCGATTTGCAATTACCGAATAATATTCACAACAGTATATGGTAAATAGTAACATTTTGATGTTTCTTGCAACTAAATAGTCGAATTATTTATTCGTATTGAAAATGAAAAGTTTCTAAAAGATATTTCTAAAATATCGAATATACTCGATTATTTAAATTCACTGTGAAACGTATAATACAGTTAAGGAAAAGGAATTTCGATCGCCAGCGTATTACGGAATACATAATACGATCGCCTCGTATGATAATCTTTTCTCCTTCGAGTATTTGAATGCATATACTGTCCGAGAAATATATGTTAAATATTCTACAATGATTGATGGAGAAATCAACGATGCGATCATTTAAATTTTTTTTTCATCCAACGTGCGCGAAATAAGAATTCAAAGCTCGGATCGAAGTTACCCCACAAAATTCAACGATAGACAGGTTCAAAAAATGTTCAATACCGCGATACGAATGATAAACGAACGCGTGGTCCTTCGTTAAACATTTAAACGAGCCAATAATTAAAAATTTATCTGTGAAATAGGCCGCATTTATAATGGGAGAAAAAATCCATAGAGACCGGCCGCGCCCATCATATATAATAGACGATCTTCCCTTCCCATCTACCTTCTCATCTCATCTCGTCCGTTCGTCTAACCTCCACCTCTTCCTCCCTTCCCTTCGTCCACCTTGAGCTTCCGCCCACCGACTCCAACCCACTTTCAATCAATATTTAAAGAATTGCGCCTTAATAACCACCGTGGCGTCGCGTAATGGCGGGCTTTGACCTTTTTTCAACCACCTGCAGACGGAACTATGTACTAAGTTTTTTTTAGAGAGATTTTTGTCGTTAATTCGGAAAACAATCTTATCGACGAACGTTGAGAATAAATAGAAACATTTTCTATATTATGGACTGTAGATTACGTGTTGATAGTATCGACTGTGATCAAACAAATTTTATCACATGCGACATTACCGATAGAGTATAGAATAAGAGCGCTACATACCTAGTGGATGGAATTAGAACTAAATTTTCCTGTGAAATTGCGAATAAACTATAGAATATGCCTTGTAATCGCATACAAGATATAGAATTTTGGATTTTACAATATCTGCTGTTCATTTTTATATCACTAAAACACGAGGTATTTATATAATGTATTTTATTAACTTTCGGGATTCTACAATTTCATTTTCAAGTAACAATGTTTGTAAATAGATAATATAGCGCAATAATCTTAAGGTATTAATCATAAATGTTACTTAAACATAAATACACTGAGAAACCGAAATTCTATGCACAACGTATCTATCGAATAAACGTAAGCTTAATTCAACTTATTATATCAGAATAGATTTGACAACATTTCTAGAAATATCGTCACGTTCTACTTGAAATAAAAATACATTTACATGAAAACGCGCATACAATAGAATTATAAATTTCGTTTCTTCTCAGACAGTTATGATTAAATTAACATTCGTAGCAAATTCACCGACAGACAAATGCAAATATTTGTATTTATAAAAAAATGTGTTCGTACGTTTGTATTTTTCAGTCGCACACAGGTATCTTTATCTTGTACGTAGAATTTAGCTTTCTTTACGCTCTGAAAGTAGTATTCCACGAGATATTCGTATTATTATATTAAATTTCTTTTATGTAACCTTCGTGCTCCCTCGTTGATCCTTTTTGTACAAACGATGCAGCTAAACTTTCGGATCGAGGAAAGCGTAACAAACCTTTGAGTATCGATCATTAACGCGATTGTAAAAATCAATATATTTCTATAACTACGTTAGTAACATTTCCTTTATTTTACGATAAACGTCGAAATCTTTCAACCGTCTTTTTTTCCGTCCGTGCTGTGAGTAAGAAAATGGAACATCGATTGATCATTTTTAAGAAAATCGCTGGAAGATAAACGCGACACTCATACGAGTACAAGTATGATTTGCATATTTAGAAAGAGGAAGTATAATATTTGTTGTTACGTTTTTACTTTCTTTATACAGCGACGTATATAAAGGAAAGTTTATTTTTTGTACTAGACACTTTTAATCATTTGGTTAACAGTCATCTATTGTATTTACCAAATACAATGGATAATTCATCGTTTTCGTAAATATAATTCCATTTATTAAATTAATGTAATTTGTCGTACTCTATCGCTTTTAACCTTTCTTTTACTGTGCATAAAAACAGCGCAAATTGAATAATTTTACATAGAGTATTCTTTCCATTTCAATTCTAATTCTCAACTAATATCGTTGAATATTAGAAATGTGATCGAAACAGCAGTTTAGGTTAAATTATTTCGTTTTAAAGCACTTGATTTCGTACTCTGTGGTTTACTTGGTAAAGATCATCGGTGACATGTGCAATCGTGGTAAGATATAAAATACGAATTGCAATTAAGTAATCTGAATATAATCTAAACCGAACTAAATCTAACCCAAACTGTTATGGTCACTCAATAATATCAGTTAAAAATTAAGTTAAAGAATTTTTACTTATAATTTATTCTAAAAGACTTTAAATTTCGATGCAAAACTCGATTCACAAGTCTAATTATTGCTCTTATTTGTTATTACAGTTAAAAAATTTGTCCATATAGGAAGAAGCATATGTACTACACACTATAAAGTTATGTAAATTGCATTCATTAAATGGTAGACAAACAAGGGAATACTGTTAATTAAAAACGATCAATCGATTTTTCGATAATTAAGCTTACAACAAGCAATTTATAAATTACATGAAATGCTATACGGAAAATAGTTTGTCATCAGTCTGTCTAGCAAAATGGTATCAAAAGATGTATGCAGTTACGTAGTAAAAGTAAAAATATGTATCCATAATTAGGTTGGTATGAAAGCAACAACCGCAAGATTATAATAAATATCACTGAAAAAGTTCAAGCTATAACTAACACTTGAGAATTCCGTTTTTAAAAGCTGTCTCGTGTCCACCTGTTCTTTAAATTTAGAATCCAAAATGGAATGTAAAATCATAGGTATTTATAATTGTTGTTTTAAATGTAAGTTTGAATTATTAAATAGCTTGGACAAATGCAAAAGACAAGAAATTCGTTGATTCATTTGGAAAATAAGGAAATGTTGTACTTCTTAATCATTTTTCGTACTAGTTTTAATTAATAGTAACTTTACTAAAATTGCACAAAGTGCGCCAGATAGCTTTTAAGAACGGATAGCGTACTAAATAACATAATTTTATAACATCGGATATCTAAATAGTAAAATTCTTGATGCAAGAAAACCTACACTGTAGATCGGTCACGTACGTTTAGAATCCTTAAATGTGCACTTAGAAAAAGAGTGTGCGACGCGATGCCGGCGCCAACAACAATATCGTTCACATATGAATTTGTTTGTCGCGAGAACATTGACAATTTTTCCTCATGGCAAAGTATATATATTTGCGTCAACCGATAACTTTTTTCTCTGGCGGTATAAATAACGTGTTTCTTGGAAATACTGCAATAATAAATTTATAATAAAATCAATGATAGGTATATAAACATTAGCATAACAACATCTTTGGTTCTTAATTCTCTGTTATATAGAAACGAACAAAAAGCTGAAACAAGCGAGAGGAAATACACCAACGTAAATTCTTTTCAAAAGAAGAAAATACGTTTGTCTCAACCATTAATGAAACGATAAAACAAATCTGTAATAAATATATTGACATTAAGGAAACAAGGTAAAAAGTCATTCCCAATTTTCGATTCCAATGATCGATATCCAGTCCCAGTATTTATAACAATTTCTCTTTGATCGTCTCTTCGCCCGGATGACAACCATTCAACAACGAAAACAATTGGTAAAGATCTGTGTAATATCTTACAACGTTCTTAAACCTCTCATTGTAACACTGCGAATCGTCTGCAATCATTGAAAATTACCCTATATATGTTATTGATATGCTCTAATTAACTCGATCCCTTCCTCCCTGATTCGGGAAGACAAATATAATGTTAATACACGTGGTGACAAGTTAGTCAGGGCAATAATACTTCGGATGACAATAATAACTAGAATAAATGCCAAAAATCGCAATAATAGTAATGATCGATAATAATCAAGGTATCATGTGTGTCTGTGTGTCCGTGTGTGAGAGATAGAGAGGGAGATAGTAATATTATAATAATAATTCCTAAATGTTTTCGCACTCGTAACGGCGATAAAGGCATCGCTTAAGAACGAGTTTAGCAATTCCTCCAATGTTCAGTCGTTTCGATATTTTTTTCTTCTTTTTGCCTTTCTACGATTTCCCTAGCTGTTTTTTTTTTTACTTTTTATTTTTTTATTTTATCTTTTTTTTTTTTTTTGTCAGAAGGTATGTAGAATTCGGCAGTTTTTAGGGCAGCTATAGACTCAGTTACGAAAGACACGTTTTTAGTGGTCCACCACCCAGCCACGATCAGAAACAGGAGATTGCTCTTGGATCATGTGGAGTCGCCGAGGATATCATCTTCGATATCCTCGTGACGCTACACAAAATAAATGGCATCGCTCGTTTAGCTTCTGACATATCAGCAGCCAATTGTCTCAGCTTCTGATGCAGCAGCCGCGTTGCTTCGGTAATCATGCTGCTAGCAGGTTCTTGATGTTTTTTGGTGTGTTCTCCTCGTTCAGGTGCTTGGTGGTATAACGGAGAGCGTTCAGAAGACCCTCGCTTTTGCAGGGTGGTTGATCCTTCAACAGCTTCACACAGCCTTTAACCTGAAGAAATAATACGCTTTTAGTGGAAATTATACAAACATGTGTCCAAGAATCTCATGTTTAAATTCAATATGAAGCTTCAAATTATATGTATAATAATATCATAAATAATATAATTATAGATATACTAGGACTCTTATTCCTATAAATATAATCTAACTCGACGTTATTTCTGTTCGGCTATAAATATGTAGAATATTTTGTCCTTTCATCACGTATTTGCTACATATATTTTTAAAGTTATTTCTTAAAATAGGTCGATCCATCAATTGACGTCAGGGAAATATTAAATATATCCATTTTTCAATACACGTAGCAATAAATGTTAATACTTACATCGACATTCGAACCCTTAACAAAGGCACCTTGGGGATGAACGTGATCATAAAGGATCACTAACCCTACCATCACTCTCAGAACAAAGAGTTGAGTTTCTTCCCGTTGGAATTGCGCCAGTAGATTCCTAAGAACAATAACATATCTCATCTCGAACTGTTGTTGTTTCTTTATCTTTCTTTAGAAATCTTTTCCTCTAGACTACGTGAATGTTCTTTCGACTCGACTGCCAGTTCAATGCATTACTTACGGATTTTCTAACATGCGCAGGCAAACCTTGGCCATGGTACCAAGCGTTTCGGTGATGTTTTCGCGTGCTACATCTTCGTTCTGAAACAAGTACGAAATATTTGAAATTTAACATAATACGAATTTTCTACAAATTACAATAAAATATGAATATTACGGCAATAGTATCATACTGTTCTATTCTCGATACTTTTGTCATTCTTTCTTACAGCTGCTACCAGCTTATTGTAACGATATTCGTCTATGTGAATTCGTAAACAAGGAATTGTAACACTATCAATACGAATGCGAATAAGAATCGTATCAATGTATCGTACGTCGATTATTCTAAACTTCTATCGCGTGTTTTGTACCTATTATCTGGCTTATTTCATCGACATAACGTAGAATTGTTTGGAACTCTGTTGTTAAGCATACACATACGAAACTTGCACACTATCTTTTTATATTTGCATTAATTATTTAATTTCGTAGCAAAAGGAATATCTGAGTCAACAAATTACAAACGATAATATACACGGCATGAAAAATGCTTCTTCGTAAGCTGAAGGCTTACTTAGTATTTAATAGTACTTACTATATCGTAAAACGAATAACCACTTCCTCTGTGGTACCAATTAAAATACACATCTACAGATTTATTGCGAATGAATCTGTTATCCATTATGCGGGTAAATGTTCCGAGAACTGTTTTACCCTGAATCACTTGGAATAATAGCTTTTAATTTTCTGCTTCAGTGCCTGTCATTATTTATATCGACCTATTTTCTTCGTACACTGTCCCTCCACGCGTTTCGTGCCATTAACGAAGCTACCCCGTTTTAATATTTATACGAGGAAACGCAACGTTCTTTTGTCCTCCTCCAAAATGAAGACTCGGGATGAAAAATGGAAAGTTAATTATTAATTACGAGGCAAGATATAAAGCAGAGTGTCTAGTATTGCGTAGAGTAGAAGGCCAACCATATATATAAACACACATATACGCTATACGTACACACGTGTGCTTGAAGAATGGATTTTGCGACAATACCGCCTATTCAGTGTTGTCGAAGCAGGTAAATTTATTTTCAAGATTCTACAGACCTTTCACGTTTCTCTTCTCTTTATTGTAAGTTACCTTTTTGCTCGTTTACTCCCGGAAACAAAGTCGATTTTAAAGCACGTTGAACGATTCAAAGGTGATAAAGCTCGCGAAAACTGTCAGAATTTTACTTGTTGCTTTGAACAACGTTCCACAGAATGTGCACTTTTCCTTTGCCCATTGTAATTTGCCAAGTCCTATTCAGGAAACATTTACGTGACAGAATGAATAAAAGAGCTATTTAAATAACTGTTGTTACGTCTGAAAAATTCTACGCATAAAAGGTATGAAACTTGATTACCTCGACTTTTACAAAATTGTTTTTTTCATTCGTGTCTTTTCTATTTATTTGACTATCATAGTGTCAAAAATATGCAAAAAAACACACTATAATTATATTATGAAAGGGACATTCACGTACAAAAATATTTATTCTAGTCAAGCCACAAAATCCTAGTAGTCATCCAAACTGGAAAGAAAGAATGACAAGTCGGAAGACGTATATCTTCTTAGGAAATATAAGCAAAAGGATTTTTTCGCAAACGAGAAACAATATTTTTCGTTTCTATTACAAAGTACTAGGTTCTATTAATTCCATTCAACCGGAATTCTTGGCAATCAATATCGATTGGCGTCCGGATGGGTCGATAATTGTCGAGAAACGGTGCATAGATAGGGGAGAGTACAAAAAGGAGAAGCAATACCACTTACGTCCATCAAGAAAGTAATGGTCGCGTGACTCAGAACACGAAGCATGGGTGTCGCGTGGGCGTAGAACAAGGACATTCGGTTGGCGAGCTCATTTCCAACCACGAGGTCCTTCTCGGCGTTTTCCTGCCGCGCCAGGGATGCTCTGGTCAATGTTCTTCGATAATAACTGAAGTCGTTCTGAATGGCGGGAGTCTTCATCTTGTGTTCATCGAACTTCAAAACAAACTCCAGAATTTCTGCCAGCTGTTTCACCAAAGCCTGCTGAGTCTCGAGATGTTGGGTCGGCGAGAGGTTGCCAGAGCATAGTTCACCCAGGATCTTTGGTACTACCTTTTCTGGAAAATATCAAAGCAGTTGCAGGATGAGCATTACGGTTCCTAAACTCGAACAATTTGTTCCTTCTCTTCCTTTTTTTGCAATTTCGTCGGATGGTTAAGAATTCTTCTCTGTTTACTACGCGTGTGCAGAATTATCTGTGAATCGGTTGCCATGGTATTTCAACTGATTTTATTATTAGTTGAATAAAAAAAAGTATTACAAAGATAAGTTCGTTGGTATCGTTCATAGACACGATTCGTTGGAATAAAATCAAGAATTTATTAATGCATAAGGAAACTTTCGTTCCATAAGATACTGAGATCACCTTGCCTCTTTCTTAAATGATATTCGAAATAAAACAGGGACACTTTGATAAATAAAATATTTATTCCAAGCTGTAGATTTATTTTTTCACGTGAAATCACTTTTTCGTTGATCGCAAGTTACACGATTCCCTTGTCATTTCAGCATGAAGCATTCGTCTTTTTACTATTAGCTCTGAATTTACCTGACTAGAATCTTACGCAATAATAAGTTATGCAAAATACTAGTTTCAAAATGCACAAGAAGAAATATACAAATTTCAAGGAATATAAAGGTCAGTAAGCAAAAACGTCGAGGAAGGTAGTTATAACTTTTTACCTTGTTCTTTTTATTACCGAGTTTCCAGATTTGTTTATGAAAGAAAGATTCTGTCCAGATGATATGCTTCTGGTATTAATAGTTCACGAGGTGGCGAACATTTTCACTTCCACTTGGATAACTATTACTACGTTATGCAAAATAAAGGCAATAAATGCCCCTGAAGTTTATAAGCGGTTGCGAGTTTCGCTGGTGCCGATGCAACGATATTGGATTTCCAATCACCGTGTGTACCGGAATATTCAGGCTACATCGAGGCTAAACAACAATCCCTCGCGATTCGTTGCTGAGCCAGTATCGACATTTAGGTTCTTACGTTCTTATTTGATTTCAGCGAATGACATCGTAATTAAAACTATACAAAAAATAAATGTTCGTTTAAAAACGAATTTTGAAGGAATTGATAATTTTTGCTTCAGAAAGAATAATGGTCAGTCTTCCAGAGGAAAATTAATCTTGTTACAGGAGAATTTATTTGAATAAACTTGCATTAAGGTACCCTCGCACAGTCAGTGGTCTCGTGTATCCGCAATTTTTCAATTACCCACGATAATTACCCACGAAATCTCATTGGCTAGATACATATATAGGGAAATAATTTACCTTTATGCTTACGTAATCTTCTATTTGTTTATCGTGTAAGATTATAATATTAGACACCTCTAGCGTTTTACTATTAAATATTTATTGACTATTACAGATATACATCGTGCTACTTTAAACAATTAATTTTCATAATATCGATAAACGTTCCGCTTAATGAAACGAGGTTTTATAAAATGCCCCAAGACGTTTCAAAATATAGGAAATGATTAAAGGAATATGTATATGAGAGATTAACACTCACCAAGTTCCAATGAAAATTCATAGAATCTTTTGAGTTTCGCAACCAGAGGGGCAACAGTGAGATATGCTTTTCGTTGACACTCCTCCGTGGGCGCCGAAATCGCCTCTCTGATTTCTTTCCCTGCCCCTTTGTAGCACTGAATCTCCTCTAAGATAGATTCTGAATTTTTCAGAACCCTTTGCACCGCTTCAAAGGTCTCCCGCTCTATCTCAGAAGGTTGTGCATCTAAAAAAATTTGATAGGAGCCAACCATTAGTCTTTGAAAACAAGTTTTCTTCACAAATGTTAAACAATACGATATTGCGCAACGTTCTGAACTGTCAAATAAAAGTTGGATAGCATTGTGAACGACAAATTCAACGTGCAAAAACTACGACCGAAAGGAACGTTTCCGCTCGAGTGTGCTTGTCGAACTTACTTTCGAAATCCAAAAAGACATCGTACTTTTGAGGCGTGCAACAGGTAGACTCGTCTCGAGCCAAAAGACTCAAAAGCTTGCCCATCTTCAGTCTGATACTTCTTTTCATTCAGTATTATTTACAAAATGAAAGACATCTGTAACAGATGAAAATACACGTATTAAAGTCTCCTTAAATTTAACAACTCGTTAAAACGAAATATCACAACCTGCTATTCGCTTTTATCTATCCGACAAATTATTTAGTCTCCTTTTAAATAACTTATCGCGGCTATCCTTACAAAAACGTTACACGTATAACTGAAAAAAAAATGGTAGAGCTTTAGAATCGGTCTCTAATCAAAGTTTAATCAAACTCCAGTGAGAGTTTCTCCATGATACGAAATTTATCTAAAGTTGGAATATCACGAAAATCAAGAACACTCTTGGGAAAACTGGTTGATGGGTATATCACGAGGGTAGAAGGACGGTCGAACGAGTGCCAAAACCTATCAAAAACAGTCTGAGTGGAAGAGAGTGTGAGACAGTTGGCCTGGCGTTCGGAGTTTGCGTCGTTACTGCACGGAGTCACAGCGGAATTTGAATTTCTGACTCGATCACTGCGCTGATCCGTGCGTACATGTCGAAGTGTTAATTCCAGACAAACGACGCGTGCTTGTACGTACGTATATACGTACGTGTAAGTGCACATTAGGCAAGCCGCGTGTCCGTATCGGGAACGCAGAACGAATGAGTTCTGCGAACTCGTCAACGAGGGATGAACCTTCTGTTAATTCCAACTAACAGAGTTAATCTGTTCTGACCTTACCTGGAACGACTAAGGATTTCAAGGACTAACGCCTCTCATGCGTATCAAGGCCAACTTACTACCATAAGCTTTGATTGATTTTCACCCTCAGCTTTTACCCTCGTTGGGTCATAGGTAATATCATGAGATTTCGGAATAAATACGGGTTAGGTTATTTAATCTTAAAATTCTTCAAATTAAGCATCCCGTACCAAACGTTTACTTGATACTATAGACAGTAATCGAATTAAAAAATAGACACACATATATGGAATAGAATAAATAATGTGAAATGAGTAAAAGATTGTGCGAAAAATGATATGGAAAACCAAAGGTTGCGTTATTTTGTGAGAAGGAAATAAAATTTGTACAATATAGAAGCTAATAGATATCTGTTTTCTGTTAAAATATTTAAAGTCTTTATTGACTACCACCTATCGTGTCAGTATTCGTTAAAAATCTCTAATTTTCATTTCTGTAATAGAGTTTTCTCTGCTCATTATTCAGGCATTAGGAATTAAGATACGTATTATGTATTTAAACACCGTTTATGTTCTTTATCGCGTAAAGCACAGAATACTAATTAAAACGTAATGCTCTAAAATTAAATAAATTAATCGAAACTCTCTTGCGATGATGCTACTTGAGGCTGAAAGTATTTACTTTAGAAGCATTTATTTCAAAGGATTCGTAGGTATAGCACAAAATTTTGCGTTTGTATTCGATTTCTGGACTGAAGATGTTTCAACGTAGAGAAATTAACACCAGTAGAGGCGGAGAAATTTGTTCCGGTGGTGGAAGAGAAACTCGAGTTTGGGATGAAAAGCAATTAGAAACGAAGAGCTAGATAAAGATAAGTTTAAATTACCAGCGAAACTGGTTTGTTAGTTCTCCGTGACATAACAAGAGAACCTTATCAACTTTCGTTGCAAAAGGCAATTAAGTTTCACTCGCGGAATGCAATCGTACTTGAATGATGGAATGAGAAGTTCCTTTATCGTGCAACGTTTAATCAATGATACATGGTAACGATAAAGTCCCTGACAAATGCTGGAAACGCTCGACGAATGCTTGTCACACACGTGAGAGGACAACGATCGAGTTTGCTAGATCTAAAATTGGGCACGGAGGGATTCCAATGTACCGGCGAATGTCTCCGTTATTTTTAGCAGAAAACGTTGTGTCCCGTTAACGAACTTCTCTTGTCACGTTGAACCGCTTAGATCTACCTAATTAGCCAGAGATACTCCGCAAGATCAGTTCCTGTTCGTTTTTATTAAAACGATTTACATAGAGATAATCTATCGTAAAGCTATGTATTATCCGTTTCTTCCAACACGGTCCTGGCTCGATCGCGTATCGAATGAATATCGGATGCAATCGAGGATAACTCCCATAAATGTGATAAATGTTTACGTTGAAAATTCCACCGATGATTCGACGCAGAAGCGTATCCGGGATCGCAAAATGTTATCACAGTAGGGATACAATAATCTCCGCTTTCGTACCATCGTAGGCTAACGAAACGATTCCTGGCCGAACGGAGCGATTCCCTCACGATCAATCGTACAAACAAACCATTCGAACCGTCTGAGATCTGTTAACGAATCACCTCGTGGCACGCGTTCTGGTTAGAATTAAAGCAGAAAGAAAAATCTATTCTCGAATAAATAAAAATATCTATAGACACAGATGAACGAACAGACAGAAAATAATAAAATAGTCGAAACAACCGGCAGATTCTCCTGTTCGAAAGTCGAAAAGAGGATGACAACGATTTAGCGACACGAAAGATGATTTTGTTGATATGCGAAAAAGTTTCTTTCAGAAACTCACCGTGAAGAAGAGTCGGCGTGATCGCGCTCGAGAACGCGAATACATGACGCTGACAGGTGCACGTCGAAACCTGGGGATGGTCAACAAGTACGCGTACCGAGTGCAACAACTGTCATTCAACGGACGGCCATGTTGCTGTTCGTAAGGGGTTGCGTTGTGTAGTGGCGCGGTTCGAGCCCTCTCCTTATTTGGTAAACGACAGTGGCGGCGGCACGTTCGCGCGAAAAATCAATGAGGTTAGTTCACCGGTTCATCCTCAGGGTGACGCTGCTTACCACTTATTTAGAATCGCAAAGGATTTCGAAATTTTCTGTTATTCGAATAATCGACAAAATTTGTAAAGCTTTAGAAAAATATTAAATGAAAGAATGATCTTTTAATAGTACATAATCGGTTCGGTGAGAATTTGGATAGAATTATATCTTTAGATGCAAGTAATATACAGTGACGGATAGTTTAACATCGACGAAAGCTATTATCGCAGTTCATGTATAATCATGGAATTTTTTATCGATATTACGCCAGACTTTTCGTGCTCAGCATATTTGGTAAATAGTTTAAAAGCTGTTATAAATTGGAGCGAATTAATTTAGTCTCAGAATATAGAGAGTTTAAAATTATCGAACATTTCCTGTCTTTTTTCTACCGCGTGTAATTTTGCGTCAATATTGTGGAAACTTTAAAAGTTATCTGCCACATCTTTTATCTTTCATTGCTTAATTCGGCGGAACTCACTTAAGCCAGCTTTAATTTTTAATTCGTTTAAAATTACATTACATTCTAGAGTGCAAGCGTATGCGCAAATATGTAGAATTCAGATGCGATATGTACACGAATAAGCGAAAGAATGCAAAGAGGGTTTACCTGATAAATAAAAGAATATGAGGATGAATAAATATCTCTCTACAACTTCGTCAAACAAGATTTGGAAGTAATTAAGGCATCGAACGTCTTTGTTTTAGTCTCCAAAATTATCTCCAAGGAAGTGATATAGATCAAATCAAAATCTTTTAATTAAAAAGCACACGTTTATTTAATCTTTTCAATATTTTTAAATCTTTTCCGACGTTTGTCTAAAATATCACCACATTTTTCAAATATACATCGACTGATATATCTTTTCTAGCATTCGATTCTTCCCATTAAAATTGTAAATTGCAAACATGTCGAAATCCCCTGTGTCTTTACTGTCGGATTATCGACGTCGGTACGGTAAGAGCTCGTATTACAAAATACGTTTATAAATTTAGAAGTTCCCTAGAACTCGTGTTCAACTCATCCGTGAGGGAGTACGATCCTCATCTTTTTTCATCATAGACTGTAGACCAACGGATTGCTAATGACGGCCAAGATGAAACTCAAAAGGGTGAACAATATCTACGTCTCGTCTGACTGACAATGAATATAGCCTGGCCGATTTACCAGGAATCAATCGCATTAATGTTTATACAGCTTTGCCTGGAATACTCGGGTCAGTACCTTTATGGGTTAACGCTCGTGGGGTAAACGAATGACATTGAGATGGCAAGCCATTTATGGCTACAAGAATATTCGTCTCACTTGTTACTAAACTTCATTCAGAGAGTTTCCTTGAAAGTTTTGCATTTCTAAGAAATGATATGTCCATTGGATGATCGTAGAAAAGTTTTAAAAATATTCCTTTTCAGCAACTATATCTTTAAAATGAAAGAATAATAATAAAATATAAACATATTTTTATAGAAAAAATAGGAATATTACTATTTTTTTAATAGCGATATAAACGGGAACTCGTATTTAAACGACATATCACCTAATCTTATAGATCGTTACACATCGTGACACGTTCAAACAAGACGCGGAGATCGTTATTTGCTTCAAGGAAATTCCGTGTCAAGAGAGAATTAGTTCGTATGATCTATCGGATACTGAAAGAAGAACCAACGATGTGGATAACCGTCGCGATTTCACTACCATTTTTTCGATAAAGCAGTAATCGTTGCTGACATTACACAAACCACCCCACACTTTGCAAACCTCACGTGCATTTACTACTTGAAATGCGTGCGATAGGGCGAGTCTTATCTGCAAATGTTCTCTCTTACTATATCGCAGAAGTACGACCGCGTTCCATAATAATGTATGCACCACAAAGTGTTTTTTCCATTTGTCCATGCACAACACAAACCGTAAAAGAAATTAAGGTGCCTTTGACCAGACATTTAAAAAATTTATTTTACACGAGATGGATTTTTTCTAGCAGCCTTTGACAAAAATAAATTTTGATTAAATTATTATAAAATATTCGTTTAAGTTGTTTATTCAGGTCAAAGATGTAGAGAGAATTATTAATTTCTATCAAAGTCTGAAACGAATTTCGAGAGGTATCTTTATTACTCGGTTAAAAATCCATTTACTCATAGCAACCGATGTTATCGTTATAATCCCAAGACTAAGTCTTCGAGTTTTTAAAAATATTGATAAAATCGATATTATATGCATAGCGTATTTTAAATTAATGCCCTCGCATACTTTAGTGACGTCAATCAGCGTATACATATGGTGCGTTAAGAATCATCAAGATATAAGTCAAGCTTTTGAGAATCCAAGTTCAATCATATATTTCAACTTCTAAAATTATCATTCGTTTAGTTTCATAATCAACTAAAAATTAGAATTTCACTCTCCGCCATGCTATTATATCGTGCTCTCATAATAACAGAAAATATATCGAACTTTTTATAATGATAAATTATAGAGAGTAGAAAAATCTTACACCTTATCTCTGGTGTTTGATCTCTCTCTCTCTCTCTCTCTCTCTCTCTCCCTCTCTTTCTAAGTTATTTATTATAAAACAGGAAACAATAGTTAACTAACATGAACTTAATGCAGTGATGTGCTATAACTAATACACCTTAAATAGATGGTTTATAATTTAATTTACAACTTACAATTAACAACTTACGACACTTACAAAAAGAAAAAGCCTTACAACACTTCTCGATTCTGCACTGTTAACGCTGTTCTCTTCGATTCTTCTTACAACTCTACTCTCTTCGACTTACAACTCTTTAGCGACTACCTTTTATGCTACGTTTTGGTATTCACACAGATGTGAATGACTATGATCAAGTACACCTTTCTTAATTAAGAACTGAAGGTATATGGTTATATTGCTTTTAACCGGAGATTCATTGAATGCTGCAAAATTCCAAATACAATTTTATGGGTATTATCAACAAACTGACTTATATTACTCTGATCCTCGACAGAATATATAATTATGTAGTAAATAAACATCCTAATTTACGTGACAAAATTTCTGCCAAAACGACCGAACCACGTCATTGTTCCACATACATATTCTTCTTTGTTCGCTTGTTCCCGACGGTGCAAGACTTTTAGTGTCTGTTTAGACCATCGTCAATTTCCGCGATGCATCGTTTCAATATTGTCCCGGTGTCGTGATTTTTGCACCTCTTTCAAGTACACGATTGGATAATCGTCGGAAACCGTGGGCGAAGATAATCGACGTCTATTAAAGGCCTTTTTGTGCATCAATTCCAGCAAATCAATTGAGACCCTCACCACCTCCCACCATGACCCTCCATACGGTCCTCTCGAGCTCCCCTTTCCTTCGGTCAACCTTAATTTTCGTTGCTGCGACGATAGGCAAACCGACAACCATGATCACGATGACTCTGCTACCAGTTACTTATGTGCTCACGTACTTACGTATGTACATGTATAGACACTTGTAATCCACCAGATATTTTATACGTCAAATGTTACCACGACTTATGACTGGCACTGACTTTTTCTTCCACTTCTAGTTCGCCTTTATTAGAAGAAATTGCTCACCAGAACGGCTTTTGTCCGTCTCACACGTAACGTTCTCTGGATAAACTGTATGACGCAGAGTTGTCTAATAAGCAGGTTTATCGAATGGAAGAAAGTGAAAGAAGCTAGGGTATAAACTGGTTCGATTTTTCTAGCAGGTCTGTAGGAGTACATATCCGACGCTTTTTCCTGCTACCGGTTGCACATTATACTAATGGCATAATCGGATGAACTAAATGCATAATTCGGGATTTTTACTCGATAAAACGATTTGGAAACATTTTTAGTTTTTTCACTAATACGTTAATCTTTTGATATTACAGAAGTTCCCCGTTTAAGATATTTCGTGTAAAGATCAATTAAACTTCGTTCAAAATGAAATTTAGCTGACATTTTAGTATTAATACTATGACAACCGATGACGCTACATTGGGTTCATATGAGTATTAACTATTAACGTTGATATTATCTTTTTTATATCAGCTTCGAAGCAATGCTGGTGTGTGTATGAGCGTCCATTAATATGTAATTACTATTGCTAAATTTTCTAAACGCCTCTTAGAATTTCTGTCGATTTAAACAAACGTTATACAATCTATCAAATGAAAATAAAATATTTAAAGTTATTGAACTTCTTTATAAACCTAACTCAAACCATACTTTATTAAGTTCACGGAAATAGTCGGCCACTAATTTACTCGAAACTATCCAGTCGTCGTATTAACGACGCTTCTTAATCGAAGCGTAGCATAACTAATCGTAAGACCGCGAAGAAATAGCTTGGCAATGTATGTTAAGCGCGTAGGTAAGCACGCCACTCATTCCCGAGTGGCTGTTGAGTCGGAATACGCAGTGGCGTGCGTGCTTAATAAGGGAAACGTGTGCGCAAGTACGTACGCGGCTTAAATACCAGGCGAGTAGCGCACGTACCAACGACGCATCGCCGCGACATGACACGTCGCGATATGGTAACGCACGCTTGGGCTCCTCGTCTCCTGGCCAATCACTAAACCGGGCTAACCATATCGTGCACAGCTCGGTGGCCTCCTTAACAACCTGAGCAAATTAATCGCGGAACACAGCGAGGATCAGGGCCACCGGGGACGAGCACGTTGCTTTAAAAAGTTATGCGACTATTAAGTCGAAACTGGCACTGAAAGTGGCGCGCATGGAATACAAGAAAGAAGTCTCCCTGTCTGCTTGGAAGAAAGATGTTCAGTGCTTTTGCTTGTGGAAGCTCCTTGAGCTTGCGGGTTGTAGAGTGGAATCGAAACAGTTGCTTTCTTTTAACGAGGTATAATTTGTTCGTTAAAGTGACGTTAGTGGAATCGTTAATTAGCAATTTAATCCCCTCTGATACCATTCAACGTGTATGATGCAATAACGTCTTCTGTCTATTCAATTGTATAAAAATATTAAATACATGTTTAATGAAATTGTTTCAACAGTAGGTCGATTTCGATCTAGTAGAAATATTGTGCTGTCAGGCAATCTATTTATAGTAATTATTAGTTCCATATCCCCTATCGGAATATAAGTAACTGCAATCATATTGCATGAAGCGAGCGTGTAATCATATTATTTAATTTCGTTCGGTATTAATTGGATTTGAATTGTAGGAGCGTGTTCCGTAAGTAGATACCTTTTCCTCATTTAAGAATTATGAGAAACTATGCATCGTATTTTTGTCGAACGTGTCGCTGTCTATTTCAATCTGCTTTCCCAAGTTTCTTAAAAAAATATTATCTGTAAAAGTATGTCTCTGCAACATTACGAGTATCGCGTTAAAAGAAAATGATTAATTGACCTATGATACTGATCACTATGCTGCTGCTTAAATACGACTAGAGTTAAAGTCTGTTTGACTCATTCGTATCAAGACACTGAAACGTTAAACCAACTAATATCGTTGGAAATTTTTTAGGACATAGATATGTCAAACCAGTACGTCGCATCGTGCAAGTATGTGGTCTGTGATATCTGGAAGGTTATAACGTGCTAATAATTTACACGTTGTAAAATTCTTATCCCAAAAATTCTTACAAAATACAAATACGAATTACGAACATAACGAAGAATATTCTTATATTAAATTACAGGATTATTTTTTCTCGTTCAAATCAGATGAATAATTTTTAGAAACTCTTAACGATTAATTTTTTCCCTTTGTTTTGTTTTCTCCAGCTTTTTTATTCTTTCTTTTTCATTAAAATTTCAACTTAAATAGAAACTTGATATTATAATAAGAAACTTAAATATTAAAGTAATGGAGGACGTTTTATAACATTAAAAAGTTCAGACGATTTAGAAATCATTCGCACCCACACGCACCATACGAAACCTTTGAGCACGCGAGGCTATTATTGTTCAGTGGCCCTGTCCTCCTTAAGAACGAGGCAAATTAATTAAAAGCGGCAGCGATGGAAAGAAGAAATGACCGAACCTCGGATTATACCGCATTTCCCATGTGAGCATTAATAACGTGTTAAATTAGATGTCGCTAAATCATGCATATACCGTCATTAAATTAACTTTGTTTTTCCATACGAAAGAAAAGAAAGAGAATTAAAAGCTACATCGGACAAATTCATCTAAAATAACATTCTGACTTTACCAATAAATATCATACAGCAGTTTGTCGATCAACCGTGATCAATTAATCAATTACAGTGCGTCAGTTAATCAAATTAATTCCATCATCCTATTTGCCCTATAAAGCATGAAACCGCTTCAGAATCTCTAAATTGAATTTGTTTGGCGGCCTGATCGAACATCCTGTCATAAACCAAGCAATTTTATACACGTAGTTTATGGGTTTCCAATCTTATCCGAAAGTATCCAATCTGACAATGTTCCGGAGTACTCGAAGGAGTATACTTTATTTACCGATTTGATATGATGCGATTGTCCGCTGCTCTTAGTATCAATGGGAAGTTGAGATCGACAGTTCCATCAGATCTATCGCTCCATTAAAATTAGAAGTTTCACGGATGAATTACCGATATGGAACAAGGATCCTGCTTTTCCCAAAACGGGAACATCGCGTACAAGACGGTCTAAAGGAGCCAGACTTTCTATTTCGTCTATTCCGATATAGCATTGTACTCTATACATTATACATATAGTGCAGGTTCTCAGATAGTTATAGATATACATATAATAGAATACCACATAGTTGTTGGTAGCGAAATTATCGTATGAAACACCAAACTCGGAAAATGTATATTTGGATACAGCGATTAAGCAAGATTTATTTAGATTTGGACATAGCGATTAAACAAGATTTACTTTTTGAGATTAGTTTAAAATGATTCAACTTTAACAAAAGATTAATTATCTGATACCTCATTCTTTCGACGAGAAACTAAATCCCAACGTTCGACCGTGAAACCATGAAACTAGTCGTGAACCAGATAGCTTTCAGCACGGACAAGATGCTCCATTTTTTGAAACAGATTCCTGTAATCACGATTCAGATCCTAGAGGATAGAGTGATAAGGAACGACTCGGTGGTTTTGTCACAACAGAGAATTAGCGAGAGAGCTGTCATCGGGTACTCCTATTTCTACTATATATATATATATATCTATGATTAACATACGCGTGATAGTGCACGTGTTCGTATGGCGAGAGAAGGAACGAAGGGAAGAAAGGGTTGTCGTGCTCGTAGATGCATAGATCATTTCAAGATTCAATGGTTTATCTGTTCTTTTTCCTCTTCTCGCATTCTACTCTTCTTTCTTTTCTTTTTCTTTTTTCGTTCCTTCATAAGTGGATGCATGTAATCGATTCAACGAGGTTTAAGTTTCTGTTTCGTATCTCGGTACTTGGGTTACGTGATGCAGAAGCAAAATACGATAGACGTGAAAGTCTCTCACGCTGTACGTTAATTTTCCGTAAGCTATCACATGACAATCATGTGAACGTGAAACATATCTGAAAGGGCGATAACCTGGTAAGAGCGTTTTAATTATTCAGATTCGGAGTAGAGCGTTTCTCCTCTCGATGGAGGATGAGTTGAACATTCAAGAAGAAAGTATGAATCGTTTAGCTAGAAAGTAAGCAGTGAAGTATCAGTTACGTACCGATTACGATATTATACAAGTATTTGAGACTGAATAATTTTTAATTAATTACAATCACGATTCACCTTTAACAACTATTTTAATAGACGAATCGAAAGACGTTAGAAATTTTATAGGTAACCGGCAAAAATTTATATATTGCAATTAAAATTCGAAACCTATAACTTTTTAGTTTAGCAACAAATTGCAATACAAAACTTTCCTAAATGGTAAAATTGTTTAATCGAATGATATGGTGGAGCCAAAAAAAAATTAGACATTTAACATATCGCAGAAATATTTTATATGTGAAATCTTTTAAAGGAAGCAAATTTCTTTAAACAAATTTCAATGGTTGCATAATCTTTCATTAAATAGTATGGCTTTTATCAGAAATCGCGCGTACCACGGATATTTTTATGGTTGCTTACGCCACTGGCCAAGCAGGGGGGATATCGTCATATCCCGGACGAAGACAGGAAACCTCCGAGCAAAATTCCCCTCTGCTCGTATGCACGTTTGCTTTGACAAACCTCTCTACATACATACGTATATGTGCACTTGATTACAAATGAAGCAAACAGAGAAAAGGAGTGAACCGTTATAGAACGATCGCGATTAGTTGACAGCGATCGATCGACATCTGTCGTCTGGGCAGAAAATATTCAAATTCGTAGCATATATCACCAAGTCGGTGGAAAATATTTATAGCGCCTATACAGAAAATTAATCGCACCAGTTATGTATCGGAAAATTATTGACATAGACAGAAATATTATATTTACATTCTATGGTATTTATTACCTGTTTATAAAATAATCGATAGTATACACTCTAAGGGCAAAATACTTTTTTATACAACATAAAAGCGTGTGTCGAGTTAAATTCAATCATGTACGATGCAATGATTTTTCAAGGTGAAAGATCTGATAAAAATAATCTCTTAGCACAAAATACGTATCATAAAATACATATATACGTATTGGTTTCTTTTATTGCGAAAATTACAATTTTATTTTGAGTATTTTTGTTTCAATGTTGCTTAGTGATAGTTGGTATATGCATATATATTATGCATACAACTTACGCAATGAATTCTTTTTTTTGTATTTCAACTTCGATCCAGTGACTTAGTACGTATCTCCTTACTCCTGACATCCCATGTTTTAATATGTTCATTTTCTTACGATAAACAGAATTACGTCACGGTGTACGAAGCACACACGTGCGATAGCATGTAAGTAAATACTTTCCACACACGTGATCACGCCACATCCGCCTATATGCGATACCCCATAGAAGGATGTTAATGCTTGTTCCTATGGTAACCCATATTGAAGAGTCTACGGTATTTAAACAAAGTAGTACCACCTCTATCAACACGATTCGAATTTCATTACGTTCCATCACGCGAGTTCCGATGTTTCGATCGTTTTTATTTCAGCTACGAATCCAATTATTTAAATGAAATATCTACCTTGCACGAATACGAAATATCTTCCTTTACAATTATAATCGAAGCGTCTGGTACACGACGTTACAGATTACTCGCGAGCTACGTGTCTCAACGAATTACCATATAGAAAAATTGTAGCAAAAGCTGGCAATATCTTGCTGTGTTATCTTTCTCTTTCTAACTAAGATATTAAAGGAAATTGATAAGTTGATTGCTTCCGGTCAGATTTCATAAATAATTCAATTAAAATTATAAGTTAAACATGCAGGATATCCTACAAGCATCCGTAGAAATTAAACATAAAAATAGACCCACAAATGATCTATTAAAAGATCCCGATAAAAATGTGAAATTGAAGGAAATAATAATTTGCTGCTAATGTCGTTACATGTCATATTCTACTGAAACTACGCACTTCTCTACCATTTTCAACTATAGAATATAATAGTTAAACTTATCTGGAAATCTATGGAACACACTGTATATTTATACATTCAGATAGTCTTTATTAGATCAACGTTACATTCGATTAAAGTTCGTTAAAGTTGCATTTCTATCATCTTAATAATATTCCCTTTGTTATTATACACGTAGAGGTACCAAAATTTTAATATTACTTCCAAACAAACACAGATGCACAAAATCAATCTTTAGATCAAAAAATCAAGTCGAAGAAATAGTTGATAGAAGTTTCCACAAATTTCTTACATTTCTAATTTCTATCGTATGAAGATTTTATGTTCTGATAGCATTTAGCGACCCCAAAATTGCCAAATTCCCCATTGGGTCAAGGCTATTGACCAGGAATGCATCGACATGCGGTACCGTTCGGCGAATCAATTTCTACCTGGAACAGCAACAGCCCGATGGAATTCGATCGATGAAATTCTCCGTAGTTAGCCAGAAAATGAGTACACCGCCGTGTGGCTCTATTATATAGTCGGAATCAATACCAATTTCTAGCATGCACTGCTTGGGTCTCGATGTAACTACAAATTGAGGAAGGCTCGACCAGCTACGTATACACACCAAACAAGCTCCAAAGTTTTGCCACTTCTGGAAATTTGTATTCACGACCGTTCGTCTGCGAGACAATTCCATTCGAACGAGATTCATCTCTCCGAGCAACAAAATCGTTGCTTTCCCCCCAGTACCTACCTGTTGTTCCCTTGTTCTAGTTTTATTATAAAATATTGTGATCCTTTCAATCCGAAAAGACAAAGTAATCTCTTTGTAGCATTTTAATTTTATGATCTACGTCTGTTTTTATTGTAATATAGTAATTTGATATTAACATACAAATACTTGTATTACCGTAAATGTCAGGGTTTAAGTTATTCGAAGAAGTGACAAAAGGTTTTTATGATCGGAATGATTATGACGAATGAATTATCGCTCACTAAATACCACTGGTACAAGATCAAGTTTCTTCAAGATTAAAACATACCACGTAAACTAATTATCAATGACTTTAAAGAAAAGAATCTGATTAACTCGTACGTATTCGTAGAAAACAATGGAATAACGGCGATTTCTACAATGTTGCGCTAATTAATCTTTAATTTCGTATGTACATAATTTGCAACCTTTAATTAATAAGAAATATCTTGATTTTATACGGGGAAAAGATCTCATTCGATCTTGATCATGAAGCTATTGTGTGCTAACATTCGTCATTAACCAAATTTCTCCTGTGTTCGATTCTTCTGAATCCTCGTTAATCGTTAATAGAAATTCTTTCGGTTCCTTTGCACTCCGTGCGGTTTACTGTTCCTCCGGTTCCGTTACTCGACCGATAAACATTTCAGGAATATTCCATTTATAGCGATGTATATACAATTAAACTCACAAGTACTGCTTGTTTCCACAAAGAATTCAACGTTTTTAATCAGCATACTGAATCACAAGATTTAATTAGAATCGAGACGTAACGAACAAGATTTATTGGCAACAGATGAAGAATACAGTTCTTTGTAAGGCACTCGTGCTTGAAAGTTAAACTACAAATATGAACAACGTAACGATTGAGTGGAAAAAATGTAGTATGATCTGCGCGATGATGTATCATCATGCCTTATTCAATTCTTTAAAAAGTTTAAATTCAATACCTTTCTTCTTATACTCGTATCTAATTGATAGAGATTGATGAGAAAATAATACTATTTTTAACAGCGTAGGGACATTTAGATCGTGCATGTTTGTACAAATTCATATTTTTATAAATAGAACATGAGAGAATTGAACCTAAGCAGATTTACATGATATTTACAAGTAACCTTCCTCTTATTGACTCGAATAACTATTATAAAATTATTCGAGTCATTTTTTCGTTCTTACAGATACTTTTTCTTACTCAACTTAAAATACACAATATTTCCACATTCTTCCGTTACTGTATTAAGGTGTATCATAATATGAAACAACGTTGAATTTTAAGGCGTAAAAGCTTAGCTGACGACAATAACCCTACCTTACCCTATAACGGGTAGTATACTTTATCATATGCATTTTTATAATTTTAAGTATCGTAGCCATTCTAGATTAAACTATCGTCCAGTTGAAAATATAATATGTGGAAAACGCTAGAATTGCTCGCTTTCTTTGTGAATGGTTACGGTTTCCCATTTTGCGGTTTCCCATTTTCGGTTCCCATTTTCGGTTCCCACAAAAGAGCGGATGACCTACTTGTTAATTGGCCGACGGATAGGACAGATAGGAGAGTCCTGATTACGAGTAACGTGCCTCGATAATCTAATAACGTATCGCCGGTCATCGATTCATAAAGAACAGGATGAAAAAGAAACGAAGACCCTCTCAGGGTTCGATACTCGTTCGATGTTCGTCGTTGAAAAAAGTATCCTATAGAAGTTCGTATTTTATCGCGCACGATTCTGCACCAAACGCGATCCTGCTTTCATCGCCCTTTTTTCTCTTGTTACTTTCTTTCGTGACGCCTTTTTGCAGTGTATCGAGTACCGTAATTATGGCCGTGTTAAGCACTCTGTTGATATAAAAATTCGTCGTATAAAAACAATTGATTGCAATTATTTTTATCGAAGTTACTCAAAACGCTCGTAAACTCTACTTTTTCTTCTTTTGAAAATTCAGTCACGTATTTCGTTTGGTAAGACTAAACATGTTATTTAAACATTATTACGAAATATTTGTTAACTAAGTGAAATCTTATACCCGGAAAAGATACGTATGTTGCAATGATTTTCATTTACGTAACTTTAAGAATGTTTTATTCTTTTATTCTTTTTTATTTTCGTGATAGATAATATAAATAACGTGATGACCGTTGGTACAAACGCAAGCTGTTATTCATCATTATCATATTTATCGTATATAGATAGGTTAATAAAAATAGTGTAGCGTAGGTCAATAAAAATACATTTGTCACTTATTCATTGATAAATCAAACTTAACCTTGTTGTTTAGTTACTACGAAATATAATTTCCATTTATCTATGCATTTAACTTTTTTAAAATTGTTCCGGAAAATTAATAAATCGTTTCAATTTTTAAAATACACTAAACTAAATGGTAATTTGTGAACTCATACACCTTTCTCTTCCTTTTTCATGGTTAATAACCCGTGCAAGCGCTTCATCGATTACAAATTTAATGATGATTGCACTAAGAAAATATGGGATAAAGCAAAACACGAATAAGAAGACACGATAGTACATTGTCGATAAAATTCAACACGGTAGGTGAAGAGTGCGTGAACGAATTTTCAATTAAAAGGAATTAACGATAACGAGTTCGACGAAGAAGAAAATAAAAAGTTCCGTAGACGGTTCGAAATAATAACGCATAGGCGATCTTTGATGCACGCTTCCTTCTTCCGGCGTTCGAACCAAAACAGAATTTCAAGACATTGTGCACAAGGAAATAGAAAGAGAACGAGAGAAAGGGAAGCGAAAGAGAAGGACAGAGGGCAAAGTAAATGCGTTTAACGTTTTAAATGATCGGGAAAAGGCAGAAATTAAGCGAGTCTGTTCGCAATTAAGAATAATTAACGATAATCCGTTCGGGAGAACACGGGTTCCTCGCAGTTGTACACCCGAGCGCGTTATTTCAAATTCTCCAGGTTCTGTCTTGAAATCGTCTTGAACGACGATTTGTCGTCTAGCAAATCGACATCGTGGGGGACGTTAGTATGAAATTGAGTCGTCATGCAGGCTCGTGCGAATTTATTACGCTCGCCTCGAGTTTCGCGGTTTCCTTTGTCCAACCGATAAAAAATTTTTCAACGTGAAAACAGCGCTCGCGTGTGCATCTGGCGTAGAGATTCCCTTCTCTCTCTCTCTCTCTCTCTTTTTTCTTTTACCCTCTCGATTCATCTTTGTCTCTCTCGCTCGGTTCTCCATCGAGCATTAATGACTCTGTCCTTGTCTCTTCGAGAGACCTGATACGCACTTGACTTCCACGCGGAAACGAATCGTACACGTGATACAAGAGCACTTCCGACGACAGAATAATTCATATATACATAATTTAGCGAAAAAACAAACAAATCATCGTCCCGTTTTCACCGTGTCTCGCGCTGGAAAATCGATTGTTAATGCTTTCGCGCCTCTTCAGTGGCCTGAATCGCGTGATCCAACAGCGTTTGCAAAATATACGTGTGGGTATTAGGCGTGCATCGGTAAATTGGTCTGTCTAAAGTTGAAAAAAGATTGGTGTTTAGCGTATAAGAAAAGATATTTCTCAGAATCAACTACATTGCTCGTATCTGTCCGAGTATTTATGCTTCTCAATGCGCGACGTGTAGGTATTCCATATACAAAAGCATAAAACAATGGACAAGAGGTGACGGAATAGTTTGCATCGTGGACAAGATGACGAGACCTTGCATCTGTCAATCATTTCCGAAACGGCAAACATACTGCGTTGATTTGCAGTCGATGATTAACTGAGCGTGTTAGCGTTCATAAAACGATTTTTGTATTTGCTAGAAATATAAGTTAAGAAAACTTTAGCGCGATGATATACGTAGTATTCCATTTTCAGTACGTTGAAGTGAACTCGGGTGAAATTTCTGAGAATTAGGTGATTCGCATAGCTCTTCTAGTGTTACTTTAACGTACTTAAGATCAAGTTCATAATTTAATTGAGCCACGTTTTGTTAGTAGTTATGTTCAATCGTATTACGTTTATCTCCCTTTACTCTTGTATATTAGACATAATATGTGGTAATATGTATAAAGTGCACACTATTACATACAATTACTCGTAATTTCTTCTAGACACGATACAATAGCAATGATAAAATTATCAACCAGTATTGTTGATTTAAGTTACAGTATCGAAAAAAAATGATCTATATTGATGCAATAACTAGATAAATGATATTTTTGAACTTTACAGATTCTTAGAATGTAGCTGCAAACAAGTTTATCTGAATTTCATAAGTTATTCGACATTATTTATTTAAAAAAATAAAATATTTTATATTGAAATTAGTCGGTACTGTAACAAATATGACCTATATTTGAAAAAGTCTGAGCTGCGTTCATCAAAATATTCAATTGCATTGTCATACATTTGATTCAACGCACCATTACACGTTAAACCTTCGTACAATAATTTTATACCATTTTTCCCTGTACGATATTTCTCATTAATCTTTAATTGCCTCGATCCTCCTATTTCGCCAAAAATTCCAACAGAGAAATTATATTTTATTTTCCTTTTATCTTTTATCAATATGAGTAATATCATTCATCAATACTACTGTATTAATTGATAAAAACTTAGTTAGAAGAATTGTGTCTTATCCGTTTTCTAAAAGTCTTATCGTAAAGTCTGACAAAATTAATTAAGAGAATCGTTACTTTTGCAATTATTATTTTCCAATTTTTGCAATATTTTCCAACCAGTCTTCTATCGTATCGATTGCAAAATTTATCCCTATTTCTAGCCCAGCCACGCAAGGACAATACGATAGTACAAATACGACAATAGGTATAAAAATACTGGTCACGCTCTGAAAACGGTTTCTTTGACGAATCGCTGGTATTATCCGCGGCGATTATCGCAATTTGCAGCAATTTCTTCAATCCGCACGTAATGACCGTTGGCGAGGTGCGCGTCTTGCAACGAAGAATCCTCGCGAAAACTGCACGACCCTATATTCAGATGCGTAACGAACCAAAAGAAAAGAATAGAGAGGAAAGTTTATTTACCTTTCGTTGAAGCGCGAGAAGGCAAAGCATGACTCAACGGGCCCGAATTATTATCTTGAAGAACATGGGAGAGAGAGAGAGAGAGAGAGAGAGAGAGAGAGAGAGAAAGAGAGGGAGAGAGAATAGCGGCTTCAAGGGAAGATGTTCTCGAGTGTCGACATTGTTCTACCTTCGTCTAGTTAATAGCCACTTCCGGTTATCCAGGAAGAAGTAACCCTCTTCAGGCTTGGGCGGGAGAGAAGAACCTTTTTCAAAAAGGAAAACGATCCGCCTCTTTCGCGCTGACCCAAAAGGTCTCCGGTTGCCGCGCGACGATAAGCTTTTATCACTCACAAAACACGCAGCACAAATTCGTAGAATATCTCAATACAGATTTCCTTGTGTCTGGTACTAGATGTTTGTTTTATCTTGTTTACCGATGCGTCTTGGGAATTTCTTGCAAGTTCCCGAAGAAAGAAAAACGAGGGAAACTAAAAAATGGAGCGAACTAACGTTCCTCTCGTTCTTCCCTTATTTCCCTCTACCCCTTTCCCTTATTCACTCGATCGTTTTTCCTATTTATCTTTCAAAACTGTTCCAGACTGTCGTAAAGAGTTCCCCACGCGAATGTCTCTATATGCGAATCACAGTTCGTCGGAAAATTCTCGATGGAAGTTTCTCTTTCTTTTGAGTTCCAGAAGTGAGATTTATGAAGGAAGAGAACACACCGACTGCGCTCGGCCGGAGGTTGATATAACACTGTCAAAGCAACGGCGTGCGGCAAACGACGAGACAGTTTCACCGAGAGACCAGTCAGCTGGCGCTCCCCACTCTTGATACGTCACTGTGTACACTCCTCCGTCGTTCTTTACGGATTTTCAATTCCACGGGTCGTTCTCTCCTGTGATTTCGCTTATATAGAACCGTGATGGAGCTCATTGTCCACCGGGGGATTGGAAAACGTGTCTCTCGTGTCTCTCGCGACCCGATGTAAAAATTTTGTTTCTACAAGTGGAGTGTCTACCGTGAAAGTCTCCACAACCAATAAATACGTTGATTAACGCACGCTTTTACCTATTCGAACGGTGGATTAGATTTTCACCGCAACGATATTAGAAACGATCGTTCGGTTTGATTTATGCGCTATACTCGTTAATTTGTTTCATCGGCTGCAGCATGAAAGTCTACGCAAGTAATGAGAATTTTGATTAATACACTGTAACTGTATATAATGCATATAATTCAGTCGGTGAATAGGAAGAGGAAAGATCGTTAGTCTTATTGCTTTTAATGCTACTGCAATTTTCGAATAAATATTTATTTAATCGTAAAATGATATTGATATTTGAAATAATAGATTACATGAAAATTTATAAAAATAATGGGATTCGAACAAATACGCGATTATGCAACGAAGATTAGTCTGTATTTGTCATTTTTCTATCGGCTTGATAATATTAAAAAACGTATATTCGAAACGATTTTATATTTTCACATTCGATAAAATACCGTGGCGCAGGTACAAACGAATCAAATTTTTTATTAAATTTCCAAAAATTTACGATGCAATGTTAATTCTTGCAGAATATTTCCGTCATGCACTGTGTACGTGCAACATTTCGTAACTCGTGATTCATTGCTTCTTGATCGATGAACTTGTTTCTACGATTGCTCGAAGGAAAAAAAACAGTAATAGCGTGATTTACTGAACAGCTTTGTACCTTGTTACACTGCTTCTGTTTTCTATCGACATCCGTTCAATATTATTCTATTATACTTATAAACATTCGTCTTCGATAATGTACTACTCACGAAACTTATAGTGTGGGGAAATGTAATACACGCTTTCACGAGTTCTACTTCACGACATAACTTTAATATACTTTCTCAAATAGTTGCCCATTATCGAATTTAAATTGACTAAGGTTCGGTTACTATTAATTTCAAAACAAAGACAAATTATGTTCCAAAGAAGCTGAACTTAAGATAAATGATCAAACTGAAGATGACATGCATGACCGCCCACGTTAATTACGTGAGCATATTATATACATAATCCTATGGTAAGGTCCATTTAATTAAGTTTTAATGAAGTACGTGCATGCTTCGCGTGCTTTCCAAATTGATTTTTTAGAAGATAGAAACTATAACAGTATTCTACAAGGTATACCTTTGCTTAGAGACACATTTACGTACCCTTGCTCCCTAGCAATTTACCGAAATTACCTTCGAGAAGGTAGCATCACACAAAGTAGAGCTTCTTAATTTGAAAGTAACATGCACCCACTTTTACAAAGTAAAGTATAGCTCGATTATATAGAAATTAAATTTTTTTCTATTCGATGAAAAAAATATGCAGGTTTAACTATTCGCCTTTCCGTCGTACCGATTTTTTGCCATTAATATCAGGCGACACAGCAGGTTATGCAAATAAAGTTAAAACCAGTCGAGAGTTGTCAAAATCTCATTATCAACTGGAAATTTCTTCAAATTACAGCTAACGAAAATGATGTTTCAATACATCGCTTGGAATAATAGAAAAATTATAATAAGATGAAAACGATGTTAATTTAAGACTATCTAGACTTAGAGCGTGCTTGCAATCACCAGTCTGTTCACGTCGACAGCAAGAAGAAAAATCCGGCAAAGAAAAGCAGGTACGAACAGATCTATAAATATTAATATCCACATATCATGTTCGCTCGGATTGAAACTCGTTACCAAGTTGAATTCGTTGGGTAATCGTTGGTAATAACGCACCGCGATACTGAAGCAACGAACGTAAAAAGCGAGTGCAGGTAGCGCGAGATGCAAAATTACACAGTACCACGGTGAAAATTAACTCGTTTCAGTGTTCAAAAAGCAACCGTATGGTGTAGCCTGAATATCGTTGAAAGAGCAAGGCGGAGCAAGGAGTCATCTTCTAATTCAGTCGAGGGAATAATGGCATGTTGTAGCGTAGATCATGAATAAATTCGAACGAAGCCAGAAAAAGTTTAAAATTTTTATATTTCTTTCTACAGAAGCTTCTCAGTATGTATTTCGTTACTAAAGAATTACGAGAATAATATCAGAATATGAAGGCTACAGATGAAAGGCACGATAGCAGAGAAATTTTAAAATTCGATGTGTCGTCAACCAATTTCATATCGAAGCTATCTTTCCACTTGATTTTTGGGTTAGATATGCGTTGTTGTAATCCTTTTGAACGTTTAAAAAGTATTGGCAACGTTAATTACACAGAAAAATCGCATAATTAAAATTAATTAAGATTAACACAATGATTAAACCAACGTTGTTCATCTCTTATAAAACACTGTAGATTTAAGGCTTATTTAAAAAAAAAAATAATTGTTACGTATTCTTGTCATATAAGAATTAACATGGTCATTTTTGTGTTATTTTCCTTTTTTATGTGGATATAGATATTCTAAACTGAGAGAAATATTGCATGGTGCGTTCCTTCGCCATGAAATGTAAATTCCGAACATTTCTGCGACTATCATTAAGTAGCAATCGTTCGACATATTCCTTTTTCACGACGTGAAGAGTGAAACGCGAGGGAAAAATTGGAACAAAATCGAAATGGTTCGAAGCTGTCCCCGAAAAGGATGAAATTAACCGGTGATTTGTATTCACCGAACGGCGAATAATTTTTGCGTATGAATTATTTAAATGATCGACAATAAAAAAGAAAACGGAGGGTTGGCGAGCAATTTTAACGATCGACTTACCCGACGTAAATAGCGGCGCGATCGATGGTTCCTTTTTGTTCTTCAAGTAAGTCACGTGGTGAAACCTTTCTTCGAAGGACGGCGGACAATCGCACGTGCGACCGCTATTCGCACGTAAATCTAGTGCTCTCCACCAAAGATCCGCAGTTTTTCATACTTATCTGCTTATTTTCATCTAAAGAACAAGGATTTCTTTAACCAATACGCTTGCAAAATAAAAGCTAATATCCAGAGAAAAGGTATAATTAGAAATTGACTTTGCGATATGCAAGCATCCAATTAAACTTGCTATGATCCTGAAATTTGTTGTGTCTCGGAGGAAGGACTTGTAATGTTTAAAAATGATATTTAAATTAGGAAATTGTATTAAAATGACAAAGATTCGAAATAATTTATGCGTCATTCTTATCTATCTTCTACCTAATCCGAACACATTATAACATTCATATATCAAAAATCAACGAGATTCGTCAGAAAGAAACTTAGCCACGGTGAATGTACCGATCTGTTACGATCACATGTTCGGAAATTATAATAAATGGTATTTCATAGATTTCTACCAGAAGGTGAAAGCGCGTTATTAAGTGAAATATCTCTTTGCTTAGAAAATTATTTAAAATGAAACGTAGAAAGCAGCGTTGCGGGATTCGGTCAAGTCATAGAGCAATCATATTAATAACGACGTTCGTCGACGTTCCGCACGAGAATCGACGATTTGAGAAAGATGAAAGATTTCGCTTTTGACGAACCATCGTGGAACCAGTGAAATCGGCAGGGAGTTGATTCTTGTGCGAAAGTGCTTCCTTGACGTGCATCAGCGACCTGCCTTAATGCAATGCGCATATGTAATAATGATCAGCTCATGCCGGGTACAATGACTTGGTAAACGCCATGCTGCACGCAAACGGCGCAACTGTCTTGCCCACGGATGCATATCCTTTTGTACTAGCGGAATGGGACACGTAATATTTTCAGTGGAATAATTAAAAGGCAATCCTGTCGTCGTGCTGTCTCTTCAACTTTTCTTGATCCTATCGTATAGAGTTGAGTATCTTTTTAAAATGTCTGATTCTCTGATCAATTTAATTTTTGTATTAATTTTTCAGAATATTTATTACTTTGTAGAAATTTGTTTACATTCGTTTTTAAAATTATTAATGATTATGTTAGTAAGGGATTTTTTATTACTATAAATATTATGAAAAAAAATATTTATTAATATATGAATTTTTTTAATTCTCCACAATAATGCGCAATGTGTAAAAGAAGAATTTAATAATGCATAAAATAAACCTTGTAAGTAAATTAGGAGAAACAATTAGAATGAAATTACAGTATTACGAAAACTGAATGGAAATGTTGAATATAGTATGAGTACGTGGGTTATGTAATTATTACACCAGATATGACCATATCACTATGCATGAAATCGGAGCACGCAACACTTAGCAAATAAGTATAATATTATCATAATTATTCCATTCAACCGCAGTCGACAAATGTTTATTAAACAACAGCCATTACTAATACAATTATCTTTTTACCATTAAGGTTAATTTTTAACTTTAATATTTTATCACATTAGTTTCATTAAATAATAGATAAAATAATTCGTTTGTAACGCGAACAACAGTTTACCTGTCTCTTTCTGAAATCTGTCAATCCAAAGTATCAACTTCTGCCAATAGAATAGAAAATGTGCATCGAAACGACATTAACCAATGTGATTGATTAATTGATGGCAAGTAAAAGACGTTCTTCTGGAGTTCATAGTTGGAGCACACATATAATACTTGGCTGGCTAAAGAGCTTTGTTTCTGCAACTCATTGTGGAACGACTTCTCCCATAAGTACTTACGTAGCACGTATTGTGTGCTACACGTACACAAGCAAAATCGGCGCAGAATGTATGCAACTCTTGTTTAATTTACATTATGCAAGACTAATGCCATTTCCACGCCTATTTAAGTCGACGTGTTCAGCTTAATCAAAGCGTGCCCTAAATTACTACGCTGAAGTTAAAAGCGATAGCGAAGGCTATTAGCTGTAATATCTAGCGTGTCGTTCGGTATACCGTTAAGAAGTACAAGGATTAATTATTATTCAAACATAAAATTGGTAAAAATATTTAAGCTTAAATTTATCTAAATTAAAAATTATCCAAACATCATTTGCATTAGATACTTTAGACCAGCACATTTTCATAAATACATATTTAGATATACAAATTTTATATTTGAAAAAAATTATCAAAATTTTGTGAGCATCCGTTTATCCTTTATCTCTTACCTTTCTCTTTAGATTTATGTTTTATAAATCTTGAATTATTATCAAAGCCAGAAATAATTCAACGTTAAAGTAATTATTTTAAAAGCACGTCAAAAGTACGCTTTTTTCTCTCTTTTTACAGGCAAGACTTTAAAGCACAGGGAATTGATTGAAATGACGATATATAAAATATAAATTTTATTGTCCTTTCTTTATCGGATTAAAAATTTTCCCTGTAAGCTGTTAAATTCGTTTGAACGTCAGTTTTATAAAATTTTCTATTATTTATGAAACTTTATATCCTGAAGTTTACAAATTTTTCTTTATAAAGCTTCTTTTGTCGCAGAAACCAATAAATTTGAAATCACGATTCACTTTCTACCATCTTTGTTGCTTGCTTCTTTCATACATCTTTCTTTGCATTTGAAAAGATGCAGCTCTACAGAAAATAATCTTATATCTACATTTTCAACCATATGCTTTCAGGCAAGCAGACAAAAGTACCTACATAAACAGCATTTAGATTGTAACAACGTCACAGTCAAGACTTGTTACCCTTATGAGAATTTATCGAAATTCTCTCTTCACGGTTGTCAGTTTTCGCAAATAATTTCGTTCTTTGAAAATCTATTCCATGTCCTAACAGTCGTAGCTTAATTTCTAACTGTGTAAGACACGATGTTGCTAGAATTAATTCCTTCCCTTGGCATAGAAAATTTAATTGCACATCTCTGAATCTTTCTTTTATGTATGCTTCTGCATGATGCCTTAATCGTTGCAATTTATTAAAGACGAAAAATTAAACAAACATTTTTAATTAATGAATATCGGTTTTTAGATGTTCTACACTTTATATACTTCCATGAAAAGAATAACTACAGATTGGTAATATATAAAAGACAAATACTCGACGATCGTTGAATGAATTTTGTAAAAATTTCAGTATGGAACTGAAAGCGCTATCGACCTGTATTGATTGAGTGCAGTGCTTATCGTTTGTTGTTAGTGGAAATTATCTATTTTCAGTGTGCGTATGATACACATGAACGTATACAGAGCGTCCGCCCAGTCACCTATTCAAACTTTGCACGCGTCATTAACAAGTTATTCTGACAAAAGATGTCACGTATACTATAAGTTTGTTTCAATATTGATATGAACATTGTTTATGGTGATTTTAATTAGGGAGCTTCCTAATAGAAGATATTTCCTAATAATAAAATAAAGCTTGCGTATGACATTCCGCCTTTTAAACCTGATTTAATCATTTCAATAGAATTTATGGTGCTCGATATTTTTCAAAGTACGCAACATGTGAATTGATATACATATAGGTTATTATTGCCAATTAATCCAATGAAAAGCCGTGTAATATTATAAAATATGGTTTACGACATTGATTTATAGTAAGTGTATATAGTAATTTGAAATAGTAAACGGGTACTTTGTTAGGCTATATATCATAGAGACACAACTAAGAGCGAATTATGCGTTAGGAGGTTTGATAGAAAATTAGAAGGAAAATCAGAATAAAATTAGAAAAATAGTTTGAATGCGACGTATAGTATTTCGTATTAAAACAGAAGTAATAGTTACGTAATAGTAATTAGATCAATGTATCAGTTTTCTTTTTCTTGTAAATGTCCTGTTGGACGAGTACAAAGTTTATTGAATATCTCGTGTAAACATCTCATATATAAAGTGTAAATAAATTGTATGTCTATGCGAGTAGTTCTTTGGAAAAATGGAGCAGATAAAATTCTCATAATATTTACTCTTGATTAAGGATGAAACGTGTGATTAAATGTTAGGGCATTAGGAAAGTTATATTTTTGAATCAATTTATAGAAATATTTTTTATATCCGTAATAGAAATTATAGGGATCTCTATGGTATTTCGCCTACATACTGCGTTGAAGAACAGCAATGATGCAGCATTGATGAATGCAACATGACTTCGTCATCGTCGGCGTATTCTTAAGATTCAACTATTGTCGGTGAATTGTATTTTCCATCACAAAATAGATATTATATGTACGCATGTGTACGAGACTACTGTCTCATGTTCTGTAATACCAACTTCCTACATATTCAACTTAATCATCGGAAGCGATAAATATATCATGTAGTGAAATGACAATCGCCTTGAACACTCGCATTTTAATAAGGAATAGAATGAAAGAAAGCGATGATGCCACTTGCATTGATTAAATGCAGGCACAAACATTGACTACATACAGATTTACTAAACGATTGAATGTCAAGTTTATCGTGCATATAATTGAGGTGTCAAGTGTATTTTACCTCTAGTCAATAATAAAATCTGTTACCAATACTTGGTAAATTAAGGAAGATAATTAAAGGAGAGCAAGTACTATCGAGTGATAAAACAGTAACAATTATGAATATCTACTTTATCAACATATATTAACTTTGCTGATAACTACATACTGTATTACCAACATAAACCGTACGTCGGTAACTGTAGATTGTCTGTGCCACTACTGAACATCGCGTGCGATACGAAAATAGTACGGGGAGTTACGTGACCATCACCCGAAATAGTAGGACGTGAAAATTTATTGAATATCACACCTATTGTGTATCCCGTTGGTGTTCCATACATACGTATTAACACAAGTAAGCTACAGAACAGATATAACATTCCTCTATTTAGTTAGTGCTATTAAAATATTTCTTAACTACTTGAAAGAAATTACTAATAAATTAGGAACTTTTCAATTAATTTTCATGCCAGTGAGCTTTTTATTAGAACCGAATGCAAAATATATATACGTACGTATATATTTAATACAATCTTTAAAGCGTTGTTGAGTCGGTAAACGTAAGCCATGTATTATGTAGTTGATGCGTGCTCTGCTAGGTGGCATTACATGCTCGATCGAATTATAAAATTTAAATTATTAGGCGAATGAAACATTAAAAGTTAAAAAATTTTATTACACGTTAATTTTAAAAATCTGTGACACTATCTTGGATATATAAAAATACGTTTAACTCAAATTCAATACACTGAATCTTAGTGCAATGGTCTTTCACAATTTTTTATTTATTCCAAAGTACATACAAAGAATCGTCTGACCCAAAGCTTTCATAGTCGATTAACTGTTTCCAAAGTTTCACCTGAAACTATTTCCTGTGAATACATTTTGACATTCTATTCTAATCAGCTCTAAAACCTGTTTCCGGCTAGTTAGTTTGAAGTTCTAATTCAGGCCCTTGTTCAAACTTACCTATTCCTTCATAGATCTTAAGTAGGTCAAAAATATTCACCGTCGTATCTTCTCGTTTCATTACCCTACTTTTCATATAACCAATACATCAATTAGAAATAAAATTTGCATTTGTAATTCTACATCATAATTTCCGTAACTTCCCCACACGTTAACAAATTAACTTTCTCGCGCATTCGCAAACCAGTGAAATATCATTCCCCACTTCCACGTTAATCGATCGACAACAAAATCGCGTCATTCCCTAATATTTCCCTCAATTTTGGTTCGCCTTGTCGAGCAATCGTAATTTCCTTTGCACCTGGTTAGTTCCATGTAAATAAGGAATATTAACGAAGCCTTTAATCCAACAAGATTTAGAAAGCGTTTAATTTTAATTCCCTACCTGATTATCTCTACCAAATATTTAAATCGACAGAGATACGATCGAAGTTTTTCGGTAACTAAAAGCCGACTGCAAAATCTCCATGACACACTGACGAAACAGAAAAATCAAAATCAGAATGTGATTGTCCCTTGGTAACCTGTATTCCAGGACTCGATGAGAAATTAGCGATTCTAAGCAGTTTCTTTTCTGTGCACACGCACTGCGTTTACACACGTGTTCGACATAGCCAACGCTCGTTAATTACTTGGCGCCAATGATACCTATTTGAATTTCCTATTTCTTGCGTCTTATCGATCGTCGTGACATGTTCTTTATGGCAGCTTCGTGTCTGTTCTGTTCGAAGAATAACGTTTCCTCGCTCGTTTCTAGAATAATTAAATAGTACGTCCGAGTTTCAGCTCAACCCTCGGACTCGAACTTTATTTTTCTTCGGTTGAACGAGGGTACGTGTGAAATATACGGGTAGAAAATAAATGTGTCGTTTTACAATATATGACAGACGTTGTTAAATTCGTTCGCGTTCGTCGATAAAAGGTATAAATACTCTATGAAATTTTGTATTTTGTACCTTCGAGTCGTTATTATACAGAATATGCGTCAACTATGCACAAAATTTGAAGCAAACCGATGACCCGAATGTTACGCGTTCCCACTGTAAAGCAATGGCATAAGCTGCGAGCCATTAGATAACAACCGTTTCCTTTACTATCGGACATTGAAACACGATAGGATTATGTTATCAACATATTTTATTTTATATTTTAAATTGTCCGTAATATTTCAAATGTCTGGGAATAAACACAAATGTTTCTGAAAACCTTCTGAAAGAATAAAACAGAATTCTAAACCTTCGGAAATAACCTTTGTACATCACTGTATAAAATTCTACACCAAATGTACGATCTTTACATCGCAACCTTACGATACCTACAGTTAAAGAATAAATATCCAAATTCAGTAACAGATATAACGTAAGAATTAACAACCACCAAAACCCACCAAGATCCGCAGGCTAGAAAGACATTACCTTCTAGATTTAAACATTAGATTCAGCTAGAATCATTTATTATTCACGTTATAGTGCCAGAATAATTTACTTATAATTCTCAATGAAAATTGATTGTAAATTACTTCCAAATATAAAAAAAAAAATGTACGATCTATACTGAAACACCCTATATACAGCCACAAAACGTTCAAAAATCACGACACTGGCATTCAAAATTTTCCTCGGAAGAATGACACATCCCGTCCTCTCTTTCGACCAAACGAAAAGAGAAAAACGCTTGGAGAGTACCGATAAAAAATGCTCGATAAGCTCATTATCGCAAACGCAAGTTCATCGCGAGTTGGGGCGTCGCGTCTTCTCCGTTGTGGCGGTGGCGAGCAGCGAGCAAAGCGATGGTGCGTGCGCGATCGAGCACGCGAACGGATCCTAAAGTCATGGAGGCGCGAGCAGGTGGCACCCGCATTCGAATCAAACGAAAAAATCCCGGGAAGAAATAAGCGGCTAGGCGGACCGAGGCTGCCGCGCCGGGGCAAATTTAATTGGCTGTTCGTTTTATTTGAACGTTAGTATGGAATTAAATGGCGATACTCACCGGACGAGGTTGCGCATCGACGACGAGGACAAAAATGGCGTCGTCGTCGTCGTCGTCGTCGTGGTTCGATGATAAGATCGCGCGATTAAAGGCTTCAGCGACTCTAACAACGCCGGTGAATCAGGTGTACAAGCTCTAGGAGACGAGGACACGTGCCACGAGCAACACGAATTAATTAGATAGAAAATGATGGGAAGTCGAACTGGTTAACAATCTCTTCGATGTGATAATTCCTGTATTTAGAAGTTTTCATTTTTATTACTTACTATGTGGCGATATTTTATTCATTCGTGCCGAGAACAAATTACGTAACTTGTGGAATTAAATGTGCAAAGAAATGTAATTAGTAATTATTCTGTTCTGCTCGGATTTGTTTATGGTTAGAGGAATAAAATTTGTACGAATGAAGTATTTGAAAATTTTGGGAAGAAAATATCTAGCGATACAAATGTGAAGAATAAAGAAATGTGGAGAGATCGGGAAGATCGATATTATTAATGTTAAAAACAATTTAAATGTACGATGATGATAATAAAACGAGATATTATCCCAGTTTGTAAAAGAAAGAATAGAAGTGATAAATAAAAAAAAATGATTAATTCTCGTGTAAGGATAAATGAAAAAGGAAAGACGTAAAGGGAAAGAAACTGGCTCGAACTCGTAAAAAAACACAATTTGCTTGAAATGTGGACCACAGCCAGTTTCGGCGTGAAGCTTTCATCGGGGCCCGCGTTTTACGTTTCAATCATGCTAACGATACATTTTCTGAAACATTATGCGGAGTACATTGCAACGAAATTGCAGTGCGGCAGCTCGTATTGGGGCAAGTTCGTGTGTTGCACCTGCAAAACGAGGCAGAACTAATGCAGCCATCTTGTTCGATCGATGTTGCGCGCGAAGGAAAAAGTTTATAACGGACAACGTAAAAGACTCAAGTTATGCAATATTCCATCTATAGTATAAAGATGGATAAACAATATCCGCGCGGTTTTTTCATTTTCTTCGAAATTGTGCCCCAGCAAAATGCTGTCGTTCGTTCGTAACTTGTAAGATACAATTTTTTCTAAAATCTGGGTGTATCTACAAATACGATTTTCAAGACACTTTTCAAATAATACATATTTTTAATTATCAAATCAGGTTGGCAATTATATCTTCAAATTTTATATTTATCAATTGTCCGACGTTGTTAATTAGGTAACCATTTTCTTACGGTCAACACTGTTAAAGAAAATTGACAACTTGCATAGACTTTGTATATCTTCGATCTAGTTGCATTTAATCGCGGTCACCATACAAAATTTCTAGCTAAATTATTATATATAACTCGTACGTAGTCGAATATAATATATATTATCATAATATCAAAAATTTGTCTGATAATATATTTATACTGTAATATATAATATAATATAACGTAGAGTAATATAGGAACAGACAATATAATATGATTAACAATTATTTTCTTCATGGATCGCGTACAATTATTTTATACATTTAATCGTGCAGCTGAAATATTAATTGTAAAGTTTTCGAAAGTACTTTTCACTTTCGTAATTAACGATCTTGCAAAGAATTTAATGAAAGTATAAAATCGTTATACATATTCGCAATAACAGTCAAATGCGCCTTTCCCGAGTGTTTTCTTTTTTTTAAGAAACGGGTAGCGAACGAGTAACTCATTCGAAGAAATGTTAATTGAAGTGTAATAACTTTTGATCAACGAAACAATCTTGATAAAGAGCTGAAGTATACTGATTTCTATAATTTAGTTTCAATTATTCGAATAGAAAGTACATGGATAATTAAAAAACAAGAGTGCTCGAAGGCGTGTAATCGCAAATGTAAGTAATTTATAGTGATTATAAACAGAGCTGCTCCAGACCTCAAAAATAGCTGCTTAGAAGCTACTGTTATAGAAACTCGAATCTATTCTTAACCTGAGCCCAAAATGATGCCCTGAATCCTGAACTCAAAAATACTGTTAACTAATCTTCTTTTCTCGTAAGAAACCCCAAGTCGTTGAACTTGAAAATCGTGTAAAATCACACAAAGATCACGTGATAAGTCCATTTCCGTTGATCTTCTGATTTTCACCGATGGCTACAAAATAGTACGTAAACCTAAACCTTGGGAAGTAATATTTTTTAAATATCCAAATTTATGACAAATATACGTATGTATTTGATTTCAAAATCGCTTAGAAAGACTCCTTTGTTGATATAAAACGTTAAAATAACTGCAATATAAAAATTGAAAAGTCCGATCTATGATGTTTCTGCTCCTTCTACGATCTTGGTATACATATACATATTTTACGATGTACAATGCGCCATTGAATTTCTGCTTGAGAATCTTTCAACATCCACGGTCGTTATTCCGATCTTTGCGACATAATTTACATATCCCTCCTGCTCCGAAGCAACACAATCGTATTTTTAATTGTCTCTGCGCCAAAGGGAGGCGAACAGAAAATCATGAGGAGATCGTGGGACGTCATCGCGACAACCCTTTGCAGCAAGAAGCGATCAGGCTAACTACGATCGCGTAATGGTTCCTCGGCCGGTTGTTTTGCGCGTCGCGGCGCGTATTTTAATGCAACAAAATTGCTGGTCTGCAGGCTGGGCAAGGGTGAATTTCATACACCTGCATGATTTTATATACACCTGCGGAAGAGTTGTACGGTTAAAGAGCGCGAGACGGCAGCCATGTCGCGCGTAAAGTGGCAAGGTTAAACCGTACATACGCGACTTCTCGTCAAAATGGAAAGGAGGAGGCAACGAGACGGGGACGGTAAAAACGAAAAAGGGCGGAGAGAAAATAAATGCTCGCCGCTTATAAATACTTTTTCCATCGAATGGCAGAACTCGTCGTACCTCCGGAAATATTTGTTCTGCTACATAAGTTTCAGATATACATCCGTGCAACCGGCGTCGCATTCGAATAGATACGCATCCGTTTCAACGTTGTTGGGGAGGATGAATTAACGAGAGAGGTAGAGATGAAGGCCGACGTATATGAGCAGCATGATTGTACAGGATTTATGAAATGCTTCGACTCCCCGTTTTTAATCCATTAAGCGTCAACGTCGCGTTTAACATTTCATTTGCAATTTTTTCTTTACTTCCTTCTTCTTTTTCAAACATTGACTTCTTACTCGTTTTTCGAACATTGTTACGATAAGAGAGAATTTCGAGAATTTCTTTACTGTTTTGTTCTTCGATCGCTGCTCTTACATCAACGTTTTATAATTTTGTGAAATTTCAAGATATCTAAGTTTTCTTATTCGTGATTTGTACAGTAGGTCTCCGTGGTATCCAGTAATAATTATTATATTTAGATACGTTTTCGAATAGGTATTGACACGTCTACGAGCTCGTACAATTTTTATTTCACTGTTTGGCTTAACGAATTGCGTGACTTCTTTGTGCAACTCCCCGTTCACAGTACGATGTGTGCGATGGTAGTGTTTGGTTTGAAATTAAGTTTAATTAATGGTCGTCAGATGGGAATGGAACGTAAGTACACGACACGTAACATGCAAGTTGGAAAATTTGGAACCAAGTGAGATCGATTAAGTAAGGTCCGAACGAGGCATTATTGATTTAGCAATTTTCTAGGAGAAATCGTAGTAATTTACGTGCAGACGCTACTTTTAAAAGACATACAGATATTTGCAATTCTAACTTTGATAATTTGATGTTTCAAACACTTCGTATCGTCGTTGTATTCGTAAAATCTTGCACCAACGGCGTAAACAAAATTAATTATACGCTTCTTTTAAGAAATTTAATCAAAAAATTCATTTACATATTCTAAAGCATGTATGAAAATAGGGAAAGTCAAGAAATATCGTGTTCCAAAAGTTCGCTAAAGTAATTATACCAATCTGAAAGAGATGGCTAATTTAGAAGTACACAAATTAATCTTGCCACAAAATTGTTCGAAATTACGCTTACCCGACTACATTGCCAAAGAATATACGGAGATCGAATCACACTTTTGCGTGCGTCGAAATGTACGGCGAATTCAGCACCGTATGCAATTAAGGAAGCCATAATTAGAATGATATCTCTGCAGGGAGTAACAATTTCCGAAAAGATAACGGCTCGAAGACAGAAAAATCGAGCTCGTATCATTTTAGATGCGATATACACGAGACTCGTTAAAAAAGATTGTGCAACCTTCTTTAATCCTTGATTCTCGTCCTTTTGCTGTTCGTATTAAACATCATTTTACAAGCCGAGCGTACAGTTTGAACAATCGAGCTTTGCCAATCAGCTGCGCAATTGAATGGAGAAAGACGATTGGTGTTAAAGAAGGATCAAAGAGGAAAGAAGGATCGTCGTACTGTTAATATCCTTCAATCTTCAGGATTAACCGGCAACAGCCTTGAGCGATTAGAGAAGCACAGTGTAATCAGGATAACGGAATTTACTGCAACGTCGTAACTGTGAGCGGTTGAAGATTATTTTACACTATAAGAAGGACTATAAGAATAAATTGCACTCCCTCTACCACTCTCTTTTATTGTTGATCAGGTGATTATAGAATAATACGTAGCAAATACTTCAAGTATAATAAATCTAGTATTATAGTCAAATAATAATTCTATTATAGCGATTTATGCGTATGTTCATGCCGACACGAAGAATTTACTTTACGATTATGAATTTTATTTATGGAGTTTCTTCCGTGGCCACTTTATTTCTCCTTTTTCTCCTGTAATCCCTCCACAAGTATATTAGATTTCGTATCATTTAGCAGCACTTTCGTATAGTTATAAAAATTTGATATTATGAAAATGAAGTGTAAAAGCTGATAAAAAAAACGCTTTATTGAAAAATAGGGCTATGTGCAAATACGTTTTGTAACCACTGAATGTAGAGGGTGCAAACTCTTAAAAAAGTCCATTCGAGAAGTGTGTATGTGTTTGTGTAATCAAATATAGAAAAAAGAAACGGTAATAGCAAGAAGAATAAAGAAAACAGGCTTTCTCGTATTTTTGAAAACCTTTCGATTTAATAACAAAATAATAATAAAATATAATTACTAACGAAGTTAACATACTTGATCCCTTTATACGAAGGATAACGAATGTACAGTTGAGATAGCTGTAGATAGCTATAAAAGTTGATGTCAATTTGTGACAAATTGGTTCAACAGGCATTGGCTTTCTCCATATCCAAACTGGTTTATCACGTAACCAGCAAAAATGGGTTCGTGGAACTGTACACGAAGCCAGATAATATCGCAAAGTTCCACCAACCATGGTTCGAACTTCGCGAGCTGATGGTGGCTGGTTTTTTGTCGAATCATCTCCGGACATCGAAAGCTGTTTCGCTCGTTTCCGTACGCGTCTGCAACAATGTTGCACATCGAAGACGCCAATGAGTCGGCGAATTTTGGACAAAAGAGGGTAGAACCAATCTAAGAAATCTGAAATGAAGCGGAGAGAGAGAACTCTGTGTGCGGATAAACCGGCTACGATCGTTGAACGAGCTTATCGTCGAGCAAAAAATCAAAGTGAAATGTTTCATTAATTTCACGCGCGCGTACTCGCAACACGAAGTTTGAAGGCTGATGGAAGGTCGATCTTCGTTCTTCTTGTTGCGATCTCGAGCTTGAGCATCATTATTGAGCTGTACCTATCGTTTTATACATTCGCGATAATCGAGGTTCACGAACAAGGTCGTCGGGTTGTTCGTGTAATCTATTCATCGCATAACTGTGAAATAAACTACGTCAAATCATAAATTAATTTAAATTGGAAAGCCTGCGTTAATGTAGCAACAAAGTTGAATGATACAGATCCAAATATAAAGAGAATAGAATCAAAGGAATATTGTCTACGATTGAAAAATGTTACTTTTTTTTCTCTTACTGCAACACTAGAATTCTACAATTAAGTGAATTAACAGTATTGATCGAAGGTGCTGCTGCAATAAGAAAACACTTTTCAGTAGTACGAGTAAATCAACAAAAGTCAAGTAAATATCGTTGGAAACCAAATCGCCTTTCCAAACGTGCTAAAGATTCATAGTCAACTAATATTTGTAATAAAAAAATTTTGCAATTTTGAAAATGGGAACACGTGCCACGATCTTGATATTACTTTTGGTAGAGATAAGCTGCGACTTTCTATCGTAACGACGACCTGGCTATAACACGACTCATCTGTCTTGCCACACGCGGCACCAAAACCGACACGAAAAAAATCATTTAGTGATTACACCTGCGTTCGATGGTGTTGGTTTGCACCTGGAATTCGGTGGCCCAGTTCGGTGAGGGGAATCCGGGCCACCTATCTGCTTCGCTTTTCCACGATGACATCGCTTCGAGTTCCAAACGCAGGAAGTAAAAGTAAGCGTCGTACAATCCAGGTGAAACTTTTCGTAGTCGTGATGATGGGCAAGAGGCAAGCGAAAAAGACAGGGAAGGCCAGCTTTTCTGTTGTGTGTTATTCGTGCAAAAGGCCGAGGGTTCCAGCTCCTATAGAGTTTCGACTAATCCAGCTGGCGAAAGAAGAAAAGAGATCACCGGATATCCCTCTTGTTCCTCTTCCTTTTCTTCTCTTCACTGAGTAAACTCGCCACCCTGTTCCTTCTTCCATTTGCGCGCAGCTATCTTCTTTTGCCTTTTTTCATCTTGTCTGCATTTTTCACGTGGCCTTCCACGAAAATCCTGCCGACAAGTATGATTAATCCATCCAAATTCAGAGTACTTCGGACTGGTTGTCGGATTTTAGGAAAACCCAGAGAAAGATTCGGTCCCAGCGGACTTGAAAAATGCGTGTCGTTCCAGGTATAGCCGTATCATCGATGCGTTTGGCTTAACTGGATGATTTTGTGACGTATCGCGGTCGTAATGGCGGAAAAACCCGACCTGAGAAAATGTTGTGGGATGGTTAAGAAGTTCGGAGATTATTTTTTCAGGTGGTTTCGAAATAATAATATTTCTTTGGCTTTTTTTTTTGTACTTTAGGGTTACTCCGTTTTCTTCTCTAATTTTTCATTTTGTTTATGATTATTCTTTACCTTTGTTAGAGTCATACTCGAAGGAAATAGTATAACATAGACGTATTACCTACTTGGTAAAATATCGTTGGTTAGAATGTTCCATAATGTATGCAATGTTCAATTCACCCTTAGCAAAAGCCACGTGTGTATGATTGATGACCCTATCAAACTTGCTGGAAAATGATCCTGCTTGATCTTACTTTGAATAGTTTTTCCATAGAGAACCAAAGCCTTTCCTTCCATTTTAATGTGTAAGATGTGATTTTTCAAATTTCAAACCTTAGATCTCATGCTTTGACAACATACTTTAAGTTTGTGCATACATGTCGCTGCTTGACATTGATAGTGGCGCGAAAATGTACAGCTTTGAAAATGCTAAATAATTGCCCCCTGACGGGAAACTGATAGAACTATAAATACGTAGTTTTACGCGATAAGAATAGAAACATAGGCCTTGTATGCAATAAAAGTAAATTTGAAATCTTTTTACTTGTGCCACTATTATCGCCAAGCCACGATATGTTGTTATTAGCGTTACTCTTAATTAAACAGCAAAGTGTACAGTATAATATTTTTATCGGAAACTAAACGAAAAATATTAAAAACACAGTTTCTTACTTCGTCACTTCCGATTCCTCCGCTTCCTGTACTGTGACAAAAAAACGGTGGAACCCTACCCTCGATTATTTACACAGCATTCGCGGTCACTTGTTCGCCAACTGTTCTGGACCTGTTTACTCGACGTGTATGGAACGTTTATCGTCACGTGTTGCGAGAAAGTTGGTTGCAAAACAGAGCGTAAGAAAAAAGAGAAATAAAGCCGAATGAAAGGAAATAAAACATGGACGTAACACGTGCGAACGAATATTCATACAAAGTACAGTGTGAAATATAACTTTTGCAAATTGATCCATAAAGGCTGAATCAAAAAAGAAGACAAAATTTGTCCCTCTTTACGTTTCCTTTTTACCATAATTGCTGGTAATTTGTACTCAGAATTGAAGTGAGTATTAATGTTTGACTTTTTATCGTACGGAGGTTGCCTGACAGCTAACAATAAGAAATTACATATACAGGGTGTCCCGTAATAGCAGGGATCCACCTCGGTGGTGTATTTTGCATGCGAAAACAAAGGAAAAAAGTTTATACAAACACATACCCTATTTCATCTTGTTTTCGAGTCATAGCGAGTTTCTTTTCCAACAAACTGTATCTGCGCACGCCTTCACAAGAGCTGTCCAACATGACCTCCTTGCATCGGAGCACAAGCCTGCAGACGTTTTACCACTGACTGCCTTAACCTTTCCATTTCTCCAGATAGTGTTCTGATTTTCTAAATATACTGTACAATTTTGGACTTATAATTTCCGCATAAATCCATAGAAATCCGCAGTCTACTCATAAAAAATTCGAATTCCTCGATTTCCCTCGAGGACTATAACTCAGCTTCTACGGACTCGCTTGTCCAATCGTTCGTTACTCGCAATAGAATCGTTAATAACAATAAAAAGCTACATATAAACGTCACGAGAAGATTCCAAGTCAGCGAAGAAGAATAGAAATTACATGGTGAAACGACGAGTTGCTTCGTTTAATAAACTACCCCCGATACAGCAGGAGCGTGCTGCTCCACGTCGATAGGATTCGTCACGAGGATCCTATTCCCTTGGCGGATCGATGAATATTTATCTTCCGTATGGAAGCGACAGATACGTTCTCCCTTCTTTTCGTCCCCCTTCCTTCTTCCTCTTCGATATTCATTGGACGTTTGCGCCACAAGGTAGAAGAACCTCTACAAACCATGGCCCATTAGGACGAGAAGGAATGGGTTAAAGGCTCTCTCGGTTCCTTCGGTATATAAAGGAAGATCGCGAAATTCGCAGCTGTCGCTCTCTCAGCACCTGCCTCTCCTGCGATCGATCTTCTCTCTTTCTGGACGGTGTGGTACGCGCGTGTGTGTGCAGGTTTGTCCGTGTTACACGCGTGTATTGGTGCGTAAGATTTTACGTGTTGTTTACCTGCAGGCTGGTCCTGGCTACACGCGTATACGGATACGATTTACCGACACGTCGTAGGAAGTTGCTCGTAGGAAGGGGTTAAAGAGAGAAAGAGGGAGGAAACTGGGTACATATGGCGATGACGGGGGTAGGAGAGGATACATGTGTCTGATCTATAGCGTATTAAGGGTCCTTTTTTCTTCGATGCCACGTTGTTAAGTAATACGAGCTACTTTTTGATACTTAGCGACGCTCCTGAGACTTCTAAGGTGTGTGAGAAATTGCCAGAAAGCGGCCTTCTTCCAAAGTACCGCGCGGTTCAGTTACTTTTCTCTTTATATTCTATTATTATTGTTTCTTCCGTTATTATTTGTTTGTTATTTTAACTCTGTTCTTCTCTTTGGGCCTATAGAGGTTGCAAATAGGCTCGTTAAAATTCAATGAATATCTGCGAAGTAACAGTCGTACATTAAGAGGAACAAGTTTGACAGAACGTAAAGATCGGAAGTTTCGACTGACCGCTTGTGACAATGGGGTGGAACCACTTCCATGGCATCAGAGATTCTATTTATATTCTTGCGCCGATCTCTCTTGTCTCCCTTCTTTCATTATACAGATACGTGACGCACATAATACTCGTCTATCATTACCAAAATCGACTATAAAAGGTGTGCACAAAACACATTTATAGAAAACTATTGCAACTACATAATAAATTTACGGATAACTATTTTCTAACTATTCTTATTTTCATATCAGCTATTGCGTATTAGAGTGTTCGGCTATTAGAGTAATATTCTTTTAATTTCCATACCTCTTTAACCAATTTTCGAACTTTGAACGTCGTTAATGTATTTTACTTGAGAGACACCCGTTACGTGGTACGAGCAACCCTCCAAATGCCATTTACACGAGTCTCGAGACTTTACAACTGTCGTTTGCCTTTGTACGCGATATTGGATCGATTTGCATTTACATTTAAATTCATCAAGCCATCGAAAGTTAAGCGAACGAATGAAAGATGAATAGCCTGATGGAGAATGCGAAATGTTACGCCAGTAGGACAAAGCCACGCTTAAAAGTCGCCGATACTTCAAGTTCCGACTGCGTTTTCTACTCACACCATCTTGTTATGATTCACGATGCATTGTTGCGGGATGCTTTGAAGCGATCTATACCTCAGAAAACTGAAAGAAAGTTTTCGTTGCAATGAAATGTTTCGCATTGCAGTCGGATTCCAAGAGTTTTCGACTCGATTTCACGAAAACTGAATTACGACGTAGAACTTTAACGACAGTTATATCAAACAATTTTCACGTCGACTTTTAATTCATGATTTATATCGTGGATTAATAACATTTTCTTTTAAAACCTACGGTCATCTGCACTGTAAGAAGTAGGATTTTATCTTTGAGAGTCTAAAGCGTAAGAAGTACAATTCTATCTTCGTAACTCCACTTTTAAACGAAACGAAGATAGAGATATTCCTATTTCCGATTTAATCGCTTAACCTTTGCACGAGGATTTATATCAGTGAGCGCTCGCGTCCCAAATGTAACTGTGTCAAAATCTTTAACGCAACTATACATAAATCCATTTATATATCTTGTAACGTCAAAGGCATCAAATGGCGTCCATATCGAGTTCTTTCTGACTTTTAGCCTACTCAGCTATGTACGACCACGAATGAAAAATATTTCTCTTTAGTTAGCGAACGCATATTTTATGTAAAACTATTTTTCCAGTTAGCAATTTATACTAAAAAGTCACAGAAAAATAAATTATAGGACACTTCGTTTAGATACTTTCTTTACTTTTCTAGTAAGCAACATTATCCGCTTAATCTTCCATCGCTATCGTCCGATTGTTGATATTTGACATAACTTTCGTTTACTTAAAATTCTACTCTATATTTTCACCGATGAAGGCTATTAATTAGAAAACCTAAACCAACAATAAATGATCATCCACTACCTATTATACAATCGAAAGTTAGCTCTACAACGCCAGAAATACGACAAGAAGAAGATCCCAGGAGTATACAAAATGGCGAAGAGAGTATAAGAGGAAAAACACTTTCGCGGTAAAGCGTCCAATGCGTATCATCGCCCGGACGCATAAAAATAACGGAATGCGATGAATATTCCGCGCGATATCGCTGATAGACGCCAATACCGTTGCAAGTATGTATACACGGGCGTCGAAGCCGAAGAAAAAGCAGCGCGTAAGTACTTACAGGCGCACGCGCGCCACGTCGATGGAAGGGGACGTCGTTCACCTTTTTTCCTTTTCTGCTGGTCACGTGAATCGGCCTTAAGAAGCGAAGTAAGGTGGCGGAGCCATCTGCCCTCGGATTGCGAGGCCAGGAGGGTAGAGGGAGGGACGAATAAAAATCAGGCCCGAAAGCATTACCCAGCTGGCACGCGTCTACCTCGCAGCCATTATCTTTAAACAGGATCACATCGCGAGGACTCCACGGGAGGATTTCTTCTTCTTTCTCCACCTTCCCGGCCCCCTCTACGGAGAGTGTCTTTTCTCCTTCGTCCTACCTCTCCTTTTCCTCTCTCTCTTCTTCTCTTCTCTCTCTTCTCTTTCATCCATCGAAGCTCGTGCTCGTTTTGTTGTCCAGAAGCACCTGCTGCCACCACCATACCGGTGTTTTCATCCTGAAAGCCCTTCGACAAGATAAATATTCCTCGTCCCACCGAGGATTGGCTCGGATCTCTGCCTAGGAGATCGCTTTCGGCGGGTTCGATTTCGAAAATTACTGGGATTATGAGACATCGACGACAAAGTTGCGGCGACTCGACGTATCCTTCGATGTGAGTAGCGGAAGTTGAATAGGTCAACAAACGAGAAAGTCCAGCGTTAAGGGGTTGAGAATCATGCGAGGATCATTGGGGTGCTTTTTTCAGATGTATTTAAATCTGGCCAGCTTTCTCCAAAGTTACACTTTTGTGAACGACGGTGACGAGGTAATGTTTGACGCATAATATACAATTTTATTTTTATTTCATTTAGAAGATTAGTGTTATATGTGTATGATCAGTTTTATATGATATATATGTTGGGTTAACATTAGGTTTAGGGGCGTCTAATGAATATTCACTCGAATTGAACATCGTTGTTGTGCAATATAAACCATGTCGATGACAACGGACTTAGGTTTCGATAATGAATCCATGATCAATGTGAGGACGAATATGATTTCTTTCACAGGCTAAGTAATACTGAACTTTCTCATTCACGATGTCGGTGTCATTTGAACGGTACACAGTACGAGTAGAACGTATCTGACTGAATCCTAGTCCTAGTGGAGTTGCCCTTATATACTCCTCTCTGTACCTGTTTGTACCTCCCTGTACCCCTCGGGTCAGTCTTTGTTTTCAAGGAGAGATATTTAATTACTCTGTGTCTCTGTCAGGTACATGTCCCTCCCGTGACCGTGGCTACGTTCAGCGACTCGTTATGTCGTTTCGAGCCCATGCCCATTGTCATAATTCTCGGGTACCCATAATCATAAACAACTATTTCTAGGTTTTATTATCTAGGTACAACTGTAATAAAAAGTCTAGACTAAAGTATTGGGGTCCTTCACAAACATTCCAAATGATGGGCCCGATGCCCATTCATCCGCGACATATATATATGAATCTTGTAAAAAGAATCTTGCATTTATCATTTGGATGAGAAAATATTGTAATTATGAATATTATGGGAAATATATTTTATATTTTATATTTGTGATTGTTATATTGCAGCTTTATTACGAAACAAAGGCTATGAAACTAGGATTATTATAAAATTACGAAAAAACAAAGAAACTTATACCATAAAAATATCGTATCAAAAAATATCGTATAAAAAATTTTAATCACTGCAAAACTACCGACGTTACATTAAACGTGTCATGGTCTCTTCGCCTAATAATAAGTTCTCCGGTTCCTATAATAAAAAGAATTACCCATATTCCATCTCAGTCTGTGGTATATGAAATGAAAGTTTAAAGGGTCAAATCGATCGCTGGCGAATTGGGTTACCGCGAGGTTAGAGGCGTTTAAAAATCGTGTCTTTTAATTTTCGGGATAGTAACATCGGTGTACGCACGAGCTCCGTTTTCTCTTAATCTCTTTTTTTCTCTATGTTCGCAGGTACGAAATTGTTCGAGTTTTTTTGTGCTCGTTGCTCGTGATTCTGGACAGCTGAGTAACGGGGAGAGAAGAAGCAGATCGGGAAGAAGAAACAGATGTTAAGTGTAAACGCTTGCGCTAATTTCAACGGCAAATACATAGACGATTGGACTTCCTCGCTATAGACTCGCTGCTTGATTACTGTGTAGTTGAAAATGGCCCGTCTAATTGAAACTGAATAGACGAAGCGGGAGAAACGGAGGTAGAACGTCGAGAGGAAATGTTTAACAGTTGAATCTTTTTTCCGCGTTCTAAGTAAGTAGCTTGTGTTAATATATGGATTGCGTTACGATTTTCGTACGAAGGAATAATTATATTAGTCTTAGATTTTCCCTTAGACAGTAAATAGAACCAGCTTCTAAGTAAGTAGCTTGTGTTAATATATGGATTGCGTTACGATTTTCGTACGAAGGAATAATTATATTAGTCTTAGATTTTCCCTTAGACAGTAAATAGAACCAGCTTTTGTGCTACATTTAGTATTTGAACGGCCCACTTTTTATAATCTTTGATTTTCATTGATACTAGGATAGTATATATGAAATAGTTCCCTCAAATAAAACTTTTATTATATGCAGCCTTTTTATAGGGTCAAATTAATATTCTAATTAATATCAAAAGAAGTTTTCTTGGGGGAAAAGATAAATTCCATAATAAATGTCAGAGCTTTAGAATAATGTACTTTAATTATTTACATAGTTCAAGTTACGTATCAAGAAAAGAGATGAAATCGTAGTTTGTCATTATGCTAAAAATCATTAATTCTGGCAATTACATCATTTTGTCTTCTCACTTATCTAATCTGCTTTTATATGTGTAACTCTGCAAATCATTAGTCTGCTGTTTTTCGTGAATCACTAGAATGTTCTGATAATTTCAATCCCGCGGTTATATTTCATACTATTACCCAACATAGCACTGTGTTCTGTATTTTAGAATCTGTTTTAACACCAAATCGCATCGATAGGTCTCGTTTCATGTTGCAAACACCGAATTAGCATAGCATTCGAAAATGTACAAAGTATCCTGTAAAATGTAAAGTACTCCTAGTAACATTTAGCCAATGAAACGAAGTTAGGTTTCATAGCTTCGTTCTTTGTCGTGAAAATATAAATTTGCATAAATATCCTCAGTTCGCGTGTAAAATTACAATCATTGTTCCTGAAGCGGTCAACGGTGCAGAAACCCCATATGTATCCTCAAATAGAAGTACACAGTCTTAGAAACGTGTGATTGTTTAACAGCGTATTAAATTTTAAGCCTGCTTCCTTTAATTACATTAACCCCAATTGGATATTTAAATGAATCAAACTGACATATGCTTCAACTATTTAACTTTTCACAACACGACAAGAAATCATAACCGCGATATAGCCGCGTCGTCGCATCCGGATTCCTAGATTAATAATAACCGAACGTAAACCGGGTGGAATCGGCAAAAAGCAAGGCAGACTTGGAACAGAAGAGACGGTACTTACGTTTCAACCTTAACTCGACCGGTTTGCTAGCCGGTATCCCGTAGCAAACAAATCGAGTTGAAGAGCGCGCAGGGCTGGCCAGCATGGCGCGCAAAATGAATTATTCGAGGCACAAAACGCGACACGGTGTTCGTGAGAAGAGAAACACGGATCCGAGACATTAAACGGCAGGGAAGAAAAGCGGGAAGAAACGGCAAATAGGTCGATCTGCATCGCGCCAAGGAAAAACAAAGAGAAGGAAAGAACAAAAGAAAGAGAAAAAAAAACAAGAAGAACCAAGAGACAGAAAGAAAAAGGAAGAAAGAGAAAGAGAATTTAACATGCGTTTTCCCATGCTTCCTCGAGCGTGCCCGACGTGTAACAACGAAACTCTAATTGGAATATCGTTAACCTTGCTCGGTAGCAGCGGCTGGTTCACAGAGACCGGCGACGTAACAAAGAAAAATTTTTGAAGACGCTAGGTGAACGTTTTCGAATTCAAGCCCTTTGTTGCGCGACCGTGGAATGTAATCCTTTTCTTTTTCTTGGCCTAAATCCTTCCTAATGATCTTGCGGCCGGCCCAAAAGGAAACTGTTTGCCCGTGCCGCTAATGACCGGGTCAGGCCATTTTTTTTTTCTTTTTTTTTCTTTCTGCGCGCGAGCAAGGACCTCTTCGCTCGTCTCGAAAATCGGCCGACTTCGCAGAAGAACAGGCTCGTGCGATCTGCAATTAACCGGCAGGCATTTCTCCGTGGCAGGTGAGCTTGAAACCAGCAGGGGAAAGAAGTACAACTTGGACTGTCTCGGATGCCACGATGCGCAGATGACGCATGGAAATCGCGTGTCGCGACCGACAATTCGATATTCTCTTTCTGCTGCGTTCCGCAATTGCGTAAACCGACTTTGCAATTATGTGGCACGACGAATCGCAATACACCAGGTTTATCTGTCGACTCGTTTTGTGATTGTACTCTTTCTGAGCCCACTAGCTTCTCTTTCTATGCATACCAACGATACTGAATGGAAATGGTTGTTTAGTAGCTTGATTTAGGTGTTTGTATCCTTTTTGTAGATTAAGAGTGTGTGGATGGTGAGACAGAGGAGTCGACGGGGTTGAGAGAGAATGGTGATGTTGATTGATTGGTGCTTAATAGGGTTTGGAAAGTGATGTGTAAATTATAGAGACGAGAGGTGGTTATATTGTGATATATATGTCGTCAGTTTGATGGGAGAAAGACGAACAAAACGATAATATTTTATATAACAATCGCGGTCTTAAGGATGCTGGAAGGAACGGTTTAGATTTCTTATTTGAATACATTCTCATAAGAAAACGCATGAAATCATTGTTATCCTAACAATATAAAATTCAGATAAACTCCATGGACATTTCAAGAGGAAGAAAATTTTTATTCTCGTACCGAACCACTCTTATTTGATACATTGTCTTAATGATATCGAGCGTTTTATCTACTTGATTACTTTATAATTACGGGTCCGACGGTTCCATATCATTAGTGTCCATTTTTTTCACCTTGCCATGTCGGATTCGCGTTAATTTGGCAAACAGAAAAAAAATATTTTTCACTCGGAACATTATTTTAGTTGTACTGTATCTGCAACTCTTGAGCCGCGTACCTCGGAAATTCCAGGAAACGAGAAAAGGACGAAGGTCGTAAATTTAAGCAACCGAACAGCTGGAATACGAATGCACGCACTATTCGTGACTTGTTGGTGCGTCTGTGTTGCCTTGGTATCCACGAACCCACCAGGCCCAAGAAAAGAGGGACACGAAAAATCTGGAGAGCAGGCAACATCTTGTCCGATCGCAGTCGAAAAGAATTCTTTCTCTCGATTTACGGTCGGTGATGCCCAGTTTCTTTATTAAATTAGCTACTTTCTAACCTGTTAATCGTAGAAATTAACTCGTCACTCGAATTCCTAAACTTTTAGATGACAATTTTTTTATTTGCATTTACATCTCTTATTTTTTATTTTGTCGTAATCAGTTTTGTGTATTTATATTTTTAAGAATTAAAATCGACTTACCTGGAATTAATTTGTCTTAATCAACTGTTAATTCTGTAATTGTGGAAGTGTTTGGTCAAAGAATAACATTTGGTTAAATAAATAACAAAAGGGTTGGATGAACGTAAAGTTATTACTCGTTACCAATAGGGAAAAGAGAGTTTTAAAATAAGAAAATATTTAATAAAATAAAATATATACACAAGCAAAAACTGAAAAGTTCTATCGTATTACGATACGATACTTGGTGTTATAAATAGCTTTATCGTGTAACTTAATGAGTGGATGCAGCAACTACGAAATAATGAATTAATATTTTATCAATGTCCATAATTTATTCTAAACGGAAACGTTTGATATTTTATAGTAATTTTCATTTATTAAAATACAATTTTTAATACGCCAAGGTAATTTTCATACCTAAGTATTACATAAATACTTTCTAAAGAATTTACAGGTATCATCTAGAAGATAACCTTAATTAATTGCTTTCTCTTTTACGATACATAAATTTATGTGTAATAACGTTAAGATAAACGAATAATTGTCACGTGACATTTATCTACTACTTCGATATTATAACATCAGAAAAATTGCTTTTTCTTTAGCAACATTACCAGAGTATAACATGTTTCTAAATAACGTTAATTCTTCATTATAATTATATTTCTTTTATGCTACATACAAATATAATAATCATTTAAACATTGTTATAATATACGATATGAATGTGATCTTTTTTAGTAATCAAAAACTGATAAAATTTTATGTACTTTACAGTCTAAACAATGTTACAAAAATGTAATTCATATTATTTCATCATGTCACAGTGCCACGCCATTACTTAAAATTCTCAATGAGAGAATTGATTGTAATGTGCATGGAAATAAAAAACAAAAGAAATATTATTTCATAGTGGTACGAATACAAAAATCTCTGTTCTTCGTCGTAATGAATCTGCATCCCTTAATCCTTCATCTTACTCTGGTAACTCTACTAATAATAAGTTGTATTTTGCATCTCACTCAAATTAGAACAGGAAACTTACATAACATTTATTTCACTTATTTAACGACATTTTTAGGTAATCTTGATTTAAACACTGATACTTCTCAGCGACCTTGCAAAAAGATTGCGGCTCTGTGTAAGTTTATTAAGTGAAAAATCAGTTTGGGCATAACTTCAATTTATCCTGAGACAGCTGAACAAGACTTTCTGTCAGAATTGAGACAGGCATAAATACTACAAGTGAAAGATATTCGAAAACAATCATTTCGATAAATTGCCGCAACAAAATTGCATCGTTAAAGACGAAAGCATTATCGAATAACCTGTTACCGTACCAAGTCGTGCAGCTGCTTCTGATTTCGTTCAACACGTTTTTCCCGAAGTTAACGAAATGTTGTACGCCTTCAATTAGTATAAACAATGATGTAGCAAACATATAATTTATATAGTTATATTTTTGTGATAATTATATATTATTCTAAAATCAAGCAATAATACTCGCAAATAATTAAGATTAGTTTCAATTTAACTCTTTGACATACGGTTAAATCAGAAGAAATTTTCCATATAATCCGTCTCAACAAATACAATAAAATTTTCTATATAAGATAGGAATCTGCTATGCAAATGTTCCGTACGAAAAAATTTCCAATTTACGTAAGAGCTTTTCGAAATTAAATTTCTGTAAATTTACTTAAACAACCGTTTAGAAAGAAGAAAGGTTTAAAGTAATTCCAACTTTTTAATTAAAGATATTCTCACTTTTCATTTGAGATCGCAATCGTCTGAGAAGAAACTAGTCGTAACATCTCTTCTTTGCTTTATGAACGACGCGTTCTCACGTGAAATGATGACTAGAAAGAACCACGTGGTGGCCTTGCCAATGATTTCGCGCCTCGAATTGCCTTCATTGTCTGCTTCGTAATTTCCACGTGCTGTGTTCATTCATTCTGACGATTCTCGCTTCTCTAATTATCCGCGCGTATTAGCGAGTTGGTCGTAACACGCGGAAGGTGTAATTTCCGACACGTATTTCCAGCGGAAGCGCGGCTCGGAATTATAAGTAGCGTCGAGCTGTCAAGATAATCGATTGATCCCCGTTTCCATTATCTTTCCACGATTTTCAGTTCCGTTCGATTTCTAGTTGCCGAACCAATGAATCGTGTTTTCCATTCTCGACGAGAGTTCGACATTGATACTTCCTTCGTTGGCATAAACAAATCCCATACGAAGATTAACTTCACGAGTATGTACATTTTTTCTTATTTTATTTGGATGTATATTACAATCAATTCTCGTTGAGAATTTTAAGTAAGTGAGTATGTACATTGAAATAAATTTTCTAATTTTTAAAATACGAACAACATGCTCTGTTCGGTAAGATTCTAAGAAGAGGAATGAAAATAAACATATATATATTAAATAATTGTGTCAAACAAGATGTGCTTAATTTAGCATAAAAATCTTCGTTAATGTTCCTTCAGGTCGATTTTTTATTTTTTTCTTGAATCAGATTTTGTTATTATTTAATTTGTACTTACAATTTATTCAGCTGGACATTCCGTAAATTTTTCTAGCTTCATTGCTAAGTAACATATGGATGGCTACCCCCAGCGGAATACCATCTTCCAGGTTGACTATTTTATTTCTTCAGTGAGGTCAGTGGGATGTTTTCTTTTTTAGTCTTCTTTCTATGAGACTTTTGCTGGCTTCAGAAGCCAGCCGATTTCACTTGAATCAGATAAAATTCTCAATGAGAATTGATTGTAAAATACATCCAAATAAAATAAAGAAAAAATTTTTTTAACTCAATCATGGAATATTTTATTCCTACAATGTATTGCGTTACAATTATACTTATCGCATCATGTTGTTTCATAAAAAGGATCCTACCATACAACATAGGAAAGAATGTGTAATATCACCTGGTAAACAAAAGAAAAAAAGAAACGCTATTTCACGAGAGTTAATAACAGTGAAACAAACGATTAACCATAGGAAACTAACTATTAGACAAATTCTTTAATCAATCGATTCACAAATTCTCATCGATAAACTCTACGATTATGATGTGTACAGTTTGAAAGTATAATTAAAGCCGGCAACAACGTAATTTACATTCTACAGATAGTATCGTACAGTTGGTTCCCTGTCAGCTTTACTATTTTCTTGGACGTGTGACTGATCGCGGTCTATCATGGAACGGTAAAATTAGTAACTGAACTTTGCTTTTCGATATGCATACAGAGACCTCTTTATAATCGTGTTACTTTGCAATCGTAAGCAGACAAGCCGTGAATTTTTCCACGGTACGACATGTGTTCATGACGTGTTCTCAAGAAAGACGATACCTCTACCTATCGTGTGTTTGGTTTGTAAGAAAAAAAAAGAAGTCCTTTGACACTCTATAGTCGGTCATCCGGTTAGATAGCCATTATCTCGTGCAACTTACAACGTGTACGTTCGCACCATGTTGTAGAAAAATCGATACCTTGCAGACATTTGGTAGTATAAAGTACAGTGGGTTAGGTTAGGATAGAAAGTAAACTGGTATGTGATTGGTCTACAAACCTCGTTCGTATCGCTCGTTCTTTTTAATTTACACTAAAATATTTGCAGTAATAGATACAAAAAAATCTAATAGATAGGTAATAAGTGAAAAATACTATGATTCTTATAAATATAATCCTGTTTGATAAAAAATATAGAGGATAAACCGAAGGAATTTGTTATCCGAAATAACTTGTTACCTATCGGTTGTATGTAAGAAAATGTCTTTGCACATCAGGTGTACAGCAATCGTTTGCATAAAAGCAAAAATGGATTACAGAAACTTTAAGTCTCAAATTATAATAACTTAGGAAAGTAGCGAAGTAAATATCGGTTAATTATATACAGCCTGCTCGCTATTTGATGTATATTAAAATTTATTTTATCGAATATCTTATTTTAATTTGCCACCCCTCGGAAGTTTCACCCCAATAGAGAAACAGGTGCGCTAATTAGCGATTACCCAAAGACCAACTTATCCTCAGCTTATCCAAGTGATCGATGTTCTACCATGTTTGCGTATCCAATTTATAAAATATAGGTCAGAATATACATACTTTCTAATAATTAAAGGTATATTTCATTAAAACGACTGGAAATGTGAAATGTCTTCTGAGATCCGATAAGACAAACAAGTTTGAATTTCCGAAATTCATTATCGCAAAACTATCACAAACCAATTAAATTAAATTAGCAAATTAATCTATCACTATTCAGATCATATCTTTAATATCAAAAATTAGATCTACGAAGATAGGATACAAAAGAAAAATCTTTGCTCTTAAAAGAAAAATTAATCGATCGAATTTCCATTACTCCAATAATTCAACTTGGGACGATTACTGGAAATCGGTCGACAAATTTCACAACCCATAAATGCTCTGCTTCGAATGGACGCTCGTAAACGTCATGGCGTGCAAAGTATGATTCGAAAACGCTGAAAAAATTGACCAAGAACAAACCATCCCGAATGCAATAACGATTCGATAAACGGAAAACTGACCGCCCATTTTCACTACATAGAGAAGTTGCTGTTACATTATTCAACAGTTATTTTTCCTCCTGGAATTCTGACAAAAGCGACACGCTCAAGTGGCTATTGTTATTCGACCAGGAATAGAAAGAGAAAGAGAAAAGACGTTTTTCGTCCACCTCATAAGCTGTACGAAAGTTATACAGATGCTGTCGATTTCGCTTCACATAAGGGTATTTTGCCTGCCCCAGACGAACAAAAGAAAAGGAAAGTTATGGACGAAATACTGGAACGTAACAAAGGCTAGCATTTACTTCGTAAATGTTAATGCTTCCACTAAATTGGTGTCCTAATTTAAATTTATTTTGAATTGCAACTGGGCCCAATGTAATTAGTATTCGGTAACACTGGTTATAACTAGTAGCAAGTTTGAAGAAATTTGAAAGGAAAACTGGTTAGTTAGAAAGCATTTGGCTAAATCTAATAGATTTTCATAATTATACTGAATATGCTTATGCATATAAAATATGTTAAATGTTTTTTTTTTCTTTTAATTTTATGTGGAAGTATTTTACGATCAATTCTCATTGAGAATGTTAAATGTGAGATTATAAGATACGTATACATGTAAAATGTAAAAAGCTTTTATATACATATTTTCAAAAAATCATTGAAATTATTTATAAATCTGTAAAATTCCTACGAAAAATTGAAGATTGGTAGCTCATAAGAACGTAACAGGATGCTCATTTTAGTATAAAATATCCTCAAAATTTAACCCCAATCGTTCCCACTACTGTATACTCTCACACTCCTTATATCTCAAATATTCTAATGCATTATTTATCAGTTTGACACATTTATCCTCACGCACGCTAACCACGATATATCGAATTTTCTACGGCGTGTCCTATTACCAAAAAAAGAGAGGAGAACGCTCTAGATTATCTATAATTTCCCAAAGCTCCGACACTCCATGACTGTTGTATTAACGGAGAAAGGGAGAGAAAGCTGGGGAAAAAAGAAGTTTAACAAAGTTCTTCGTAACCGAAGAACAGATGCCACGACCAGGTCCTCCCCTGGACCCCATGGAACGAAGTAATGCGTGTGTTCTTCCATTAGTCACGGGAATTTCTTTACTCCCGTGGCGTATCAACCCCACGCTTCGATCTCCACGTATCGATAAAACCCACGATGCAAGGTGAACGAATGCGATAAGTCGCGCTTGCTTGACTAACGATCCTGTATTTTTGGGATGATATGTACCGATATTGGCAGTGGAATAATCATGAGAGAGCTCTACGAGAGATAACAAATTGAATTATTATTGCCGCTTGGCCCATGTAAGCGACTATAATGCGAGGTTGTAATTTGCACTTTTTTTCCTCAACAGTTTCCGTTCCATCCCTATAAAAGATTATATGGTTAGATTGTCGTAAATTATGATAAATAGATGCCTTTAAATAACGTTCGTATAATCTTTAATTATTTGGAGGCTATAAGGAAATGTGAGCAATGCGAAGAATATATTATGGATATCGTAATATCTCCTGTTTAATATGTAATTTGTAAAATTAATGGAGTGAAGAAGATTTTGCAGATATTATGTTTTTTAGTTCCAAATTGTAGACTCGAAAGATATTTCGCTACTACAAAGAGTGTATGTGTGATCAAAAATTTTCCAGTTTCCCTTAACATAAAAAATTTCAAGCATTGAAATACTCAATTAGATACTATACTATAATCAAAAGCAAAGTATGACGTAAAGACAAAGTTATTTAAAACCACACGAGCTGTCTATTCCATACTCAACAACAGGTACTCAGAAATGACTAATATTTCGCATATGAATCACTATAAACTTTAATCGAATCTAATTTTTATTCTCCTACTCGTTCTGTCTTCTAAAGTTCCTTACGAAAGATCAAACTATTTTCAAATTAAAAATTACAAATTACACCCATAGTTTCAACTACCATCAATTCCCTCGATTATCAAATCTACCGAAAATACTTAATCCTGAACGCGTAGACCAACCAGAAGTATCCGATTATCGTCAACTTGTCATAGGATCGTTTAATTATCAATCTCTAAATACGCGCACACATGTTTAAACCCAAAACGTCTCCAATAGGTATTTATCGTTATTTACACGACTGTGCTCTTCGGATTGATTCAGGTCGATGCACCCAAAACCACTGGCGATCAAAGATTAAAAATCTCCGGTTCGTCTGTTTTATCTTCCTCTCTTTCCTACCTTTTCCTCTAAACGAAAGAGTTCGAGACGCAATGAATTACGAATCACGACCCTGGCGGAGGCGTGCAACGATCCGCAAATACGAACGACAGCATTTCCCCTTGAATCTCCGCAACTGGTGCAACGTGGCGCAAAGCGTGGCGCAACGTGGTGCAACACCCTCGTGACCGCGACCTGACTCAACTCGAGGCCCCTCGGTCGCGATCGATGTGGTTATTTCGAGACGAGAGAATCGCTGGAAAGATCGTAATAGCCAGCTACGATAAATAATATACGTATCCGGAAGATCACGGGGAGGGCGAGAATGACGCACACCTATCTGTTTCATGATTGCACGATCCTGCGTAAGAAGGAAACTCGAAGAACGGGAACTGCGGGGGAACTAGAGAACTAGGTTGACCGATATGCTTAATTAAAAATAATATTTACCGGGTTAAGGCATAAAGCGACGATTTTTAACCAGTGTTGGCTTAAAGTAGGGGTCACAATCCCATATAGACTCGTGTAACAAAATTATGGGGCAGTGAAAATTTTTGTAATTGCCACATACTAATGACACGAAGAACATCAATCGTCTGCCATTAAAGAATCAAGGAGAATTGATCGAGTTATTGTTCGAAATAGATGTAAAACAGCGACTTTTTAAAAAATCATTTAAATGGATTTTTGATAAGCGATGACAAGTGATAAAATTATAACGATAGACCTATAACTTATAACAAAGAATTGTTTAAAATTAAACTTCTTTGATTTATTATCGATTAATATTTTATTTGCATATTTATTTTATGTACATAACTGGATTTGCGTAAAATTCTGCCGAGTAAAATGGGGTCGCGAATGAAAAAATGTTTAAGAAGCGCTAGCTTAAAGGATTGCCTTTGAAGAGATAGTAGACGATTCTATCTTCATTTAAAGTGTTCTATAAGTAAAACTTTGTTTGATTCTTTCTTTAAGATTTCTTCAGATTTCTATCTTGAATTATCGTTGGCATATGAAAGGAACAGGGAACTTCGATTTAAGTGTATTACTACATCGATAGACCCAATAATAATAAGAGATAGTAGTTTGGGAAATACTTTAAGTTGATATAACAACGCTTATCCGATGTTGAAATCGATATAAATGTTGGCAATCGTCGTTATTATAGTTAACAGATAAAACAAGTATTGTATATACTGGGTTTCAAACCAAGCTTCTATTACTTAATACTGATATTCGTGCATGTATGAAACGCATTAAATAATTGAAAAAAATAAATTTTACAACATTCATATATAATTTATAATATATTTTGATTTCTTTTGAACTAAAGTTATTACGTAAAATAATTAGATCTTTACAGCAATAATTAGAAAACGAGATTACGTAGAACAAAGTAAGAAAGTATATTAAATTAAAGTGAAGTTTATTCAGAAAAGGAAGTCATGAAGCGAATTGACGTAATTCTATCGAGAAGCAATGTTTGGCAACTTAATTTGAACATGGTTCACATTCTACGAGAGAAATTATATGACAATTATTAATCCAATTCGCGCGTATTGTCTAAAATATACATACTAAGTTAGCCTAAAATCAGATTAAATCAAATGTACAACAAGAAGAGGGCGGATCCTTCAAACTCCAAATTCGGGTGGAGTCCATTTCATGGTTACCAACTGCTGCGCCGCGCATGCGATTTCCACTGAATCACAGTCAAACTTTGCGATACCATCAAATACAGTCGTCACAAGTTAATTTCAAGATATCCAGAGAGAAAAGACGATTGTTTCTTAACAATCAATTACAAATATTTTATTTAAACATTTAACACAACAAATATCTCATTCTAAAGTAATTTGGTTCAAAGATATAGGAATATAATTTTTGAATTACTAAAATTTTTAAAGACAGGAATGCTTTCATCAAAATTCAATTTTTGAAATCTTTTTCTTCTGAAAATTTGCAATCTCCAAAATTCTTAAAAGATACCATGAAAAAAAAGTATGTAGAATATTCGTAAAATGCTTGAATACATTAACTCGATAATGTCTACTAAAATTTTAATTTGCAAATAATGTAATAATTCATTTTTCAATTATTCTTGACAAACGTAACTTTTCTCGATGTGCAGTCATATCGCAATTTATTACGAATATATATAGCAACATTCTTATCATAAATTTCTATTATAATTTAACAAATTCCTTCATAACAAAGAAAACTTCTCTCAGAAACTTCTCGAAGAAAAACTATAGCCATCGTCTAAATTCTAGCCTGCTTTTTTACGTTAAATAATTTTTTACTCTATACCTTTTGTGCTTCGTATGTTATTAAAATATTTTATAATTAATTTAAAACTATCACCTAAGTAAAACGATCTTTCTTGCAAATTTTAGGTATGGTATTTATTCGTGTAGAGTTTAGAAAGCAGGCTAAAAGTCGGAAGGCGCAAAGGAAGAAAAGGCAGGGTCGTTTCCCGACGCTTTCGCGCGTCCCATCGCCCGAAAATCTGCGTCGGCTCCTTCGGCGATCTTCGGGGGGTAAATGCGACCTAGCTCAATCCGACGACCTTCGAAGCCAGGGTGGAACGAACGGTCGGCCGTAACGAAAGTTGGGTATGAGGCTTGCGGAACAGAGACGAAGGAGCGGCGTTGCTTCATGGGGAAACATCTCGGGGAATAAAGGTATGGGGACGTCTGTCTCCATGGTGATCCCATCGAGCGGTTCCGAGCGAGCCGAGAGCCGGAGAGCGGGAAAACGCCCTTCGCGTTCCGTTCCCTTGCCTCGTCGTCGACGACAAGAGAGGGTCAAGGAACCTCTTGTGCCGTTTTCCTGATCGGCAAACAGATATACGAACCGCTGGATGAAACCTCCGAGATATTGCACGGTAGACAAAGACATTTTTCAACTCCGTTAATTTTGCCGAAAGATCTACCCCGCGACAGTACTGGGAACTTTCGACAAACGGGTCTTTTTCTTCGTACACGTCTTCGAGCTACTCGAAGAATACGTTTGGCAAGATTCGTCGAGAAACGAAACGAACGAAGGGAAAGTCGAGGAAACGAGGCCTCGTGACGAGTCGTTCATCTCGCCCGGACTGAATTTCACCCTCGGACGTCGCTGCGTCGCGCGCTCAAGATAATTGGAATCGACTAGTTCGAACAGGAAGGGAGATTTCTTTGATGGAAGCTGTATGAGGCAAGGGTGAAAAGTTTGGGATAGAAGGAAATTTTGGATGCTGCCAGTAAAATATTTGTGTAAGGTGGAAAATGTTGATGACAAAATAGAGAATGGAATAACGTGGTCGAACTAATACGGAAACCGAAGCGAATGAAATTCTCAAATCAATTCTCTTAATCAAGGCGGCAAATTAAGATCGTACTATGACTATTCGTAATCGTACTATGACTCAAAACAAATTGACATGCTCAAAGCTGCTCGATTAAAGCGAATTAAATGTCGTACGGCTTCCAACAACGATGGCACAAACTTCGCCGGCTAATCTCCACGTCGTTTTAGCAAATACGAGGCTCGCCGTTCAATCAAATAAATTCAAGGTCCTTAGACGCAATTATTGGCCCTCTTGATTAGACGTGACTCATGTACTCCGCCAAATCTAACTATGCGACCAGCCATCGCTCTCTGAATGGATCTGTGTACTCGTTGCTTCTGTGGATGATTAATTACTATACAGGATGTTCAATGAATGTGCGTGGGAAAGTACTATTCATCGGCACATGTACCGTTTTAACGCATTGAACTTCGACTATTTCGGAAACTGTGGTACAATTTTTCACAATTCAAGAATGCTTGTAGAAAACACTTTAAATTCTAAAATTGAAAAATTTTGTTTTTTATGAGACAATTTTTTACATACAAATGGGAATACTATAGTATAGAATTTAAGTGCAATTTCTCTTCCTAAAAAGCTACCAATAGTACTAGAAGATGGTGGGCTCCGCCTCGATTTAATTGAACATTGAGCTTTTTTGACAACTAAGAGATGGCATGTAAAGGCTTTTCGACAGATACGCTCTCCTTTTTCGCGAATTTGGACTATATCGATGAATAAGTTTTCTGTCCCACTTGCAAAACTTTTTTCTTTGCTTTTAAAGGGTTTTATAGAAGCACTCTTCAATTATTATACGGCGATACAGTAGAAATATAGATGTTTCTGTAAGGAACGTGGTACATTTATTTTCCTTAAATGTCAAAAATGTAAAATACAGGATACAAGAAAGAAGAAGCAGATTTAATCGATTGTTGTATCAATAATGATAAAAGTTCCTTTTTTTCTCTATATCTGAAACAGTAAACCGACTTTAAAAAAGCTTTAAGTCGTACGTATATCTCATCCGCTTTAATAATTTTTTGTCTCTTACACAAGATGAATTTCATCAATTTAATGAACATAGAAAATATATGCGTAAATAATTTTCATAAGTGATCGTATTATTAACATTTTTATGCGTTTAATTAATTTTTCTGTTATTCATTCATTCTTCTACGTTCCCAACGTGACATTCATAGATAATTGTACTTTTCTGAAAAAAATTATAATTCATGCGGACTATGAATATCCGTGAAATACGATTCGTTCCTTAATTATCTACGGACGTAAGAAAAGTGAATTACGATGAGGGTAATGGACTGTCTCTTTCAAGGTGCGCACTCGTTTCTTTTCTTCCTCCCTTTAATTAATTGCTTCTCCCTTATATTACATTTTCGTAGAATAATTTATACGGTATCGATAATTTCCGAATTAGATCAATATTTTTGCAAGCTCCTCCCATTTCACTTTAAGAGAGTGATAATAAAATTAATGAAAACGAACTTGCGTTGATCAAACATTATTTTAAAAAGTTAATACTCGTATTATTTGCACAAGATCTTATTTAATAAAAATAATCAACTGATATTCATAGCATATCGGTATAACGTCCAAGCAATTATACCAATGCTTGCTACGTTATATTTATCACAAACCACTACTTTTTTTTTTTTTAATTTCATAATTTTGTTTTTTCATATTTCAGCTATCAAGAAAAAAATTAATTTTTATATACATATCTTCAGCTAGTATTTACATCTAGTACGATAGAGAATCAATACCATCTCGCACCCTCACGCCTATCCCCCACTCTCACCCAAGTGACAAAGATTACCTGCACGTCTGCAATCCTGAACGATTCTTTATCACGACTGTAATTCAAAGAACCTATTTCAATTAATCAAACGATCAATTTATTTCTAAGAATCATCGCTCACCATTCATCGATCGTCTCCTTTGCGATACACGAAGCCTTCTCCTTTCTTTGCCGATCTTCTTCCTTTCTTTGTTCTTCCGCTCTTTCCTTTCAGGCATCGATAGATCCATCGTTGCGTTTAATTTCTTTTGCACGCGCGTCGTAACAATCGAACAATCCTTCGACCCCTCGTTCACGTGCATCTACGTGTACAGAAACATTGTAGTTCGCGATTGAGATTACTTAACAAGATTAAATTTTATAGTCTATACAAAGTTGTCGGGCTGTGCTAATGCCATACCGCAGCGTATCGGGTCTACGATCGTAGTACCGTTTAATAAACGTCCTGAGCACGCGCACGTAAAAATATTGGCCTCGATAATAAACCATGGTACGTACATACTATATTGTGTACCATCCACTTATTCTGCTGAGTGAATGCGAAGAGGTCATCTTCTTCGTCGACCGAAATGCGAAATTGCACGGTTTCAGGTGATTCTCTTTAATGAAACTACTTCACCTGTGGCTTCGTTACCTTCGTTTCCTTTCAGTCAGCTATTCCCTGGAGAGCTGCGGCTTTGTATTTGTATAAATTGATTATAGTTATAAAGACACTTTTTCCAAGCTTACTTTTAACGCTAAAAACTTTGATATTTACCCGTGCAATTATAATTTTATTTCAAGCAAAACGGTTAATGTAATTGGAGTTCATATAATAGTTCACTAATTCACCTCGTAACCTGTGATTTTTATAAGAATGTCTACTAATAGATCAAGTTTTAATAAATCATAAAATAATCGTCTTAAAAATATTTTTATTGCATATCATTTATTAAATTTCTAAGAGTCCTTGACTTCTGTTTGCTTGATCGATATGATACGATCATTCATGGTAGCGATCGTTTCGTGCAGTGTGTAGTAGAACTCCGTTTATTGGAACGAAATTTTATTTGGTATCCGATTAATTGAACTCCTATTAAGTAAATGAAAAAGCACAGATAATGGGAAGGATCAGTATGTTATTAAATAAAGTCCACTTTAAACGTTACACATTGTTCGCCAATGTTCCATGCAATTCACCCCAACTTCTCGGAATAACTATACATATACATACACATCTTGCCTAGAGGTAACGCAGCACTTCCGTGTTCGAAAAACTCCCCTAAAGGATCAGTAAGATCATTTAACCCGAAGTCTGCCTAAAAATTGCGACAGAGAATACCTTCGGCAAACCCCCATTTGAGATATAGTAGTCATCTTGTAATTACATAGCGGGACGTATCAAGCGTATTCGCTCGGTTACATTGTACATACGGGGAAGAAGTTTGAGCGTAGTGCGTTTTCGGGCGTTTCGCATGCAAAGCCGGCTGACACGACGTGAACCACCCTTCAATCAGGAACGTCATTATAACGGTTGTATAACTGACCTTAAAACTAAAATACCGTCGTCGTTGGCCGTTAGGATCGTGCGAAGAATTACGCTTCACGGTCGCGCATCGTACGACCAAGCCAACGAACGATACTTCCGCGAAACGAGCGTCAAGCTCGGAAAGTACGGACACTGTCTTATTAGCGTTAAAGGGAGGTGATCATGTATCGTGCACGTGGCGAACACCTGTCATGCAGTTTCGTTAAAGAAAATGCGGCGTAATGAAAGAGCCGGAACAGAAGCGCGCGAAAACAGAGCCAAAGACGAAGAAACGAGCGCACTACGCGTAACGGAAGAACTCACCCCCCCCCCTCACCTTAAGTAGAACGTATCTACTCCATAAATATTCGTAATCGGCTGTTATTAAGTATAATAGCGTCATTCGTTCTATCGTGTCACTTCTACTCGTATTTCCTGAAAAATCTGGAAACTTGAATTTCCCTTTAGGTCCAAACCATTACATTCGGAACATTCGGACCGATTATCAATCTATGCGAATAGATTGTTAATAATAATTTAATAGATCGTTCATTGGCGAATATGATACATTTTAAATCAAAATTGCAGAAAACTTTCGCAAATGAGACTGTATGATGTACTCAGAATATTCTACACAAATTCGTATGATTAGCATCAGACTCTTCCAAAATTTTTCCCGTACATTTTAATTGTAAGTATATAAAACATAAACGATTTTGCAACGGTCGCGTTATCCGTGAATGGTTGATTTTGTTTGAGCCGTATCTGTTAAATTAATAAAGAGACTGTGAAAAAATTTGAGGATATTCCAAGAGCACATAGCCAAGCTTCTTCCTTCTATTAGATATAGAACGAAGTTTGTTTTCGTTTCGGTCTCCTGATTCATAGGAAATATGTACAAGTACACACCACATCTCGTTCTCAGCAGTCAGCCAAATGGAATTCTCGACCGACAAAGTTTGCCGGGTTATGGTCTATTGTGCTGCCGTGCTACCCTCCTTTTGTTTCGTTCAAGACTTGCCCGCGACTCGATTAACTCCTACGTGAACGCCTCGAACGCGTGTGTATCTTCCTCTGAAATCTAATTACCTTCTTGAAAGGTGCTCGTGACGATACGCTGTATTGGAAGGTCCGTCACGGTGTTTTGTGTTGATCTCCAGAGGGTGGAGTTTCTTTCTTCGGGAGCTTCCTGAACTGTGTGTAGCACGTGTGGGATTTAATTTGCGTAGGAAATCAGGAAAGAGAACTCTTGTTACCAAATTGTCTTGTTAATTTTGTTGATAAATGCTATATGTACTTAATTTTAGTTAAAATAATTCCTTTCTCCATAAAGAAATTATTTTACAGTACATTAAACAGTTAAAATTTTCAAGAAACGAACGAATAAAAGTTACATATCATTGTGATAAATTTGAGGAATAAAACGCTAATAATATTACTCGGTTCTTTTTTCTTCAACTTTATTAAGATGCGTAGTTTATATTTTACATTATTTCTAATTGTTTCTATCAAAAATTGTTTGTTAGTGCAATTATTATCTCTTACGTATCTTTTGGCTCGCGATCTCCTTCATTCTTCTTGCACGACAAGTGTGGCTTTGTCACGAAAAAACAAGGCTTTCGTTGTAGTTCCACGAAGTCCTCGACATTTTCGAAGTTTCTTCTTTGCAGAAAAAAAAGTATTGGATTGGCCGCAGAAGAAGATGATGTTCCCACGGAGCATGTCCACGGAATGTGGTGGGTGTGGTAAAAGTTCCCACCCGAATACGTGTAATTTTTTTGCGCTTGCCTTGCAATATTCCGACAAGCGTTGCCTTGCCAGAATACAATGCTACTACCGATTGATAAATCGCGTCATTTATCAATTGTGGCCGACTCGAATTCTTCCGATCTAGCACGGTGTTTTTCGAGATTCATGGTTTCATTTGTGCTACTTTTTTAACTAATTTGTCAGTGTTCATCTTATTCCCTATACTAACTTCCTTTATACTTTATTCGCTTTAGACTGTCGTACAAACTTCGCTGTTTACTTTTAGCTTCTAATTAGTACATTGAAATTAGTTCATAATTTTTATGCAATAAGAATCTTTTCCACGCTTCTTGCATTTCAATATTTTCGTTGATCAAAAAGCTTACGCCACTCCAGTACATCAATTTTTCATTTCTTAATATCAAAAATGTAATGATTCTTCAAGTACCGCTACCAATTTTATATGAATTATATTCAGCTATTCAGTAATTTTATGATTCTTTTTCATTACGATCTTAGAGATGCACAATCTTTTCCTACATATCTCAAAGAGTCGTTGTTTAATCAATGATAAAAAATAGATAGATATGCAAACATTTTATCTTTTTCTTAAAATAACTCGTACAAGAAGAAGGAGAAATATTTCCTGTAAACTAATTTTTCTCTTCTGTCATTTAACATTCGTGAACTTTAATATTCGTCGAACTTATTTTTCTTAAATCTAATAAATCTTAAATAATTATTTAATCATTTATATGTAATGTGTCTAATTTTTTGTGTTAACATTTTCTCTGTAAATATTAAATCGTACAACAAATTCTACAACTAACTTATACAGTCGTATGGATGAATATTTTTACTCGAGTGTTTAATATTTACTCCCACTATGGAAAGCAAAATAAAAAACGGTCAAACAGGTATACATTCGAATTCTAAAGATATTCAGAAACAGAAGAATTTCAGAGAAAAGATAACCATTTACGTTGCATTAAAAGAAGAACATCATGCTACTAATCATTTGCCAATTGAAAATCGTTGGCCATGATAAGACACGAACTTTTCTTCTTCCTAGAAAGCATTTTATGCAGGTAAATTTGTATTTTTTGCTGGAACAACATATCTAGAAAATCTATAAACGAATTCCTGAAATTACACAACTGCACTAAAAATACGAATTTCTGTGAATTTTGAACCCTTACGAAGATAAATATAAAGTTTTATGTGCTGTGCAAATAAGAATTAAAAATACATTATGTAAATGTATCGTGTGTAAAATATTACAATATATCTTTTTATCTTTATCTTACATGTGTATTTCATTTCTTCAAAATTAAGTTCTTCTTAAAATGTTGTTGAACAGTTTTTTTGTATTCGAGATAACAATACATTTTAAAGTATATATATCAGCATCACTTTTTAACATTTCACTATGAATATCACGTATTCCAGATCATTAGTACGTGACGAAATCTGACCCGTTTTGATCTTCCAAATAAAATATGGTCTTTTGCTCGCCACGTATGACCTTTAAAACGGCATCTTTTTTTATAGATATATGGATTATTATTTCAAGAAAAAGTTGGAAGATAAAAATATCCAACTTACATATAAACTACTAAACTATTCCATAACTATTTTACCTACCAAATATTATAACGAATAATTTACTGAAGATATATTTTAAACATTTTAACATATCACTCACATAGATCTCGTATATTTTTTCATCTTTAATTTCATTACAATTTTTCGTATCGCTAAAAAGAACCAATCCAGATCCCGAAATTGTATGTTTCTATGCAAACAGCAACCACGATATACTTCACTTACCATCCGAGAACAGTTCACCAAACTCACTCAAACATATCTAAACATTAAACGAACAAACAGCCATTTCACAACGTCAAAGCACGTCAACATCGAACGAAAGAAGAAGCGTCTTGCATATCCAAAAAAAATATCCCCCAGACAGGAAAATTATTTCTTCGAGAGGCCACTGTTCCAGACGTTGTACGCGTCGTCGACCGCTTAATAAGAAATAATCGAAGAGACTCGGTCGGAATCGTGGAGACGGCGAAGAAGCAACCGTGTAGATGACGCGGACAGGACAGAATTTAAGGACGCCACGAGGTTACGACACTTTCAAGGATCGGTTGTTCGGATCCTGAAACAAAGGGAGGCGCCTGTAGCGCGAGGCCGGCCGGTAACGAGAAGAAGAGCAACGATGGCGTTGTATCTGGACAAAGGGAGACGGACGGTGCCGAAAATTGCTGCTGCAGGCCAACCTGTCTGCGAAAAATAGAGAAGTTGACGGTGGCAAGGAGAAGGAGAGACGAAGAGGATCGGTCGCTGATCGAGGAGAAGGAGAGTCGGATACAGAGAATTCTACCTGTTCGAAGAGGCACGATCACTCGGGAAGCCCGTGCCGATCTTTCCGAGCCATGCAGTCTCTCTCTTGAAAAAGAGCGATTTCATTCAGCGAACAGTCAGTCATTGACAATGTCAGCGTGTCTGGTTCATTAGGCCAACTAACTGTGCTGTGCACCCGGAGCTATTTTCTAGCCAAATTTCCTACAACCTTGTGGCTCTCGAATTTCATTTATAATCCAATAAAACGAACCAGTACGAGAGCTTCGCGAGAAGTAGGATCGTTTATGGAATTTCTACGCGGAGCTGGGTAGCTTGGCAATCGAGGCGTGTCGCTGGTAGACAACGTTGATAGATTTTTTATTGTCAGAGTTAAACGCGATTATCGTCTCGTTCAAGAGACGTTACTGGAATACAACTGACTTTTCTTCGACTGCAATTCATTCCATGTTGAAGTCCACTAATTGCGTTAATTGGTTTAGGCTCGGTATTACGTTACCATTGGTCCGTGGTAATTAAGATTTTGAAAAGAGATAAAGAAATTGATAGAGAGTTTAGCGTCTCCCGTGGTTTGCTGTAGTTAATGATTTGTATAATCTTTTTGAGACTCGGTGTGCTAACGACTTTTACAATTTCAAAAGATGTATATTACCTCTGGCAATAAAAGCTTTCTATTTTTTCGTTTCGTTTGCTAGGAATAAACGAAGATAACATTAATCACGGTACCAGATACCCAAGTTCTACGAATGTTCATAATTGCAAAGAAAACAGTACGCGAGTCATTATAACTTTGGATGATATAACGTAATGAATCATACATAGAGGAATTAAGATTTGCTCGAGTATATGCGCACTGTGAAGCACGCCACTTCGATGAAAGTATTTTTGTTCCAACTGGAATATAATTAATTTAACGAAATAAATTCAATTAAATATAACGCGTTAATGAGTTACAATGAAAATTAGAATTGTGAATTTCATAAGAAGAATTATGTATAAAATTGACATTTGAAAGTGAAATTTAGAAAGCGTAAGAGAAACTCTGTTAAAAATAACGTAAATATAATTTAAGATCATCAAAAGAATGTAATAGCACAAAATATTAAACTATAAATAATAGACCAAACGCAGAAGAAATTTTTTATGATCATTAAACTTTAATTTACCAGTTGAACTTGCAATTCATAATAGGTATCATTATATAACATAGTCTTTATAGAACCGACCAATTTTTTACACAAACTTTATATCAACCAGACGCATAAAAAAGACAAAACGCATCAAACACAAAATTAATCATCTCTCGAAACTGACAACTAATCCATACCTAAAAGAAACATTTCAAATAAAGTTTATAATCCCCAAATAACCAAAATAAAGTAATACACTTAACCTCGATCAAATTCCCTATCAAAATACCTACTTATCTTTCGCAATCCGCGTCTCACCAAATATACTTGTCCTCTAAAAAACTTCATTTTCAAGTCGACCAAATCTCCACAATCAAACAGTAAACTCTCATCTAATTGATGCAATGATGATGCACAAAGACTGCCAATACATAATCCTATCTTCCAACGAAGCGTTTTTTTTTTTTTTATAAAGTTCTACATTTCATTTTGGTCATATCAAATTGCTATAGTTATACGGAAATATTATTGAATGATAAAAAATGTAATATACTCGAATCTAATTAACAGAATGTAAAAATGTAACATGTAAAAATGCATAAAACATGCAGGATGTAGTACCGGTTATAACACTTAGCATGTAAAACAATTCTCTACCTAGATTTCACATTTCTAATTATCTTCATAAAAATATGAATTTGCATAAATATTCGTAGTCTACTAACTAATTTACTCCCCAATTAATTAGTATGTAAATGTTATAATGAATACAATGGAGCGCCAATACTTTTTGTAATCACTGTGCATGTATATCACCTCTATTCTAGGAAACGAAGAGGTCTAAGCTCTATCTTGGTGTACCATTTTCCCCTCGGCTGATCCCGAAATAGAAATACCCACTCGAATATCGATCCAACGAGTACCAGTGAATTCCCGCGGTGTGTTCGCGATCCTGGTAAGCTGGGTCCCTTTATTTGCAGAAGGATAAGGCCGGATGCGGTTATCAGGCGGACCGATAAACAGCCCCTAGGGCCCGGAGAGCCCGCGTCAAGACTTCTTGTATTTATAATATTTGATCTGCACGAGCTGTGTTGCTTTGGATAGTGTCAAGCCATTGAGCCTTTCTCTGCCTCTCTGTGGGGCCTGGTCATGGTCCTTGAAGGATCCCCAGGCTCAGGTAGACAGGACAGCCATTCATGGTCTCTTAAAGAAGGCCAAGCCCCGAACAGGAAACGCTGGGACGGACTGGATGCTATTTAGGAGTGTTTTTTCAAAAAAACTCCTAGCTGCTCGGTAGGAGGATGGCACTTTACCCAACCCCGTTTCCAGGACCCAGCTACGCTTGTTTGCTTTATCCAAGCGTGCGCCTTGACTCGGAATCATCCTGAAGGGATCGAGGTTACCTGGTGATCCCTACTTTGGATACTGCTTTGGATACGCCGACATGCTGACCATCCACCAAGCCAGTCGATATACTAAGGATCGACTACGGATTTTGATACCTTGGTAATGGAGTTATATGAGAGGATGGAAGAAGTGTACGCTTGTGTTCCCCCTTTTGCCAGTGAATCAACCTGGTTCCTTCGGATTTGATACGATATTGTTGAGCTGTCTAGCGCGTCAAGATGTTCTGCTTGTATTTTTTGGTGTATATGGATGCGTATATGGATATGTTTTTTTTCTTTTTCTGTGGAGAATGAGTTTTGATGGCTCCTTTAAAAATTAGTGAATTATGAGAATGATATTGAGTTGAAAAGTGGGTTCGAGAAGTTGAATGAGTGGAAATGAATGGTATCGTGTTGGGAAAGGAATCGAAGTATGTATTTAATTTGTACTTTGCTAGAATCCAGTCATCTGAACGGTGAGTACCTATTATATGAATGAAAAATCATAGGCGGTGGTAAGTATAAGGTGGTCATCTATTATACTTCAATTATATAAACTGTTTGTTTCCCGACAAATTCACATAATCGAGGATCTACTGTATTTTAAGGCTGATGTGCGTGTGCATAATACATTTTAAAGCGAGAGATTTATGTGCAGTCTGCATCACAATTTTGAAAACATAATCACGTTTCTTTCTTAATTCTTTCGGCATTTCTATCTTTCTTAGAATTTGCGCGTGACATGAACGAGTCACGTAGCGGTCACGTAAGTGGCTGTCGCTATTTACGTTTTTCTAAATCATTCACAGTACCTAACGCATAAAAAATTCGAGGTGTCTTGATATTTATAAATTTTTCGTATCTTCGCAGTTAAAAAAAGAAATCCCAGAATAACTCAAGTTACGTCACTCACTATCGTAAATGATACAAAGTTTCCGCGATGATTACAAATTTATTGCCACTCGACTTACATTTGGTCCAAGCATAGTTGATCTATTTTCGGAGTCTCATTTGTCAAAGGAGCTGACTCCGGTTTCGAAATCGTCTACGCAATAGTCGGTGCAGATAAAAGAACTGTGAGATCGCGTGTGGTTTTTAATTTGGATATGCATTTCGGCACGCATTTAATATCCCGCATTGTGGATCCGGTCGAGATCTCTCGATTAGGCGATTTAAGATGTTCCCCGGTTGACGTACGATCGCGATTCCCCTATTCCCGTAATTGCCCTATTCCCTTATTCTAAATTGCACAAACAATGGAAGTGCCAACGTGTGTCGTGGAACAATTATTTTATCTGATAATTAATCTTTAACTTAACAGAACTCGTCTGTAACAGGAATGTAAATTTTTTATTTCATTAAGATAGTTTTATGAAACTTCGGCAATTGAACTTTATTAGCTATAAAATTTTAAAAAAGAAATCGGAACGATCCATTTAACGTTATTAAAATAGAATTAGACGAAAGTGAATGAAATTCAAGTACACTAATAACATAAAATATAATAAGTTACATTGTGATAAAAAATAATCATAAAAAAGCAGATAGATGTCGTGAGAAAAAATTGAAGAATAAACGCAAATTCCAAACAAATTGTATCAGCATTGTTTAGCGATTTAATCTCTCGTCGTTAGAAAATAATTGCTAATGTCCCACATTGAGTCATAGGAGCTCCCAGCTCTTTTTAATGTCCTTTGTCACGCATAAGTCTTACTACGAACTATGTTGTAGCTTATAAAATTCGTAAATTACTGCTATCTGTTCCTACTTCTTTCGTATAATTGTCATAATTGTTCTTATCAATAGGAATCACTGACATAATACACAATTGATCAATTATTTCTTCCGGAAAATAATTCTAACGATTTTGTCTTGACAGTAAAGAGATAACTAAAAATACTTGTTCCCATTTAATTTCTTGTATGCAATTTAGAATAATTTGTTCTAACTTATTTTTGTTAAAGAAAAATATATTTTCTAAGACAGCGAGGAACAAAATTTATATACTTGAAATTCAAAAATAAAAAGATAAATTTTTACTAATAAAAAAGTCTTCTAACTTATAATCCATTAAGGAAGAAGCTGATTCGTCACACAAAAATAAATAAAAAAAATCAAACAAAATTTTATCATATGAGAAAAAGTCGATAATTTAGTAAGCGTAATCAACATTCTATTGAACAACCCTTATCACCATTTTTATCAATATTGACAATTCTAAAATATTTCTTAAATATGTCTCGCAGCAGAACCGTACGATATTGACTCAATACAATTTCCTCTAACTTTCAAAGAAACACTTGTATCGATAACGATAACCACGTACAAATTGGTTCAGATTGATTTTTTTATTAGTGTAATATCGTATTCACTATATAATAATGCAAAGTGAAATGATTAGGGGAAAGTATAATACACGGAACAGAACTCGAACTATGCTGATAGAAATCGTATTCCTCCTTTCCAACAAACTGCTGTAAAAAATTATAATATTTATATAACAAAAATTAATTGATATATATACCACATGATAATACATCAGAATGTGAATCTATATTAAACAAATCCCTTTATATAAAATATAATATTGCAATAGTTCCTCAAAAATCTAATAATCGATTCCAAAGGCCAATCAACATTTTTTTTTTATTATTATTTAATTTGTACTTTACGATTTGTTCAGTTGGACATTCGGTAAATTTTTATAGCTTAATTGCTAAATAACAGATGGATAGTTAGCCCCAGCGGGATACCACGAGGCCAACCAAATAGCCATCAATTATTGCATCGTATCACTGACATCACACAGATACTGGCAAAATTATTATTAAAATTTACAGCCTAAGTAAAATTGTATAAACAACCAATATATATCACATATCAAATTTCTTCCAATAGATTTCGAAGAACGGTTACTGAAGAGAGCTGTATGTAAATACCCACATTATCGGTGCGGGTATAAAATGTGGGAAACAGTTATAGTATCTATGCTAAAAGCCCGATACATATGCATACCAAAGATACAATAAGTTCTTGCAATGTCAGTGTATTCATTTCAGTCGCTGTTCAGACGGTGACATATCTACATGAATAATTTTTCATTGCCTTTCCTTCGTCGAAATTCATAACTAAAATGTAGATCTTTATGCATTTACATATTTATGAGAAACTTAACACTTAATTGATATCTTTGAATTATTGGTAGTAAAAGTTTAGAATATTTAATTTTCCTAAGGTCATTTAGTTGGTCTCTGCAAATAGTTATTGAGAAACTATAATCTTCCAAATGAGAAAAAAAGGTGAAATTGTTTTACTATAGATTTTATATTTTGTACTTTATATTACCAATGGTGTTTCTCCTGTATATCGTAAAATGTAAACTAAAATTGAGCAGCCTATCTAAAACTCAACTATAGCGATCAACTATAATTCATCGATGCATGTTGACGATTAAATATACAAAAATACACAAAATACATATAATACGCAAAAATATGTAAAATGTACAAAGTAAGATATCCATATATTATAATATTCAAAAATAAATTTGTGAAATAAATTTCTCCAATTGTGTCCATAAAAATATGAATTTACAGAATGCATATTTGCATTCGTAGTCTACTTGCGACGAAGAGACAGTGTTCCGAATAAAATGGTTTTCCATATGGACGCTTCCATGATTCCGTAAGACTGGACGTATAATTACAGGCAATATCATTAAAAATAACCTCTAATTCAAGGTAACCAAGAGGGTATCACGATCTCGTGTCCGGATATAGTTGGACAGGACTGATCAGAAAGTTGCACAATTTGCATAATTAGTAATAATCACGCGAGATGAACCGTCAAGATTATCAGTTCGCTACGTATCTTCGTTAGCATATCTATTGCACGGTAAAGCTCGATATTCCCGACGTTCTCCTTCCGATTTTTATTACGATTGTTGTGGTATTATCGGTGAATTTCATAAGAAATGCAAATTCTAGCACTTTATCAAAAGGAGGAAATTCGTGACGGTGTCGGATTTGAAATTTTTATGCCACCTTCGTCCACCGTGAAATTAATTAAATATCTGATATACGTCACATTACTTGTTTCGTTTTTCAAGTATAAATAAGTGTGGTTTCGTGCGCAACTAAAAGAACAGATCCTCCTCTCGTGATCACGAGATTAAAACAAAAAAGAAATACGAGAGCCTCTGTTTCTTCCTGAAGGTTTGTAATCAGGCTTAAGTTATTCGTTACGTCTTAATATTTTATCTATATTATATCTCATATTAACGAACTAAAAATGTACTAATTAAATAATTAAAACTACAAAGAATAACAAATGTTCCGATTTGATACTCTATGAATCTTATCAATGAATAAGATCACTTCCACAAATCTGTTCTCTTGCTTTTATGAATTTCAACCGTTTCAGTTACTCCGGAAACCTTATCGCCAATCGTATCGATACAATTCCAAAACCCCAATTTCAAAACCCCAATTTCAGTCCAGCCAATCTTACCTCAAAAGTCCCTCAATCGATCGCCCATTCATTCATCCCTCGAAAACCACATATTCCATTAACACCCCAAATGACCAACAAATATTCGCCTCCTATAACCACATGGATTCGAGCAAAGTAAATAGAGCGAAACTAACGCGGAACCCTGTGTCCATGATTGACCGACGAGCAGGAAAATCTGACGTCACATTTTTCATCCCGATGAAAGGAAAGGGAGAGCGAAGCAGTGTCAGAAAATAGTGGCGCCGATTTCTACCCGTCCTTGACGCGAACGTGAACGTGAATGTCTTCTCAACTAGGCGGAACATTATCGTTTAAGCTAATCGGCGATTAATTTTTGTATTTTGGTGCGGCGGCGGCGGCGGCGTGGTCGTGGAAGAAATTCAAGATCCGATCGAAGGTCTCTGTGGCTTGTAAAGGAGAACGAACCGGCGGGCCAGGTGCTGCTGGCCCGGATCCACGAGGGGAAAGAAAGAACCAGTTTTTTTAGGGTCTCCTTTCTTTCAATTCGTCGCGACGAAGGGCACCGTATTCGCGCGTCTGCCCTAAGCCATACGTCGCGTCGTTCTCCTCGCGCCTGAACAGTGGGAAAGTTACACGGTGCACGCCGTTTTCGAATTTGCCGGGGGTTAGGGTTGCTCTTCATCTTGCTCCCTTTTCTCTCTCTCTCTCTCTCTTTTCTTCCTTTCTCTTTTCTTCCTTCCTCTTTTATTCCGTCGTTGAGCACGATGCGTACCTGTCGACGAGGAGTCCAACATCGACGACTATTTATGGGATCGTCCTGCGATTGCGTGCCTACTTTCCACGTCCGGCATCGTTTGCGCGTTTCCTGTGATGCTTGTTAAAGGGTGGAGTGCGTACGGCTCAAATGGCACGTGGGTTTTCTTGACGTGTTACGCTAACGAGAAACGGGCGGGAATCTATTTACGTTCCAAGGTATTGTTCGATGGTTAGGGACTTAATTTGGGGATGGTCCTGGATGGAACAAGGGAAGATGAGGAGTTTGTGATACGTGTGTTTATAGTGACTCACTCGTATTTTTATATCTGTTATTGTTTCGATAGTTTGTGAAATTAGATTTTTAATAATTTATTAAATTAAACAGAAATAGACAGAATTGTATAATCGTAATTGAATTGTATGACATGACAGAAATTGGAATGGTTAAAGAATCTATATTACATTAATATTGCGAAGAAATAATAATTTATAAAATTGAAGAGACTCCTTTGTTCAGTGCATATGATTTAATGACGAGAAAGAATTATGTATAAGAGCTGCAAATGGTCTGTGTAAAGCATTTCTATGTAATTATATTGTTCGAATTGCAGTTGATACTTAATTAAACTACAATTGTGTTTTATACACCGATGTTTACCTACATAGTGCCTTATGTTATCCTGCACCATATACATAATTGAATTTTATCGATCAGTGTACCCATCTCATAATATCATCTGTTACCCCGTTCTCTTCTTCCCCACCTCTAAAAGCAATAAAACGACACGCTTGGTATATTCTAAGTCAGTATAATGAAATTATCTTCTACCCTTACTTCCAAATGACTTATGGCCTGCAAGAATATTCGAAGTATAAAAATTAATTTTTAAGAAATGATAACTGATTTACTTAGATAATAATATTAAATAATCAAATGATTCTAATTTAAATTACATATACCAAAGAATAACGTAACAATTTTTTCAATTATTTATATCACATTCTCACAATATTCCCTCTCGATAAAAATTGACACAGTCGTTCCTATCCATTCATCAATTAACGTAAAAAGAGAAATGTTAAGCTCGGGTCACAAACTTGGCTTCTTTTCTTCTAAAAGAGTCCTGAAGTGGTTGAACTCGAGGTCCAAAGGAGAGATCGATTAAAGAGGGCGGTGAGTTAAATGGTATTAAGCTGGAAAGCTGTTTCTCCCTCAAAGGGTTTCCAAGGTGCCAAAGTCGATGGCTTTCGAGTGTTTCACGCCATTCTCTCTCGTCTACTCCCCCCCCCCTACCCTCTTTGGCTCTCAGCGAGCCAAAACTCTTGCTAATATTTTTATTACGGCAGACCTTTACGAAAGTGAGAACGTTCGTGTGAAAGGAGAGAGAATAAATGATTTTACCCTTCATCCTCTTAATTCGTACACTCTCTTAAGCACACGAGTGGTAAAAACCGTTTTTCCGAGTTTCATGCACGTTTCACGCGTATAAATGTACGTAAAATGCTTTAAAAGCATGAAATAATTGTTAGTAGATAACAATGTTACAATGTTATTGTAACAATGTTACAATTACAAATCAGAAATATTAAATATTATAATTAATATTCAATGTAATCAATGTATCTTAACTTATGAAACATTTTTATTTGCGCGATTACGCAGAATCTTTAGCAATAATTACTTTGGAAAGTAATTATTCGTGTATTATATCGTTTCTTAGGATTTTTTAATCTTATCGGTTGCTATTATAAATCGTTTAACTTACGGAGCAATTCAATGACCTATAATATATATCATAAAAGATGACCTTTTACGTACACGCTTAAATCTAGTCTATATGAGATGTTTTGTAAGATGTATCCGTATACAAGCGATATAAACTACTAACTGACAGATGATACAAAAAAACGAGTATCGTTGCTAAGTTAATATTTTATATGAAAATTAATAACAAAAATATTACCTTCAACATAATACTACTTTAACTTCAACAAGCGTTTGAACGAATATTTTTAAAATAACACTGCATTAAAAAACATATTAACAATGAAATTAAAATTTTCGCGAAACACGCACGACATCCACAACAACATCATTAAAAGTCAAGTGTTACCACGAGAACGAATCACGTTTACCTGCAAAATAATTAATCAACTTGTCTCATTCGATAACCTCTCATATCAAATATACCAAACGAACAAAAAAACTAGAAACGTCAATTAAAAACCCGGAATCCTTCCTGCCCCTTCCCCTCTCAGCAATCCATTCCCCTTCTAAATTTCACCGCGAGAACATTTCAATGTCCCGTGATCGTACAAGGATGTCCGCTGGTATCTACACAGCTGGCAAAAAAGCTAACAAGCCAGCGTGCAGGCAGGCTACAGCGAACGCAGACGATCGTGCAACGCGCGGAGCCCGCAAAGTCGCAGTGGAAGGTTAAGGGTCAAGAACCCCGCAGCCTTTTTGCCACTCGATTAGCGACTCGTCGGTGCGAGTCGTCCGAAACTTCCGGAGGACGCGGTCGCCTCTCGCTTAATCCACACGACGATCGTTCCTCCTACTCCTCATCTTCCTTCCTGCTCTTCATCGTCGATTTTCTTCGTCGCTTTCGTCTTCTTCTGTTTCACGCGCGTTCCTCTTGCCCCTCCATGGCAATTTTCGGACAGGCGATGCGACGCAACGCGACGCGACGTATCCCCATCGTACGATCGCGAGGCTGCATACGAAAGCGCAGGGGCAGACACAGGAGGCCAGACGCGTCGCGAGCGAGTAGCCACGCATCGCTGAATAAACCGATGCGTTCGTGTCGCGTACGAACGCTACGTGCAACGTATTTTTGCAGGACACGCGGCTTTCGTTTCGATGAACTTTCCCTTTCTGTTCTTTGAGTCCGTCCCTCTTTGTTCCTCTTTCACCCCCTCTCGCCACCTTGAGCCGTCTTTATCCTCGGACAAACCGCGTTGCCTCCTCTTTTTTTTTATTATTCTCGATCCTTTTATTCGTGATTCTTTATTCGCCGTTGCGCGCTAGGCGAACGGACGTCTGCGAGCATGCGCAAACCCGCGTATTATTTCGCCCGTAATATGCATTTGGAACTGGTTTTTCTTTCGGGCACGGTACAGTAAACGAAGCCGTCGACAGATCGCTCGAAAATGAAACTGGGAGTAACATTGTCGGAACAATCGTTCTCCCATATATGTTAGAGCTGTTTGGAAAAAGATTATACGATGATGGTGAAGTGTTTTTTTTTGAGGGTAAGGGCGGGATTCTACGCGCATGCGCCTCCTTTAAATAGCGACGTTTGTTGACATTCGCTTTAAAGGCCTTGCTTTAAATCGTGGTAGATATGTTTCGAGTTTCGGCTTCCTTATATTTCGAAGAAGCTGTTAACGTTACTTTTTAAAATACAGCATATTAATAACAGTATGCTGTAATAACGTATAATATCGTAAAAAGAATCGTAGCGTGCATTCACGAGTAATGAAAAAGTTGAAAAGGTAAGATGGACAAGGATAACATCGAACAAAGATGTATCGGCATTAAAAAATAGTATCATCGTCAACAACGAACGAATAGTTCATCATGGAACTATGAAACAGGGCAAACAGAATCGTCAAACGCATCATCCATCATCGTACAAGACCGATCGCGGCGTCATAATATTCGAACCCTCTAACAACGCAAAGTTCGCAAGACGATTCCGTACATTCGACGTAGGATAACCTCGCAAAGGATAACCTCGTTACGCGCCTTCCTCTGGCCCTCTAACCTTCCTCTATCTTAGCCGAGGACTGCCCTCTTCTTTTCACTTTTTATCCCTGACGCTTTATTCTCGATGGCCCGGTTGCAAACGTGGCATAGACAGCAGAAGAGTATGCGAGCTCGCGCGCAGCCCCCGAATAGCATAATGCATTTCGAACTGGTTTTATTCTGGCGAACGTAGCGCGTCTCATTTTTCCCATTGGCCTGAATCGTACGCTACTCTTTCCCTCCTCCTTCTTCTCCTGCTACTCCTTTCTTCTACCTTTTTTCGTTCCTCCATTCTTGTTTTCCATCCTCCCCCTAACCCCTCCTCCTTCTTTCTCTATTTCTTCGCTTCTCTTTCTTGCTCATTGTTAACGCAACAGGGAGTATAAAGAGTCTAGACCGACACCTGTGTACCCCCGGACAACTGCCTCTCCTCTCCTTTCCACCCCTTTCTCTCTTCTTTTTCTCTCCTTCTCACTCGTTTTCATATTTCTCTCGTGCGCGTCCTTTTTTCGCCACCCCATAGCCGAGTCACCCTTGTTGCATCCCGTTTATACAATTTTCCCTGCCGCGCCTCACCCCGGAACTGCATTTTGCATAGGGGAGGAAGATGCACGCACAGGGAGAGAACGATACGTTGGGGATGTCCGTCGACCTTTTTTCGAAAAACGTTTTCACGCTGACCGCGTATCCGACATTAAATGGAGCCGGGGCGAATGGAACGAGAGGAAAGTGGAGGCCCTGAAGAGGGCCTAGGGTGGTCAACGATAGGGTAGCGGAGGCTACGAGACGCGCATTATTGAGAATTAATAACACGAATGAACGATTGAATCACTATGATAAACGAGAATCCGATTTCTATGGCTCGTTATTGTTCTTTGAGTATTTTAGCCTCGAATGTTTTCTCGATTGTAGGACAATTGTTTAATCCATTATTAGTAATGGAAATACATCTTTTCCGATGTTTCTGTAAAGAATACATCGTATGCCAAAATTAAGATCAGTTTTACCAAAAACAAACATTTATTGTTTATTAACAATTCGTTAAAGTACGACTTAAAAAAAATCAATCTGACGCCGGTATGGTGGACTATAATATATCTATCCCAATATTTTAAAAATTAATATTACGTACTATTACTACAAGGTAATGTATAAGCAATTGATAACAATTATCGATGTTAACTCGGGCTATTTTTTGCGGTTAAAGATTTTCTTCGTTTCTTTTTAACTTTATTCGATGATAAGAGCTCTGGATCCGCAGTACGGGCCCGTGTACGTTTTCCAACAACTAACTGTGAATCGGCGTGCGCCCGCGCCTGTCCGAACAGTAACAGAAAACAAGTTTCATAGCCCGGTAATTCCGCCCGAAATGATTCATCATAATTTAAGTTTCACGCGCGTGCACCCAAATTGACGGTTATCGGACAGGAAGAGAGATAGCGAGAGACACACTGTACCGATTCAGGTTGACATTCGATCGATGCGCGAACATTTTTTTTCAGTGTGCATCGTTTCGCTCTAAAACGAACGTGATGCCTCTTAAACGCGTAATCATTCTCCTTCACGGGATGTCCCGCGAGGAATCGAAAAAACGAGCAAATTGAAACGGCAAAAAAAAAAAAGGAAAAGTAAAGAGAAGGTGAGAACGAACTACGAAGGAAGAAGCGGCCGACGAGGCCAGATATAAATGGCCCGATTTAAATCCATCCGTGAATAAGAAAAAGGGGCAGGAAGCAGCACGGGAGAACGTGTAATTTTTTCTTCGATGCCCGTCGAATGTGGCGCGTAATTAAATTCGAGCGCGATAAAGGCACGCAACCGACTGTGCAGAGAGAAGAGAGGCAAGCCCGGTATCGATTCTTATTACCGACGAAATTGCATTCGCGAGAACGCATTGACGTGAATTTATCGACCCTCGGATCCACCCTGGACCGATGGTTGGACCGTTAATTAATGGTTCGAAATAAATAAAAATGTTTCGCGTGGCCCGAACGTCGATCGCGATGCCAGCGCACGTGACAAGAGGAACGAAGAAGGACGAACGATGGCAGAACAGATGAGAGAAAAAAAGAAAAGAAGGTGAATGGTAGATCGAGTTTTAATATTCAATCGATGCGTCGCCGATTCTCTGTAAACCTGCCACTTCCGGCGGGTGTGCACCGCCGCGAGTTCCGGTGCTGATAGTAAACGTTATACATTAACTTCTCCGCGAGTTCCAGCTCGTATAGCTTCACCCTCGTTTTTTCCAGCCACCGTGTCCTTACGTTCGGTTTCGCTGGCGCGCATCACGACCTTTAACGAAGCGCGGCAGGATGCGTCGGGGATCAAGATTGCTACCAACTTAATTGGCTAATTAATAAAGACGCCTAATTACCGCGTAGCCAAAGCCTTTTTAAGCTTTCCCCTATTCCTGGACAAAGAGAGAATCTAACCGAATGTTCGTTGCGTCCTCTTCGATCGACTGATAAATCTCACTTTCGATCAAGTTTCGTTTTACTTCTGTCTACTATAATCTCGGACGATGCGTATTACGTTCGTAGTTACACTTGACGGTAGCATAGATCGTGTTGCTTTTACAATTTCGTAGTATAAGTGCTCTCTATTTCGCTTCTTTTTCTCGTTACAACTTGAAATTACAAGCCATTAATAAACAAATATAATCGACGTGGATTAAAAAACACGTGTAAAATCATCCGATAATTTCAACGAGATTAATTTGGGATTTAACGATTGTAGGTTCTTGCTTTGTTTCTATAGACGTAGAGTATCAATTATGAATTCATCTGAGAAAGAGTTAAATTGAAATTAAAACGGGTCAAACCCGCCATCGTCGTTATATTTTTGTTTTCTTATGTCTAATTTAAGGTGTCAAGAAAATTGCCATAACACAATGGTGGTGATAAAATTGAATAAAACGAACAAGATAATTTGCAATTTCACGGTAGCTACATTTTGTTCATATCTGTACATGTTATGTATCAACTTGTGAACTGCTTGAAATTCTTTTAAATCAACATTAGACATAAGTCACATAGTATTTAAAATGAAATTAAGATATAATCTTTCCCTATATAGGTACCATAATCTTTTTGTTTTTTCTTATGGCAAGAAAATATTTTTGCACAAGCTATGTTCAACAATGTTCATGCATCAAATTAAAAGCGTCAGCACGCTATTAACCTTAATACATGGTAAAACCATGGTGGAACCGACATTATTATTAATTTACTTCCGACCTAATTAACGTATCCTGTAATTTTTACAGTTTTTACCGCTTGACTCTCGCTTATGGCGAGTAAATGTACGATTTGATGCATTAAATTCTCCAGTACACCGCATTCTTCCATCGTGATAACTCTTATATCCTAACTTTTAATTTCCTTCTGGTTTGTACACGTTCCTTTTTTTATGGCAAACATTGAAATGCGACATATTATACGTTTTCATTACATCAAAATAATTGTATGAATTGTATAATTGTATGTATGAACAATTACCGTTCATAGCTTACGATTTCATTTACAATTTAGTTTATTATTCTACACTAAATACTATAATTGCAACTAACGATCGCATTTAAAGACCATAAAAAACATGTTATACACTTAGACGTAATTATAGATCCTCTTTTTAGTTATAAATTTCCTTGGATTTCTTATTTTCAGACTTCTATTTTCTAGGGATAGTACGAATCTATTTAACAAATAGAATTTACTCATATTTAAAATCCAAATTCAATTAAACTGAATAACAATTCGAACGAGTTAAGATTACATTGCTTTCAAATTCTACTCTAAATTTGAAGTCCTTAATTTGAAGAAAAAGTCCTTAAGTTTATCTTTGTAAAAGGCGGTATTTCAAGATATGATAACACAAACTAATTACGATATTTTATTAGATAGTAGGTACTTGTCTTAAATTGATAACGCGTTTCTTGTCAAATGAAAAAATTACCACAAGGCAACGGGATACATTCTCAATTTCCCTAATATTCAAAAACTTCTACCATAGTAAAAACTAAACTAGTCTAAACTAGCTGTCAATTTCATCCAGCATACATTCCTATCTATCCCTCCTTGCAAAATTCTAATTAAATACCAAAATTCCAGAGCTAATGCTACCCTCCTATCTCTTAAGAGAAAGTAAGAAATTTCTCATAAGAAGAACAAAAAAATCTGCCCGAGGAATGCCAGTCCGGCAGCTAAAGAACGTTCAGAACGTGAAAGGGTTAATAAATGGTCCCTTCTACGATGTTATTCGCGTCTATCATCTTTATTCCTTGATCAAAGTAGTACGAGGCCGTTTAACGCTGTTCTGTTCTACCTTCTAAACCAGGTAATCCCCCGATTTTCTGTTCTGTGCCGAAATTCCGCCACAGGTAGGCAGAAGCAGAGAAGAGAGAAAGGGAAAATAGCGGAGAAATAAAGAGGCGAGGATTCCTTTGTACACGAAATTCCCGACGCGGCGTCCTTATTCTGGGAGTAGGGAAACCAACTGGAACCGCGTTCGCTGTTGGGTTCATTTATTTTCATTCGCGGCTAGGACGCGGTTCGAACGGATAATTAAGGTATAAATTTTAACAAGGCGACCTGGCAACTAATTAGACTTTCGATCGGGGACTGGCTGACTGGACGAACAATAAAAGAGAACGAAAGACTCGACAGATTCGATAATTGAGAAATAGGCTAGTCCTTTGTCCACCGGTCCTTCCGAGTCCGTGTTTTTAAGTAACTTCTCAAGATTTCCATTCGTGTGGATCACTTCGTTGTTTTATGCAAACTTTAACTACCTCCAGTAGGCAAATTGTGTCATCGACAGTCCAAAGTATATTCCTTTCCTAAATTTCTTCACTTCGGTTGAAAAATGTCCAAGTAGATGTTCGACCTAATTACCTGAAAATTATCAGCTCACAGAAGAAGGAAACTTGAAGATTTTTGATACACTTATCAAAATTAAGCCTTCTGTAGCTATCCTATTGGAGTCGGTTATCTGAGCGCGTGCATCTTATCATCGCGTAAAAATATTTTCAAAAATATTCCTATTACTTCGATATAAAAATATATACCTTAAATTTATTTTACGAATTATGAAATTGATGTCTTCAAGAATTGCTTTCAATTCATACTGCTGATGGTATGCCGCTAGGGGTAGCCATCCACATGTTATTTAGGAATTAAGTTAGAGAAATTTACCAAATGTCCAGCTGGACAAATTGTAAAGTACAAATTAAATAATAAAAAATTCCTACTTCTATTCAGTTTCCCATTCGTTGAAGAAATCAGCAATCTTATTTGTAGAGAAATTTAAGAAGACATTGGAAAAGGTTATTATCGAATTTTATCTACTGTTAATCGTAGGCAATTATTATCGCGTTTGACATTTTGGCAAAACGATCAATCATCGTACTCGTCAGAAATCCGGAGTCAATTTTTTAGCAACTTATCCATTACGCTTAAAGTCGAGGTCTCGAGTTTATCGATAACCTCGAGATGCCGTACAATCGAAACAGATAATTGATAATTTCGACTTTTACGTAGCCAGATAAAATTATACATGATATCGAGACATGTATTAACATATTGAAATAGGTACACTATGAAGAGTTTTAAAAAACGAATCTTTTACATGAGTGATTGAGCAGAAGATACGTTATCATTTCAAAAATGAATTACAAGGTAAAAATAATATTTAGTCACTTTTGTATACTACACTACTACTACTATTTAGTTCTATAGTAAATATACATAAAATCTAAGTAATATCTTCAGATGATGAAAATTAGTATCTTTTTAGATAGTCGCCTCGTTCTAGAGACGAATTAACTGTTACATATTACAAGATAAATTACAGAGAGGTGCGAGATGATACTTGTAACGATATTTTATATGTTTCGCATTTGTAAAATATTCGTCTCTTTGAACCGGGAAAATGTGACATTGGTTACCATCATTTTTAATCCTGAACTCAAGAACACACAGAAAAGTTTTATCTCCGTGAGCAGATGTTGTACACGTGGCTGTAAAAAAGGGTACATATCATATATCATAAAATCATGTATCAAGTTCCTTATTTGTAGGAAACATTAAATAAAACAATATGAGATCTGGCCATTCCTCTTTCCCAAATATTTTACCACATTCTGAATTCGTACGTATCCTTTTATCGAGTCTTGTACCAATGTTTGAACAAATCCTACGTAAATTTAAAAAGTGCATTAAATATTCCTTTGATTCTCTCTGTGCAATAAAATAAAAGTTTCAATCGCAGGATAACCGAGATACAGATAAAATATTCCTTCAACAATAGGCAGACATCTGACACACGTCACTATCGTAGCAGGATGTCTCATCAATCGCATCATACATCGTCACAACTCACCGGAGCTATAATTTCGTTACGTTATACACTATCACTTGACTATCATCCAACTCAGTGTAAGATCGCACACTTTAGATAAAGCGGCAATTAAGAATCCAAAATACTTCATCGAATGCACGATATGTACCTCTCGCATCCCCACTACTACAGCAAAATGGAAATACTCGAACCTGCTAGAAGTTAGTCCGCGAAACTAGGTTACCCACTGCGTTATCGTTATTCGATGTATCTCAGTGTACACCAGACACTCGTAACTTAAATTATTGCTTTTTGAAGATTACGCGAATCAAGAAGGTCGTCGATTATCACACCGAACGAACGCCACTTTCGTTTCGACGATCACGATCCATCACATCCACCTCCTGCTTTTTTGACTTCGTTTTCTAAATTTTATATTCCAAATCTTCAAACAGTCGAGGTTACACATCCACCCTATCGTGACGACCGATCCCGTGATCGTACTATATGTTGCCTCTTGTGTAACGACTCGTGGTGTCGTGGCTCATCGTCGATTCAGGATCATACGAATCAATTCTGACTTTACGATTGGCCGAGACAAGCGCGAGCGACACCGCGGCACAAGATTATGCATCTGCAAGATAATAAAGCCTGTGACTACTTAATTGGAAGAATCAGAAAACAGGTCGAGATAGTGGCCGATGGGCCGTTATCTCTTGGCAACTTCTGAATTTTTCCACGATCCGCCGCTTCTTTTCTCTCTTTTCTCTCTTTTGGTCTCGTTCAACGACGCCGATCCCGCGCGATGAATTCGTCACAGAATGTTTTATACTCTATTCATCTTTCGATTTTTGTTGATAGACGAACCGCGAAGGTTTTCGTTCGCATTTATATTTGTCATTTTTAATAAATTGATTAAAAAATCTGACTCCGATTAATCAACTCACCCTTAATCGATAGAAATTGTTTTTCACGAAAGAAATAAACGGATGAACGCGAGAAGCATGAAATTATCGTTCTCAATATCGAATGTAAAATGGCTTTCTTACAATTGGCAATCTTCTCGTTCGAAAAAGAGAAGAGAAAGGGAAGAAAAAACGCAACAAGCTCTTCATTGTACTTCGTTCGGCGATCGTGCAACAAGCATCGTCAAAGGTCCAAGACATTGAGCATTGACAGAATGGCGCCGGTTACGTAAAATCGGACCTGGTTCAGTGCCAAAAAACCAGCGGAGGCACTTTCTGGACTAGCCGTCACACTAGGGTGCCTCCGAGAAAGCTGGAAAGCGGGATGAAAGTCGTATAGACTTTACCACCACTCAGCTCGAGGGTAATAAATGATGTCAGGACTGGATATGTTTATTCTCCATGGTTCTCTGCCATATTTATGGGAACATCGTAAAACGACAATTTCTCGTCGAGTTTAGGATGCTGCGCTCTCAACCATCCCTATCCTGATACGCTTGGTTTTTTCTTGGGGTGTCGTGTATCTGCTTTCTCCAAAAAATAGCCTATATAACCGGAGAAAGAGGATAGGTTGTGTTGCCGGTGGACGAAATGCCAGGAAATCTTACCCACGCTGGACTTTAAAGCAATTTAGTCTTTAATAGAACGAAGGTCAGCTCGAAGAATAAAGTGGTACCATCTTATTTCTTAGTGTGTACGTGTACGATGTGTGTAAGCGTGTTTGAGAGTATTCTGTAATAAAATAAGTGGTTCCCAGAGATCCTTATTAGTCGCAAGGGTGGAGAAGGAAGAGAGAAGGAGAGGGAAATAAAATGGAGATGATCATAATCGATATCACAAGTGCAGCGGAAGGAACGAGATGTTCCTTTGATCTGATTCGGCGTGAATGATGCTTTATTAGTGTCGGTCATTATCGGGCCAATTGCTGTTATATAGGGTGTTTTATTTTACGGTATTATCTAAAGTAAGCGTCTTAGTTAGAATAAAATGTTATTTCTCATTGTTTCTTTATAGAAGTTAGTGGATTTATTGAAGCCAGCGTTCATTTCTACATTATTGCGAAGATAATAATTGGTGGAAGATCGCATGTACTTGAAATAATTCATTTTTATGTGATATTCTTCGCGGATTTATTGTCTAGTTGCGTAGGGAAAAATTTCCATTATGCGACAAAGTAACGAAGAAACTCGTCAACGCGGAACGTGATTTGTGAATCATATGTATTCGTAGCGATAAGAAGATTTAGGGATTAACTTTGAAGACTCTCTTGTTAAGGAATTTCATCTAAAATTATTACGAATACAATTGACGAGACTGAAAGAAGTAAAGATTAATATTGAACTTAATTGAATGAATCGTCGTCCTTGAATTAGTTTTATATTTGATCGTACGCCTTGCACGACGTACCGATATTACTGATCGATTAGACTATTCAAATGACATTTAACGAAATTCGTTTCAAACATCACATCATATGCCGTTTGCTTAGGTATATGTATTACGAGTTTACATTCTGGAACATCTCTCAAAGTAAGTTAAAATTGTAATCTGAAATTGTTGATCTGAATTGTAAATTAAAAATATACAAAACGATCATAAAACTAATCTGGACGTATGGAATACCACTATGGGGGACAGCAACAATGAGCAATATAAACAAAATAGAGACAATATAAGTCAAAATTATTAGAACAATAGTAAACGCTCCATGGTATGTTAGAAACGATGACATAAGGAAGGACCTGGGAATACCAATGGTTAAAGAGGAAATTAGCAGATACTCAGTGAGATACAAGAAATGAATCGCAACACACCCAAACCGCCTGGCTGCGGAAGCGATCAACACCTCAAACGTGAAAAGAAGACTGAAGAGGAAGCATCCTGCAGACCTCACAAAGGATATAACCTAATAAACACGAAGATGGCATCCCGCTGGGGGTAGTCACCCACATGATAATTAAACAGTTAAAAAATTCTACCAAATATCCAAATTGGACAAATTGTGAATGTAAAGAATTAAATGAAAAAAAAAGTAATTAAAATCGCTGATTCTACATTGTTCCATTAATTATTCCATTTGTAATTCTATTCGAAATTCATTTGTATCCATTTGTACTCGTAAATAATAAACTATTACTCTTAACAAACAGGAGAAAAAGATAAAATAACGATAAAAAAAAATAGTAACAAGAAAGTCAACAAGATCTGAAAATTGAACTCGAGGTAGCCATTGTTCTATATATAACGTTATCAACCGTTTGCAAACTTCACGGATTTATCGTTCTACGAGCGTGAACGAACCTCTAATAAAGTAATCTACAATGTTCACTGGCAGCCTTGACTAGCGAGCTCGGATGAGTGTCGAGCACTCACGAAATTCTTTCGGAATGTTTAATTACCTTATCGTCGACTGCTTGGCCTACCACGTATCGCGTATTACCTGATGTCTACCGATAGAAAGCGGCCAAGGTAAATAGTGGAGACAAACGGAGAAAAGTATCTCTGGGATCGCGGCTACGAGATCCCTTTTCACCGGGCCGGTTCGTTATGGAATTTTGCAACCTTGTTTCTTGGAACATGCTATTCGATACAACAAACGAGACGTAATTCCATACAAGATTATCTCGCGCCAACAAAACAGACGTCATCCTAATCGTTTTATTAATATCTACCTCGTCTTACGTAATTCGTACTGTCGATTATCAATTAAGTAATTGATAAGTGATTAGCTATCGTACGATTGTTGTAGGGTATCGATCGGTCGAATATCGTGTACATCTATGATATGAATAAGTTTATGAGAAATAAGATATTGAGAGAAGAAGAGCTATAGTTTGGTAAGAAAGGGTAGAAAATGGGATCTGTTTCTTTAAGATACGTACACGATCACACACCGTATAAATTGTTTCACTCTATATTGAGAGTTTTATTAATACATCATAACAATTTCGAAATTACTATACTTATGATAGTATATCTGTATAGAGTCAATACGGTGCGTCAATAGATAATTCTACGTTAATCAGAATTAAATAGCAATGATTTATAGATAAGTTGAAAATACCTGTTAACTAATTATCCAAATTTCTACGAAATCCAAAATTCCATCGAACCCATACCGTCCCAAGTTCATCGATAACACCCAAAAATCGATCGTATTACATCGGCCCAATAAATCAATCGATATCACGAGAAAGGTTAATTATCGACCATCGTTACGAAAACGAAAAAGCGCCGCGAATACCCGATCCCAAACTTCTACGTACAATCCTGTCGCGCTGGGTTTCCATAGAGGCTCCCATAAGGGAACCATTACTCTTCCCGATTCCCCCGTGAACCTCTTTTCCGGGATCAGGTCGTTGTGAAATTCGGGAACCCTTTTTCTTGGTATTCGCTGGGTATTGCCTTGGACGGCAGACCTGTGGCCAGGAACAATAACCATCTGATTCCAAGATACTCTAGGAATGATGTAGAAGAAGAGTGGAACGTTGCCGATTTTCAACGAACCTAGGAACGCTTATTTTACAATTTACGACTCTGCACGTGAAAAGTTTGGGAAAAAAAAGAAAAAAGGAAAAGAAGAAAAAAAATCACTTTCAGCTATGTTGTCTTTTATGCTTCGGTTGCCCCTGTCCGTTTTGACCCTCTCGTTAAGCTCAAATGGCTGGCGTGTTCTAAAGTGACACCTCGGGGCGTAGCTGGATACTTTTAAGGTGACCCATGCCGCCGTGCTTGCCTTCCTTTCGTTTTTCTTTTCCTTTTCTTTTTTTTCCGGGCCGAGCTCTTAAGTGAGAACACTTGTCGAATCTACATGGCGTCGACGATGAAACCACCGCTGGCAAAGAAGCGCGACATCCTTAGTATTTTTCCCGCGTCTTCTGGGCTTGGTTTAAGCGCGCAAGCGCTCCAGCGTGGCCAGTTCTCTTCCCAGAGCAAGTCCAGGGACGAGTTTCGGAAAAAACTTTTCTGCGCCAGCTTGTCTCGAAGTCTTCGCTTCGATTACGCTTTCTCGATCCCGTGGCGTTTGACTATCACGAAGTAAATATCTTCCGAAGTGAAGTGTTCGGTTTGAGAACTGTTTCTCGTTGGCTACGCCCCTTTGCTTCTTGTGGTGGTTGTTATCCACAGTTTATCTCCTGAAATTATACATAGGATGTATGGTTTTGTTTGTACACTAAGATCTTTTGGGGAAAGCTATGAGAGAATTTTTAACGCCACATCTGCGTTTTTATCAATTTTTAAGGTATTTTTTACCTTTCATTTGTACTGTACAGCGTTTTAATTATTTCTATGTAGATACGATTCTCAACTTTTGAAGTAATCGCGTTTCACATTTAAAGTATTCTATGTGTTATTCGTTTGTATTGGAGTAATCACAGATATTAGGTAATCTGATTTTTCGATTCGCAATGTGACAGAGGATTTCAATTTTAAAAGATTGTCACGGTGATATAATTTCGCGAAAAGATAGGGTTCGAGTGAACCGGTAGTGTGTATCGTTTTTAACACGATTAGATTCGAAAACACATAAATCTATCAGTGGCGCCAAACGAGACAAATGTTCGTCTGCATCTAGATCAAACATGAATACTTGTATAACTTATTAAATAAATTGACAGTTACCGAAAGATACGAACGATAGATTCTCAGTTACGATATACGCCGAACAGTTCTTACTTGATTTTAAAGTTTAAATAGAAGACGTTAGCGTTGTTATCGCAGTAACCATTAAAGTCCGATACTAATATTCTCCTCGAGATTAACGCTTGACCGTTACTTTATCACTCGAGTCCCTTTTTCTGATACTGCTTGCATCGATTCGCGTAAACAGTTTCTACAAATACTATCCCACACTAAGTAAACGTTATATCTTGGGTAAGGTAAGGTAAGGTAACCTACCTCCAATCCAAATTCAGTTTAACGCTAGGTTAAACTGAAATATTTTTCTCATATATATGATATACAATATTATGGATACAAAAGAAGTTTGCTTAACGAAATTAAATTAAAATTATCTTGAAACTTTGTTTTTGGATAAGGAGTTGTCGTATCGCGAAGATAAGCGTCATGATCGACAGTGATTTCTTTCTTTCGAGGAATTCCGCGGCATGTGAATTTTTTAAACTGCTATGGGCGTGTCCACGAGATCAAACAAGCAGTGCACAAAAAGTTTGTTTGAATTCTTACATTCTTGAGCATCTTTTCTGCGAATATTTGGCATACAAATTCCTGAAAGTAAATGAAAAATGCAATCATATGTTTGCTGGGCAAACTTTTTTCTGCCAACAAGCAACAGAAGTCGAGTAGAAAATAAGTAACGTATTTAAAAATACTTTATGTAGTTTATATTTAAAAATGAGAATTTTAAAATATAAGCTCTTTTTTTTCCTTCATTAGTAGGCCGATATAGGATATTTATTCAGATAGGAAAACAATTTTTATATTGTTATACAGTGCGATCGAAATACAACTCACAGGATACAAAATATTTCATAAACAAAAAGAAATGAAAGTATCAGACCTCCAAGAATCGTACGAATATAATGAAAAATATGGAACTACTATGTACAAAAAAAAATAACTGAACATTGTAACCATATATATATACATATATATATATATATAACACGTGTTAATACGTAGTTCGAAAATCAGGTTATTGTAACATCAATCACCTGTTGAGGAAAAAATTATTCCCCATGACACGGCTTTATTCTTTTCATAAAGGATTTTATACTGAACGTGTCGATCCTTTTCCTTCGTTACGCCCCGCCTGTAACTGTTTTTCTTTTTGATGCTCTTAATGGCAAAATACTTTGTTGCTGATACCCATCTCGATCCCTCGCAATATTGCAAATCACCAAGATCAATCATCCGCATTATATTCGACATCTGAGGACGAGCAAAAAATTCGATTTCGTAAAAAAAGATTTTAGTGTCTTGTAGCCCGCCTTGATTTCGTGTTTACCGTTTCTGCCAATTTCGTATTATCCATGCAAGAAGGCTATTGGTTCGTTACTCAATTATGCAAAAAATGTCTTCGGTTACCTTAATCTCATTAACTTTTGCTAATTCGTTAATTTCAAATTGGTTATTTTAATAGACTTTAATAGACTTCAATGTTTCTTCGTAGATATCTTAGAAAATATCAATTTTCAATTAATATTGCTTTTACATATTTCTTTTATAAGATCTTGTATATCTATGATCCTTCAAAAAACTTTGTAATTTTTTCGTCCTTTTTAATTTTAACTTCACCAAATTTAGAAACAAGTAAATTATAAAACATTACGATATATCTTCCAGAAAACAGAGATATATAAGATTATTTTTCTTAAATATGTAAGATAAAGATATTTCCTAAAAAATTCCTATAACATCCAGAATGTGAAACACATCAGTTCGTCAAATAACACCAATAATCCGAAAGTAAAATGATTTATTGCATGGTCTCTTATCCCATAAAATTCAAAATATGAAAGTTGAGGAACAAATATTAAGTAGAAATACAAATACTCTAACCCCTCATTTTCAATGGATTATTTTCATGAGCAAGGAAGATGTTATAGCTCGAGATTATTCTGCAGTGATTTAATCGAAAATTGCACATTGGACGTTATATTAGACACGTATTAACAAGTAAAAAATTATAAACTTGAATGCAGCAGGTGCCTCTCTGCCGGCAATAACAACACCTACTACCACTTAATCCCCAAGCAGTAAAAGGATTTATTGTAGGCGCTTCTTAGTGCCTAGTACCGTTAGGTCAAAGAAGGATACATCCAAGAACCATTAGGTATGGGTTTTCGTATTTTGTCTGACTAAAAGTCACGATTTAGTTAAATATTTTCCTTGGAGTAGATTACCGTTATTAATCTTGGGGTAGGTCACTATTATGCTTTTATTATGCTTTTACAGGGTGAAAAGCATAAAATTCATAGTCGTAGTTAGCTTAGGACGGAATTTTTCGATTTGTTTTGTACGATCTAGGTATGTAACTGCTTTTTAATGACGGTTAGTTAATCTAATCTTTATTCTATATTATTCTATAATAGTGAAATGAAAGAACAGTTTTCAAAAGAAGATATGTAGGACAGATGTAGTACAAAGAATTTTTATTAAAGAAATATTAATACTACATGAATTTTTGATTAATTCTTTTACAGAAATATATCGAAACCTACTGTTAACAAAAATAATTAATAATCGAACAAGATTAAGTTCGACTTTCGTATTAGCCTTCTCTTTGCGAATACTTTACATTTATGTTTAACTGAATCAAACGAATCCTCCGTACGAGTTAATCGTTCTATCAATTTATTCTTCTAAATGTTCCATCATTCAAAGCTAGGAATTCATAGAAATTCCGGAATTAAATACTTAATTAAACAGATGTAGGATATCATTTTACGATATTATTCACGGGATGAAATTAAATTCGGGTATAATTTTCGCAATAAGTAAAGAAGCATCTATAGAAAAGATTAGTTAAAAGCTTCGTCAAGAGACGTGGAATTCATTCCACACAGGCTGAGCATTTACACGAGTAAAGGGTGGTCCCGGCGTATTTTGGCTGCTCGTTAGCGGAACAATTGAAAAGCCACTCGAACGGGAAGGAAGCGTATTCCTCCTGCTGCCTGAGCGCTAACAATTAACATGCGACCCAAGGAAAGTATATATGTATATACTATAGATATACCGAGTTTCGTCCCGACCAAATGGTATGGCGTTAATTTTCCCGTAGAACCTGCCTTGAAATTTCAATCACCTCTTGAAGTTGAACTTTCTTTCGCTTAACATTTTCATCGTGAATTCGTAATCGTGATACCACTTATATAACGTTACAGGATATACCTGATAAATATAAAACGCTGTTCTTCGATATACGAATCTTAAACCATGAAAAATAGTAAAAAGACTACTACCACCTAAAAGAAATAAAATAAATCTCTACGATATATGTATGTAGGCTCACGAAATATTCGAACACGCGTTGACATCTTTTATAAATATATTATATGCAAAAATATAGAAAATATGCACAGTAAATCGCTAATTACGACACTTAGCCTGTTCTCTATTTGCGTTCCGTTTCTTTACTTGCATCGACAACGATCAAAAATTGCATAATCTTCCGTGGTCTATCGATCAGAAAAACTTCAAAATACAGAACGTTACACGATCGAACCAAAAATAAAAGAAATCTCAGGACGATCGCCTACGCGCGTTGCAAGTCAGCCGGAACGAAGGGTGAGCGTTAGTTCGCATGCATTCCGCGACCACGGCGGCTTCCGTCGATAGTGGAGGGGCCAGACGGTGAATCAAAGGTTACGCGATTACACAAATTCGCATAAGATCCACGCTCGAAGGATCGACGTATCCGATGACGTCACCGCTGGCAAATCTCACCTTCTGGGTGGAGGCAGACGCCGGTTGACCTTGCTTGCGCGCGGTCATCTGCCAGTCGGTTATTCACACGAGATGGCGGAAAGGAGAAGAGGTGCGAAGGAAGGAGAGGAGAAAGAGGCCGCCAATGGAAAAAGCGAAGAGAGAAGGTGGTATCGGCGAAGAAACACCGAGATAGGTATAGTGAAAAAGAGAGACAGAGGAGGGTGTGGAGACGCGCATGCGGTCAACCAGCTCAGCCTCCCACTATACTCGCGATACCTCCTTCTCATCCACCTCAACCTTTCACTATCTTCCGTCCGCCGTGGCCGAGGATACTACGATACTACTTATTGCTGTCAGTCAGTGCACTCGTAGCGTGGTTTAATGAATGAAAGGAATCGGAAACGTTCCCTACACCGATGGTACTTCGATTTCGAGCTCGTGGAATTGATACTATTGATCGACGAGCAGACGGGTTAACAACGATAGAGATAGATAGACAAGAAACGGTTCTGGATAGGGCTGATCGAGTTTCGGTAATGAACGTCTTTCGATCGACTATGGAACATTTTAATTTTGAATGCCACGATGTTTTTTCTCGATATGACTGTATCTACGTATATGCAAATGTTTTCCGCAAAGTTCCTCGAAGAATGAATATACTAAATTCACAATGAAATTCTTCGTACGATGATTCGATCAGTATGAGACTATACTAGTTTCATAATTGATGGATCATCACAAAGCTGCGTATGACGATTTAACGAGACATAAGACAATTTTTCCTCCAGCGTTTCACTTCTACTATCGCTCGACATTTATTAATCGATAAATTCTCTTTGGCGTCATATCGCCTAACAATTCGTTCTAATATCGTAATCAGAAGTATTTTAACACCTACACACATTTTCACGCAAAACTGCATCCAACCGTCAGATCTCTCTTCGACCCACGCCCTTCTCAAACAACGTCACAAATAGAGACAAGTGAAATCGCGCAAATCTGTTCATCACGATCGACCGTGCAAAAGAAAATCAGATTCTATGATACTTTCAGAAGCTAAACGCTTATAACCGTGGAAAAAGCGGAGATTCCTCGTATTTGCGAAATATCGCCTAGCGTGAGATGTATCCGTCGATTAACCCCAATTAACCCAGTTAAAACGATTCGTCTCGCAAATTGGAATCGGGAAACGTCGAACTTTCCTGCTAGTGTATGCTCTGCATAGGGCAAAAGGAAGGAAAAACTTGTGGAATGTCGTTACGGTACTGTCAAACACGCGTTTCGAATAATCCATCAGTTTGCCCCCTCGAAGCTTTTCTGTTTGCCTGCGCCATTGCGAGATCCATAGATAGATAGTTACTTGGAAAGAGGGAGACGACCCAGAGAGATTTGTCGTCACGGTCAGGCTCTTTCAATATCTTTTCGAACGGTCAAAAGATCGATCCTCTATTGACCGTTCACGGTTATCAGTGGAGTGGCAGAATCAATCATCATTGATCAATCAGCGACACCGTCATACCGGAGTTGGAGATCTTTGATTGTGTTTTCAGATCGCTCTCCGACGCGAAATCGTACCAATGGAACAGCCAAAAGCGATAGGACGAATTTGTTTTTTCAGAGTAATTGAAAAGTTGAAAGGATGCCAGATATAAAGGGAATCTTTTTTTCCTTTTTCGTTTTTGCTGCTAGGTTAAACGAGAGTAGTGTTTGTACAGATTTTTTTATCCTTTTTAGTTATCGTATCGTGATACCTTTATGGTAGCGAGAAAAAAGTTTGAACATATTGTTGACAAAGTTGACCAGATTCCTAGAAATGTTATTATTAAACAGCTATATGGAAACAAGGATTTACGAAGATGGAGATAGAAAGTATGTACGTTTTGTGTATACTTCTCGGCAAGAAATGGAAAAAACGTTTGCGGCTGTTTACACTGGGGATGAATGAAAAACATGGTCGAATGACAAATATCACGACGACAATTCCTGTTGCTCATAGTTTTTCTTGAAATATTTGAAGCTATTGTGGAGAGCATTCACTATAAACTGCCGTGCGAAATTCCACATTGATATCCTGATGGTTTTCAAAACCCTAGGATGTTTGGAAAACGATCTAACGGTTCGTGTCATTCTTTTATGTTAATCATGGGCTATCTCTGTTTGTCATTTCCTAGCAATTTGCTGGAAACATTCTATTCACTTTATCGTATAACGTTGGGAAAATATGGATCACTCGATGCACAATTTTTGTTGTTTTGAATCAATATTTTCTTGCAATGCAGATGATTTTTTTCAGTTTCTCCAAGATATTTTACGTTTGTAAATATTTAAGAGTTATATACGAATTATCAGACGTAATTCGAGAATATTGTCAGAGGTACTAAATTATTGTAGTGAAATTTCTATTAAGATAATTGATAATCGATCGAACAACAAATCCTAAACAAATTCTTGTCATCAAACTGTATTGACAAAGAAACAAAATCGAGCCAACGAGCGTTCTCGACACGAATTTGTTCGCGCAAACGAATTCGTAAGTCGATTTGACGCGAAAGTCAGATTTCTGCGAGATTAGTTGTTCATTGGTTATGGAGGGCGGATGATTTCGCAACCTCTGAAACTGGATCGATTTTCAAAGTTATCGAGTTTCACAGCGACTTTAGAGGCCGAATACTACGTTGCTTCCGTACGAACCAGTCAAGTGTGAACTGTCAAGGATGATCTAACTCTCTGCCGCGTCCTTATTGACGGTTCCAGTCTAAACAAAGTGCTGCTTTAAGAACTACGTCTCGACCACGGAATTCGAAATACGAACCAACGTTTGACCACTTCGGCTACGCGTCAATATTTACAAATTTTCATCATCGCTATCGCGACATCATATTTCGAACCACTTTCTTTGTTTTTTCAAAACATCTACGATCCGAACAAAAGTAAGCTTTTGCGATGTTATATGATGAGAAAAAGACTCGAGAATGCGATCTGGCGAACGAATCGAGATAGAAATCTCTAAATTTGTTATCTAGCTTCCAACTGCTTATCGGTCTTTGCTTTGGTTCCCTTTTTTTCTTATCCAAGATCTCGCAACGAAACACAGATAGTATGCTTTTTTGCCCGGTAATAACTATATGCATAAATAACTCGTCTGAAATACGAGTAAGTTAAGCATCGAATCAGTAAGGAAAAAATTTTTCGACGTACTGAGTTCCCTTCGATGCCTATAAAATTTAGTAGCACAATCCGAGATATGGCATTGCTTTTTCTACCTCGTTATTTTGGTATTCTTGTTTTTAAAAATAAAAAATATTAATCAGTTTAGCTGTTAAAAATTACAACATCTAGGTAACCCAGCGACGCTTCAATAGAAAGAAAGTTGATCAATTATAAGACTGAAAAAAAACTGAAAAAAGTTATTGAATTCTATACAGAACAATAAGGTAATACTTAACGTCACGACGCTTAGGTAAAGTTTGTTAAAAGCACACATAATATATAGTTAGCTATATATATAATAACTACATATATATATATATATATATATATATATATATATATATATAGATAGCTAGTAAAAAATAGAATGGAATCAAAATGGTGTTACTAGAACGTTATTATTAAAATAAATAGAAAGAATCTTCACAACCTACCGCAACTGACTCGAATAAGAGTTTGTACATATTTGATAATGTTTACTTGCGAGCTGCTCGAATCTGTTACTAAGGCGTCTATGCCGCAGCGCTCAATATTACGCGACAAGAAGTAGTCCGCAAAGCCGCTATTCCACGCCAAAAATCTCTCGAAGTACATCACGACAGACACTCAAACTTGTTGAGTAGCTTCGATTAACGTTATGGACAACTATGATCGAGCTTTCTGCAAACAAAACGACGTAATTTCTGTAATATATGCAACATTATGGCAACGAGAATCGGGCGGGCGCGGCCCCCTATACGGACACGTTCAGTAGCGTCGCGCGTGATTCTAGCACCCACTCTATAGATTTGAATTGACTCGAATTTGAAAATTTTCAACCAAAATTTATCAAAATAGTATAAAAATGAATAACGTAGTCTATGCAGTAGTATAAATATCGTAACAGGTATGGATATAGTATTTGTTCATTTTCGTAATAAATAATTTCATGTATCAGATGTCACAGTATACGTAATAAAATATATATTAATTGTTACTTTAAGTGTATAAAAATCGACGTGAATTTTATTACAGTCCGATATTACAAACGATCAGATTTTTATGAAACTCGTATAACGTATATTTTGAGCCCAAATCTCAAGAGATTAGATAGAATTAGAAGCCGCGAGTTGAGAAAAATGTTTGCAGTATATTATTCCCGTATAAAGTCTTTTAGTAAATCGTTTTCAAAGAATACACGGAGTTTACCTATATTGGTAGTCGAGTTGAGGGTTAAATAAGCTTCAACAAGTTGTTGAAGTCAACAACTCTATGAATAATTACGATAAAAGGTGCGCGGATGCGATCAAATTAAAGTTTTAACACGTTTACGAATGGAGATTGTTATCCTTTTGTTATCCTTTGCTCGACTCACTTGCAGACAATAATGAAAACTTTGATAAAAAGGGAGATCCATAATCAATAATCTTGGTTCGTCGAAACCTGTCATAAATTTAACCCTTTACCGCTGATGCTGATGTAACGTCAAGACACTATCAGCCGCCGGTTTCCGTGCTGCTTCGAATTGCACAACATTGTGTGTCAAGGGCTACAAACGTTAGAAGCAGCCTTCTCGGGCATGGCCAACGTGAAACTTCTCTTAAGTCTTAAGTTAATAAGTACCTGGAGTAGAAGACACGTTGCCACATGCTGGCTAATTACATTGTTCCTTAAGACAGGACAGAAAGAGAAAGCGGATTCCATGAAATCAATAATAAATGCAAAAGAATTGAACTCTTTGAGACAAAAGATGTTCGATTATATTCTCAAGCTTTTGTACTGAAATAACTTTATGCATATCCCTTCAAGTTTCAAGTAAAATTGTGACTCTTTCAATTATGCATACTTCTTACTGATATTGGTTCCATAAACGAATTTATTCCAGGTATACTTTATTTTAGACATTCTTTCAACTACTCGTTTGTATCGCATACGTCGATTTCAGGTATTCACCATTTTAGCCATCCTAGTTGCTTGATTTGAAATAACTTGACTAATACGAACGAATCTCTAAGCGACAATGTTGACTTGGAATATTATCGAGTCAGTTTTTCCCCGTTATTTTTTCAATCAGTTCCTGGCTATTATGTAAGCCTGATTTAAAAACGAGGCAATCGCATCGTAACGCGTAATAACAGGAATATGATTGTTTCAGTTGCCTTGGAAACGAACGTGCCGAAAGGAAGTTGTTACGGGATTACGTATAAAAACCAGGAAACGAGAATCTCTAAGATTTATTTACGAATTTGCCGATTGATGTTTGGCGATAAGGAAAAACCGATTAAATTCTAGAAACGATAAGCAAGAAAAAGAGAAAGATCGTTTCTTGAACGAAAGGAGCGTTCGACGTTGGATTCGCCTAGAGCAGAGCGGTTGTTACGAAGAATAATAACTGTGGGAGCGTCGCCAATATAATATCTTTTATACTACATGACTGGTTGTAGTATTAAATCCGCACAGGTTCCGACAGGTTGCCAACCACAAACTTACTCCACATGTGGCCTCCACATTTCTCCCATGACAAATTCATGCGAGACGGCTTACATCAAACCATAACATATTCTCTCAACTACACAGGTCGAGCAGCTGCGACGTGATACAAAAGAACGCTATACTACCTGTCTAACGTGAGCGTGGGGTAAACGGTGATCGGTATTCGAGTCGACAGAAACAATGATCGCTCTATCTTGAAATCGACTGCAGATGGTTTCGTTTGTACAATATGTCAATGAACTTGCGTGTATACGGGCTATAAATTTTAGTTAGCAAGTTACGAAGATATTGTTGATTATGCATATGCAAGTTAGTTAGCGCTGGAAGGACTGTAAATGCTTTGTATTCAACAAGTCAAAAATAGATGATATATCGCGATTGTAAGCCATGACAAACAGTACCAATTAATAAATATATCTCTCGGTTGTATATTTTCATAGAACGAAATTATACAGTAAAGTTATGTCTGATCTTACGGATATTATGTACAATAGATCTTATTTATAAAAAGTGGGGTATTCCGTTGCAATTTTGTATTCCTTCTTATAATAATTTTTATTCGAGGCTCGTTAAACATCTTCTAAATAATAAATCATGTATTTCTGTAAGATCCAATCTTCAATTCTAATCATTAATCCATGATTAGAAACAAAGATTAGAGCTAAAAGGAAAACGTTGCAAAAACAAGCAAACGCGGAAAATTCTCTGAGTCATAAACGCATAAACAATTTATCACTAATTGCTGGTTCGATACTGGAAAACCGGTAAAAAACAAAAAATTCTTTTTTTTTTGTTCAACTTCATCACTTATCGTATCATGAAACATCAATTACAGCCATACGTACTCGATGATAAGGTAATTATTTGCGAATAGCAGTTAGTAGTATGTAGACAGATACTTGTATACGATTGGTCGTATATGATAGAATGGGAGCGCTTTGACTAGACTGTGTCCTTAAGTAGCAAGGCGATTATTGAGCGATACGACACTAGGGGGCGAAATACTCGAACGTGAAGCATGTACAGTGGTGGTAGAATGGGGCACGACGATTGGTGGCACAGCCCTGATGCCGGGTCCCCTAGCGGTGGGCATGCCTGCGGAAGATGGAAGGCGCACGAGCCGAGTAGTTTAGTCGCCTTTAACCGGCCTTAAAGTGCAGATCGGATCGCCGCCGATTACCGTGCGCGTGCACAAGAAAGAGAGAGTTAGAGCCACCGGCTTATCGTACGGATCGCGCCGAGAATGAAATTCTTTCTTTGCTTGGTAAAATACAGCAGCAGCAGTAGTAGTAGCAGCAGTCTTTCGTTGTACGACAGTCTCGATAATAAAAGAAAACGAGTGGAACGTTTATGGCCAAACGACAGTAGTACCGGTGGCTGCATCGCCTGAACGAATTTTTCTCGTCGATAAACACAACACGACCATCTTCTACGAGTTCCGCCTGCTACGGGTGTAACGAAGAAAATCGACGCCGTTTTTTCTTTCATTCTTTTTCGTCCTTTTTGTTTATATATAGTTTGTCGCTCAGTGCCGCGTAATAGTTCGGTTTCGCGAGACTCGTCCATCATTCGAGACCGGGCCAAACAGAATCTATAGACAACGCCATATAGAAGAAAAAGAGGCGGGACGCGCCTAAGTTTGTTTTATTGGTTTAGTCTCTAGCGCGAGACTCGAACCCGCGCCAAAGTGTGTTTCACAGTGGAGGATACTATCTCTTCTTTGGGTTACAACGCTAAGTGGCCGACAGGTCAGTACAGTGCAACTTATACATTTTTTTTTTCTATTTTCGTCTATCCTTTTTCTTTTTCGTTCGCTCGATTTTAGTGGAGAATTCGAAATGACGTTCGTAATCGCGGTTAAAGCATGTATCGACGATAAATCTCGCGCTTGTGTGGATTTCTTTTCCCCATTTTGACAGTTCCACGCGAACGCCGCCACTCACGACCGGTTCGAGCTGGAATTTCAATGAGAAACGGGATCGTTCGCGTCTCAATCGTTCGCGAGACATATTAACGTTAATACACTAGTAAATTATATAGACACATCCATCTCGTCGTGTGATACTTAGAATGCATTAAAATTTTGCCAAATAATCCGGCGTGCTTTCGAAGATTCGTCTATAGCCTTTTGACTCGAATCCGTGGTTTCGCGTATAAATATCGATGAGAGAGCTTATTTAGCGAAAAGTGAAATTCCTCGAACACTTTGTAGTAAGTTAGGAATTTCTTCTTTGGCAGCTAGCCGGTCTATTCGAATTTATACTGTCTCCTATAAATAGAAATAAATATATTCGATTTGCCACGTCCATCGGGTATGATTTTTGGTTATTAGTAAGTTTACCGCCAAAATTTGTGATGTTTGATTTTTCGCGCGTAATTTCCGATTTCGGTAATTAATTTTAAATAACTGACGAATTTTGATCTGTAAATACAAGAATAATCTTAAAATTTGATTTTTTCGATTTTTCTTTCGTCTATATCTTTCGATATATTTCGTTCTGATCTATTGAAGTTCGGTATTGGAATGTATATTTTAACATATCGTGTCTTTATTATACGGAATTACTATTTTTATTCTTCGATAATTTTCTTAAATCTTTGTCGATATTTTATTTTTCATTCTTTGATACGTTTTTCAATCGATCGACGAATTGATATTTAATGTCTGCTATTTCGATAAACGTTTTACTTCCAAATTCAAGCTTCGTGCGTTATTGAAAATAATTTCAAAATTTAACTATGACTTTCTTTGCATGTATATTATTCTTGTTGGAACTTTGTTATATGTTTGACATTTCGGAAATCGTTTTACCATCGGCTATAGCCATATACGGGTTGTCGTTCATGTGACCAAATAACACGCGTCGCGTCCCATCGGGATCGATATACGTGAAAATATGTCAAGTGGAGATAGGCACGCTAACCGATATGTTGCACTTTCTGTCGCAACGTTATGCAGTACGTCGATCCAGCCCGCGCTTTCGCGCGTCTCCTACGGTTTCACAAATTAGTGTAACTACGCTTCTGTATAGGAAAGTTTAGTAAGACAACGAATGGGAGGAGAGCGTCGTTTTTCATTTCGCTTTTGCCGGTGTGTCCTGCGTCCTTTCGTCTCACGAAGAAAGCCACCGTTAATTAGAGTGCGGTAGGAAAGCTGTCAGCTCGTTACACGCTCGAACGATAATGTTCGACGGAAGTTAGCGAGACACACGCAACACATGCACACGGCGCTACCTATATCTAAAGCTGTTGCCCGTGGACCGGTTTGTCTGTTTCTCTCAGCGCGTGTAGGCAGAAAAGTTCGATCCATCGATCGACGCTCTCGTGGCCATGGAATGTGCTTTAATACACTTACATGTATGATCGTACGTGTGGTACATATATATATAGATTTTCGAAAGTCCTGTCTAAACGAAAGCGGTCGGCCGGTGTCTTTATCGGGTCGGTAAATAATTTCTTTCTCTTTTTTTCCTCTTTCCCTCGCTCCCGCCTTTGTCGATATTCAATTTACCATCACGCACACGAATGTAGTAAACTTCGAAATCGTGTCTCTTTACGAGCATATGCATATACTACGATATTTTACCCTGTCGCGTATCGTGAAATTAAGTTTTTAAAACTGGTGAAGTGTCGCCACGCAATTTTCGTGAAAGTGTGATCCATTACCAACGAAATCGCGAAACACGTGATTGTGTCTGTTACGTAACCGGGGAGAAAGAAGACTTTATCGATTGGTAACAAGGTTCGGTAGAAACACGACGAGCGTTCGGTGAAATTCGCACCAGATATTATTACCGACGTTTCTTCCCAAAACACTTAGCGCGAGCTCTGTTGCCCCTGTCTGTTTATTATTCGACGAGAAACACTTTTTTCCCGCGTGTTTGGTCGACGCTTCGAGAACAGTTTCACGAAAGTTTATCTCGTTTCTTTTCTACTCTCCTTTTTTTCCCCGTTTTTCTCTCTCACGACGAGAGTAAACGCGAGGTATACACTGATGCTTTCTTTCGTTTCCAAGGCCGTTCTAGGAAGGTGATTTCCCCTATCGACCGTCTTTTGTTCGATTCAGAGGTAAAGCAGGGGCAAGTAGGAACAGATAATGTGTCTTTGTTTTTCAACGGTGTGCGTTTTTCACGGGTGACCGAGTCATAAAGGCCACGGTTTTTCTTTCCGTCTCTCTCTTTCTTTCACCTCTGTCGTCTTTCTGTCCCTTTCACTTTTTTCATTCTTGTTGCTTATTTTTCTGGTCCTCACGCCAGTTTTCGATAAGAATCTCACGTAAAACATGAAACAGACTCATTTACCATCAAACGTCTTTGTCGGGGAGCGCTTGTCAAAATATTAACATCGATATGTAGTTTAGTTTTTCGGCGAAATCGTTCTCGAGCCTTGTTTGTTCTTCGCGTAAATACCCCGCGGGATTGTCTTTCTTGTCGATCGAAAAGAAACAGATGTGTATACCAGTTTTGGGGCGCGTATATTTCTTTCCGTTTTAATTCCATTGCTTTACTATCGTTACAATGTTTGGTCACATGGTACAGGATTGTAAAGAGATACGTAACCAGGTTGTAGAATTTTGAATAAAGACAAAATCCAATTCCTTAAATATATTCCCAATGACAAATAAATGTATGGTAATAAATAATTCTGTCGTTTACCACTTTAACTGCTCAACGCTTTGACTGCGAATGTATCCTATAGGTCATGTTTTTTTTCGGCACAAAAAATGATAAAAATCTGTTCATTTTTATTTTTTTCATAATTCCAAAATTGTTCAAACAAATGCTAAATACTTGAAAACACCCACAACATTCGAAAGTGTTAAATAGAATCTATATTTCCGAAAGTTCGAAATTTTTAATGATTTAAGCGTACTTTGTCCGAGTAATTTTGTTTTCTTCAATAATACACGCAACGGCCTATGCGCCTGTTTGCCGTGAAAGTGACAGTTCCCGCAACAATCGGCGTTATGCAACGATTAATTGGCTCGCGGAGGGTGGTCGGCGCGGGAACGAAAAAGATAACCGGCGACCGCACGCCCGCTTTCGGTTGTCACCGTCGAGGTGGGCCTAATCGAGCGGATGTAATGTTTGAGTTAGGCCGCCAACAATAAAAAGCAGAGCTTCTCTTCTGGTGTTGTAGATCCGCGAAACCGATACAGCCGACGAATTTTGTTGGAAGTCTCATGAGTCACTCGAGCCGCCCATATCGAGTCATTCCATTTGACTTTTCGATGCATCTCCATCCGTGCTCCCTCCACCTCCATCTTGTGTGTTCTTCTTTCTCGATGAACGTCCCCAACGATCACATTGGCTGTGAGTGATCGCCAAGATCGAATCTCGTTGCTAGTGTGTCAATGTGTAACGTGTTAGCGTATGCAAAGCGATGCGTCATCCCGTTAAAGAATTGGTTTTTCCTCGTATCGTAGATACGGCACGGTTATTCCTAAGTATATATCACTGATGTCGACTACTGTCCTCTTTGCATTCAGATGGTTATTTCGGAATACGTAGTTGAACCGTAGGCTTAGACAGTCTGTTCTTTGCTTAAGGAAGATTACAGGAGATTCTAAGGATTTCACTGCAACACCTGGTGGACAAAACTTACAGTGAATTGTTGTCGGTTTGCCGTTCGGTGCAGAGAAACATGCGTAACGGTTCTCTCACGCAGAGAGGGAAAAAGTTGCGTTCTCTAGGGATGTTTGGTGAGGCAGGCCCTGATTTATTCGAAGGCACCTCGTCCCAGCGAATTCGATTCGTACCGGTTCCTCTTTTATTTTCTGTTCCCATGTGCAGAGGCTTATGGACCGCTGTAAGCGTTTTGCACCAAGAACCAAGTATCGTAAGTGTGGAGATGCTTTACATGAATTTGATGGTTACTCTTTATCTATAATAATAGGGCTATGTTTATTCCCAGTCAATTTATCTAAGTTGATTTTATTATTATAACGAACAATTTATAAGTTACAAATTACGATCATCGCACTAGCTGTATCGTTTATCGGAGGAAGCAGAATAACATTTCTCATTTGGTATTATAATTTTCAATAGGCTCGCAAGTAGAAAATCGTAAGGAATGTGTCACGTGTCACTGATTTATGACCTTAGTTATTTATCGATAAATAGCATAAATAACATCTGTGAATGTAAGAGACATAAATATGTGTATAAATGCATGTATTTTCTCCCTAGTGTTGTAGTTTAATATAGTCTTTTGTTAACTTGTAAAGATTCATATAAGAATACATAGTATAGAAAATAATACTTGAAGCGAACAATAGACCTGAGTCAATGTAAGAGACAACATGTCTATGGTGATGGCAAAAATGCCGGAATTTTTAGTTTTGTTAGAAATTTTTGTCGTTTTGATCCTTTGATTACAAGAAATCTTTCCTCTCATAAACAAACAAAGTTGTAGTTATAGACATTCTGCATTTTCTGTTTCGTTAATCGTCGATATTGATTTTATCGCGTGTTTAACTGGCGCTTTTTACCAAGACGCAGCAAAAAAGCGTGCAAAGTGGATATGTCGGCAACGAAGGACGTCTATTTTTATTGCGTACACGCGAGCCAGTTCCGACCTCTGTTCGTATTTTCATAGCATTAACTGTACATATTCGTTTCGCTGATTTCTGTGATAATGCGTTGATGTTACGACACGCGGCGCTGTACCGAACAGTGCTCTACGGTGAAGCAACATGCTGTAACGATTAAGGAACCGGGCTGCTTTCGATGGATGATCGATCAGATAATCGACAAGTTTCATTTCCAATCGGAATTTATCCAGATAATGATAACACATAAAAGAACTTTCGATTTTCTTTCTTAAAATGCTTTCCTTATTTTCCCTCTTAAAATTAACAGTGATTAGGGTTAGGTCTTCTTTTGTCGTATGTACTTTATCATTGGGTATTACACCACTATCTGAATAACATGCATAATGCGAGAAACGCTGAAAGTTAAAATTCGACAGGAAAATATTTAAAGGTAAAAACTTTTTTTTTTAACTTTCAGCGTTTTTCGCTTTGTGCATGTTATTCAGATAGTGGTGTAATACCCAATGACAAAGTTTTTATCAAGTTTATCAAAGGCTTGAACATAAAACGACTTAATTTCCTACCAGGATTTAACCAAAATGATTGTTTGATTATTTTGATGAATGGTATGGTTGATTCCTTTAGGCGAAATGCCGGTGCCGGTTTGGGACTGCTCTGACCTGGGCCTGTTAGACGAGCCCCTGGACACTGCGACAGTGGTGTCCGACGACATATGGAAAAAGTTCGATCTTCCGGACTTCTTCTCTATAGATCATAGAGTGGACACCTACACGGAAATGTATTACGAGCACACCTTCGACGATGGCATGTTGTCGGATGAACAGTACGACGAGACGACCTGCCTGTCTCGAGAGATACGTCATCACGACTGTATGTGGGCAGGCCTATGCATCAGTAAAGAGCACAACAGAACGTTGCCTGCGAAGAAGGACTCGCTGATACAGAGAAAGGTGCCGGCTGGCCGAAGCGTTTTGATATCACGAGCAAATACCGCTTACATAGGGACTTCGTTGGCAGTCAATCAGCAACAGGCCCAGCAACTGTGCCGTGCAAGAAATCTGGAGAGCGACGGCGAATCCACTAGGCCGGAAACACCGCAAAGCTCCAGCTCTGATACAGAAACAGAGGACGAAGGTCCGTTCTTTAGACACGACCAGATCAACATACACGAGAAATTATCCGAGTGTATATCAGTACCAGCTACCAAGGCTGTACGAGTAAGCCAGAACAAGCGAAAGACCGGTCGACGTGGTAGAAGGAAAGAGCAAGATCAGTGTCAAGTACATAGAGAGACGAATATCAGGAATACTCTCAGCGACCATTGCTATCACTTGAATCAATCGTTCAGCAAGAATTTAGAACACCTTGGAGTGCAGACACCTTCCGATTCCGGTGAGTCACGATTCTGTTTTCCTTCTTCACGTTGTTCTTTAAGATGTTGTTTTGTATTTCCATTGTCCGTCGCGTCATCATACTCATATCTCTGACTATATATATTATATTATTATATTATATTATTGTATATAATATATTATATATACAAGTATATAGATACTATACATATAATAAAAGAAATACGCAAAATACTATATATATGTACGTTTTCGTAATTATAGGAAATGAGTAAGGAAGAAGTTGACCAATTTTCATTTCATTTTTTGCTCGTTGAATAGTTTAACCTATGCGTTGCGACATTGACTTCACTCCACGTGCCGTTTATATTTCTTCGTTTCTTTTTAATCACCATTTTTCCAAGACTAGTTGAAATGAAATAATTACACTTAAAAAGAATACGTTCATTAAATTTTCATATTCCTTTAATATAAATATTCCAGATTTTTCATTCTCCTTATAGAATATTGTATATTTTATCTTTGGTTAATAACTGAACGTGTTATCTAGTTTTGTAATTGCTAACAAAATAGCATGGTTAATTAGCGTGAAGGTTAACCAGACTATAATTCACAGGAAATATTAACATCGTTTCATTTTCATATGTCAATATGTATGCGGTTTGCCGTGAAATTTAAGTAACAGAAATATACCTCTTGTTCTGGGTCGAGATACGTTTTATCTGACGCATCCGCCAAAGGATCAACCAGTTTATTCATCTGGTTCTTTTGTGCCCTCCTAAACTGAGGCAGCAAGGTCGGACTAAGGATCCTCTTAATCGAATGCAATTGAAGGCACGGCGCTCCGCACCCGGGAGAGAGTGCAGTTCGCCGAATTCGGGTACCCGCATGAGTATGCTAATCACGCATTTGGTTATTCGTCATTCGTCGCGGCAGTACCGTGAATGCGACACAATCGAGAAAAGAAACTTGTTTCGGGCGAGTTCGGAGGTCGTTACGCTAACGTCCTCGGCTCGACAAAACGGCGTTCTTTCTTCGTGGCTCTATTCTTTGGTAGGGAAGGGAAAAAGCGAAAAAAGGACGGAAAGAGATAAAGAAAGAAACCCGTGAGAATTTTGTGTTTGCTACACACGCTTGCCTTTCGAAAACCTGAACACACGTGGGTCGCACGACGTCCTGTTTCGTGTTTGTGCAAACAATTTGATCCGCGTTAGTGTGCAGGATGGAAGAGGAATTTTTCGCCATTTCTTGTTTTATTTCTCTTTTCATTTTCATTTACCGCGCCGGTTCCAAGGACAAAGAGGAGGCGCGCGCCTTTTGTCGTTACCGCGGCGTGAACAATTTTCACATCTCGCAGGTAATCTTGTCGAACAGAGACGTTTTTGTTTCGTAAGGGTGTGATTTTTCAGCCATCCACGCGTGTCACCGTTTCATACAATGTATGAAGCGGTTCAACAGTCGATAAAGAGATAGTCGAGAAGGCCCTCCTTTCACGTGCGCGCGATCTCGTTGAAGGCATATACGCTCCTATATACGTTACCGACCCTCTTGAATATTTTACAACGGTATTTTCTTAGATGCTAGCACCGTCTGCCTTCAGGACGAGATATTCCGCTCGTTTTAGTTTAATAGCTGCGAAGGTTATGCGTCAGTATACACTCGCCACAGAACGTAAGTATAATTTAATTGCTGTATACGCAACGTTCATTTGCTTTCAATGACGAGGATGATTGCTATCGGTGAAGAAGGGAGTCGATGTTTATCTCGTTGCGTCAGTATCATTGGAAAATCTTTTACAGTAAATGTATGATAAGGATGATATTTTCTTCTAAGTAGGAGTAAATATTTGTAGTAAGAAAAAGGCAAAGAAAATGTTAATTGTGCTCGATATTTGACAAATGAAATATTAACGAGGGGTCTGTCCATTATACCGTGTACGAAAGTAATTACATCAACTGATAATAGTTCATTACATATGTAATCTAAATAAAAAGATCGTATTCTTCCGTTGGTTAAATATGTACTTGACTGAAATATTAACATATTAAATACACATACAGTTCATTTTTGGATCTACATAATTTCACAAAGAAACGTAATTCTCTAGGATTTCCAACATTAATTACTTTTGCTGATTTATTTGGACACGTTATGTCAACTTTTTGCATGTGATATTTGCACAGGACATTCAATATTCGCATTAAAATACGCGTGTACGTTTACAACATTCGTAGATACTAGTAGACATTTAGTACTCGTTCCGAACAGTGAACATTATTCCTATCCGTGTCGGTAACTTCACGCATATTTAAGCGCACGAGAACACTTGCTTGTCTCGTGCCATATATAACGTAGAAAATTAGAATATCGAAGTCAGGAACATCGGAGAAGCAGACGTGTAATTACGTACGATGAATCGTATAATTTAGGCCAATATGTATTACATTTTACAGAAAAGTAGAGGCTTATTGAATTGCAGTAAACTGCTAAAAAGAATGCAATTATGTTACAAGAGAACAGAGTTACTATGGAAAAATTCAAGGTGGTGGAGCTCGATTTTCTTAAACTGATTCATTCAATATGGAACGATGTACATTAGATTTGTTATTTATTACGATTGCAGGTCTGACCTACTATCTATGTGTAAGTAATATACACAAGTACGTAAGTCATTTGAAAAGTTCTCGGAACGGAATGGTAAAACAGTACCATCTACATTCTATTTTTAGTTAATTATCGTCAATAGCTTTTTCAACTCTTTCGTCTAACAAACATTTCATACACGAGTTCGCTTCAGACTCTGTAACACGAAAATTCGTTTATATTTGCATCTCGAATTATGTCCACTTTATTTTTAAACCTCCAGATATTTAAAGGAAACATGCTTTTCTCGGTTTTTTTTTTAAATTCTACGACAATATAACTCTCAGTCTTAAGACGCGCTTGGGGTCAGCACTGCGCAGAGGGGTCCGCGGCGACGATACCGGTGTGCGCGCGCAGAAATATGCAGGCGCGTCGCACGAATTTCTCCAGTGGTCATTTGGGTTGTTCGGTCTGGCAGCTTGCGATTAGGTTAACCAGGGGTCGGTCGGTTTTCAGGGCTCGTCACGTATAGCTAGCTTCCTCGTAGCCCAGTGGAGACGTCGTTCCATGTCTGCTTGATCTAACTATAGCTATAACGATTCCGGGAGAGAGTAAGAGAGACAGTCCTCGGAAGAGAAAGAGAGAGGGGAGCTGTGCACAGTTTGGCGCGACTCACATAATTCGCTCGGACTGTGCACAGTGCCGTCTCTTCGACCTAGGGGAATGGTGCTGTTTGCCACCTGAAAATATGTTGCACCACATGGTGACATCCTAACGTCGTTTTATAGATACCGAGAATGCACGCACACGAAGATAGCCGATGTTATTCAGACGCTGCAGTTGCACGTGTGTGCGGGGTTCGTATGATAGGAGAACATGACGAGGAAAGAGTCGCGCAATGACCGCGTCGTTCTGCCCGCACACGCGTGTATACCGGTTGCAGTTGCGTGCACGTGTGCGGCGTCACTTAACGCGCGCGCACGTGACCCGACGCTTAGCCGGTGTGCACGGCCTTTCCTTCCGATTACTCGTCAAATCGAACCACGGTGCACTGGGCCGTGTAGTTACGTCGTTGCCCTCTAATTCTTCTGCGTCATGCTTGCGACGCGCTCGACACAATGTGACATTTCGAGCACGCTCACGAATAGCTGTCTTAACCTTCGTGTTCCTGCCAACATCTCGCGGTCTTTGTTTTGGCTGATTATTGAATGTTGTCGAATGTGATCGAGCGACGAAAATTATAACATCTCCTTTCGCATAATTCATATAACAAAGTACTTATATTCTTGGTATAAGAAGTTTGCCATATACTTGCATAAAAACGTTCTTACAAAATACATACTTGATACAGGCAAAAAGTTCTGAAAGAAAAAAGGGGAACACGATCGAGATCAAAGCTCAAACGATCTATCTTATTCTTTTCTTTTTAGACTTTCATTTAATATTTACTTCAAGCTATGCACGTCTACTATTCAAAATACATATCCAATAAATATTTTTTACGTTTTATCGCAGAAAGCAGCAAGCTAATCGATTTGGTGCGACACGTGTTGCGTTTACTCGTGACAGATTAACGATTGTATACATGATTCGATGAAAAATCGATGGAACCCGCGGACCAAGTAATTGTCTGTAACGTTCGATCGGCGCGGTTGAATTTTCTGAGTGGGTGAGGAATGGGAGAACGCGCTGGCTGTAAAACGGTGAGAGAATTCTTGAGCGTAGTACGTCGACCGCGCAGAGCCGACCTCTTATAAAAGCTATCCGCCGTTTCCTGATCGGGCTCTTAATGGATCAAGAAGACGGCACCGTGTGACCGGACACCACCGCAGTTTCGGCCTTCGTGTTATCGTGTCACCGTTCGTAATTGGTAATTGCCAGGGCCACGACTTGCAAATGGCTACTTTTGACCGCGGTCAGACAGGTCAGTGAAACAACGAGAAACCGGTGCACAGGGACGAACAACGGCGTAACCTCGTTAAATGTATTAATGATTACTTAATGTTGTTTATTTGGGAGATGTTAACGAGCATCCGTTCTTGTTTGATCGATGGAATAAGAAAGAGAGAGATAAGATAGCAGGAATAGAGAAATTAAGGTATGGATAACATTAGTCGATCTACGAAAAGTTTTATTATCGATGAGACATTTCAGTTTGAAGAGCATATATATATATATATATATATATATATATATATATATATATATATATATATATATGCTATATATATGCTGTATATATATATATATATATACATACACACACTCATATACGCACAATCAGCTCTCACTCTTACGTAATTTGTGATTATGAGATCTGGCCTCGTTTCTGGTGAGAAAGCATTCGTTCTTGATATCTGGCAAGACCTTTGCACCGTTGCCCTCTCGTGTAATCTGATTTGTTCGAGAGTCCACGGGATGATTTTTTTATCCTCCATTTTTCCCGTTAACGTCGATATGAGGCAATGTCCCGATAACGAACCAAACTTTTTTCTCTTCCTCTTTGGATTGCTTCTACTTACAGACGCTAGATAGTACGAAGGTTTTATCACCCGAACGCTAGATAGTACGAAGGTTCGGTCGATAATTCAATTCTCTCGATAATCGAGGAGAAAATTCCACCTCGGAAAAAATAAACAGTGTTACATAAGATTCTGTTCGATCGTGGAACACTGAGCTTTAAATTGAACAATTCTCTGCAAGAGATAAGGTAAAGTCAGGGTTGCTGCACCAGACAGGCATGACGGCAAACGCATGCGCATCTTTTTCATGCGAGCAATGCGCCGCGAACTAGGGGGCTGCGCCACGCTGCGTGACGTCTGCGGTACCTGACCGGTCATTTACTGCCGACCAGCTTACGTCAAGTATTACCTTCTCTGCTCAATATACCAGAGTCATCCGATCATCTCAAACTTGTATTTCATCCGTTCATTTTGTTAAAACAGAAATTTCAAAAATAATTCAGAGTGATAAAGAAAATTTTAACGAGCACGCTTGATAAGGAAAAGAACGAAATTTTCAAACGTTATCGCGTTGCATTTTACCTGATGCGTTCACGGATGCGCGAGCGTGTGTGCAGGTGCACACTCGGTTGAAGCAGGATCGTCGGAGCATGCGCAGTTAATCGCGCGGGAACTCGAAGGTCACGCGGTACCAAGTGACGTCAATCGATAGCCGGCCGGCCGGTCGGTCGCTGCTTGCGGTCAAGCGTGGGACCCCGCCGCGGCGGTTTAAATGGTCGCCGGAATGCGGTTAAGCCTTTTTGCCATTCGCGCCGTAGTCGCGTTCGCCGCGGCGAGGGATACTACAGTGGCGTGTAACGCGGGCACCGTGCCCCCTTGGCATCTCCGCTTTCGCTTCCACATCTTTGAAATATTTTCAACTATTACATTTCATATAATGATAACGATGATGACGATACGTAATACGCGTTGTTACCGTATCATAGGAATACAAGGATACAGATAAGCACTGTTATTTTTAAAGTTGTAATGCTAACGCCGATAGGTTAGGTTTTTTCGTGATGCGAATAATAGCCATTTCGAATGGAAGGTCGAATAGAATGATGATTATCGCATCTTTTAGAATGTTCCAAGTTAGATACTGTTGTCCAAGGTTCTGTCAGAAAGACAAATGTGAGAATCTTTTTTATTATCTATTATCCAAGTTACTTATCTGCTATTCAAAATTCAGTTTCGTTATCTGTTACATGAATAATCAGAAACGGTTAAAAGATTTTCGCTATTCATATGTTTTAAATCTAATCTATATCCCGATTAGAAGATTTGGTTTTAGTAGGTACTACCAAGAAATTGCGCTAATCAAGAAATTCATACCGAGGAATTATCTTTCACGTGCCCCGGTGTTAGCGGGAATTTCGCATCATAAAGTATCGCATTGAAAATATCAATATTTGCATAATACATACGTAGGATAGTCTAGTCTAGTTGTAAATTCCTCGTCAAAGTCGAAGAAAGACCGACGATTTCCATGCACGTGTGTCATCCACGTGACAGCAATAAGGAACTTATACATTGTACTCTATTTTTGCCCGGTAGCACGTTTCACTCTTTGATCGAACGACGTTTATCTGCATTCGTGTGTGTATACGTGTGTTACGTGTAGCGCCAATTGCAGCTGCCTAGCGCCATTAATTACGTAAACCCCGGTAAGTACCGCGTAAACTTGGACGTCGCGGAGGATAGGAGGAAAGGGATTCTCGTTACGGAAAGAATGATCATTGAATTCTTCGAAGTTATTTCTATTTGCTGAATCTCGGTGGTTTATGCTTTAACGGATTAATCATCCTGGTGAAAAATCAATTTTCTCAACGGAACACACGATCAACTGATTCTTAGAAACGAGTGCCGCCTCAACGTCGAGGCATGTATTTTAGCGCGGAAACGCGTCGTGCTTAGAAATCGTTAGACTGGTCTGTCAGGCCTATTAAGAATCTTCATCGACTCTGTAATATCACGGCGCACGAAGGTCGTGCCAAGTCCTACTTTTATGCGCCGCAAACGTTGGAAAGTAAAATACGCGGTTGCAATATTTCTCTTTCCGTCCGTCGATGACAAGTTGAATTCGTAATTGACTCGAGCCATAGGAGTTTTTCTATGATCGTTAATATTCAACTGAATATCGGATGCTAAGAAATTTTTTGTGCAAACACGATAACACATTCGTCGCTAAGTATTATGAAAATTAATGCCTGCTAATCTATATATTATAACTTAATGGTAATACCGATAACTAGATGTAACGCAGGAAACCACATATTTTTTTAATTATCTATATATTTCTAAACATATCGTCTGCGCGACAAAATGATCGTCACGTTGATCACGGGTTAAATTTTTATTAAAATTACTATATTTCAGACATAAAAATGAAAAAATTTGTATTCTGTTCAAATATAAAAGGAGAGTTTTGAAAGATCTGGATATTCCGTGTTTAACCAAGTTCTTCTAATTCGAGACGCCAGATGCATGGAGTATCGTCAACCTGGTGTGACTTTCCCCTTTGTAGGATGCGTTACCGGGTTCTCAGTACCGATCCTCTCGAGTTTCTTCATTGTAACGAGGTGTCAGGGTATATTGGTACGATCCTGCGATCCCCGGGACACATTCAACGAAGACGCCGGTTCGTCTTACGTCTGGACCTTCCTTTTTCGTGGTATTCGCACGCAACCCCGCCTAGCCTCTCCTTTTCCATCGACCAGGACTTCATTCCGTTGCTCATGCAAATTCTCCGGTTGAAGGTTCCTGGAAAATCGCGCGGCACGCTGGAACGCGAGCGGAGAACGGTCGCGCTGATAAAAATGTACGCGTTGTCGTCGGTATCGTCACCTCCAATGTGCTCGCCCGATTCTGGAATTCAGTGGGTGCAGCGTGCATGCACTTTAGATAGACGCGCATATACGCGATAAGCCATAGCCTAAGTTTCGATTTCAGCGAATTGGCGAAAGCAACGTTCGAAGAAAGTCGATGGCGCGCAGCCACCACGAAATTCGCGGTATCATTTTCACTTTGACCATTTTCCTTCACGGTCTGAATCGGTTTGTGCCAGTTACGAACGGCTGGTCCGCCACAAAAGGAAATAAACGTCGTGTTCGATATAGTAAGTGCATTGATTTGATATCGAGAGCTGTTCAACACGTTTTATCTATCTCGGGCCGATTTTAGCCGCGTAACGAAACGAAAGTGGAAATACGGCGCCCGACCGCCCTGGTTTACTATTATTAAAATAAGTCTATCTTGTTCTCATTCTCTCTCTCTCTCTCACACACACACACACTCTCTCTCTCTCTCCTCCTTCTGACTGACGTGGGTACTATATTCTGATAATACTGAAACGCGGTTTTACCGAGAGCGCGTAACGGTCCTTGCGGTTATTGCAAAACAATTCAGCCTCGCGGTATCGGTTTTATACGCAGGTGGGTTTGGCATCTCTCGAAGGTATTAGTTAATATTCTACATAAGTATAAGCTGTAAGCAATTATTTTCCCGCTCTCTTTCTCTTTTTCCTCGTTAAGACGTTTCATCGTGTTACCCCCACCGTGAATATTCGCAGTGGTGGTTGCTTACTCTCGGTTCTTTCACCAAGATATCTATAATTATGCCTTTCCCTCGGGAGAGCAAGTGGGTGCCTATTTTTGTGCAGGAACTCCTCCGACGTTGTACGTATAAGTGCATCTCCGGCTGTGACGTAATTCATTCATTCATTCATTCATTAAGTTTGGCCGCGTGGGAGAGGCTGCTGCTCTGATAAGTATCGTAGTAAAAACGTTAGGTCACTCTTAGGACTTTTAGTTTTATCGCTGTTGATTTTCATTCCGCGTTCTTAAAATCGATATTCTGTTTCTTGCTTGATATAAAACTTGAATTTTACTCCTCTTTATATGTCAAATTTGTAGAAGAATTGAAGTTGAATATATAAGTTTACACATAGAATTTTTGTTACCAATGCAATTTATTCATTAGATTGTATATATTTGGAGTGGAAATTCGAAACATTTATTCCTCTTTGAATTTTAATTTCATAGAAGAATTTCGTTGTACTGAACTTTTGTAATTGATATTAATTACTGGTCATTTCATGACATTTTATGATACAAGAGAAAGAAGTACACATTAATAGCCGATCATTTTTCTTCTGTATCAAATGTCTGGTCGACGAACCAGGATGCCTGCACCACCTCTGTAACAAGAATTAGGAGGTTGGTCGCCGAAATGTCAGACAAGTAAAACTTGATTCGGGAATGCCGGCCGGCATCAGCGGCGACCAGAGAACCTTTTTCTTTTTGCCATTTTTTTCTCCCTCCTTCTTCGTAACACACTCCATACCACAATTCCCCTTTCTACAATACAAAAATAGCAAATTATCAATTTTAATTTCCGTCGGAGTTTTATCAAACGCACATTCTGATAACGAACCATTCAATTTTTTCACAGATACGAACCTGCATAGAAAATGATCGAAGTTTTTACCCGATACTGCAAGCAAAATAAAAAGTCAGGAGAAAGAAAAACCTCGTAGGAGTAAATACCGAGTTGGCCAATTAAAAATTCGAAATTGATTAGATCGTAAGTAAGAGAGGACGTAACGAAAGGAGAGAGGGCGATGTCGGCTGTTCGCAAGTTCTCTCTCACGTTCCTCCCGCGCACCGTAGTCCCCGATACGGCACTCACTCCTTCCTCTTTACTCGATCGCAACGGCATGGCATGGCGGCATCACGGCGGTTGTCCTCTTCTTATTGCATTTCTCGTTCTTCCGAGGCGGCATGCCAGACTCGCTCCTCTCTCCCTCTCTTTCTCTCCCTGTTCTCTCGACTCGATCGAATGAGAAACAGAGAAGAATATGTATAGCCAAAGACAGTCTTCTAGAGTGAACACAGGATGAAAAGAGAGGAGGAATGGAATTGAAGAGGGGAGAAAAGAAAGGGAAGAGAAAGGAAAGAAAAGGTGGAAGGAAGGAGACAGATGTAAGAACGGCGAGTAACTGGCATTTTCTGTGAGTCAATCGAGCAAGGAAAAAGACGATGGAGGAGAGACGTCTTTCCGTGTCTTCTCCTTTCCCCACGTCTCTGTATTCCATAGATACAAAAGTGGTATCGATGACGATGCGTCAGTAGCGCGGAAGTCGTCGTCAACGTTCGTCTAGCGCGATATATGTGACGGTTCACGGGAACGTCGATGACGCGATGTGCATCCCGTTTCGTGGGCGGATCTCGTCTCGTGGGCAGAGCTTAATGGTGTCTGGTCACCGGGTCGTTTCCTGGCTACTATCCCCCAGATACGTCTGCCGTATTTCGTATCTCGCGTAGGTTGTTATCCATGGTAGTATCTCGCGGCATGCTTTCCAAGTGCATCCGTGTACTCACGCGAACACACGGGGCGGATACACAGTGGAGCCCGGAGACTCCTCGTAATTGGACTTGGCCGTCGGATAGTAACGCGTTATGGTCTGTGATTTTTTTGAACGAGCTTTACCTGTTCGCTACGTACTTCGCTACCTTCCTCCGGTTACTCTTGCTCCGATTCGAACAAAGTAGAACAGAAAACGCCAGCGGCTCTTTATGAATTTGCCGATAGCGAAGTAAACTGGCAGATGTGTGTGGGCGGTGACTCGTCGTCGCGTTGGGTCGTTAATGTTACCTTTAAATCAAAGGGGTTGTCTAAGTTGGTATTTAGAGTAGAGAGTTGTTAGTCGGAAGAATTTAACGAGCTGGCTCGCGAGGCAATTAGAAAATTCGTCTCGGAGGTATGTCTCGGCGCCGCTGGCTGACGAACATCGTGTGTATCGTCGTGCACAAGGAGAAAATCCATGGATCGTTCGGCTTCTTGCACGCAACGGGCCGATTTCTGTGTCCCCCGCGAACCGTTTCTCGCGTGGAACGCGATGCCGCCGCGGTGTTCCGTGACTTTCGAGCCGTCGACCGGTACCTGGTGAGAGAGAAAGAAGGCATTTTGCACGTCGTGCGCGCGCGCGCGCTCACTTTCGTAACTGGAGTGGATGAGTCGCCTGGTAGTACGAGGCATTAGCCGCGAGCGCGCCAGAGTCTTGGGCACGACGAGATTTATGGCTTCGCCTCGTATACGGATGTGTACATCGACTGACCAGGAAGAGAAACGTGCCGTCACGTTCGCATATGTGGCTCCGCTTAAAGGGATTGTCATCTTGGGATAGTTCGAATCGTGGGATTCGTTTTTGGGGACAGAATTCCACGAAAAGTAATTTCATGCCGTGCTCGTCACCCAATGCTTTTTGCTTTGATATCGCTGGAATTCAGTCTGCCCAAGGTTAGAGAACCATCGAGCAAATCGTCCAACTGGGACAGGAAAAGAAAATGATTGCTCGCCGAATTCGTGTTTTACATATTTAAAAGTCGATACAACGTTCGGGTGTAATCTATGCACGTTTTAAATGGTCTTTGCTGTTATTATCTTATCCGTCGAAGCTCTCGTTGAAAATGTTATGCGATCTCGAAAAAGTTAATGATCCATGAATGACGAATTAGCGCAACACTCTGCTTGGAGTTCGCGCGGGTCACTATGAATGCAGAGCTCTCGTACAGATTTCTAGCGGAGTTCACATAGATTTCTCTTATCTGACGGCTATCTGTTGTGCGAAGTAACGGGTCATCGGACATTGGGAGACCTACATATCGTGTGACGGGTCTGCGAAACTCGAGCGCGAACAGAGAGTATGTCTGGTGTTTTCCTCCGCGATCTTTTTCTACACGAGTTAGTGTCTATGAGAGTCGCGAATCGGGATTTGACTACTGTACAGACTGAATCACGTGCCACGTAATATACGCCGAGTTGACTCTCTAGCTACAGTACCGATGGTACGTTATCTGCTTACTTTCCCCTTGGACTATAGACTGTAATGGAATTTTCACGCCCTTCTCGCTGCATACGGACAGATTAGCAAGCGCGTTTATGCACGTGTATCTCGAAACAGCGCATGCTCTCCTCTGCATTGTGTTATAATTTTTCCAATTCTAGCTCGTCGGCGATAGTGATCGTTGCCTCGCGTAACGGAACCACCTAACACCGAGCCTGGCTAAATTCCATAATTTATATACAGACTTCTCGCGAGTCCAGTTCGCGAGCCTCCCGGACACTTGTCTCAGTTATCTCCGAACGGGATCAAAGAAATTTATATACGGTACGTTCACTTCCAAAGCGAGCGTGCCGCACGCGTGTTACACACAGGGTTACCGCGTTCTGCGCATTGTGTTTTCTCCCGGGCGAGAGGTGTACCTCTCGTTGCCTCCCCTCGGAAAATATTCGGCCAGCCAGACGGGTGTGCCGCGCCCTGTGCGAAACACACAAATCAAAACGCGTAATCAGCCAAAAGGGATTTGTCGGGAAAAAATTGCGGGACTTTCATCCGGATACCCGACGTTGGAGGGTGTGCGGGGTAGAGAGATAGGAAAATAAAGAGACGAGAGAGACAGCTTTATACAGTTTAGCCTAAAGAAGAGAAAGAAGAGAAAGGAAATTCATCCCTTCTCCTGGTTTTTTGAAGCTCGCTCCGCAGGCAGACAGCCGAAGCGACCGTTCGATATCACGAAAACCTCTCCCCTCTCTTCGTGTCTCTCTTGTCTCGCGGTCGCCTATCCCAACGAGAGAGGAGAGCCGATCGATTCGCGTCGACGTACTACTATGGCCTGCTTACACGGAGAGCACTGACCTCCAAGGTCGCTCTTACACGGCTGCACGTGCTGCCTCGAATTGACGTTACTACCCTTTTCCTCTTCCGTCTCCCGCCAATCTCCCCCTCCCCCCGGCGAGCATCGCAACGTGGTCGACTCGCGGTTCACACCGTACATCGTCATCGCGACCCCTCCCCTCTTTTTCGCGGAGCAAAATTGCTCCTCAAAGTTTCCTCTCGTCGCGGCGTTACGTCGCGTCGCGCCTCTTTCTGGGCCGCCGACCTCTTCCGCAGCCTCCTCGCGAGCGCCCTCTTTTGCAGACGCGGCCATGCGTTGTTACATACGTGTACGCTGTACACGTAGTACGTGCGTTCCTCGTCATGTCGTGTTTCTTCCATTCTTGTCCTCGTCTCTTTTGCGCGCGATTTACGCCTCTTCCTGACTCGGTTTCTGCTTCTGCTAATTTTGGACGAGTTTCAGTCCAAGCCGAGTGGGATAGGTTGGGAGAGGATGACGACGCTCTCTTTGACGGTCGTGATTCCGTTTGTAGTCATGTTTGGTAGGTGTGTTAGGTGTGTGGACGTTTGCAAGAATCTCGGAGATTAATTTTGTTTTAGGTAATTGAGTTAGTTTGGTTTGGGTTGAATCGACGATGATGTGTGCAGAATTTTCGACGTTGATTTGTCGATTTTCTTAATTGATAGACGATATTTTATAACTCTTTAAATAGTCGATTCTGTTTTAAGAATATTCTTTTTACTGATAAACGTGAGTCATTACTTTTGAAGCTTGATCGTAGTTTTACTTGCTATTCAAATATGCTAAATAATCAAGCTGGGAGTGTTTCACAGTGCGTCACGCGTACATATTTCACGTTAATGTCTGATGCAAAATTGGCGCATCAGACATGTAACGTGCGGTAGCTGGATGGCTCTATGATCTATATTTAATTCTTTTCAATATCGTATTAAAGTCAATCGCAGAAATTGATCTAACGAGACAACTCTTATAATGCATTTAACCATTTATTTTGTCACAGCAATTAACTATTCATGAACTGTCGAATGAAAATGACTATCGCTTCGATAACGAAAACGTAACCGAGCACAACTCGACTCCTATTAATGCAAATATTAACATAATTCCTGTATTCTGGCTACGATTCAGGGCCTTCTTTCGTCAAATATATCGATCAACCTTGTTCAATTAGCGATTCGATGGTCTCGACTTTTCGACTGCTGGGTCATGCGACAGAAGAACGAAATACGAGACACTTCCTTCCTCGCTGAGAAACATTAACATCTTGATTTGCGCACGAATTTCGTATAAATTATCTGTACAATGGAAGTGGCGTTTATTTCGGCGCGATATATTGCAACGTATGAGTCACTCACAGAAATAAAACTGATCGATTTCACTTTCCAAAAAATTGTTTGATTATAATCTTTCTTTATAGTGATTTTACCATTTTCGAGTTACATGCAAATTATTAATAAATTTATGTAATTATCCTCGCTATTATTAGATACAAACTATAAATGTTCTTCGATAAGAATGGAGAAAATAGAGAAGAGTGGATAAAAGGAATGTAAATCAAAGTGAAACAGAAATAGGTGGCACGTGGGTCGACGAGTATGATGTCGGGTGCTATTCCAGTGGAAAAGAGAAGAGACCAAAGGGGAAGTGGTTCTCTCGACTCGCGACCCTCGGTGTTCCTTCTATAGTTAGTTTAAAGTTTAGGTGGCTCCTGTGGTTATTTTTAGAAATTTCGCGCCTTTTCACAGTTGCTCATCGTCGACCTGGCGGCACGCCAGTTTCGGGAAGATTCGTGCGTCTGGCCTAACCGGTACGATGATACACGTGCAAGCGACGTGTATGTCTGTGAAACGGAGGCGGAGGATTGCTGCGTTCGTTGCCTTGCATATACGCGCCACGTATGCGGCGTCTCTCCTCTCGTTTGGCTTCTTCCTCGTTCTTCGAGAGACTCTTTCCTCTTGGCCCCGTTCAAGACTTTAAATGGATTCAACTCGAGCCTCTGATTAATATTTCATCCAGCGATGATTTTCAATTTGGGTCAGTTATTCGAGTTCTTAGTAGAATTGGCGTTCAAATAAAATCGATAGATTCGTTATTTATTTGCATTTGTTAGAATCAATCGAGCCTGGATGATCGTATGGTATTGGAAAGGATGATGGGCCTGTGATCTAAAGGGGAAAACAAGGTACTTTTTTTCTCGCTTTGCCGGGCATTAATTAAAAGTTCACGCTGCGATTGCAGCGGCCAAGTAAAGTGAAACCGGAAGACGCGGCTGGATGTTTTGCAGGCCGAGCGTAACGTGTTCCAAGATATTCTACATGTAGCTAAGAATTTTTGTAATTTTAATCGATAACTGACCGTCTGTGCTTTGTGTAACGAGACACAGTCTCATGGAAGCGGGTGGTAAAAATCGACAAGATTTAGTGAATCCATTGTGAGTGATTAAACTCAAGGAAACGAATCAAGAGAAGAAAATAGAAGAAAAGAAGAAAAAGAACACGAAAATAGTAGAATTAACGAGCTCTTCCTCTGCCACATCGGAGAGGAATTTGTGATTTTATATTTCAGGCCAAGTTCGTTTCACATCCGATCTCGGAACATCTATATATTTCGCATCTTCGTTTCTCTCGTTGCAGATAAAATACCGAAATCATAAAATAGGTACTATGTGTAACTACATACAAGTCGGTTCACATTAACAGAATGATGTATGAAAGTGCAGCGATCGTAAAGTGAGCGGATCGGATTCAGGTGAGAGAAACGTACTACTTCCTCACCGTGAATCGACTTTACGCTTCGAATCGACGATGTACTTTTCATCGTTGGATTCCTTTATTAAACCATCCCTTCTCCCTCATTTGTTACACTAACCCCGCCATTACATACTAATACACGTTTATTCGGCATCGAACGATACACACCGGGTATTTATTAAATGTCGCAAAATACGGTTTACCACGTTGATGTCCGGAATTCAATTATAAATGTATTTACGAGCGTTGTCCGGTTAATGGTTCGTTTTATGAACGAGCTGTTGCGGAACGAAATTTATCCGTAAATCGACCGCACGTAATCGAACCGCTATACAGACAGACAGATAGAAAGAGACCGATATACGAAGAGAAAGGCTTCCTGTCGTGAAACGCGCGTCGACATTGAGCGATTGTATCCCGAACGTTGTCCTTGAGGAAAGAGTTACGATCCGTATCCGCGGTAGAGAGGAATCTGGACCAACCGGATTTCCACCGATTGTGCCAGACGCTTTGGATGACACAGTTTGCAGAAACGCCCACGGTGTCGTATGTCCCTTCGAACGCCTCCGCAACGGTGGCCACGTGCTTTCAAAGGATAACCGTTACCATATTGATGTTTCTTTTTTCTCCTCTAGTAGGGTAGGATCGTTAGAACCGTCACCAAAGCTTCAACATATTAAAATTCCATCTTGCACTTTGCACAGAATAATGAAACTTATACGTACATTACGAGACTCCGTTAGTTAGACAACGAAAGAATGAGAAGATATCATCGTGTACTTTAGGCATAGCAAGAAAAGATATCAAAACGAGAAGATAGTTCGAATCGCTATCACGCTACCGATTTATGATAATTACAATTGAGGATATTAACATTAATGGAATTTTTCTTTTCATGGGAAGTTATATCTTCGTAGAATGGCTGTTTGTCATGCCACTAATAACGATATAAATATCTTTATACGCAGATGGCTTAAAAACTGTTCTCAACAAAATTTGGCAAATAATAAAATAAATTACATAGTTCGACTCGAATATCTTTCTGACTCAAATAATTCTATTTCACTCGGTTCTTTTATGGCTCCTACGCAACGTCTTCTATCCTAACAAAGATAGACCATAGTCTATTTAGTCTGGCTCGTAACCGGCAGGGAATCTCTCGAGATAAACGATATCGATGGCATCCGGTTTGGGTTCAGGGTCGATTCGAAGTTAGCTCACTCTCACGTGACACGATCTCTTTCCGTTGTCCGCATTCAGCCTTCACCCTGAATATAGGATTGCCGAGGTGAAAACAGAGCCGAGCTTGCTCCGTCCCGACTAATTAGCGACGTTTCACGGCTGTCCGCGAACACTAACTGCTTCTCCAAAGAAAAAATACCATGGGCGTATCTCGCAGCATCTTTGCAACTCGTACGGCTGACACTGTCCTTCGATAAATCGCCTTGATTCCTGATTGCACTCAGGCTTAATTCGAATAGAGAGAAATGGGATTGTCTCTTTTTGTGCTGCATTCTAAGTAGATTTCTTGCGAAGAGTATATGTATTTGTTTAGTAACGATTAATTGTTAGCATAAGTTTAGATACTCAGTAGTGAAATGTTAATCTATTGTCGTATTAAGTAATAACAGACTTCACAGTTAGAATGTCGAAGCAGTCAATGGTAGTTATGTGAACTTTGATTTTATCAGAAAATGATGAAAAAGGCTAATTGTAACAATTTGTTTTAATGTCTAGATCTAAATAGTTGATCGTATGAAGCTACAATATGACTACGATAGACTAGAATACGAATAGATCTCAGATGAGAAATATTCGTTCGTCCCAACAGTTTGAATCTGATATTTTTAATCTAAATATCTCGTTTCGATTATCTGGACAAGTTACGTTCGTCCGAATAACCATAAAATTTCTTCTTCTTCTGCCTGTTACAGAGGAGGAAGAGATCGACGTGGTAAGCTTCGATAAACCGTGCAGACCAGCGGTTTTACCGACGAATCCAAGCTTAGCCGACCAGCAACACTTCCAATTAACAGTTAACACCGCTTTCAAAGAGAAGCCACCAGGTTCGAGACCTCGCGGTCGACCTCCCTCGAACCCAGCACGAAAAAGAGCTGCCCAGGTGGAGCAGCAGCCAGCGAAACGAGCTCGTCACAGGACCTGTCAGAGGAGAAACAAGGTAGGACGCACCATGTCATCGTCTACGTCCATATCATCTTCACCTTCGGCGAGGTCAACCACATCGAGAAGTTCCTCGGACGATGAACTAGACACTGAAAAGAGAAGAGAGCACAACAATATGGAACGTCAAAGGCGGATAGAGTTACGAAATGCGTTCGAAGAGCTACGCGTTCTCGTGCCAGCTGTTGAGAAAAAGGATAAGGCACCGAAAGTCGTGATTCTCAGGCAAGCGTCTGCATATTGTGATGCATTGGCTTCGAACGATATAACCTATACAGCCAAGGTGGCGGACTTGAGGCGGCAACAGGAGAAGCTTCGAGTGGCGCTCAGTCATTTAAGGAGGAGTCTCGCCATGACGCGCTGAGGGAGAGACTCTGATCGTGTCGGATTTAATCCAACACGACAAAAAATATACCTTGCTCGGAACGTTGTAGAGTCGAAATTGTTGTTACCCTGGTGGATCGGTGACAAATCTTCACTCAGCGTTTCGAGATCAGACGTGATTATCGAAAATAAATGCCTTTATGCAAACAAGGAAGACCGCCTGCCTTGTCTGTTTGGATCTGGCTATTCACCTTCGGTCGCGCGGCAGACGAGGGGAAAGAAGGCACTTCAAACAGAGCGCGTTCGGGAGAGCCAGAAGAGCGCTGTTTGAAGAGACATAGAAGAGCTTGGTCCAATCATCGACAAGAGAAAAAACGCTGTGTTGTGGTTCTGTGATTCACTTGGGCGAATATGGGTAACCGAATCTTTTAAAATCTGTTTTACCATAGAAGAAACAAGTATGTATGTGTATAGACACTTGCGTAAGAACAAAGAAAAAGTTAGGGCGAAGGGAGAATCGAAGGGTGGATAAAGGGTGAATACGTATCGAGAACGAAGAAGGAAGGAATACCGTTCGCGTGGAATCGGCACCAAGTGCCGGAAGAAATCGAAAAAACCGATACAAATAGCTTGGAAAAGAATATTTATAAAGTATATGTATATCTGTAGAAAAGATTTTTCGAATGGCAAGTTGCTAAAGAAAGACGGGGAATTGATCGTAGATTGCTTTGGCCAAATTCACAAAGTTATCTATGAGAACGCAAAATTGAGTTTAGGTAGTTTAGAGAGAAAACTCTATCGACGATAGATCTTCAGTTTTTTATTTTCTCTCTCTCTTTTTTTTGTTAATACACATACATATTACAGTAAGAAAAATTCACGATTCACGAGGCTGAATCGCCGCGAATAGCGTCAATTCCATTTTTTTATCCTTCGATTTCTCGATCAGTGTCATCTTAACGCGTTACAGATTATCGACTAAGACCGGTTTCCGAGCTGGGGAATGTTTTATATATTTTAGAGAAAATACGTTTTACGTACATGGAAATATTCGAAACGTTGGACGAGATCGAATGACGGCCACGCAGTCCGCTATTTATCAGGCATTTTTTGCGCGTTTCTGCACGTTTTGTATAGCACGCTCGTATATGTACGAGTTTTTATTTTTCACGTAAAACATGCATTTAGGCGAGTCGAGACAAATCCGACGAGAGAAAGCGAAAAATGAACAAGACTAAGATTGTTATTAATAATAGTCTCGACTGTATTGGATTTCGAATTGGCCTCGATCGTTCGGTATCTCGTCGTTGTTTGGAATTTCGTTCTGCCATGCGAATCCATGTATGACGGAGGAAAACGAGGCTTATTATCGAACGTTATCCGACGTTAGTCGCACCGGTTCCGAACTAACTGGTCTTAGGACGCATTTTAAAGCTGAACCGGTTTCTAGGTATATCTTTCGTTTTTAGGAAATGAACGAGAAAAAGAATAATATAGGAAAGAAAGAAGAGTGGAAAGCACACGTAGATTCTTCCTCCAAAACTCGTATCGATAAATCGCAATAAAGATACGAAAGGAATAGCTGCACGCGATGCCGCTTGCTTTTTACATCAGCGATTTTGTATCGAATAGTCGAGATAAATCTGTAGTTTGACAGGTTGCCATTTAAACTTGCACAAAATATTCGCCTTATAATTATGGTACTGGTATTGTCATTCGATCGAAACGAAATCACGCATTATCGAACGAGTTTTGGTAATTGAACGAGTGCAAGGCACGAACTACGCGTGTGACTATTCAGAACTGTTATATTCCTCGCAATCCTCGCAATTTCACGTTGTTTGAAAGATTTCAAGGTAGAAATTATAGCAAGTCTCATAATAATATTATCTCATATGATCGAGCAAAACCGTCGAGATCCCGAAATCCCGATGAACGTGTTCCAAAGAGAGGCGTGTTTCGCGTTACGGGTAGGAAACGCGTGTTCGACAATGCCATTCAACATGGAAAAAGAAAAACCATAGATGACTGGTCTGTTAACAATACCTATTCAAAAATATCTTCCTTATCGAATTCCATTGTTTTCTCCATTGCAATCTCGCGTTGTTTTTCTTTTTAACAGCGTCGCTAATAGTAGTTACTTACCGATCGATTGATGATCGCTGTGCGATCTTTACGTTTTTCGACGTTTTACGCCTTCGATAGTATGAATCTAAACGCGTTCTATAGTAGAGTGATTGTATTCTGGGAATCTTGCAAGTAGGTGAAAGATCGTATGAGTCACAAAACGTGTAGGTAGAGACAGTTTGCACCTAGTACATACATCGTTATGTATGTACCGTAGGGCACAGAGAGAAAGTCATAGACATACACGCATACTACAAAGAGATAATATTAGAAATTTAGTCGGGGTACCTTACACACACACATATGCCGTTTTTATTACGAATACATCAAATGCATCTTCATTTCCGATCATTTCGGTACGAGTAACGATATTAGCGAAGTTCGGGTTTCGAGTGGAAGTCCTGTCTATCTTTTGTCTACCTTCTTCCTCGTTCTTCTAATCCGGCGATGGCGCAAAACGGATAAAAACGCGACAAAAATCTCGTAAATGGTAGTTTTCGTCCTTTTCTTCGCGCCTCTGTTTCCTTCTTTCCGACGATATTTCGCGCAGATAAACACGTCACGGAGATCGACCAAGCACACCGATCTTCGTACCTGAGCGCCTATTCACGTGTGTTCAGTTTTTATATACGAGTGCGTGTAGAACTCTTTAAACTGGTGCAATAAGATACACGAAAGAATAATACCTTCGTGGTGGATCGTTATTTTCTTGTTAAACGATCATCGGGATCTAGTTTATCCGAGAAAGAAGTAGACAGGGCGCTGAAAACTCGAGACTAAGGATCGAATTGTTCACTTTCTTCTTTTCTATTATTTTTCGTTTTTATAATACAAACGATCGATCCGATATCTGTGCTCGTTTTCGAAGCTTTCCTACGGTTGAGAAACGTCGAGTTGAACAGGAAGAGACGTCAGATCTCGCGCTACCGAGAGATTATAAAGGTTGAAGAGAAAACTAACTTCCATTAGCATGTTTTCCTTTTTTTTTGTGTTTAGGACATTTTGTTTTCGTTCTTTCACGGTACACGTTCGCTAAGGTGGATGCTGAACGGCAACACACGGTTTTATAACAGAAGAAGGAAATCTTTTTTATCTGATTAAGATCCGTGTGGAATACGCCTTTTTACGCGTGTAAATAATGTACATACATATATAGGACAATATATAAACATGCATAAATAATACATAGCCATGTATGCATGTACATTGCAAATTATAGACGCTGAAGCGTGTAAGTACGTAAGGTAGAGAGAAAGAAAAATAGATCGAGAGGGAGGGACAAAGCTTGGGTGGGAGAATACTACTACTACTACTACTACTACTACTACTACTACTACTACTACTACTACTACTACTACTACTACTACTACCACCACCACCACCTACTACTACTACTACTACTACTACTACTACTACTACTACTACTACTACTACTACTACTACTACTACTACTACTACTACTACTACTACTACTACCACCACCACCACCTACTACTACTACTACTACTACTACTACTACTACTACTACTACTACTACTACTACTACTACTACTACTACTACTACTACTACTACTACTGTTACTGCTACTGCTACTGTTACTGCTACTGCTACTGCTACTATTACTACTACTACTAATTATTATTATTATTATTATTACTATTATTACTACTACTATTATTATTATTATTATTTTTATTTTTACTACTACTACTACTACTACTACTACTACTACTACTACTACTACTACTACTACTACTACTACTACTACTACTACTACTACTACTACTACTACTACTACTACTACTACTACTACTACTACTACTACTACTACTACTACTACTACTACTACTACTACTACTACTACTACTACTACTANCTACTACTACTACTACTACTACTTCTTCTACTACTACTACTACTACTACTACTACTACTACTACTACTACTACTACTACTACTACTACTACTACTACTACTACTACTACTTCTACTACTACTACTATTACTACTACTATTACTATTACTACTACTACTATTACTACTACTATTACTATTACTACTACTACTACTACCAGTACTACCAGTACTACTATTACTATTACTATTATTATCATTATTAATATGTTTCATTATCACCACTATAATAATTATTATAATTATCATTGTTACGAGTTTTAGTTAACAAGTTTTTCCTAGCATTTCACTGCTACGATATATAAATATATATAATATATCGCATGATGATGATAATAATAACGACGGAGTTTTAAAGAGGAAGGAAAAGAATGGAAGAATACTTTATCACACGGACGATGAGAAACTGGATCGTTCGTGTAATGTTCAATTGATTGCGGACGCGCGATCTATATAATTAGATTACGTTGTTTGGCGGCGATTTAGATTTAGATGATCGGCAACAGAGATGAGAAAAAAAGATATATTATGGTAGTGATTATATTATATTATATATTACGATGAAAAAATATATATAAATATATGTCTATGTATACTATAATTAACAGAGGAGAAAAAAAATGGGAAGAGATCAGGAGGATTAGAATATTAGTAATATACGGACGTGCATGAGAGAAAGAAAAAAAATACGTCGTTGTCACGGCCGATCGCGGAAATATACCGGAAGACGTGTTTATAGAGAGAGAGGAGCGAGTGCAGTGCCCTCGCGAGGGGAGATAAAAGAAAATATAGAAAAGGCAAAATAATGTGTTCATTACAATTGTAGGTAACAGTATTCGTTTATATACATACTTTTTACGGGCTATATTGAAAGAAATAGAAAATGACAAAAAAAAAATATTAAGAAATAAGAAACGGTAAATGGAGAAGTTATAGCAACGACCGGAAGAAACAATCTTTCGGTAGATAAGCTTTTTTCACATATACGTACATGCATACGTACCTTTATGTACACACGATATACACACGCGTACCATATATACATATACTCCCTCTCCCATACATGTTACAAACATACACAATTTGTATTACACGCAAATATTCTAATGATTACACCTTCGCGTACGTATTATGCATTACGCGTGTGTATACACGCCCGACTACGAGCAAGTTAATATCGTGAACGGATATACTCGGAGAGAGAGGGCTGCCAGTGAGAAGAACGCACGCTCTCTCTACAATGCCGGACGAAAATTAAAGAGGGATTGAAAAGTCGCGATGACAGTGTGGTCGGGAGGGACTCAAGGGGGTAGAACTGATTGACCGACACAGGACGGACGCGCACGAAATGCAAAGACGTAAAGAGATCGGCCACTCTGGGAATATACGTCGAAAAGCGTGTGCACGTGCATCCGGAAATAATGTTTGGACGTATTCGTCATTCCTCACTCGGTGTTGTAATATACGTTCGCCAACACGCGTGTATACGCACGCATATACACATATACATTTTATACACCACACCTAATAATACCGTGCAAATAGCGCATATACATGTACGGACAGATCGCATACGAGACACGCGGCAATCACCTATACACGCATACGAATACAGGTTAATTAAAGACTAATCGACGATACGACCTGAAACCTGAATCGCAACCCAAGTGCTTCAAATTTATATAGGTACATATTAATCGCAGTAATAATGCAGTTCGGAACCACGGGTGGAACGCATTTTTTTCGGCTGGCGTATATTAAAATAGAGGAGGGTGGTGTGGATTCAATAACGTCGAGGAGTTCGTTTCGAAAAGTAGTCGAAGGGACTTGACTAGATTTCCTTTGTTTCTTTCGTTTTCAAGCGGTTCAATCGTGTTCTTTTTAATTGTTGCTCCGAGTATGAAAGACATACGAGATCCTTCGGGTGTCTTTCAGAAGAGATTTCTCGAAATGAGTATCGGAACGAGTACGATAAACGTTAAAGTCTAGTTTTATGAAAATCTATCTGTAAAGGTAGTTGAAGAAAACATTTTTACCTGTACGCTTTACATACATAATGACAGACGACATGGCTTTACTCGTCGAAAAATAAAAGATAGAATAAAAGATAAAATAAAAAGAAAAAGAAAAAGAAAAGAAAGTTTTTACGTAGGGAAATATGACTAGCGACTCACCGTAGGAAAAATGAGGTAATATTTGAATATCGAACGAAATATGCACAAAGGCCTTACAAATCGAATCACAGTTTCGACGTTCTTACACCCGCGACATTTTCTAGGCGTAGCTCCCGTACTATTTTTGACAGATTTTTTATACGTTTAACCCTGCGATCGCAATGACGATAATTATTAAAAACAAAGATTTACGCGATTACAGGAACAATTATTATATTATATTATTACCGGGTAGAAACACAATAACAAAACAAAAAGACTAACGAACATTAGAATGGAGGGAGAAGAAGAAAATAAAACATGGAGGAAATGTTTTTTATAAACGAACGAAGTGGATTAGTTAACGAAAACAGAACGTTGTTCGCATACTCAGGATAATAATAAGAGGCGCCTTAATTTTTAACCATAATAAGAAAAGTAAAAACAAATTTGGTCTCTGGGAATCTTTTCGTACGACATCATGTATTTTACGTGTACATAAGAGAGAATGAGGGAATGGAGTAAAGAAGAAGGAAACATAACGTTCCTCTTCCTCTGCGCGTCAAAATTTCGTCGAAGGGGGCTCGCGTTTTGAATAGTGCGCGCGTTTTGAATTGTGCGCGCGTTTTGAATTGGACGCGCGTTTTGAATTGTGCGCGCGTTTTGAATTGGACGCGCGTTTTGAATTGGACGCGCGTTTTGAATTGGGCTCGCGTTTTGAATTGGGCTCGCGTTTTGAATTGGGCTCGCGTTTTGAATTGGGCTCGCGTTTTGAATTGGATGCGCGATTTGAATTGGACGCGCGTGTGCATTGCGCATGCGCAAATTGCCACTGATCCAATAACGAAATAGGATGACTGACAAAAAAGAGAAAAAGAATAGTGTAGCATTATATCGGCCATGATTTTGAAGTTCTTCCGCTTTTAACGAAGATGAGAAATTCGTTAGTTTGATGCGACGAAATGAAACTCAACTATATATATATATATATGTATATATATATAGCATTATGTATAATATACATACCTCGCAATAGATTTCGCCTTCACAAGACGGTAGCCTTCTCGTCACGCTAAATAATAAAATAGCGAATCCCCGTTTTATAGCAGCTCTCTGCTTTCTTTTTTCTCGACTTTTGCTCGTGTGTCCGACCTGTGAGTTCTTTATATTGTGCCAAATTATGAGAGAAGGGAAGGTGGATCAAGAGAAAGGAAAAGGAAGAAAGAGGAATCATAGTTGCAGATTTAACCGAGCGTTATTTTAGCCGAATTTAGTCCGATGCGTTTAGACTGTCCATTAGTTAGAAAACAACGATTAACTTTTCTGTTTTTTCTTTCTTTCTTAATATTTATCCGAACATGTAGCTGAAAATACAAGGGACGCCTTTTACTAGGGTTGGTTCTCCTTGTACACGCTTTTTCCTTCCTTTCCCTTTTTCCTGTTCTTTTATTTAGTTTTATTCTCCCGTATCTTTTTCGTTTTTCACCATAGATATACATATATATGTATATTTTTTTCGTTTCTCCCTTCGATCGACTAGAAAATGACTAGAAAATATCTCTAGGCCTTCTCTCGACAAAGACATTTCTTCGAAAATTGCTCAGAGAGTGACCCTTGCTGTTGGATCGTGGAAACGTGCTTTTTTTCTTGTTTTCGATCTCTTTTTTTCTTGCTTCACGATTTTCCCCCCTGGTTAGTCCATGCGACGCTTTTTATCCTATGAATTGTTCGGGACGATAGCCGACCGGGTACACGCGTTAATTGAGGCTTCGAGGAACGGAGAGTTATTTTCCTCCGTTTCTTTTCTTATATATAAGATAAATATGTATGTATGTTAAAAGGAAATATTAATATTATATACGTCTTCGTGATTTTACATAAAGATACTTTCGCGTTTATCCGCGGGGTTCAGGTTCCATCGCTTCGAATGTTGGTGTGAATTTTTACGCGCGTTTCTTGATCATGCGTCCCGGGACGAGCCGGGGTTGAAAGCTTTAGAGATCAAGGCACGTTGTTCGAAATTTTCGAAAAATTTTATGCAATCCCCCGCGACATATCGCAAATCGTGTCTGTTAACAGCCAGCGGAAGCCTGAGAGTAAAACGATAGATGTCGCGAGAACGATATTTTCGGTGAATTTGAAACGAACGTATCGGGAGATGGGCCGAGAAGTAGTAATAGAATTTATTTAGCATTTTTAAAAATTATGAACTAATATAATATAAGAGAAGGAACAATGCTGCGAGAAAAGAACACGTTCCCCCGATCTTTTACGGCGATTTTGAAGAGTGCAAACGTACCTGCTAGCCACATAGACATTAAAAATAATAATAATAGTTAATTGTGTAAAGGAAAGGTGTTGTGTACGAAACATTACGCGTTTGTAAACGACGCGTATCGACGTAGCTTTAGCTTAAGAAAGGATAAGGCAATTATATACTATTATAATACTGTTATCATTGTATAATAACGACTCGACGTGGCGCATGAGATTCGCCTCCGATATAGAGTTCTGCGTTCTGCGCCAGGAACAAATATGTTGTGTTTTCTTTTTTCGTTTTTCTCCTTTTATTCTTTCATTTTATTTTAGCAATTCGAGATACACATGCATGAAAATAATTAAAATAATTGAATTTGTCCATTTGCTCGGATCCAGCGAATCTCGCGTCCACGGTGTTTCCTTTTTGTAAATTTTTTACATATACACACGTACAGTGCAGTCGTTAATTATAAAATACGTGTATACATGCAGAGAACGTCCCCTCCTCCAAATGCAACGATATCGTGCTTACACGATTACGCATTGTATCTTCTCTCCCGTGTTCTTTTTGTTTATTTTTTCCTCGTTTTATATCATATTTTTTGTTTCCTTTGTTTTATGACGTGCGGTAAACGTCGCGTTCGCTCATTCTTTTTGCAATGCACGCATAAACAATGCCACAAGAACGACTTTACCGCTGTTAGTCGTTAGTATGTCGATACGAATGTGTAGAAAACAAGAAAAAAAAAACAATTAGAAAAAACTGAATAGTAAAAGCGAATGAGCGAATGAGTGAGTGAGTGAGAGACTGATTGAATGTGTGTGTGCGTGCGTGTGTGTGCGCGCGCGCGCGTGTATGTATGTATGTGTGTAAAAGAATGATTCTGAGATAGAGTATTTTATGTATGTGTATAAGTAAAGTACATATAGTTTGCTATTAAGAAACCGTGTATAACGTTGTATCAGACCTTTAATATTTTTAAAGGTAAGAACGTGTGTCAGAGAGAAAGAGAGAGAGGGATGAAGAGAAAATTCTGGTTGCGCGTGACGAATCCATTTTTTCAGGGGAGGGGGAGGGGACTCGACGAGAATACTTAAAATATAACATTAGGTTTTTTATTCGAAGCAAAACAATATTTTTTATTTATCCCTTTATTTTTATATGACGTTGCTACTGGAAACCGTCTCACGAGCGAAAAGAAGGGGTGAATGGGAAAGAACGACAGAAATCGAACGAGAAGATGGAGCGAATGAGACAGAAAGGTTTAATTATGTCGACGAGCGGGTTGTAACCAGAGCTACACAACGAAATGACCCCTTGTATAGGGTGGGGTAACGAGAGGGGATCGTATATATAATCCGGGATGAAATAGGAGTAAAGGAAACATAAAGGAAAATAAATTGGGAACCCCCATACACAGATTTTTGAACTGCGATATTCATGTTATATTATATTATATATATAATATATATATATTATATACAGATATAGACCGATAGAATCTCTTATTTTTGCAAGAAAACCAAATTCCCGAAAAATAGAAAAAAAAAGTAAAAGCGAAAAAAAAAAACACTGAAAACTACGTTCGTCGTTACGCGACGAAGAAGACGAAGAACGTTTTTCGAAATCATTTTCCCCTTAATATAGACACATTTTCTTTTCATATTACAGTCTTTTGACGCCTCGTATCTTTTCTATTCTATTTTATTTTATTTTATTACACCTTTTCTTTCTTCGATACTGAGGCAATAAATTTCAACGTTATTTTATTCGTTGGTTTTACTCCACGAATTTATTCCGTATTCTATCGAAACCGAAAAGGGCGCGTCCTTCGTCTTCTTTAGTCGCGTTTAATTGGACGGACGCGCACCACAGAGACTTAGCCGCTTTAAACCGGGGGTGGCGTACGTTGGAATTTCGTCTCGATTCTGGCGACATTCGACGACACAAGCTTTCTACGTAATCATGATATTTTAAAGAAACAAAAAATAAAAAAGAATAAAACAACAAAAAAAAATGATGATAATGACGATGATGATGATAAGAAACAACGTAAAGTGTAAATCGAGGGACCCTACGTTCCGACCGTATGAGATAAAGATCTCGCTTTTAAAGGAAACGCTTATGAATAAAAAAAACGTGGAAATTTTGTTCTCCCTTTGAGAGGGTGGAAGAGCGCGAGTTTTATATTACAGAGGATTTGGTCCTGCTAGAGGACAGGTGGAAAGTTCGTGACAGACAGTAGGTAGATATAATCGTATAGGATTTTTGCTTACTAACTATCTAATTACTCTATTATCGATTATCGAGCAATACTGTTAATAATTATTTAAAAACTATTAACGGTAAATAACGATTGTACTACTCTCTTGTAATTGTATTATATGATAATAATATTTAATATATAATATTATATAATATATTATATTATACATTTTATATAATAATCATATACGCATATAGAACAGCATATACTGTATAACCTTTTATCCAATAATATAATATATTATCGATAATATTAATATTAATTATTAACGATAACAATATTGGATAAGGTAACTGAGTGTAATGGATGCTTCTCGAGTTTCGTTTCCACCGAGACGCTTTCCTGGATTTCTTTTTATTATGTTTATCATACGTACGTTTTAAGGATTCGTGATCGGCCGATCTCGCGGATAATAGACGAAGTTAACCGGACCCACCTCCTTATTAAAAATGAGTAAATAAATAAACAAAAAAAAAAGAGTTCACTTGTACCTATACCTCGAGCGATTTGTTGAATGTAAGTAGTAAGCAGAAGGAAACGTCACGATTTTTACGATTTTTACGATTTTACCGAGAACGATCGTGATTATCGTTCCCCGACAACATCCGTATTCCCATTACCGGTCCGGTCTCTTTTCTTTTTTTCACTTTTTTCTTCCTCCGGTTGTGTACTGTGAGATCGGAAGTTGTCGGGGAATCGTCGAAACGTAAAAGTCACCCCCGTACAATTACGTAACATTGACCTTATATAATACATAGATACATATAGGCATACATACACATACACATACGCATGTTCACCGAGAGAAAAGGAAAAAGTAAATGAAGATGGAACTATTAACGATAAGCGAAGCGCATCGCGAAGAATTAAGATACGTTTATGCGACAGCACTACGACAAGATTAGTGGTGTACACGTACATGTGTATACGCATCCCGCGTATTTGATATTCCGCATGCTCGATGCACGTGTACGTGTATGCGGCATATGCTACATTACTAGATAGAAGATAATAAATGAAAAAAGAATATTTATTCCACAAGTTAAATAGTAATATTAGAAGTAATATTTATATCTCTTTATTTACTATTTGCATATTATATAACGACGTAACCCTCACCATTTCGGTAGGATGGACGGGTGGATTTTGTACAGCAAGAATGATACAAAATAAAAGAAATAAAAAATAAAAAAAAAAGAGAAAGAAACTGAGAGGCAAGAGAGAGAGAGAGAGACACAGAGAGAGAGACAGTCAGAGAGAGAGAGAGAGTAGGAAACAAGCGTGAAAAAGGGAAACAAGGAAAATAGACTTATTCGTACTAAGAAATAGTATAGAGTGTGAGTGATGGAAAAAGCGTTACAGAGAGAGTGCGATAGGGAAAGAAAGAACTAAGAATGGAAGGAAAGAATAGGTTTTGTACTTAAATTTAAAAGAAAAGGAGATAAGAAAAGGTTATTCGCGTACCAAACACGCTTCGTTTTCGTTTCTTATTTTGGTTCCGTTTTCGTCGACGAAAGCGATCTACATAGAAATACATTATTGTACACGAGCGAAATTGTTCCTTTCTCAGGGGCATTGCGTCAGTTTTTCAGGCGTTGTTGATGGTCGACGATCGTTTTTGGTTAAGTCGAAATGGAAAATAATATAAAGATCGTGCTCGATGGTTATCGTTTAGTAATCAAGTTATACGACGGCAATATAAGTTTGAGTGATGTGCATATTAGGAATTTTTGGTTTTTTGTTACATTAGTGGTCAGCTGCGATAAATTAGGCAAATGAAAGTCTTCGATGTTTCTTTTTTTCAGGAAAAAGAATGAAACAGTTCCTTAACATTTATATTTCGAACTATCTTATTATATCAATAAAAATATTATCATTTATCCGAAACTGATACTTTTTTCTTATACCCTTCGATCCTATATCCAAATTCCTATCTTTAGTTCGTAAGATCGAAGATCGTTAGGATCAAGTTACGTACTATATTTTGATGATCTTTATGTTAGACACTGTGAAAACTCGGATGTGTAGCCATTGAGTAAATAGTAAGGCAAGGGCTTAAAGATTACAAGTTGCTGCGGGGTAAAAAAAAATTTGTGTTTCATATGTTTCTGATAGCTCGCTAATCACTATCTTTCATAACCAGTGACTTATCGCAAGTAATAAAAGAATGTTCGAAAGCATCCTTATCGTACGAAATAATGAGCCAGATAAGGCTATGTCTTCGAGGGGACATTTTCCTTTCATAAGATCGAGTAATAGTAACGTGTCCGGTAAGATACATGCATTGACATGCCATCAACGAGGGTAGCTGAAGGGGTCGAAAGAGGCACGAATCCAAAAATCGAAGAAGGAAAAAAAAATGGCAAAAGAAGAAGAAAAAAGGAGAATATAATCGAATTCCAGTCATCCGGTTCATTTCACTCATACCGTATATCACGTTATGGCGATTAACGGTACGATCGACGACCGGCACCGGTTTTACGAGCCTTTATTTCGCTCGTTGAATTAATTCGACGTCATAAAGAGCAAGATAATGGCCGGCTGGGATGCATCCGAAACAGCGAGCCGGGGAGAAGGTAAGCCAAAGCAGAAATTTAACGAGAAAGCCACCGTAGTCGTGGCTTTATACGCCCCGGACGAACCAAAACTAACCATTCTACCGATCAGATACGCGTTTTCTCTTTTTTCCTTAGCCTTTTTGCAATGTTCCTTCCCTTATATCGAACTCCCGCCTCTTTATTTTCTCCTTTTCTGCCATTTTCTTTCTACCTTGTTTTTTGTTTCACCGCCTCTACTTTCTTTCACTTTGTTCCTCTTTCCCTTATTTTCTTCTTTCAGTTTTTTCCCCGTCCTTCTTTCTGTTCCATTCGCGTATTTCGCAACCCCTTGTTCCCATTTAATCCTTTTATCGCTGGATAGCTTTATCTCTTTTTATTTCTCTCATAATTTCGTGTATTTCCTGTCTATCTATTTTCCTTCTCTAATTTTCCTATTCCTCCTGTTTCTTTACCTTTATAACGTGAGCTCTCCGCCTCGCTCGCTTTCCTTCAGCTCTTTCCCCTTTTAATCCGTTTTTTTCTCGTTATCCTTTCAGTTATTCCCTGCCGATCGTTCTTCTTTCTGTAAGTCTTCCTTCTTCCTGTCTTATTTCCTTTTTACATCGTGTGTCTCGTGCCCTCGATCGTTGATTTCGATTAGCATTCTTTCTTTCTACCTTCACAACGTTCGCGCTTCCTGTGGAAAGTTCCCGTGCAGTTGCGTCAATAGAATATTTCGAACAGGCCAGCCGCGATTAGGCGGCTAAATGCGAGAATTATGGAAAGCAGAGGCAACGTGTACGCATCCGCGGGGCTAATAAAGCGAATGATATATAACGGGTCTCCGAAATACCACGCGTAATCCAGCATTCCACAAAAGACGACTGAACATGAAATCGTCGAGAAACCTTTATCGGGTGTAAAATTGATTATAAATCAAATTGCCCGCCTGGACGATTCGCGATTCCGCTACGAGAAAACTTTGTTCCACCATTTCCCCCTGATTCTTGAAATTTTAGATTCCAGCTTCCGAGGGATGTGAATCTATTGCCTTTCGTCTTACATACATACGTATACTTTGTGCAATTGACTTGTATTTAATGTACCTATGTTTTATATAATAAGAGGATAGCAGCTTAGCGTAATTTATTATAGCTTATAAATGAATTATTTAGTTATCGAAGTTTCAAGTATTCAAATTTTCCAGTTATCCAATTTTTCATTTTAGTATAAGAACAGCATTCAAATACGAACCGTCCTCGAAATTTCTACAATCCTGATTCGACTTGGAAGAATTTTCTAATAATCCTGATAATAATAACAAGTATCATCATTTTGCTTTCTATCTTGTCTATTTGAATTCTCTGAAACAAAATTCAGCGGCACATCTAAATTTAGAGCCAAGAAAGATCATAATTTGAGGTATGTATTTCAAACAGTGGATTCTTTAGAATTTATACGTTGTTAAGATACACAAGCCTTCACTTAGTTCATGCAAATCACAAAGAGTATCTGTGTAGATATAAGAACGTTCTAAAAGCATATCTTTTTCAAAATATAAGCATTGGATGATATTTGGTAAAAGAAGAGAACCGAACAAGAGATTACGTAATCTCGAAAGATGTTAAGTCTACGCCCGATAGATTAAAAGGCTATCGAGTCTCTCCAAGTTGGTCTACTAAACGTCCGTCTAGATTGACAAAACTGTGAAGAAATCGTACGTTTTGCCAATCAGCAGGGCCACTTTTGAATATGAAATTTTCCATTGCTTATTTATAGCTATTTTTTTGCATATCGTAATAATTTTTTTTGCATATTTATGAGAACACGTGTGCTAATGTTAACACATGAGATTTGCGGATTACGACGACTTCCGTTTAATACTTTTATCGCATTAATCGATGGTATATTTTAATTGTAATTTGTTAAAGTTTTCCTTGAAACTGAAATAAAATGAACATAATACGTAGTTAATGCTTCTTTTTATATGAATTATTCTTTAACTATGATCATCTGGTAACAGCAATGAATATTTCACTCTTTCGAAAGAAACATATGCTAAAAATCTATTACAACAATCTCAGTTTCTTTCCTAAGTTAATCAGAAAAGATATAAAACTAGATTAAATGAATCAATCCTAAACAAAAAAAAGAAAAAGATTCCAGATGCGTGTAGCAGTATTAATTCTCTCAGCACATATACAGGAAGATAACGTTTTGAACTTCTCTTCAAAATAATGTTCTACATTATCAACAAGGATGCAGGTATTGAGGAGACTACGATAATTAGTAGCAGAAGCAACGTTTAACCATGAAATAAGCGTATCTTGGTGGTATCAGTGGCTGTTCCCTTCCTATTTTAGGATAAAATCCAACATATCTTAATGGCCGAATTATCTGAGTTCATGTAGATAGAAATTATCTGAGATCTCTCACGACCAGGTAAGGTTACTTTTTTTTACAATACCGTGTTATCTTATCAACGCTCTTGAAGGCAGAGCAAAATGAGAAACTACTTTTTCTTTTCTCGAAAATAAACGGCGACACGTAATTAACCGTACTACATAGACGGTAGATTGGTAAATAGTGTCTATAAATGTTTAATAGAGAATATTATGCAATAGAAATGTAAAGAACGATGTAACCTACCAGATAATAATTTGTGTACAATGTCTATTTCGAGCAAGTAGAAATTGACTTTAAATAAAAGGAAACAGATATTTAAATATTTTAGTGGACGATAACTAATTAAACATTCAAATGGTCTGCAATTTAATTAAATAATTTTATTTTCTTCCATTTTTGCATGCACTTTATTAATATACACTTAAAATAATATGTACACATATATCCAGACGAATGTAGTTAGATAATATATTATTACACGTACAGTAAATTTTGGCAGTGATGCTTAATCGCTAAGTTTGTCTTTCACGTGATACAAAGTATGCACTGAATGAATATCATAGGCATAATTGCATATTGCAATCTTTTTATATATTATCGTATCAATGGTAAATATCGATGCGATGTTTATGTGACAAATCTTTATTTCTTATCTATTCCCTAGAACCAGAAATAGTAAAGGTTTCCAAACTATTGAATTTGGAAATCTTTTGGATATATATAAATATAATAACTTAATCAGCAGTTATCAATCGTCGATAGGTGGATCTAGCCAGTCGATGAGCCTTCCAGTCAGCTGTATAAACTAAAATATGTACATCTTACACTCTTTATCTCGAAAGTATAACCTGTGATATAACAAGTGCCCAAACGCTATCTCTTGTGGATTAAAATAACGAATGATTTTTGGGATGTGTTTAATTGGATCGTTCGAAATATGGATTAGAATTGGCTATGATACGTATGACGCCACATTTGTAATACGTTGCTGGCGTCTGATCGAATTAATGATAACAGAATATCACTGGTAAGTATAGATTGCATGTAATACGCGTTTTCTAGACATTTTATCAGCGAATAAAATTATACGAAGTACGAGAGCGCATGTTGGAGATTAAACTGCTAATGAAATTATTTACAATGTCGTTGAAGTTCAATTATTGCTGCATAACGGTTAATATATTATACAAGTTACTATACAGTATGATAAGTTTGGAATGTAAAGTGGCAAAGGATACACTGAAAATTTTTGTTTATACAAAGACATGATTAATGATGCTTTACAGTGTGGTGACAACGGACAGATCTATGCTTCAGTTCATCTATATCGTATGCGTAATCAGCTAAATATATATGAAAGAGCAGAGTGTGATTTTATATATGGATAGTCGTCAATTGCGTATTTGATTGCGTCTAAAATTGTAAAAGTTATACTATTTCCATTGTAATATGCTTTGTAATATTATACAACAATTTACTATACATATGGAAATTATCTTTTTTGAAGAGTAACATCATATCAGAAAATAATAACTCCAAAATACACATACAATAATATAAAACAATTATGTAATTAGTTGACTATTGTATCAAATCATCTAAGGGACCAGAATAGTAGTATTAATATTATAATACAATTCTGAAAATAAAATTATAGATATAAATATAATATAAATACATTATTAATAGGTGTAATGGTTATAAGTATAATAACATTAGCCAAATATCTAAGTGGTACTATATGTAAAATATAAGATAAAGCTATGATATATCTTTCAATGAAAAATGAACGAGATCTTAATTATAACGTAGTTTCAAAGGATACAATCGTATTACGAAATATTTCCTTCTTAATGATAACAAATTATATTTATGCAGTAAATACAGTAATCATAACTGACACGAAATGAGTAAGAAAGCGTGACGCGTCGTAAGTGTCTGTTCAAAATCTACCGCCTTTGGCTTTCATGGCTGGGTGAACGGAACGAGAAGCACATGCAGACCGTGGCTGCGCATGCGCAGTTTCAAGTAACTATAAGTGATCGTAGAGAAGTCGATATGTCGCGTGTGCCAGTTTTAACAATTTTGGGATCTACAGGATGTGGAAAATCACGTTTGGGTATCGAATTGGCTCGCAGATTTTCCGGAGAAATTATTTCGGCCGACAGCATGCAAGTAAGTGAGAAAACAATCGCTTATTACCTTGTTCTTTCCATCGTGGTCCTTGTAGGTTAGGTGCGTATTTAAAAGTTGTTTATTATCAGTGAACCTTCGAAATAGAATACTTTAATTTCAATTCGTACAAAAATCCTAAACATACTACTTTATTAGCTAATTGAGAAACGATATATTTATCGCGGAAAATTGTTTGTTTGTTGAAGCGATCGAATAGGTTGAAACCTATAGTGTATATGCATCGTGTTATTTGACTTGCTCTTTCGCGTCCGAGTCTGTTTACGTTTTAATATGGAAACATAGAAACGGTTATTCTAATACATCACATTTTGTAAGGACAGAACATACTGAATGGTGTTTTGAAAAGCATTAATGTATAGCAATATTGTCGTATACGTGTTATTACACTCTCTTACTATTGCCTGCCAACTTTTATGCTCACTTGCATTTTATTTATATATTATGAACAGTAAATTTCTTTTTGTCTCATTTACGTGCATGATATAGTGCATGCTTTTTCCACAAGCGTGTGTGCATACGACTGTTACATTGTAGATCGTCATTAGTAGTTACAATTATTATACCAATTTATTGTGTAGGAACAAGAGAAAATGATTATCGTTTTGTTGATCCAGAACCTAAAATTAATTGTTTATAGAAATTAAAATACGAATCTGTATTACTTAATTACTTATTATTGCTATTACTTCTGTTCAATATAAATATTATATTTAACGTGAATAACATATAATAACTAGTCTTTATTGAAAAAAAATATTTTCAATTGACGTATCTATAATAATAAATACCGCATATGGTATAATGTAGTACAATACTCTACATAACAGTATTGCGTTATTCCAAGACACATTTGTATTCGAAGGCTATCGATATGATTTGTTTACTTATTATCACGTTTCCAGCGTTGAATGAAAATTATCGAACCACATGAGAGAACAGATTATGTACAGCGTTAAATGAGAGCGTACTTGCAGAACTAATCCATCTTGCCCTCTCTCTGCGACCCGTTTCCTATTATCTTTCGCATAGTTTAGATTCAACTGCGTTACAAGAGCTAGTTTTCTCGACAGCCGCGGTCGTAGACTTCAGCCTGGTAACTTTTGGAGAGGGTCCGGAGTTAATCGTTCTAATTATCTTACTTCTTCACATGTGTAAGGTAACCACGACGAGCGTTTAATTACACCGTCTGTGATATAGGCATGGCCCTTTCGTCGAAAATGTCGCGTTCGTAATTATCTTTTGACCGTTTTGTCGCTGGTCTTCAGACATGTATCAAGTTAGCGTCACGCGTTCCGTGCACGAACATTTAAATCCCACGATGGAGTCTTTGTATAGTTGTCTTTATTGTTTCACGAAAGAAGACAACTTTTCAGATTTAATCCTGTTGTTCCCCTCGGGACATTATTAAATAGCACAATGAGATAAATAGATATTACTATAGTATAGATAGTGGTTAAATATTATTTGATTTTAGTATTTAATATATTTATATTTACATTTTTATACTTTCTGTGTATTTCACATTTCTTATTAATAAAGTTTCGTAAATATGAAGAGAATATATCTAAAGAGATATAGAAATGAAGAAGAAACGAGAAGAAAAACAGGGTTAATGTGTTATTTTAATTAATTGTTTTATATTATTATTGTCAAGGTTTTCTTTTTCAGGTAGTTGAATAGGGAAATAATTTTTATATGTGTTATTATAATTCAATGAATCATAGTTGTATGTCTTAATTGTTTTGTAAATCGTGTTTATGAAAAAAATATGAACTCTTTGGGTTGGTGAATATAAATTTTCAGTTTAATGTTTTGGAATATCAAACGTTTTTTTTGTATGCCAAAAGATTCATGAATGACTGCTGTTTCTTAACCCTGAATACTAGATTACTGAATAAATCTATGCGTGATTTATCAGGTAGTAAAACTCTTATCAATTTCAAAGAAATCATCGTTAAAAAAGAGTCCTCGTCTAAAGAGCAAATCATTTGATATCGAAGAAGTATGTTTTTAAAACCCCTACTTCCGTATTAGTTTCGTCAGCATTCAGAAGTTTTACGATCTGATTTTATTGCATTAAGAGTATTGCAAATACCGGAAGTTTGAATATTTTAGTTCTCTATTTGCCATATCATGATTTCAAAAGTGTTACTGTATCATTTCCATTTTCACGTAATTTTGAAGATATTTAATATTACTAATACCATTACATTCATTTTAATAAACAAGATCTACGAAACAACTGAAAATATGTCTATGATTCATAAAACTATTACAGTAATATAAACATTCAAATTGGATCTCAAATATCTATTTAACAATGATTGACCGTCCCTTTAAGAATATTAAAATAAAAGGAATTCGTTTGTTCGCCGCATCCTTCTTAAATCAGAGTATCATTTTCAAAGAATTGCTTAAACGATTCTCAGAATCCCTTTGTACAAAGAACTTATCAAACAGATAAATGTAGTTACGTAAAGTGTTTCTCCAATTGACGCGTTATTTTTTCACTTTGCATATATGTATCTTCCGCATTAATGGACGGTCTTTATATCGCGCTTTATTAATATATCCGAGTGTGTTTTATTATCTCGAGGTCCGCAAAGCAAACTGTATAAATGCAAAGTAGTAAAGCTCGCATGATAGTCGTTATAAAGTAAGTGGATCGAATTAAACTTTGTCCTCTTGATGTGTGCATTACTCTGGAGGATCGTGGGACTTCCGGCCCTTTTTTGGTCGTTGAATTAATATATCCACTGTTTTCTTCTCCCTGCTACTCGAAGAAAGTGAAAACTACGCGAACATCCTTCGTTAAAAAGTTTTCTGAGAATTCTTTTCCTCTCGGACCTTTTCTTTCTTGAATAACTGTTCTTTGACCAAACATATTATCATATCCATTCCGTCAGTGACGTTAATACTGCCGAACTGAATATATTCTTATTTTTTCCTATCGTTTTCAGTTCACCTTCTTTTTTGTTTAGAAATTCAAATGTTACCTTCGTATTTTCATGTTTGTTCTTTATTAGACTGTATAGAAAAAATGGATTACTAAATTGATGTTTTTGTGATAATTAGATCAGACATGTTAAATACATGTAAGAAAAAATCGGGTTATTAGATTTTTTTTTGTAGAAAAAGTAGGAAGTTGTTAGCTTTTTTTGTAGAAAGAAATCACAAGTTGTAAATTAGATATCTATATAGAATTTTTGTTCAAGGTGATATTAAATATCGTATGCACTAGAGATTTAATACTAACTTTTTATTCTTAAATATTTCATTCAAGAAGAACTCATTTGAATGAACTATTCTATATTTATTTGAACTGTTGTCGAATTACATTAATTCATTTTAATGAAGTTGTAGTAAGATATATGTCCTTAAAATCGTGTTTAGTTAAGGGAAGCAAATGTATGTCAAGGGAATAAATAGAAAGAAAGTAGGAAAAATAAAGGTAAAATCATCGAGTAGAGTATCTTTTCCTTTCGTACAATTTTTCCATACGATATTTCCAAGGAACGTAATTTTTTCAGTGCACGAAGAATGTCGGACATAAATCACTACTTTACAACTTTACAGTTTTTCTATATCGTCGTATACTTTCGCATTGACTCGTTTTAACTCGTCACTGGCCAATTTCGTTTTTAAGCGGCCGCTTTCGCACGTGACGACTCTTCACTCACTTATAAATCACGTGTTCTTCGTCATTGAGATATTTTCGAATCTGTCCTCAGACGATTTCCATTACTCTCATTTGTTACGCGTTACTTCGATTAATCACCTCGAGCACTGATCTCTTTTTCCTAGTCGCTGCCTACACGTTTTCAAAATCATGTTGTTCGTCTTTCCACACGGAGTTCCCTCGACATTTTATCTTCTCCCACGTTCCTTTGTCTCTGTATCATCGCCCGTAATTGACGGAGGATTTCCCTTCTAATTTGCGCAATCAGAATAAGCTTGAGATTCTGATCGTTAGAGCTGCATCATATTTCTTAATCGTCTCGCATGTTCCCTGCTAATGTCTGCGATCATTCAACGGAATTTTATTCTATTGCGTTTTTTGTTCAATCAGAATCTGAATAATTGTTGAAATCTTATGCGGATTTTTAATTTGATATTCGTGCCGGATATTGATTTAGATACATCATTATATATTATCCTTTTTTGATTTATTGATCCACTGTGAAGAACATTTAAGACTAAAAGTCATTATTTAAAACAATCGTAAAATATTACATTTTTCTATGACTTTTGTTCTTTTCTAAAAGTGATTGCATTATCTCTTTAAAAAAATAGCGTAATTTCGAAGAAATTATCCTTAGTACTGGTATTTTCTCTCTCATCCTTTGATATGATGCAAAGAATAGAAAGATGTGTGTGAGCATTATAAAGCTACATGTACGCATCAACACTCGAAAATTACATACGTTATCTATCTCTATTACCACATGCTTACCGAGAAATCTACTTACATATATCTGTCGTTAGTTTCTATTTTTTCCCATGAGAATAAAAAACTAATCAATAGTAATTTCCTTTCTCATTTCAAAGGTTAGTAATAGAACTATGACCTGCTAATGTGCGGCGAAGTATATTGTATGCACGTAGATGAATATATTTGAATGGTGCGATGAAGTGAATTAGCAATGAAGTACAAATTCACAGTATAGAAATAAAAATGTCTGTTAATGTTTTCAAATTAACATATCTCTTAAGCTTTTTACACATAAGTAGGTTAATATTATTCTTATAAAAAATGATTCAATAGAAGTAGATGTTCATACGGCCATGCTATTGAAAGGGGTTAAAAGATTAGCATATCATTGCATACAACGCCTTTAGGTTATATAGTTCATTGTATAACAGCGACTTGAATTTCGAACGTGAACTATTTAATTAGGCGATTAAAGGTTCATTTAGAATTAAACAAATTTCCCAAACGATTGAAAACACCAACCAGTTAGTAAGTGAGCGATTAGAGGTTCAACTGTGGAATTAAAAAATCTGTCAAATAAGCGAAAGTAACACGTAGCCGTTTGTTTAACCGATTAAATGTTCATTTTACAACTGTAAGAATATCCCAAACGATTGAGAATACCATTCAGTTGACGATGAAATGGTTAAAGGTTCATTTATGGAATTGAGAAATTTCTCAAACAAGTGAAATTACTATGTAGTTGATATATAACTGATTAAAGGTTCATTTTAGAATTCAGAAATCTTCCAAACGATTGAAAGTATTATTTAGTCGAGTCACACGCGTATAACAATACGAATGGTCATAAAACGTGGTGACCGAAACGTCAAAACGACATTTGGTTGTGTGCATAAATTACAGTGGCTTGACCGTATGTGCCGGGGAAACCCGGACAGAGTCAGACACGTGTCTGCCCACACGCCCGACAAAAAAAGATATCTGCAAATTTTGTGGCGACGGGAACCGCCTCTGAGATTCTTCCTACACTCTACAGCTCTACACGATCGAGGATCGAGGACCAAGTGGTAGTCCTCTCCGTGAAATTATGGTTCACGTTCGTCGAGGGAATTGTTTTTCCGCTGGTTTTGATGACGAATACTCCAGGGATAGTGGCACCAAAGCGGAGTAATTTTCGAGCTGCCGATGAACAGAGGACCTCCTGGTTGGCTGGTTCTCAGGGACGAATCGATGGGACGTTACGCGATGCGAAGAAGTCGATGAACCGAGTGCTGTACAAGTTCTGATCCAAAGTCCCACCGGTATGTCTTTGGCCGAGCATTTGGCCCACTGAATCTTAATATCGCGTCGTGTCAGGTCACGTAGGAATTCGAATGAGCGCACGAGTTCTTTGAAATTATTCGTTTTAGGCGATACGATCGGGTTATAGGTGTGGAATTTTGGAAAGTTTAGATTTACGTGTAAGTTTGCGAACTGCTTAGGAATTGCTAATATTTATTTAGACTTGCAGATTTTTATGCATTTTTTAAAAATTTTATGCAGAAGTGCACAGAATGTATAGAGTGTTAAAAACGTGGCTGTATGTGCATTATACGGCGATCGTTATAATGATTGAAATATACGAATGCACGAAGAGTAGTTGATTTTATTGTTTAAAGGATCAGCTGGTTAATTACGTCTCAGGAGCAAAATATTAAAAGGGATGATAAATTAGCATACGTATCTACACGTCGTGTTTGTCAGAGTAGTTATTGTTACACTGGAAACCTTGTATTCCATTTCCTACTGTGTCCGCCAGTGTATACTGCTTCTCACCGTGACTTCGTTAAAACTTTCACACGCGAGCTGCTTCATTGAGATTTTCTCGTTGATAGAGAGTCTGACGTTCCATTGATTTAAAGCGCTCATAGGAAGGAAATGAAGGAAATAATGGTGGCACAAAGTAGGACATTATTCGTACAACATTGTTCACGTAATATTCTAACGTCTATATGTAACTTCGTTTCACTAATTTTTAATTACATGAATATTTTTATTAACTTTTGATTAACTCATATACATTCTAATTATTTATTGGTATGTGTATCATTGTTATTAAATTAACATAGCTTCGTGAAAAAATGTAAATTGGATTTTTACAGAAAAATTGTTTCGCATTTCTACAGTGCTATCCATCGTAACTAAGGAATGACGTAATGCAAGTGTAATGAAACACGCTTCTCTTACGAAATTCCGCGTAACGACTCCAACCTCACGGATTTAATACATTATTTTACATATTCTAGGGCAGGCGTACTTGAGCTAAATCTGTGATTCAAACTTTGCTTCCTACATTAACGCGAGTGCACGTGTACCGAGCGAGCATTCAACTCTATCATTTTGGGAATAAAAGTTGCTTAAAGGAGCATGCTTTTACAAAAATTCATTTAACTAATTAGATCGATAGCTCACTCGAGCTATCATTCGATCGTTACGAAAAATCGGTTCGCTATTTGCTCCACGGAAATAAGAGTGTCTTCGTTCTTTCCTCAGGACTTCAAAACTTTAGTTCGTTATTCAACAAAGGCCACGATGTAATTTGCGATCTATTAGACTCGTGGGATAGATTGAGCCAGCGAATCATGGGCAATGCGGGCTCGAATCACTTTGTTCGAAGTTCAATGGATTTATGTAAGATGTCGATGTGAAACAAATAATTTTTCTGTTTCTTGTATGTATGTACAAAAAAAAAAAAAAAAAAGAAAAAATAGAATGGCAGAGAAAAAAGCGTTTTATCTTAACGAAATCAAAATGTTATTACGTATTAGCCATCGCCATTTTCCGTATACTCAAACTGTGTAAAACTCTGTGTGTTGTTAACAATTTATTTTATATTTTTAGCAAACTTCAAAAATTCTGTCACGCTAAAAAGAGAATTAGATTTTACCTTTGATCATTCTGAAGATAGATAGATAATAAAATTAACAGAGACAATAGTTGAAAATATTCAACTCTCACATTTTCCATTGCAAATAATGGAACTGCCATGAATGTCGAAATTAGTGACCTATCTTGACCTAGTCCCATTTCGGTCTTTTCACTGCGAAGAAAGTGAACGTTTCCACGGAACTCTCTTTTCTTACCGGCGCACGCTGCAACAATCTTTTTCGTTGTTCAAGCAAAACGATATGCACGCAACGAGTGGTTTGCAATTTTTGTAATAGCGTAAACAGCCGGTTATTTAATTGTCAACGGTTATAGCATTCGTTTAGGAATTTAATAGTACCTGAGTTACAAATTGCGAAACGTTGCATTGCCACGGGTTCCCTTTCTTTTCTTTTTTCTCTTACAAACCATGGGGACATTTAACGATTGCCGCGCGTTCGCCCGGATTTCTTGTCTCTCGGTTGAGAAATTGGTTTGTGCAATCTGTCGTCCGATCGATATCGATAGAGGTCGCGTCTGCGATTGCAGTTAACGTTCAATGCTAACCACTTGCACTTTTAACAGCTCTCGGACATTTTGCGTTTGTTTTATCATTTGGAAAAAAAAGTATTTACTAATCATAATTTTTAGATATTTGCGCTCGTTGTACTTTGTATTCTTTTTTTCGTCTTTGTAAGATGTGTTTATTAATGGACAAGGGGTCGTCGTTGATCGTTGGAAGGGTTTAATTGGGATTAATGTGCATTTGGTTGTAATGGAGTGTTTCTGTTATTGTGCTAATGAAGTGTTTGACGACACGATGGTAAATGAAGTCAATGGCTTGTCTGAATTGCGTGAGGTAGTCATCCTAAATAATATTAAAACAGACAAATTTTCATAGTCAAGTTTTATTACGATTTATCTATGTATGTAGATAATATTATAAATCGTTTAACTATATCTACAGTTTTTTTTACAAAATTACTGACGTAATTAACGTACAATCGCCTAATTAAAAATTCAAGATATCTGGCTTATCTGCGTGACAATTTATCCGCTAAAAGAATTGCATCGTTTCAAATTTTCGCGGAATACGCGATCAAAAGAATTATTCTTAAGCATATGATCAAAAAATGATTCGAGTAGCTGAGTCTGTATAATTATTTTCTTCTAAATAGTAATTAACAATCACAGGCTGCCACAGGTTGCGTCTCAACCGAAGAAATTTCATTAATTAGAACCGGATAGAATCTCTTCTCCAAAAAGATCGTATCGATGGTCAAGGAATTTCGAACTGGTTCTCTGTTCTCTCTTTTCCTACTTCCTCTTTTTTTTTTAGACCACCGATGCTCTACGACGTTTGTTGATAGTTTATCACGACAGTGACCCGTGGAAGGCAACGGACCGCGGTCCTTGAATTCAAAATAGTTTTCGTCGTTTCGGCTGGAGAAACGGCTGCGTGCTGAGCATGAGAAACTTCCGTTTTTGTCTGTGAGAATGGCGCCTCAAATTACGGAAAGCAGAATTTATCGTACATGAAAGCGTTAATCGAATTTTCTAACTTTAGTTCAAGGGCTCGGGAACTTTTCGTTACAATCGATTCTACATGCTTTTCAACTCGATTTTTCTTTCATTCGATATTCGTTCAAAACGTGATGAAAAGTCGAAACATACCCACGAACGTTGTTGCATCAGATTATTTCTAGACTTCCTGGTGAAATTTTAGGAAAATTTAGCCTTAGATGTATAATATCGTCATTAATTTATAGTAGTAATACAGAGAAAATAGGATGGATTTTTCAACTATCTTTTTTGTAGTTTCATGAAACGTAAGTTAGTATCTAGGACTTAAAGACAGTATTATTATAGATCTATGTTTGTTTCGCTACCAAACTTGTTACTGTAATACAATACAAATCAATTTCTTAAGACTGCTACATAATTGGTAATTTATGACCTGTAAAATTGCGATAAGAGCGTTAGTTTAATTGTGTATGAAGATCCTGAAGATATAATTATTTCACTACAATAATAGTAATGATAAGTATAGATTCGAGGTGAACGATCGTTACGAGTCAGACTTGACTCTTTCGAGGAACAGAATAACGCATTTTCATTCGGTCTTCTCTAAAATTATGAAAATGTTCCTAACTACTACTAATTCGTACTAATTCTTTCTATTTACATCGAAATCTCATTAATCATACCATATTAGTGCTACGCAGCGTGCTACTTTTCCTACATAAAATATATGAAATCGATAAAAGTTATTTAGCAAATAATGTTTCAATAGTAAGCGCGATAATAGATTCTCCAAGTTGAAACTGTACAAATACGATGATATTTAATGTCTTCTTTCATGTATAATGTTTTATATCGATGCTCGAGTTGCATTCGATACGGTATTTAATAAATAATTTACGCTTAAGAGGGGGGGGATTCATCGTGTTCACGGCTTATAGCGATAATCGCGTCTGGTTTATTATGAACGATACGAAAATTGCGGTAAAAATCGTGAGTTACAGCTGGTCACGTACGTACAAGGCACTTGACCAACCGGTTTTAAATCCACGAGGTGATGACGCGAAATTTACGGGGCTCCTTTTGTCGACGTAGCCCTTGAGCAGGCTCACGACCGATGTTTCATTAGATTGCCGCGCTATATTTGCTGTTATTCTCGAGAAAATTATGTTTTTTCGTTTCTGTATTTTTATCGTTATTGACAGAAATCGATTGGATATAAATTTTCCAATCGTTCTTTTATATTCAGGTCTTTCCGTAGCCAGAATTACAATTCTACGACATAAAACGTTATTCTGTATCAAAATTGTGAAACGAGATCTTCTTTATATCAATTTACTTATTTCTGGAAGGATCTGATTTAATAAAGTAATAAAAAGTATATAAAATAGACGAAATAAGATTTAGTTTCCACTATTTTATTGCGATGTATCGTCTTTATGAAACGAATCGAAATCGTTGAACAAATTTTTTATTGATTCTGAGAAAGGAAACTTTGCAAACAATCAAATTTCTACTATATTTGCATATAATATATAGAAATTCTAATTTCTGATCACTATTTTTGCGCCGAAAATATCGATGTGTTTGCGTGTCTGAAAGAAAAAGCTACTACGGCATTTAATTTTTTTTATTAAAGTAGGACTAAAAAAAAAAGAAAAAGAAACAAGGATTCTGATGGGAACAATAGAAGCTGTATTTTGGGGCTTGTGTTAAATTTAATCCAAGAATAGACTAGCCGATTCAAAATGACCCGCAGCTCGTCAATTGAAGGGCTGAGTCAGAAAAGGGGGCTTACAGACCGCATAACTTTGCGGCCCATGGCTCCCTTCTAATTTCCAACCCTGCAGTTTTCTTCTTGCTAGTGGTTAGTAATTTTCCTCCCCATTGAGATCCATTCTTTTTCATTTGCTATTTTTCTTTCGTTGTAGAATAATTTTTACTAGTCATTCTTCATTTCTGTTCAATTTAACGCGTTCTTGTAACGAATATTTTTATAAAATTAACAATTCGAAAATTAAAAGTTAACGTAGATTAAAGTAACGTGAGTTATAAATAAATCTTGTAAATTATTGAACGATTAATACCAATGCTCTGTTCTATATTTTTGAAGGACAAATTTTTTGACGACATAATACAGAAAATGATTATAGTTTAATTTTCGAATTAATTAATTTTTAAGGGGCAGTGTAAATCGATTAGGAATATCCATGAAATAATTATAAAAGAATTACAGGATTATCAAGTGTTCGTAAGGCGAATGGAAATTTTGCGATCGTCCAAAAATATCGAGAGACACGGAACGGAATATTTAACTTAATTTTCTTTGGGTTTGTTGAATCAAGATATTGCGTAAGCTCGGTCTGACATTATTATTGCCTGTTTGCAGTATACGTTGATTTAACGAAGTATTGTTTATTCTTTGTTGTGTCTGCATGTCTTAATTTCAGTGTAAAAGCGTCGTACCGTTTGTACAGCTGATTCAATGAATTTTGTAATACTTTCTTTCGTACACGTTGACCTCGATATTTCATTGGTCTTTTTGGTTTCTGAGATACCAATAGATCATCGTCGTTCGCGTCTCTATGTAAAAATTGTTTATTTTTATGGATCTTTAACCAGACAACTGGCCATTATACTATACCGACGATAAACGTAAGTCGCTCTGTTTAAGTAATATCTCAGGAAACGTAGATTTACCGCTAGTTTCTGCGATTTATCATTTTTTCTGACGATATATAAAATTGCCCTTAGAAATCTAGTTAACGTTTTTCCATAGCCTCCCGTAATTCATTTAATACATCGAGTACAATTACATAAGCTAATTATCAATAACTTTGAAGAAATGAGAATTCTTCAAATTTATTTGTATCAGTTATAATAGATAATATGTAAAACATAATTACCGCTACTTTATTATAGAAATTTACTGTGAAAGGTGATTTTAGAATTTTCATAAAATTACTACCTGTGAATATATTAATAATCTGCTATAAAGAATAAGTAATAAATTATTGCCAAATTATACATGCAGTTTTAGATAGAGACAACGAATTACCATGTATTTCAAGCTTTTATAATCTAAATGAAAAGGTAGACGCGAAGGCATTCATTTACGATTCGTCATGGAAATGGTAACAATGTCGCTGGAAATTAGTTGTTAGACAAAAGTTTTACGGACAAAAATGAATGACTTTCTGAGAAGTTTTTTCTATCAATCGTTAATCAAATTCGCCGATAACACTGCTCATTCAATGACGGTTTAGATCAGAAGAAACGGATGTGTCATACATTACTCGATTATGGTCCTCAGAACGAGTTTATTATATCCTTATGATTAATGCACTCGACTCTGTACTTATTACTAAGAATCGTATAAGTAGTACTTCATCGTGGTCGTGTGGTGCTGTTGTATAATCAGTGGCTGATTATGTCGTTACATAATGTTACAATTATTCATAAGCAACCAGAAAAACAATACTCTTTTATTCCATTCCATTCCCGTTAGAAAATAATAAAGCGATTTATGGACTGTTCGCCACCATTCTTCGTCATTTTCTTCACGATCTCCGTATCATCGTTAAATCGTGGTCATGGTCGTGAAATAACCAGCGAAGGTATCGATTCGTTATGGAATTTTCTAATTATTTAGAGTGACAAATCGCAGGTAAAACAATACTTGAATCTTTTTGTTCATTCCTCTTAAATATTTGAATCTTTTCGCGTTTAGTAATTATTTCTTAAGGCGATCAATCAAGCGATCGATTTGTACAATTGCTTTTTAAATGAAATTCGTATCGTGTAAGAAGAGGAACATGCATTTTAACGATATGAAATCTGATATTGTTACCAAAAAATTTATTACAATTCGACTAATGTGCGGCTACAAATCAAACGATGTAAATGTCACGAAAGTCAATAAAAAAAGCAGAAAAGGAAAAGAAATCAAAGAAAGATAAGTTCGTAGAACGAGACCAGCAGTATTTAATGAAAGTTTTTCTGGTCCAACTACGTGGGCGAGCGTGGTTTGACAGAGTAATAACAGAAATACGCACCGGTTTCGCAGGTCGTCGACCTTAAAGCACCGCAGGTTTTTCGCCTTAATATACTTAAATTCGTGACTAACGCATTTGGAGAGACACTCGATGGTATTTGCAATAATACTAGCGAATTAATGTACATTACTTTGACCTTTTACATTTTCTCGTCGTATTTTAGCGCGAAGGTATGCTTACAGGAAAATTGCAACATCTTTGATTCAGTAATTGATACTTTAATGTCTTATTTCGCGATTAAAACGTGAGTTCAATTGTTGATACGCCTTCTCCTATTTAAGGTGCATTCTTTCGCATTACTCTCCCGTATAGCTTTTATGAACGTTAGAAAATGATCTAAGAAGAGTATTTTTATGATTTACGAATATATCGGTGAGAAACGTTATAAAATTTGGATATCGTAAGTGATAAAAGAATAATCGCGATCTTATAGAAAAAATCTTCAGTTCAGAGCCTCGGTTTCATAATGTTTTAGACGTTTAAAATTTTCGCTGATTTAAAGTTATCAAATCACTTGTTTTACTTTATCTGCTAAGCGCCAAGTGTGAAAAAAATGCGTAAAAGGATGTGCTTGGAGATATTAGATAAAAAATAAAACTGAAACTGCAACTTTAATCTGAAATGCTAGACGTGACATTTAAACGAACAAAAAATAAGAAATAAGATTAAGATAATGTTCGATACAAAGCATCATTAATCTATTTCATGCTCTTTCACAATATGTATCGCTTATAAACACAATCCATCGACATCGTTCAACAATGTCTATCTTATCTGTAACAACCGTTGATATCATAATACCAGAACCGTGAGTTCCGTAACGAGATTAGAACGTTTAATTGAATCGACCATCGAGGATTCTTTAAACAATGTTCAAGTGTCTTCATTTCTACGAACTTTCTGCATTTTACCTTGTAATAAATTCTAGCGAATTCAGCCCTTGTAATATCTTCGTGATTTTATGATTCGTTGATTTTTCATAAATATCATTCTTGCACAGGACAAACTTAAATACAAAATAGTAGAAAATCGTTGAAGTTTGTGTAAAATCAAGTATTTAGATTTCTCTTAATTTTGATAGAAGCTAGACATAGTATTCAAATGTTATACAGTTATCTATACAAATTTAATCATGCATACTTTTCGAAAGTTCTTACAATTTCATTACTAGTTGCGACAGTAGTTTGTAAGGAACATTCTACATATTTTTCACATAAATAATTTTATAAGGACTAAACAGCAAAATTTAAATTTATCTAATTACGTAGCCACATGTGGTTTGAACGTGTAATTTGAAGTGATTTACATAACTCTTGACTAATCAACAACTTGTGAACTCTGTTTCTCCACCAATTCAAAACATCCGTACAAAAACACCATAACGTGATTAAAAATGGACCTTGCGAACTACGAGATCCTCAAAAAATCACGTTATCGTTAATTAGAGCTTTCTCGATAGGACAAAAATACCTGGCCAAGATAAACAGAGTAACACGATGAACTCGCGTCGTACGATGCAATGGGATGTCGGTTTGCGCGCACGCCCGATAATGTCCAGGTTAATTAAATGCGGTAACCAGGTGCTAAACCAGAAACCAGATCCCACGGCGAGGTAGGCCAGGACGTCGCCTCGAGAATTCCACGATCACGAACGGCCGCGAAAGATCTGGCGACGCGACGGACTCTCGTCGATCGCACGTGAATGGAATTTAGAATGCCTCGTGATCGACGATCGTACGTAGCCGATGACCTCTTCGAGGAATGGTTGCGCAATTGCTACATCAAGGTCGTGCTTCCAGTTCTCCAAGGTTGGAACGGTGAACCATTCGAATCGTTTCTCTTCGATCTTTGCTATTCCTGTCTAAGCGCACGTACTTCTTCTATGACTGATCATCTTATTTTGATCTGTCGATATGAATTATTTTTATGACTTTGTTATTGGTTACTGGTAGCGATGTGCTGTGAAAAAGTTCGAATCTCATCGAATACGTACAGTATCGGTCATTTTGTAAACTACGGATGTTCATGCAAATCCATATTCTTATGAACACAAATAAAAAGATAGAACGTAAGCAGAAATTTATTTCGTATGAATAAATTCTACAATGTGTACTATTACTTTGGTTACTTTATATATTTTTGCATATTCCAGTTCGAGCACGATCGGATACTAAAAACTTTTAAAAGTCTTGATAAAACTTGAATCTCGAGTCTTGATAGGTCTTGGTCCTTAATGTTTCGATAAGTCTTACGATAAACTCTGAGAAATTCATTTTATACGATATATATATCGCTGTGCATCGTAATAACAAGCGGGTTTTCCGTTTCACAAGTTGCTTAGCCGCTTGCTTTCATGTCAATTCTTATTCCGCGAAATATCGATGAATGTTAATTCGCTGACGACGATATGTAACGCGTCATTTTTCCTGCGCGATCCGCAAATATTACGGCATTCCCCGTTTTATCTCGCCCAGTGAGTCAATGAGTCAATTACCGTAAAACATTGCGATCCACAGAGGTGATATTACCCAGAGGTCATTAGCGTTCTGAATTCTTCCTCGTCTTCGCCATTCAACGACGTCCCACTTCGTTAATATGCGTTCTGCCGACTAAAATTTCAGGCGTGTTTCATTAAATTGCATCTTGGTTTAATTACAGTGTATAGAAATTCCTTCAGACTAAAATTTTTCGAATGCACAAGTTCATCTGTGAAGTTCATAAAAGTTTACGAAAGATTTCTCTACATAAGTATAATTACTCAGAAAAATGTAACATTTGGAGGAAATTTTATAAATGTTAGGAGAGCTCAATTTTGTTTAGTCAAATTTATAAAATTTGTAGATTTGTATCAGAAAATAGAGTAAGAATTATTAACGCTGTTAAAAAGTTTAAAAATAAAAAAACAAAAGAACCTGGTTTTTTGACGTGTCCAGCAAAAAATGACAAAAAGCAAGAAAAATTATTTGGATATATGAATTTCTGAAAAAATTATTCGACAGGGTAAGAAATTATTCGAAAAGAAATGTAGCTGTTGAGTAATCAAAAGAGGGTCACCGAATGTTAATTGTGTTAGGGTTCTAAATTAATTGGTAAGATATAACGGTAATGAGAATAATACAATGTATCCTAAGATTCATTCATAAGAACAAAACATTTCCGTTTGGTAGATCGTCTAAGATCTTTTCACAGTATTGTGTTTCAAAAGATAATCTCCTATTTTCATGATTAGATCGCATTTAAGGTTTCTTTGCTGCGATGATACTTGGCACATGGGCATTTTTAAATTATACATGGTTTCTTAATAGGCCATAAGGCAGAAAATTGATTATATACCATGCGTCATGTCGCATTAAACATGTCGATATTAAACTAAAAAAGTTGCTAACGATCGATCGTTTTCTCGGTGTTCCAATGTGATACGCAACGACTTGTTTAATTAAACGAGAAATTAATTACACTTCGCAGTTTCCGCTATTATAGAAGCTGCGATTTCTTTCGCGATACATTATTTACGAATTTTAGTTATCTCAAATATTTGTTACATATAACGCTACAAATAATAAATCCATTCCTGTACAATTAAATTACTCAAATGCATTACAAAAGTCGAGCATAAAACGTAAAATACAAATAAAACCATCGGGCAAGAACCCAACTCCAGTTGTGCAAAAGCAAAATCGTTGAACGTGTAATCTCGTTAGTATTGGAAGTAGTGATGGACTCAAGTATGTCGCAAGCATCTTGGCCAGCTAGATACTATTTCTGTATAAATATTCCGAGAGAAAAAAGGAAGATACTCGGCTATTTTTAAATATAATCCATTGGTCGAATAGATTCGAAACTTCACGAACACCTCGACAGAAATTCTATTTATACTATACTCGGTTAATAATTGAGCATACGTAGGATATATAATACCTTTTTGACTCTCGTGACTCGACTATTTTTTTCGATTTATTCTAATATCGAAATAAATAGATAGACGCAGATAGATTTTCGAATCATTCAAGTGCAACGAACTAACTATTATATGTTATGAGTAAACCTATGAAGCGAACCTTGAGTATCGGATTTGATTCGGATTTAGCACACGTTGAATTTGATCCCATCGCTAGGTGGAAGGCGCGGAGACGCTAATAAGCGGTCGAGAAGAGCACGCGCTGGCTAGCGAACGCAAAATTTCGCGGGGATAGTGTTAATCGTGGACAGAGTTACGAGACGAGAACGTATCTCGTCGCGGGATAGATGTATCGCGAAAGAAATCGTGAAACTGGTTCCATTAGAGTTCCGAATGTGTATCGTAGATTTCCGCGTGATCCGCGTTCGGCCGTACCGAACGCCTAAGATCCACTTAACATTTACGATAATTAGTAGGATTCCACGATGCTAATGGCCGGTCGTTCTCATAAGACGATCGTCTACGTGTGTGTACGCGTGTTGGTGGAACGGCTAACATAGGGGGGAACTGGACAAGTTCACTTTGTATCTCTTTCGTTTTACGTTCGGTTCACACTGGCTGCCTGGAAACAACTTGGTGTTACTCGTCCAGCGTGCCATCGTTCGCCAGGAATTATCTTAATCTTCCGTGAGCTGGCGTGGTATGCAAGGGTTTCGTTTTTCGCCGGTCGCATCGGTTTGTCCCTCTTTCACCCTCCTGCTATTTTGCTTCATCTTCCTTTAGCTTCCTCCTCCGCGTTACCTCTGAATGAGATTATTAATTGACTTTCTTTCGGACACCCTGTTCGATGCTATCTCCGAAGGTTGTCCGATGTAGAGGAACGAGGGCTTCGAGGAATTGGTCTCGTTGATCGCTTGAATGAAAAGGAGAGCTACGATTCTGATTCCTACAGCTTTTTTGTTTATGTGGTTGGATTTACGGTCACATATGGGAGTGTCTTTGTACGTTTATTTTAAGAATTATTTTTATTCAAGTAAATGATATATGAGACACTTGGAACCAAAGGGATATCGAGGAAATTGATCTTGAAATTCAAATGTGTTAACAAAATTCCAAAAGACAGAGTCTCTGTGAAAATTAAGTTATATATTCAATGCTTGACTATAGCAAGGACTTGCCACTCAATTTTTCTAGCCTTTAAATGGTACTTTTACGCAACGTTGGATTATTTAAATTATTTACAACATGACATTTCACGATTAAATTAACCATTTCTGTTGTTGATTCAAAAATTTCACAAATGTCACTTGCATTCCTTTGGTTCTATGTGCTTCGTGTAATATCGTTAAAAAATATGTTTATCGGCATATAAAACTATCATAAAAGAGTTTTTATCGTTGATGTTTTCGGTACAAAACGTAGTAATTTTGCTGGAATATTTTCTAACATTTTCTATCATCTAACATTTATAAAAGATTTTTGACGGGGGATATAATGTAGTATAAAGAAAGAAAATCAAGTTCATTTGTTAAGATAGACACACATTTTGATTCATAATACGATATCGTTTGTAACGAATTGAATGATGTGCTAACGAGCCATTTATCTTATAATTTCGGATTATTGTCGTTACATTACAATGTACAGTTCTTTTTCATACAAATTACCTACTATTCTAGCCGATAATTGCAAGATACGATCATCGAGCCTCTCAGTTAAAGCACTTTACAAGACATTGAATGGACCCGGTAATGTATATATGCATTTACCTTTCCAGGAATGCGAAGAAATATTCAAGAGTATTCGATAACACGGGATAGAGTTACCTCATTATGTAAATGCTTATACGAAATGTTAAAAAATCCATTCTAATTTAATACAAATTAAAAGTAATCGTATGTTTGGCACTTTTCAGTTATCAGAGAGATCTGTTTTAATAAATATTACGAAGTAAATATTCTTAGTATTTGAATAAAAGACAGATCGAAGCGTTCAAGTGAAAGTTACAAATGTAGAAATCATTCAAAATTTATTTCATTCTATCAAACCCTTTTAAATTTAACTTTTTTTTCAGCCTTTGAGAAAATTATTTTCTATTAATTGTTAAGAGTTAAGGGTTAATCTATAACAAATATATTCTGTTTTCAAAATAACTACAAGAAAATCCACTAACGATATGAACTTAATCATAAAAAGTACCGAAAATTCGTAAGAACTAAAACTCCACTGAAAACCAAGTTCATTGAAAAATATCTCCTCTACGCGACATCTGCGTACTTATTCGTAGTAAGAGAGAAAGCAACACAAATTTGAAACGTCATCCTGTCGCGTAGTCGAACGGTTAGATAAACAACGTTTAGAAAAAGCAGAAACACCAACAGTACGTGGCTTTCGGCTTGTTGTTATCAGGATTTCATTGAAACGTCCCCTACCCCTGTGAATTCTTGCGCAGATACCTTTAACCTTTGCAAATTGGATGCTCTTTGGTTAGTCGGCTCTTGACAGCGAATCACTTAGTACCATTAATCGCGTTATTTTCTTTTTTTTCTTGTTCACGTATGCACATGTATGGTGTGATCTTTCGACTTTTGTTGTGCCAGTGTCGTAATGTTTGCCTACATCGAGTAAAAGTAAATTTCAGTGTACGTGAGAATGGATTTCAAATTGCTTCGCGACGATCTCTCAAGGTAAATTTATTTATTTCGTTGCTTTTATTATTATTATTCAAACAAGAGGTAATACAGCGTAGATTCGTTGCATAAACAATTAATCATTTATGACTTAGACGCCTTGCTAGATAAAAATTCTTCGATAGTTTCGCAATATTTGATTTTCATCTTCGCTGTCATTTTCGTGGAACGAAATTCGTGTCGCGGCTTTCCTCCGTATTCGAATTTCTTATCTTTCGGAAAGTATGGGATTCCGGCAACGGGAGAAGTTGTTGGCTGGCTTCGTATAAAGGAGCATCGTAAGATACAAGGTTTAGGAGGCACGAAATTAGCAAGTCCCGAAGTTTTGACACTTTGAGGTTCCAATAATTTAAGGCCTTTAAACTTGGCTGTCTCAGAATCTCCGGCCTTTGACGCTTCGAAACTTCGAACCACTCGCTAGCCTACCCTTCTTATTAACATTCTGTCAGCATTACAGTTTATAAAACGTTCTCTTTTTTTCCTTCAATGGACGCTTCCATTCTTTCGATATTACGCTGCATTTCAATATTTTTTTTACAGTAATTTACGTACAACAGCATTAATTACTACTTTTTATACTTGAATTATTTCTATGCAAGCTGAAATTTTGTTAAGAGGAGATTCTCGTGAGAGTTATATTTTGCGTTAAAACGTGTTAAATTCATGAAGATGTAAACGTTAATATATCGTTGATATTTAATACTTTGTTCGTTTCGTGCAATTGAATAAATAAATAATTGTAATGAAATGTACGTTTATAATTCATACAGAGTACGAATGTTTCATCTTAGAAATTTAATCATACCATAATTATCGGTTACAAATTATCAGAAGCCTTCGTATAAATATACAATACAATCAATGAAGTAGCAGAAAAAGAAATCTGTACTCTAATTCATTCATTTTACACCAAAATATTAATTTATAATTTCTAGAATCATAAAAATTGTTTCGGTAATAAAATCCTCCGAACTACAACACGCACCTTATAAATTCTCAAGTATTATCACTTTAGTAACCTATTATACGTACCGAAGAGTTGTGCTAATGAATTGTACATCAAAATCTAACGATGCTCATCCAGGAAAATACACGAACGACATTATCGCTTTGTCACAGTATCCATTTCTCTACGTAGATGCTTCCGTGTCACCGACATCGAAAACTGTTAGCACCGACATGGTGTTCCCAAAAATTTACGGCTTGTACTCGGCGATACCGAGTGAACATTCGTCTTTACAACCATGACGTTCTATTATATCTGGAATTTAATAATCGAAACGAAGAAAGAAACACGCGTTTTCCTATCGAAGCTCGTTCGAGAAGTTCGTGGAACGATCTGACAGTTCGTCTGGCCACGTCTAAGATCCACTGAACGTTCAACGATGATTAGTAGGAATTCGCGATGCCTAATGATCGGTCGGCGTGTACCTACTACTACGTGTTCATTGTACAGTGCACAAAATCAAGCATAGAAGCTGCCTGTTTTCTTGTTGCCCGATTATTAAGCGGATATTAAGAGCGATGCGCGATCTTCCTTATCTTTGCGATCTGTTCCTAATGAAACCGCTTTTCTCAATTAAAATGTCCCATTTAACATTTTTTTTTTAGTTTACAAGATATGTTAAAATATTCGAAGTTTTCTACGTTTCTTATCGTTTAAGTAGAATCATGATGCGTCTTTTAGATAAGTTTTGGATAAGTTCTTAGTCAACTTTAAATCGGTTTTAAAAGTGCAGATCGTTTCTGGAAATTTGAATTGGCGTCAGAGCCGACGCATCTGTTGCGTTAAGTCTTTCTTGCACACTTGCAGGAAGTGATTAGTATTCGTTAACGTTCGTTGTTAGATACGCTTGCATCGGTCTAGACCGGTTTTGGCTATGATGGAAGAGGTTCTTACTTGGAATTGCTCTCGAATGGGCTTGAAGGATGTTCAATTTTGTCTGCAACCTGTGTTGCTAGTTACCGATGTGGTATCCAGCTGATTTAGGTATTTAGTACATCTCAAATGGAATTACATATTATTAGAGAGAAAAGAAAATTAGCGGAAGTTTGTTTTTAAGAGATATTTACTTTGCATCTCGTTTTCCAGTGATTGTCTAATTTAAAAATGGTGGAATGTATAGTAAGGAATTGTATAGTACGTTAGTAGTTGAAAATTGATAGGATTTTATGTTATTGAATTTGATAGACAAAACTTTCCTTCGATCGTATAATATTCTTCATAAAATTTGATTTACCGCCACTATAATTAGGAACAGGTTTCTTCGTTAGAGAAAATGTCAACCGCCGAGAGAATTCTATTTACTTCTGCCTCGTACTAAATGAGTATCGGTTAATTTCTCTTGTCACAAATGGAATTAGTGGAAATCGGTACAAAATATCTCTGGGAAGATCGACGTTACGGAATGTTAATGATTCCTGCGAGGTTTAATCAAATATCTTTTATCATCCGCAAATATCAAAGCCATAGAACCTTCAAAATATATTTGTTTGTCTCTAACATATTTTATAAAGCAATATATGTTACGTACACATTTAAAAAGAATCTGAAGGATATACGATGAATTTTTCCAATAAATTAATCTTAGATGAGGTATATATCTTCGAAGAATTACTATTCGAAGAGATTATTTCTTCTCCATTAGAAAACTTTCAAAGAAACATTTCATAAATTATCATCTACCACCAAACAGAGTAAAACCACCTTGAACTAGCAGAGCAACTCGAGAAGCAAACCTCGGATCAGACTGCAGTTTCATGTCGCGTTACATGTTACAATCATTCGTTCCCTAGTCAGCTGCGTGAATATAATGGTTTTCACGTTATCTTCAAAATTCCGTTTATTCCGCCAAGATTTATCGTTACTTTCTCCAACTAATGTCCGATCGATCTCTCTCTCTCTCTCTCTCTCTCTCGAATTAACATATTAGAGATTAACAAATTGACGTTTGTTTATAAGATCGTCATTCTTCAATCTTCGTAAATCATGTGTAATGGATAATATAAAACGTTTTATGAAATTTATTTCACTGCCATAGTGAAATTTCGCGATTTCTTTGACCCTGATGCGCATTTCTCTCCGCACGGGATATGTATTCACGGATGATCAGCGAGCTGTACATGGATTCAGGGAGGACCGGTTTTTTCAAACTTGATAAGAGGATGACGTGAGAAACTCTAATGCCCGATATGTGGCCATACGATTTCGTTCGGGCCAGGCAAAGGGAGACAGGTGATTGGCGAAAGGAGGAGGTAGGATAATGGTCGGGGCCAGGATGGAACAAGAGAGAAGGCCAGCCGATTGTACGGACCGCCTCGAGGATAGAGCGGAGACGAGATCGTTTGTATGCGCCATTCCTCTTCCCTGGACCAGTTTTCGTGCAGGTACCCTAAAGCTATACGACCCTGGCGGAATACTTCAAGGGTTTGGATCTGCTTCCTACAAGATCGGACTTGTTCTTCGTTGTCATACCGTAGCCGCAGATTAATCTGCCGCGTTCTTTCTCGCGAGATAGAGGCGCTTCAATTTTTAGCTTCGTTAAAGTTTCGTTGCTTCGAATACTCTTTGTTTCAAAAATAAAATTCCTTATGGTGGTTATGGTGGTATTCGTAACATATGTAGGAACGATCGAAGGAAATATTGATTATATAATTGGTTATAACTGACCATGATATAATATCAGGTCTATTCGAAAAATTCGTAGCGGAATTTAACTGGAGTTAAACTTTACGTAATATACAACTTTACAAGTCTTTTCTTGAAATATTGAAACTCTTGCTTGTTACTTCGCTCGCATCATACAGTGGCTACAGAAATATTTATTTTTTAACAAAGCGCTATTTATCAGCTTCTATTTCGTTTACATAATACTTACCGAACTTTCTTTTAGTCGCATGATCGTAGTACTAACTGATACGGAGTTTAACAAATTAGATTGTCCGAGAAGTATCTTTCTTTCGCAAACGTATTTTTTACAACAGTGCACCTTCGTACAATCTTGAAACCAAGTCTGTGAAATGTCTCGGTGTTTATCTCAACAGAACAGAATGGATCGTACGTAATTGGACAAAATAATATAAAACAAAAAACGTTGTGCGTCTATTATTTCTTCGTAAAACGAAAGAAACTTCTTGGACAACCTAATACATACTTGAAGTCAATTAATTAGTATGTAAGTGCTATAATAAATACAATGGCGTACAAATCCTTTTGCGACCGTTAAGCGTGTCTTATAATGTAAAACGCTAAATGAAGTAAAAGTTTTTAGAATTTTCCAACAAATATAACGAGTAGGTGCCCTAATGCTTTGGCTGGTAGTATACGCGTACACATTGGGTTAAGTAAGGAACATAGGCCATAATTTAAATATTTTTGCGCTCCCTGGAAAGAGTATCGCGTTAAATGCAACTATCTTAGAACGTGTCTCTATACTGGCGCGCCCTCGTAACAGATATTTCTTGAAATTTATTGTCAATTATTCCGCTGATACGTAGCCGCGTGTGTGGTAGCTTAACTCGCAAAGATAAACGCTGGTACATTCACTTTTGTGATTCAGTATTGTCGTTATTCGCCCCTTTCTAACCGGAGAATGACTCGTGGTCGAGATCAGTTCGTTGGCAGGTGAAACGTTTTAAATACAGAGAAAAAAATGTAAGCCGACAAAGAGACACCGCATCTTTGAAAGTTTTTACGGCATTTCGAAAGGACCAGGACGAATACTCGAGTGCACTCTGCTTGTTTGATCGCTATGAACGTCGCTTAAAAGTCTCTGTGTGCACGCGGGCAACGTTTACCCTCGGCTTCATGCGAAATAAATGTTTCGTACCCTCGTTATATCGTGAGAGATACGCGTGAAACATCTATTTATCTTGGTAAAATTGTTAGTCATATTCGTTCATGGAAATATGAATTTTTTCTAAACAAACATCTTTTCACACAGGCAAACTATGTATCATTCACGTTCAAATCCAATTCGTTTACGGTTATAGGCTTCCAGAAGATCTAGAAAATATTTCGGACTATCTATTATCACATTGATTACATCGTACAATCGTTCGAAATGTATTTTAGAAATCGAGTGAAGTAGGAATCGATTACTGAACAAAATCAAATTATAACGTACCAACGTATTTTTAACAATTGCGCCTCTGCAAATAACGTTTTGTTGAATTAAATTTCTCTAATAATGAGAAAAGAAGAAAAGAAAATGTATCTACGGTAAGAGACAAAATTGGGTAAAACTTGACCGTTCGCTTCCGATCGAAACAGGATCGAGTTGCTAAATAAGGGAATCCGTTAGAGGCAAGAGACAAAGAGAGGTCTCATAAAAGTTTCATCCAATTGGAAACGAACTTTCAGAATTCGTTGGTGCCTAGAAATAGTATCTAACCGATCGGTACGGCGTCTTTGAAGTCAGGCTAGTTGTGTTGGATGAATATTAAAATTTCCAAAGGGGTATATCTTAACGGTATCGCGTTTGACCCAGTCATTCTAGGAAGTTGCGAATTATATCGCAACATCCTTTTACTCTACGAGGCACATCCTTTCGGATGTCCTGAATATTTCGTGATCCACATGATCAAGCATATTCCACCGACTCTCTGAGTACGCCTAAATAATTCTAACGTCGCCGCAATTGAAGTCAATCGACGTGCCGCTATGCGGTCTGCGTTTTCTACTGATTAAGTATTCCACGTGGACCCTTTCCTTTGCTGATTTATTGACCCTTCACGATCGAACTTTGGCAAGTGGCACGCCACCTTTATAAAGGATTCCCCGCCTCTTTCACAACGATCCGCACCGGGAACTTGCTTTGTTTTATGCATATTTCGCCAATGATTATATACTCGAGCATCGAATGCTCGAAAGGGTTTGAACAGATCGCAAAAGACTCTAATTGCTCGTCAATTCGATGTTAACGAAGACATAACAAATTTGAAGGTTGGAATTTGATACTGAGAATTTGCAATTTCAAGTTTGGAGTTTTTCATTTGAAATTGAAATTAAAAGATTAAAAGATTAAAAAATTAAAAAATTAAAAAATTTTAAATCTGTGTATTTGGAAAGTTTGGAATTCAAAATTTGCAACTCGTAAAGTTTAATGTTGATGGAAGCCGGAGTATGCGTAAATTCCATTAAAATATTTCCAATGAAATAAAGTTAAAATTATAGATCTACATTGGTACAAGGATATAATAATTTATTTTGCAATATCGCAGAATATCCGAGACAGATTCAATGAACGTAAGAATTTTTGAAAAATATATTCATTAATTTCTCGTAAATTATCATCTATTCGAGTATTATTAAAAACCCTTCTTTATTTGATTTCCATAAGGGACGAAACTTTTGAAAGGTTCTACTTGTAAGTTGAAAGTGCTATTAAAACGAGGTCGCTATTTTTGTTGCGAGGTATTGAAATTTTAAGCAAACGAGTTTTTCCTTCGAATCGACGATTTACATTAAGAGCTTCTATTGACACGAGTGTCTTCGAGAGATAATGCAAATTAGTGAATACAATGTGCACGATCCGGATGTAGTACTCATGAATAATAATCTACCCTGTATTACAAACTTCCAGAACCGTGTATTTCGATTCGTTTCATCAACGAAATGTAACACTTGCGTATATGATATTCTTGTCCATGGTTTCTAAATCTATCTTCCATTTGGTCATTAAGTGGCCCAATTAAAATTAATTAAAGGCACGGTTAAATGAAACTTAAGAGTCAGAGATTAGATCTATTTTATCGTTAACCTTCGTTTGATGTCGCGAAGGCTCGTGATTACTTTTAGTCGCGAATAGAAAACTTGTATCGATTTTTAAATCGATCACATCTTGTATTTTTAGCTTCGACGTATGGAAATATTTTTATCGCGAACTCGTCGAAATATTTCTTTAAATTCTTCGATATTTTATTAAATACTTGTTTCTCTTTTCTGTACAAACGATTTTTCTCATTTCTCGAAAAATAAGAATGCAAATGTAAAAGTAAATAGTAATAAGGAACTTTACGATATAAAAAAGGATAGTCGAAATCGAGTACAGAATATAAAGAAAAGGTATCGAAGCCGTAGTTATTTTTACTATACACGAGATATTGATCCCTTTCTTCGAATATAACTTACCTTAAGCGGAGATAATATTTTTCTTACGAATCTGATTCAATAAAAATCAAAGTGTTCGCTGTCAGATGCAATTCATTCCAAAGTGTTAAAACAGAGAAGGGTGCAGCACCAGTGGCCGCTTACCTCATTCGTGGTTCCATGAGTGAAAGCGAAATTTGCGTACACCGAGCTTTCTTTCGTAATTTGTTCGGCCCGTGACTGATGAAAATATTAACACCCGCTTACAGAAACATACTTTCGAAACGCTTTACGTGTCTTTGAAATATCGAAAAAGAATATATTCCGAACATTTTTCCTATAAATGTTGAATAAAAGAATTAAGCTAACTGGGCTGTATTTAAAACAAAGTTCCTCGTATTTTATCGTTAATCGACCAAGCTTCATGATCAAACCGTTAGACAGACTGCAAAGCATCTCACTCTCGAATCCACTCGTAATTCATTCTAATTTCACTCAAAGAGTCGAGAGCCTAGCTGAATTACGATCACCATTACCAGACGATACTTGAAGGCACCTCGATCTATTCGCACGCGCGCGATAGGATTCCGATCGATTACGCATCGGGTGTAATTGACCCGCGATTCGCTGGCTACTCGGATAATTGCGGCCTCGGTAACTCTCGGAGGTCTGCATAGCGATACCGGTAAATCACGCAACGCGCGAATTTCCTCCATCGAGCGCCGAGTTACATCGTCACGTTGGATTTCACTGCTTCGCTCCTAATTTGTCGATCGTTTCCTTCGCTACTGCGCTCGTTTTCTTTCCTCAGTTTTTGCGTTTCTATCGTTCCTTTCCCCCGCTTCTGTATTCCTCCTGCTCTTTCCCTCCGCTTCTTTTCTCTCCTTCTGCATCTCTTCCACTTCTTTCCTCCACGTCTACGTTCGAAGCTGTCTCTTTCCGGCGTTAGACTCGCGACCTTGAGTCTGGGAAACAATCAAAGCGTTCCCGGCCAATGTCTATTTGCGGTGGCTCGAGTCGAGCTCGTCTGCAGCCGACCGTCTGGATGCGTCGCGAACTCTTCCCGACAAGGGAATTTCCTCTTCACCTTCTAGGATTCCTCGGTGGTACCGATCGAGAATGATGAATGACCGAGGGCTGAATGACGTTGCCAGACGAGACGGATTTCGACACTGGGCGTACGGTTAATTAATCATGCAGCTTCGATGGTTTTTCGCGTTATGTAACACGACCAGACCGGCAACACACGCGAGTCTAGCAAATACGTACGAAGATCGGTTTGACCGGTAACCTCCTCGTCGACGAACACCAGTTAAGCATTCGCTTGAAGTTTTTCGTTATTTACATTGCTTATTTATTGATCGGGAAAGTGTTTAATTTTATTAAATACGGTTAACGTGGTTGGTATTCTAGTTAGGGATAGAATGAATTGACGTGTATATGTAATATATATTAATATGTTATTACATCATAGGCAGATCGATTGTAATTTACGTATTTACGTATATGTATATGTTGTTGTTAACTGTTAGTGATTGTTTCCTGATTGATTTGCCGTCGAAACTGAGGAGTGAATAATTTGGTTTTGAGGTAATGAGAATTAAACGAGGTGGTTATATATTGAAGATTATTAATTTAGTTTGTTCGAGGAGATGAGGATTACGTAAGAGGCCAATGTTCTTTCGTGTACGTTAACTATTTATGTTTATTAATTTTGCAATGCAACTACTTTGCAGGATTTTTATTCTTGTTTGCGTTTATATTAGTATACTGTGGATAATTTCTTTGAAGAAATATGTTTCTCGTTAAGAAATGAATTGCTAATTTAGAAATACTGTTACCGATATTGCCGTTTGTCCAAATCTAGCATTATACATCGATGGTCTAAATGAAAAGGCAATAACGAGTTCATATATCATTGAATGTTGTTGAGTAATTCGTGACATAAATTCGTTTATTCAATTATTATATATTTCTATGTGCAAAAGAAATCTTTTATCTCATTATCATTTTTTATAAAATTTTTGTAAATCTCAATACAGGTATTATTTATTTTATATTCCAAAGTTATCGATTATCTATAATAATTTATTAAACAATAATGAGAATTATCGACGAGTACACCGCATTACCATTACCAACGACATATATTTTATTAAATATAGCTGAATAACCAATAAGATTCGAAGAAACAAAGAGTAAAGAATCGTTTAAAACGTCGAGATACAACAATATTGATTAGTATGGAACAGATACTAATTCTGTTAATAAAAGGGAGCGGTCGTTGCTCGATTTCTCTCCTTGAACCGTGCCGGTATCTCGTCCACGTGTTACTCGGCATCCTCTACTTTCTTTTTCCGTTTGTTTTATCATTACGCCTTCCGACCAAGCAGCACATAAGTATAAACAAACTTCCGACAGGAACATTTGCTTGTCTACGCATCAATCGGTTCTTTTTTTGAATATCAAACCGTTCCTATTATCGCTAAGACTCTCGTTCCGTATGCTTCATTTTTCTTTGCTTTAGACAAAGCTTCTTCCGTCTTTCATAATATTTTCTAGTTTATCGCTTTAAAGAATTGTTTTTCTTTTATTTCTATCAATATAGAAAAATTCAATATAATATTTGGTGTAAAAAAGCGTATTAAAAATTGTAGAATCAGGGAAATGTCGATCGATAAATGTATCTATCGCGTTCGCTACAAGATTTTTGGTCGTTGATAAAATTTCGAGAAACCGTATGGAACTTTTACAGTAATATAACATTTCGTCTTCAGATAGTAGTAGTTTCCTCGAACTTCATTTTTCATTCTTATCCTGTCCCTCGAAATACGTTTTTTCCTTCAATCACGAAGTTTTATTACTCGTAATGATCCATGCAACACGCTTATCTCGTGATCGCTGATCCTCGATGACGATGGAAAATAGCTCTCTCCGAGACATTTACATGTTGGATAAATATTTGAAATGATTACATGTCATCGTTACTTGCGTTTACGCCTGCAATAAATTTGATTTATGCATGTAGTTGTCGTCGCATATAGTTACGGAAATTGTCGTTTTTCTTCTTGGCAACGCGGCGTGATCTTCAAATGGAACTTCCGTTTGCGTTACTTGCTTTGAAGAATTCTGCAGCAAGATTCGGTCCAATAAGACGTTGATGAAAAAGGTTAATGAAGGTTGAAGACATGGTTACTCAAGTTACCCAGGCACAAACCGTAACGTCGAAAACCTGTTTGTTCGGTCAGTGATAGCGTAACTTAACGGAACATCGTGGACATAAAGTATAAAATTTTTGCGTTGCAAAAATATTCAGACCATCCAACAGTATCAAAGATGTCCTTTGTGAAATTGCGTAGAAAAATTTCTTCAAGTTTCTGTACTATCAGGTCGTGATGCATACGACATATTTTTTCCAAGAAGACTTTAATCACACGTATGTTTTATCGAAATATAAATTCATATGTACGTTTTTGTATATTTTTGTATATTTATTGAGACTTTTAAAAAGAAGCGCTTCAGGAATTCCAAAATACTTGGAATGAAATTATTACAGTTTCGTCATCTCCACTTCTTTTTAAAATAGCTTGCCTTTTAACTTCACTTTTGAAATATTATCTAGGTAGGATGCAAAATGTCTTTTAAATTCTCTAAATGCTAAATTCATGTTTCCACCAACTTTCATGCAGCATTTTACAGAGTTATATACCTTTATCGTAAATCTTCTTATCGCTAAATATAATATAAATGATTTATAGCAAATTTCTTCATTCACGGTAGAATTCAAAGAATTTTTATTTGAATAGCAGACTGTCCTGCTGTGGTCGAGGAATGCAAGAAAATTTCGGAACCATTAAAGAAGAAGATAATCTCGCTATTATACGCGTTTATTCTATCATGCAGTAATCATTGTAGCCTCAAGTCTCCGTGAACTTTGTACACTTTAGAGCTGGCTCTTAATAGTTAACTTTGAATGAAATAGAATTATCTACGTAGCAGTGCCAAGGCTACAAATACCGTTTGTGTGCTTGGTTCGAGCGACGAACCTGCTTTTCATTCTCATTGCTTTCGCGTACCTTGTGGTGGGGAAAGGTAAAAAGGAAGGAACAGGGCGAGCCGTTTCGTGTGCCGAATGAGTTGGTCAATCATCATCGAAACGCGACGAAAATGCTTCCAGTTCTCTCCAATTTCAGGTATGGTAGAGGTGTTTTTAGCGGCACGAAAGGTTGCGCGCTTTAATGGCGCGGATGGAATTTATTTCAGCAGTTTCGTTAATTAACGAACGCGTCGAAACGAGTAGCGAACGCGAGTATTGTATCGTATTTTACACGGCCGTGATCGCGCACAGAATTAAAATATCACAAACGTCCGGTATGATAAAAATCGATAATGAACCAGCACGATTGTTTCAGTACGAAAAAAAAAAATCGCGATGGAATACGATGAAAGCGGTGAGATTTTTTTTTTGTGCGTTCACCGATGCAGGCTCGGCGTAATTAACGGGAAAAAAGATTTCGCCGAGGCCTATGTTTTTAGTTGCTTTCCGTTTAATTGATACTTCATTGCTTTTTGGTTGGACAACGAGGCGAAACTCGCGTATAATCGGTCTTCCAGTTGACAAACGAATGCGATGAATGTAAGAAGTCGATTTCGCTTTCCGGCAATTTAAATAAATGAGAAAAACTATAAAAATGTTGGAATTTTAACCGATTAACCGGGTCATTCCTTAACCAGAATTTTTTATAATCATGAAATTGAAGGTTAATAAAGAGAAATTAATTTTTTTAAATTGGTAATATCGGTTCTGACGGATTTTATCGAAATCATACATTTCTATCCTATCTATCAAAAAGCGAAAGCCTTCTATTTCAACCTTCTAATCGTACAAATTTAATTCCTTCCTTAATCTTTGTTTCCTCTAGCTTTCTTAATCTTTGTTTCGATTCAAGATAAATTGCGTAAACATGCAGCCATCCAAAACGTGTAAATCCATGCGGCATAAAATGTCACCGCCGTCATTATCTCATTCGAACGCTTAAAACGCTTAAACGAAAACAAATGTTGTTTTAATTGCTATAAATTCTGTGTTTATTTCAGCTTCGATCTTCTTTTTCTTACACGGTGACGTCGAACCGCTTTTTTCTTTTTTTTTTTTTTTCTCGAAAACGTGAAGTCTGTAGTCGCTGAAAGATAAGAAATAAACTGCGCGTTATCCGTTTCTCGCCATTTCCTTTTTATTTTAACTTCCTTGTCCAACAGTGACACTTACGTATCGTAAGAAAGAATGAAATGACCTGACAGCGGCCGGGTTTGGTAACGTTGATAACTAGCATGACACCGGCTTTGACATTTCCTGATTCGGCTTTCTACATTTCACTTATCTTCAACTTCGTTCCACGGCTGATGAAACCGAGCGTCAAGATACGATCTCCACGGTTTCGACGTTTCGATTCGCGTGACACGTTCAATACGATCGAACCACGAGTTCCAAGAATTTCAAGGATCTTTATCCATCATCGATGCGAACAATTTTGGGAGAATTTGGTGAATAGATAGGTTCGATTCGGTACAGGAAATTTACTGTGACATGTTCAAGTTAAATATTTCTGGACAAAATTAAATCCAACAAAGATAATACTATAATAGGTTGTATTCTATCGTTTCGTCCTTTAGCTGTCGAAACTACGTATGCACGTTGCTTTCTTAACTGTCTACTTTTTTAATCGGTATTTAGTTTTTGATAGTATTTCTTATAATTAGAGATTATTATTAAATTCGCTATTATTACTAAATATGCAAGAAAGATAATTTGTAAATACAAATGAATTCTTTCAGAGAAATATCCTAAATATAGAATCTCTATTATTTCCATGAAATTTCTACTGATACAAGGTCTCTGTATTAATTTACAGGTGTACAGAGGTCTCAACATTATCACCGCGAAAGTAACAGAAGAGGAAAAGAAAATGGCGCCGCATCACATGCTGGATATTCTAGATCCCCTGAAACATAATTACACGGTGGTACAATTCAGGGACATGGCTATATCCATTGTAATTTTTCCTTTTTTCCTTCACGTTCGTTCTTTCTCTATCAATCACGATACCTATTAAAAATGTCCCAAAATTACATGCAGTGTTAGTGCGTGTATCAAATAGCATATGCACGAAAACTCGTTGCACGGAAATTTAACGTTTCCAACATTCGCTAAAGCACATACGGTCTGCCGAACTGCGACAGCTCAGCAACTTTCGAAATACGCGTCGTTCCTCAAAAACCAGAAACTAGGAATAAAAAGAAAAAGCGAGAGGAGGAAAAAACCGTCTGTGGAATGCGATATCGCTCGAATACCATCGTCGTCTGGCGATCGTGCGTAATAATTAATAAGCAGCGCGTAAAAATGTCGACGTCGCGTTGCGAATCTCTCGAACTATGTTTCTGTATTTACATTTATACTTTCCGCGAGATTAATATTCGCGCCAACGTTTTGACACGCTTCAGATACGACGGAATTGTTACTGCCTCTCGGTAGTTTCGCGAAATCGGCTCTCTCCCCTTTTATCTCCAACCCTCTTCAACGTCTAGTTTATCCAACGTTGAAACGAGCATCACGTATTTTTTTCAAAACGAGAACGCTTCGAAAAATGGAAATATTTGGACGAAGCCGAACGATACCACGAGGAGGGCCATGATATAGCTGTAATATGCCACGGTCCCTCCGGTACCGATATTCCATCCATGTTGCACGCCAGCTTTTAGCCTTCTTCGAACGTTCCTCTTCTTCTTTGGCCGATCTAGATCAACGATCTACACGCGAGAAAGAAGCTCCCGATCATCGTCGGTGGGACCAACTATTACATAGAGTCTATACTTTGGGAAGTTCTAATAGATAAGATAGAGATCGAGAAAGATGATCGATTGGACGAAGAGAATGTATCATGTTTGAAGAAGATGAAGGTAGAATTGGATCGGTCGACCACGAAAAGCAACGAGGAACTCTACGAGGAGCTGGTCCGAGTTGATCCGGAAATGGCCAAGCGATTTCATCCGAACAATAGGAGAAAGATCATTCGGTGAGTAGTTTAATACATTTACTACACTGTGTAAAATTATTAGATCTAGTTGGTACTAAAGTATTAATTTATCGTATCGATCAAATAGATAAAAGCGTAATGTAAGCTGTTCGGAAGCTGATCAATTTCATAAATTGAAAAGTAGGGAAAGTGATGATGTTATAAAAACTGTTTTCTAAATGAACTGTTTGATCGTAAGAATCAACAGATTATCGTGTTAGGAATTTCAATTTTTCAGTATTCAGCTACGTTCCATTCACTTTTATTTATGTAATTAACTTTTCGTCGTTATCACACATTTAATAAATATTTCCGTCGGGAACTAGCGTCGTGTGTTCGAATAGTCTTGATCGTCCTACTTTATGAACCTATTAAAATTACACGTTTATCAAAATAATCTCCCTTTTCGATATCTGCTAGAGAAACTAATTTACAAAATTTGTTTCAACTTGCAAATATATTACGTTCTACCAAAACAGTTTACTTTTTGTTAACTATTTTACATGTAATTTTGTGTGCGAATTTTGTTACCACGATCTAATGGAACAAATTTCACTCCAGTATAAATGTCTTTAAATTCTACTTTACAGCTGAATTAACTTCAAATTTCAATCATCTTCGCTTCAGTACTCTTCACAGAATTATAAAGAACGAAAAAGTAAAAAGAAACACGTCGGTTCGGTTCTTTAGTATGTTACAGCCTTACGAAACGTGTCCTCGTCCGCATAATCTTTCGCTAAAGAGATATTCATTTTTTCTCGTGTTGAAATGGCCTTTGTCGGTCTTGATACATGTCACATTCCGTATCTAATAGGGTACTTTAATTTCATCGATTGAATTCCTAGTTGATAATTATTTTAAATTCACGAAACTTTAAATATCTCGCAAATAATTTAACCAAATATTTGGCTTATCGGCATAAATTAGCTTATCGAATCATATTGATTTTCGTATAATTAATTAATCATCGTATTAAACTGTGTCAAGATTTTCATGAAATTAAAGGAAATTATTTTCATTTAAACATTGCACAAATCGTTCAATGTAGAATGTAATCAATCTTGTTATTTTCCAAAAATTATATCTTTTTACCGATCTCTCACTCGTAATTTAACTTTTATTAAATGCTCGCGTTTTATCATACAGGAATCTTGATTGCAAACACGTTATCTAGCCAGATTAGAATTGGATTTTCTCTACAATGTTCTTTCGAAACACGGTCGATAGAATTCTCATTTATGTAGTCCCGATTTTTAACTCACTCGTCGATTGTACCAGAATGAACCGGTTGCGCTAGCCTTGATAAAGATAAGCAAGGTCTGTGAACGGATTAATTTCGAGCATTATTATCCCTCCAATTGAATAACCGATCGTTCTGGCCATGTAACAGTGTATGCTCTTAGTTAACCCTCATACTACGGAATCAATAGTTCATTAAATGTACTTTTCCATGTAATTCATAGAGTTGACACTTTAATATATTTTTGTTGGCGATAAGTGGTATTTATCATCGTTTAGATAACAGATGTTTTAGCAAAAAGGAATAGAGATCTTCGCATAGGATTCGTTGATAGATGACAGTGATAGAAAAATATATCTATCGTATTAACTAATAACTAAACTACGGATTTTTGTATATTTCTGGGAAATTTAAAAGTGCAGAAATGAAAATAAAATATCTGAAACGAAGTACTGATTATAACACTTTTATAATATTATCACGTGAACAACTATTAATAACAGAAGAAATATACTATTAATTAATAATAACAGAAGAAAAGATAGACCAACAAGGTAACAAAGCAATCGACTAGTGTCACTGTTAGATAACCTAGTTGCACGATAAACGGTATCACGAAATCGTCTTACGGTGCTACGATTTCGATCGAACAGATTTTATACCTTATCGAGTCCACGTGTGGTATCCAAACGGTCGGTCGATAAATCGATGTCCCGCTAAATGCTGGAATCGTAAATAAAAGTCGCTACTTAACCAGGCCGAGAGAATCAGCGAGTAACGAGCGTGGATCTAAAGCTGCATCCTCACTGAAACAACAGCGGGAAACTTTCTATCGTCAGTTATCGCGATGTAATATACTCTATACTATAATATACTATAAATCCGATTACGTCGCTTCACTGCAAATAAAATATTCATTTTAAAAATTGATATTTGTCGAGTATCGATTGAAATATGCAGCATCGAACAAGAAGCATAAAGTTACTCGCTGTTGTTTCAGTGAGGATGCAGCTTAAAGGCTTCACGCGATCGGATAACGATTCGTGACATCTGATAACGATCGCCGGCTACAAGGATGTTCGGTCGTATATAAATCGTGGCGGGGAATTTCGAGGGAAAAGACGGAATTTCAGGCCGGTTCGTTTGGCTGTTCCTCTCTCGCGGAACGATATCGTAATTCAGGCCACGACGCTCGTTCTGTTTATCACGCGACGAATCCCGTGATAAATTACGGTAATTATGTTTTCTTAGTCTCGGAGAGATGCAAATTACCTGTGCGCGACTGCCGGCCCGGCCGGGTAATTGCGTGAAACCTTTAGTTGCGAATTGCTTGCCAAGGTTGCGGCGTCTCTCGAACCGGCTCTATTGAAAACGACGCTTTCAGCGATTGATTTTCGATGCTTGTCTCGTTTGTACGTTCCGTTGCCGATAAATCAGCGCGCATAACTCGCCAGAACGAACCGTTCAAAGCAATTCGATTTGCGAATTTCTGAATAGTTTGCTACTTGCGTTTAGTAACTACGACCTACAGCATCTTCTATTGTGTTCGTTTTGTTTGATATACCACGTATTGTGTGTAACTAATGTTAAATTTTGCCATATAACAATTGTCTTATTGTAACGTATTGTAATCCTCTGATTCCCGTAACTTAGGTTATATTATCAATGTAATTATGGGAAATTTTGTTCATTTCCGTGTGTCTATATCCTATGTAATAGATCCTACACCTCCTTACACCTGTCTAGGTGTAAGACATTTCTCTTTCTTATTTTTAGAAATTGTTTTATATGTTGTTTTTTAAAGAACGATAAAATAGTTTTCACTCTATAGTAGTGTGTGCGTGTGTGCGTGTTGTTTTTATCGCATTATAAATAAAATTTCATTTCTAGATTATATCTGTTCGAGTGAACAAGAAAGAAGCATATGTATTTCATATTCTGGCCTTTCGATCAGACGTTATATAATTTTCTGCCCTACTTTTCGTGTTACTTAATTCGATGTATTTGTACATTCGCCGGCACATCTTCCTTATCGTGAAATGCTTATCGTTAAATATTTGAGGAAATTTTCGATACATCGTGTAGCTAATCAGACTGCGACGGTTTATGCAAATTCCTAATTTTATGAATACGAGCGAAGAAGAAGATTCTAACTGAAAATTTGTTTCATTTATTAAATATTTCTTTACTGCTACTTTACTAAATATTACTAATGACTATTTTACTTTCGATATTTTATATGTTTCCTATGCTTTCCGTAGATTTTTTTACCTTCAAATTTCCAATAAATACATTGCAAACGTTCAAAAGTAAATTTATACCTAAAGAAATCTCCTACTCTTTTTTGAATGTAAAAGGAGATTAAGGTGCAAATTCTTATCCTTATCGTTTCGTCTGCAATGTTTTCTGAGTCATGCAGAATTAAAAGCGGTTCTTGTTGCTAATTTGTCATTCGACACACTAGTCACCCTTTCGCAAATTGCGTGGTTAATTATGGTAATTGCGTTTCCTTCGGTCGATGTCGATGGAAATTATTCTCGTGGTTGGACGGTTTCCTTGGCGATACGCGATACAGATGCTATCTTACAAACGAGCTGCGACCCGTTTAAAATTGTAATAATAACGATAATAATAATCTGTCTCTCCCCCATTATCTTTTGGTCAGACTATGTTTTAATTAAGCGTGCTCATAAGCGAACAGAATGAGCATCGGTTTCGCGGTCGCAGGCGTAGCCGCAGACAGATCGTATGCACGCATTATGCAAAAAGGGCTCTGTCTCCCGTAAAATTGACTTTCGAATTCGTCCTGGCTCGAGAGTTGCGGTTTTTGATACCGTTCGCACGCGTTACACAATAATCGCGAATATCGCAAAGAAATGGACACAAATCCAGAGAACCGGACCAAGTATCAGGCATATTATTTTTAGTGAGAAAGTTTTTTGAAAGTCGTTGATCTTGTTTTAAAACGGGATTTGTATGGTCGTCATATGTAAAAAGTAGTTTAATCGGTCAAATTATTCGAAGAACATGTTATTTTCAAAAATTGATTTGGCAAACAATATACACAGACTCGCGAAAGTATACGAACGTTTGTAGTCACCTTTGATGAATATATTGCGTGTGTTATACGAAACTTCCTCAAATTTTATGAGCATTGCTATGAGGCTCTACTAACATTATTATATTAGTTATTGTTGAGTGTTATAACGCGATTTATCGAGGAGTTTGTTAAGTCTGGTTTATGCCACGACCAAGAACAGTCGCTACTTTTCAGGATTAGAATTTTAGCGCTACGATCGTTTGTCTGCTAACGCTCAGATGGCATGTGAGTAATTTAACGGATTTGCAAAATCCATTTATTTTTAACTTTTTCGCGGAAGTTTTCCATAATAGCTCGATAGCCAAGACATTGCCATAATTCATGGAGTTTTCAAACCATCATTCGACGACCGACTTAACGGTTCTCGGGACATAATTCGTAGCCTCTCGAAAATTCCACAGGGGTATGCACATTTCACCATCTCCACGCACACTCCCACATAGCACAGAATCCAGGTACCGCTTTCAAAGATACAACGTGGAATGGAAGGGAGGATACGAGTTATTAAAAATGTTTAAACAGGGTATTTTCGGAATAATTGCGATCATATCTTAAAAAAAGTCAAGCTAAATCGCTATATCTTTGTACATCGCTTCGTGTAAGTATCGTGACGACAACGTCGTTATCTCTGCACACATTACATACACACACGCACAACAGATTTGTGCGTAAATACATTAAAAAATCGCAATCAATCACCCATAATCAATTTACCTTCTCCGCTCACACATCGCGAGAGCGAACACGATTGGTTACGCCCCTTGATCGAAATGAGACCTTTCCCTGAAACAAAATATATGTATATATATTTAGAGAGAGAGAGAGAGAGAGAGAGGAATTACAAAAATATTGAAATTTTTAATTTATCGATATTTTCAAAATTCGTCACTCGTAAGAAATTCAGAGTCGTGTAAACTCCATAACAGTCGAGTAGAGTATTAATCTGCAAATAAGTATCAAGTCCAATTTTTCACACTTTTCTTCATTATTTTACTTCTGCGCGATATAATTTCTCTGACGTCTTTTTGAATACCGATTGACATAAAATTCCTCTTCGATACATGTGCACACTTAGCATCACTGGTCTCCAGGGTTTTAAATTTCGAAGCTAACTTCCAATCCATCGTCCTGGTATGTTCTGAAAAAAGCTCTCCTACAGAAAGTTAAGGGTCCCGTTATATCGAATAACTACTAAAAAATTGCAAGGTTTTATCTGGCACAATTTCAAAGATATAAGTTTATAGAAACATGGCCGACACACCATGGAAGTAAGAAGGAAAGGAAAAGAAAGTCGAGTTGATTCCACCTGCTCTGCTATCATCTGTGATATTAAGATCGGTAGAAGCGTATTCGCGCGATGGCCAGCTGTCAGCCTGCGTAATAACTTTCCCAGGATATAAATTTGTAGGCTCGAAGAAGATCGCATCTTAACTAAAGATACCCTCGCGTATTTGCGTGAAACTCTTGCGGAAGAGGAAGAAGTCCCTTTGAATTGTATAAACTGTTTAATTCGACACTGGCCAAGAATGACGCGAAATTGCTGGCGTTATTAGAGGTTGCCACGCGATGGTCTGCATAAGCAGATCTTGATTATTGTAATTAAATAACATTTAATTAATATCGTTAAATATCGAGCATTCATTTCGATTGCAAAATTCTAATTTAATTCGTAGATTGAAATCTTCCTCGGTTATACTTATTTGGTTTCTAGTAATTTTGATTCAGATTATAAACATTATCCAAACATTATGGAACTCACTCGATGATTTCAACTGAGCCGCTAATAATTCATTAAAGTAGCTGATGCGACTATCAGTTAATTAAAAAAATTCTTCGAAATGAATATTTGCATCAAAATAAATCAAAGTTCAGCAAATAGATGTAGATCAGATCTATTTCCCTCTAAAAGCAATAAAATTGAAATATGGTACCTCCATTTACGAGTCTTATCTCATGTGATAAATCATTCTCTTCAAATAACATGTCGTTTGCAAAAATTGTTCTTCTGCATAGATAGCTCAGTCAGATTATTCAAATTGGAGAAAGGAAAATAAAAATCATGGCAACGTAGTAGCACGGCCGAGGCTGTTCGATTTTTATCGCGACGCAAGAGAACCTCCAGTGTACGAAATGTTCGGCAATGGTCAATTAGGGCAGGGCAAGTACATTTTTAGTCAACTGCTACGCTTTCACAATATGGTCACTGGCAGCTGCCCTTTTGCCCTAAACCTTTTCTGCCGGAAGGTCCATGGAAATGTTTCGTTTTCCTTGGTGAAAAGATGCGACTCGTTTCATAGAACGCTTCCAGCTCAGGCGAGGCAAAGGACCAGGTGTCGAATTTTCCTTTGTCCTTGGATTCTGTTCGACCAAGAAATATATTATGCTGTCGTAGATTGCTCGCAGCTGGTCGAGATTGTTTGTCTAATCGTCGTTTTTGAAAATTTTTTGGTGAAGCATGACCTATCTAGCGAAAAAAAGGCGGGACTTATTGTTGAAATATGCATAAGTCTCCTCCAAGAACTTTCTTTGAGGGAAAGCCAGCCTTTATCCTCCTTTTGAGGAACCTAACGTAATAAAATTTAGTTCCGTTGCCTTTGTATATTTTTTGTTACATTGTTGGTGTATTTCTGTACTTTCAATATTCACAATAGTATATTCACATGAATAAAAGGACGATAATTCTATAAATTGTGATATCCAGTAAGATCTGAAAAGTCTTTTTGTTTGTTAAAATGCAAACAAGATGATTCTATCTACGAGAAAGATGCGCATTTTTCTAACGAGCTCAACGAAAGTTGAAACATAGTGTTGATGTCTCAGGAAATTATTCTTTGTATCAAATTTTTCGAACGTAGCAGGACGTTATTTCAGAAGATTAGCATTATTGTTCCACGAAACAACGTATCCTCGCCGATCTTTTTTCCGTGTCCGATCATTATCATGCGGCGAGCGTTTGGGTAGCTTGCAAGACGATTTAAAGTCGTTAGCTTCTTGTTTAATCATACGGCATCTTTCGGTGCATTTTGTTTTATGAACTGAACGAAGGGAGCAAAAAACGAGGAAGGTAGACCGTTATGGAGCTATTTTTTCCACGGCGAAAGCTGATACATTTTTTAAGCCGCCAGCCGACTCGGGTGGTTGCCTCTTAGCGAGTGGTAACATTAGCAATATTGTAGAATTCTTAAGAAGCGTGCTCAAGACCGAATCGCTAAAGCACAGAGAAAATGCATGAGCGTAATTTTGTACGGTGAACAGTTTTAATTTCTGCTCGATATACGCATGTACATATTTGACTATGTCATGAATTCTTTATTTTGTTATTTTAACGTCTGACGGCAAATGTGATCTAGAAATGTAAGTGCATTTATAGTATTTGAATCGATGTAATTAATTTTGAATGTTTGAACTTCATTATAGATTTTTTACTCTTGATACAATAGAACTCTGTTTATATGAACTCCATTAATTCATTACTGAATTCATTAATTTCAATCTCAGCTACTATATATACGAACGTAAAATAATAGATAGTAGGAATAATTGATAACCTTCTATTATATCAATTCCAATTCTGAATTGAATTTCAATTTTAATTTTGGAACTTGAATCTTTATTTTCATTTTCAAACGAACCATTTTACCCACATATTCGCTGTCTGAATTACTTTATCATATATATCAGTACTTAATGATTATTTAAATCGATATTGTTAAGAGACAACGTATCTTCTCCTCTGCACGATTATCAATTTACACGCATACTCATGCTATCCATAAAAATATGTCATCGGATGTTCCGACCTGCCTAGTTTGACTCGTGGCATCTGAGCATTGATCGAACAGCCATGTACTTAATCGTGTCTTTCTCGTCGTACCAAACACATATCGTGTCCGGTCAGGGACGAACTGGGATTGAAATTTTTATCGGAAAATTACCGACATTACTGACCCTCCATTGTTAGTTCATTAATTAAATTTTACATCGAGCGATTCCAATATGAAATTGTCCGGCACACATGTTTTCTCATTATTTTTGCGACAATTGGAAAGAATTTACCACTGTAATTTTGTGCATATCGTTTTTCGTACAAAAATTAAATTCTACGCCTCTGAATTCCTTCGGACCCACTGGAAATTTTTTCAAAGTCAGGATGGTCAGTTCGTTCCTGTGTGGGGTACGCATTGGAAACAATGGGAAAATGTGTTTCCAATTCTTCCTTTCCGGCCTTGGTTTGTCAAAAGGGACACAGTTTCCATGGGAAATTTTCTACAACTTGGGTCAGTCCTTTCCGTCGTTAATTTTACTTACAAGTCTTTAAAATAATCGGAAACATATAGAAATTTATTCCGGCATTCTAACACAATACTTAACGATTTTCTAGATGGTTTTACTGTCGAAACAATAAGTCTGGCGATTGTCTAAAAATGTATTTGGTCTCTTTGTATATCGTTCGCGTACTTACACGTGCATGTATGATTGTACGTGGGGCGATAGGGCCATGCCATGATTTCCTGGCGCACGATGGGTACTTTCTTCCGGAAACGACACGTTCCATTAATTTTACGTGAAACGCGGGCTCTGTTTTCGCGAGGCTAAGGCATACGGTAGTTGTTCCTTCAAGGTTGTTTATTGTTTTTACCAATCGTATTTGTGCTCGAAATGCGTTACGCTTTTTTATGATTACTCCAAGTTGATTACATGAAAGCAGCATGAAGTTTACGAGAAGCGTAAAGATTGTTGTAAGTGATAGAAACTTATTTCGTACACTTTTAATGGCGGAAAAGTGATATAGGGATACGGTGAAGAAGACGTTGGTCTTAAAAGTAGGAGTTACGATGTACTAAAAGAAACATTGAAGGCTCTGGGTATGTATAAAATTTATCAAAATGAGTGGAACGTTAAGAAAATATAGACGAAGAAATTAACGTCGACACAGATATTAAACGACTCTTGGAAATTCCCGCTTATAGTCATAATATTAATAAGTTAGGATTCACGATAATGTAAATTAACTAAAAAAGGAATTGCAATTGGAAATGTTCCATTAACTATTTACGAAACATGACATATATACACTTTGATTCTGTTTAATTTACTCAATTATCCTAGTCACGGATTTTTGTGGACTGGAAAACTACGATAATCTTATTGAGAAACAAAAGGTTCACAATATCATTGCAATTCTTTTTCAGACCGAGGAAACCTTAAATCTTTGGTTTATGGTATATCATAAAAGGTATGTTATACATCCATTTATAATCGTAGTTGTTTTGTATTATTTTATAAAAATAATTTTTATTTGTATTATTTTTATAAAAATATTAACTGCTATATATGTATAACATAAATATAACAATGGCATTAAATGGGTTAATTCAAAGTGTTCCCAAATGTCATGGTGCCAGTTTCCGGCACAACATGATAGAAGCGTTTCATTGTTTTCACCCTCTTCGCTTCCGAATCCTCGCGGTCGTTTGCGTTTTCTCCATGGACTACCATGGCGTTTCACGACCGAGAAGTTGGTAGCCTTGAAACGGCCAAAAGATGGGCCGAAAGGAAGCAGGACGAATTTTCTCGAAACGGAGGCTATAAATCAGACTTTTGTTAGCAGGTGGTCCGTACGGTTTGTTCGTCCGCGATGTCATCGGAAACGACCTCCGGAGTTACGGAATTTCTGACACAACTCACGGTTTTGGGCATAAAGGTTTCGGCTAATTGTTACTGTACTCCATTTAACTTTATTTGGAACACATTAAGGACCAGCCAGAGGCAGTTTCGCGTTAATATCGATTCGAAGGAAGTTAAGTGACTCACTTACGCTATTACATAAAAGGGATATCACTTCTCCCCACATTTTCTTCTTTCCTCCTATATCGTTTTAATTTTGTCGGCGTTAATTATCGCGCGAACGCCGGAATTCAGACACAACGGTGTTTATACGACGTGATGAATTCTAATTAGCATAATAGGATTGGTCGAAACACGAAAACCGGATACATATTATCGGAATCTTTGATCTTTTACACCGATGCTTGTTTCGTGAAATGTCTTTTCGGTTATATACTTCTGCATCTTTTAACCATTGCTGTCTTACGGAGAAAAACATATTCTCCATTCATATTTACACATATATGAATAATGTTTTATGTAAATCGTTACGTATAGTTTTAAATTTGAAATTTGAAAATTGAAATTGCTAAGTATTTTCATCATTTTGGTCGTATCGACACATAATATATTTTGACCTATACCAACAACGGGAGAATGAAAGATTCATAGTGGCTGGTTTTCTCGATGCTTTCTCCAACATCGGTGATACCGTCGAAGATCGGTCGCGAACGGAAATGACGCGAGTCCGAATGGAATTGTTACGAAACGTCAAGGACTCGAGAATCTTTTTTAGCATCTCTCTTGTATCGTCGCAAGATCGCTGGGGCATCGACCTGATTCAGATACGAGAAGGAACGAGCAACCGAGGCCAAGCAATACTAATTTCACTGAATCAGCACTCGAGATAAGCTGCCAGCTGGTTCAATGATTTATAGCCACTCCTAAACAAATTATGTAGATCGCGGTATTTGATTAGCGCCAAGCAGATAGCACACAGAGGCCGATGTTGGTACACGGAGTCGCGAAACCTCGCAGTGAAACCGAATGTTAGTAGATAAAGTCTTTACCTCGCGACACTACCAAATCACCCGAGTCTTTATTCTCATCTCGTTTAACCTCAACTCGATCTTCACGATTTTCTCTCCTAGATTGTTAAATTATTCGGTGATTTCAGATTTGCTCGGTTCATCTTCATTTATGTTGGATAATTATTCAAACAATCACTTACGTACAGATTAGTTAAAAATATTTAGAGATAGATTTTAATCGAGTAAAAAAGAACGGAACATTAATTATTTGCTTTCTTCCTTAAACAAACAGAAGAATAACATATACATAGGTGATGTAGGTCAATGTAGAAGGTAAAGAGCGAATGGCAATGGTGTGCATGGAAGAAATGTGTGACGGGTCGACGCGTGAAAGTTCTGCTCGCGTAATACGGGCTTAAGTTCGAGTAGTAGAGGGAATGCCCTGTCTTTATCGCAGCCGGTGTTTCAGCATTGACCCCGCTGCCTTAATAAAGCAGCGGGTTTTCGATTCGATCTGTCTGGACACGCCCAGTGATCCTTTCACGCTTCTTTCCCAACTTACCCGATCGTTCTCTCTCTGTCGCTTTCTGTTTTTCTCCTCGTCTTTCGCGTCGTCGTTTAACCAGCATGTCTCTGTCTCGTGATCTTCTTATATGCCGCAAAGACGAATAAGTTTCGTGCACGTTTTCGTCGATGGCCAAAAAAGAACCCAGTCTTTCTGTGTAACGCTTCCTTCGTCGTGACTTTTGACCGATCCGTTCACGACGTTTGTATTCGTTACGACAACTATAACGTAGATGTCTGGCTCTAACCGTTTTCTGTTTCCCTTTTTCTACGCGAGTTTCCTAATTATCGATTAAAGAGGGAAAATAAAGGGGAATGTTGCGGGATAGCTTTATTACGAGTAGCAAGATCAATATTCGATACTTTAGTCTGCCAATAGAGCAACAAAATGTAGTTTAATTTCAGTTTATGATGTGTTTATTAATTATAGGTTGAAGTTTATCAATTTAATTTCGTTTATAATGAACGTGATACGTGAACGAAAAGATAATTTCTTTGTTGTTTTTTAAATCAGGATGTCGAAGTTGCCAGGAATTAGATTAGTTACTTAATAATGGCCTTATGAAAACACTCATGGTGTATTAAAAACTCACAGTGCGTATAAAAACTACTTGTTTGAAGCTTGTACGTTACAGTTAGAAGTCATTTTATATCCTGTTTAAAATAATAATGCGGTGGAACGCTGACTATCCTGACGCGGATTACGTGGACACTGATTATTCAGAGTGTGGATTACAAGGAAATTGATTTCTTGATCCGCCGATTATCCGAACATGTAAATTGAGATTGTGAATATAAGTTAGCGATTAAATAGAGGAAAACAAAGTTATATTCATGAAGCTTTTCATTGAAAACGCATCGTGTTATGTTTTACAAAAGAATCAGGTATTTATCTGAGATAATGTATTAATCAGCATGGAGTAATGGTTAAACAAGATAATTGATATTTTAATACACAGACATACATATTTCTACTTGTGATAGTTAATTGATATGCAACTCCAGGTACATCGCTGGTTGAGATTTCTCTCCTTTTTCTTATTGACAGTATTTGAATATGCTATTTTTGACACAGGGCAGAGGAAGAAAAAAATGCGTGAAAAAGCATTGCATGTATTTTAAATCTCAAATATTTGAATTGCTCAAACGACGTTTACATTTACGCGATTAAACCTAGTTAATCGTTCAGATTTCATTTTACATTTCATATCTTAACTCTTTAGCATTAAAATTTCATTTATTTACGGAAAGAAAATGTAATTCATTAAAAATCTGTCCTTTAATCTGAAATTTTACAATTACTGATTATATTTATGTAACAGAGAAGCAATTCATATATTAGATTAAAATATATTAATAAGATATTGTACAATAATACGGCGATAATCAAATAAAATGATGTTTATTTTTGTTTGCTTATCAAATAAGAATTCAATAAAGACAATTGATTAGGAAACAGAAGTTTGAATGAGCGCAATACAATAGTTCTTCACGATACTCAAGAATCCTTTATTCTTCTCAGTAATTACACTCGATGTACAAGTATCCGAGGAATTCTTTCATATTAATAAAAATTCCCTCGCCCGTCTCCGACAATTTCAATAAACGTTATTTCACATACCGCGCTTGCAACACAAGCGAAGCTCATTCATTATCCATTCATCCAAACATTTTTCTCGTTCGTTAAGTACAGCCTCGCAAATTCATTAACGTGAAAGGAAACTTTATCTTCGCCGTGTATTCCCTCTTCGTTTTCATCTTTTCGTTCAATTTGCTGTATGAATAGCAAAATTCATCAACGCTCGTACATAAAGTATCTTCCATCTGCAATTACGTAACGTGTTCATCGATAATACATGCGGACGAACGCTGATACGTCGACAAAAAATACCTAGTTTTTCCACGGTAATTTCCCGCGAAGGTGGAATAAGATTTTTCAATAAGACAGGATAAAAGTTTATGGGGATATTATATTGTGGCAGACGCTCGCTTTCTTTCTGACATATTTTCGCAAGGAGTTTGTACAAATTGTTTTATCATTGTTTAACATATAACAAATTTATATTTATCTACGTTTCGGTAATATTCACAAATCTTCTGAAAGAGAACCAACCAAAATTGGCCATGCTGTAAATATTCAAACGCGCCTGTTCCCTCCTTTATTTGCATCGACAAAATCAATTATATTTATGAATATTTACAAATGCTTCTTCCTTAATGAGATAACAAGTGTTAGAGGATTTGATAATCACCTAAAATAATTTTTAAGTTTACATAAGTTTTCATGTGTTCTAATATTTATGAACATGGGTTGTATCTCTGAGACATTATCTTTTTCAAAAATCCAGAAATAAGGAAAAGAAAGAAACTGACTTTTCTAAGGGTCTACAATAGAACACGCCCCTAAGCTGCGTTTCGACGTTTCAATGGGAATCGTTGGCGAGAATTTCCATGTGAAAAGATGGTAGTAGCTATGGAGTCGCACGCGTCGCGTTGTAAACTCTCTCGACACCCGGTGAGAAGGAAGAAAGCGCTAGAAGAAGCACGGAAAAATAGGAAGGAACGTCGGGTAGCATGAAAGAATTACTATACGAGGAGAATTTAGCAAGTCTCTCGGTTGCTATCGTTGAACATTGTCGCGCGGTTGTATTTATTTCGAAGTTTCCCATCTGCCCGTAGCCAGAGCCTGACAAATGCAGATATCTTTACTGCGCATTATTTCGCACTCTACAGGACTGATAACAGTGACTTAACGCTATAAATTCTATTCTTCTTGCAATTGCTGGCCATGCTCTAGCAAAGTGTTGGCGGAGGGGAACCAACCGCCATCGTTGGGATACACGTGCATCTGGCTGGGTGAATTTATCAACCAGCTTTCTTATTCCACGCTGTTCACCCCTCTCGATACCAGTGCAATTTCACGGGAACAGTTTACGGGTGCGTTTCGCGAAATCACGCGGAGAACTAGTGATATATGTAGTTCCTGAGCAGGGTAAATCCTTTATTCTAAAGCGACTGAATTATGTCGGAGGGCCTCCTAACAGGAAAGCTTCTGTTCTATTCGGTTTTGTAAGCGATATTTATGGGATTTCGTGACTGTTGGGAACTTGGAACACTTTGTTGTAGGATCTTGTGTGCAAGCTTTGAGAATCTTATGTTTAAAACTTTTTGCGTAATTAGAGTAATATTATTAATGAAATTTTATGTCACAAATATATTACAAATGATCAATATTTAAAAATTTCATTAGCGTTATAGGAAGCCACGACTGTTATGTTATGATTATATTGGACAAGTGTGAAACGAATTTGAGAAATTATTACAATACATATTTAATGAAAAATTAATATACAGTATCTTGAGCATAGAGGGGTCAGTCGTATAGTACCGATCGCTCTAAGTTCTTTTTGTTATATCTTGATTTAGAGTTGGTAAAAATAAAAATTTTCTTTATTCAAACAAAAGTATTAATATTTAGCGAAAAAAGCCAGAACTAATTTTGGTCGGTACTGAACGATTTTCCTTTGATAAATGTCTCACCGAATATCTACAGATTTACCAGCGAAATTGCAAAATGTTGTATAGCATGTGTAACGTATTCATAAAAGGCTTTTACTTACAAGTATTCGAATAAGTACATTCACGAGTTTGTGCGATAACTTTAGATATCAAGATAGCGAATGTCAGACTTTAAGGGCATTCGTAGAGAAAGTATTTTAAAATAATTGTGCCTTCCATATGTATATCTCTAGTGACGAACGTAAGATAACCACACGATTAAGTTTTTGATTTCTGTGCATTGTGCAATCACACGCGCGTTGAAGTAACTGCCGTTACGACAAGTATTGTAATGTTATGTAACGTAACAGTATAATAACGTATGCATAACGTATGCATAAGTAGCATAACGTATGCGGTGACGCTCGTAGACCTACGATAGAACTCAGACTTTTCATCATTTCTTTATTTTACTTTAAAAAGTTCCATAGAAGTAAAGACAAACATTTCAACAATATTTTCGCAAATATAAAAATTCTCTCGTTTTTCTTCTATGTCCACTACGATTGTATAGAATTTTCCTTTGCATTACTCGACATCTTTGTAAGTGACACGAGGCTTCGTGGACAGAAACCAAAGTATATACGTACACATACGTATGTGCCCCCATCCCTTTTGTACGCCTTGTCTGTGAGGCAAGGCTCCGCTGGGGTCATTTGATGGAAAGATATTGTATAGAACCAAGTGAAACAAGAAGAAATTTTCAACGTCAATGTATTTCAACAAAGTTATAAAAGTAAGCAGAGAAAGTTACAAAGTGAATAAAATAAAGTTACAAAATATTATTTAAACTCTAAGTTTACGGACATTTCGATTGCGTCAAATTGACGCGTATCCGTAAACCTAATGTTAATAAAATGCACGGTAATTATTTAGAAAGTCGGTACCATCTTGGATCTCGATAATTTCTTCAATATGTCGTAGAAATCAACATTTTGAACGACTATTTTCTTTGTATGTTACCGCCGGATTTTTTTAGATTTGGAGATATTTCCAGGAAAACTGTCTGTACCATTGCAATGAATTCTGCTTATATCGCGCATCCGTGACAGCGTATACGTTAGTATTGGTTGTCTTACGGCGGCCGAATAAATGACACCTAACCCAAACCTATATAAACTATAAACAAAAGATAAGAATTAGGTTTGGGTTAGGCGTTATCTTATCCGGTCGCCGCCGTGAGGCGGCCGACAACCAATACTAACGCATACCTTGTCACGGAAACACAATTATAAGAAGAATTCAGTGTAGTGATACCGATAGTTTCTCGCATATACTTGGAAACTAAGGCCGAGTGGCGGTTACATGTATAGATAAAAATTATTCAGAATTATGCTCCCGACAACGTACTAAAAAATCATCGAAATCCATGGTGACGGCAATTATTCCAAATAATTGCACTCTTCGTTTATATATCAAACTGGTATCAAAAAATTAATTTTATTGAATTCATGTTCAAGTTAATGTTCGCAGAATAACGTCTTACTACTACTTACCGTATTTATCATTCAACAACATCGTCACACTTTTAAATGTGCCCATTCGCATTCGCAACAAATACTGGAAACTCATCGATAACAAGACTTTCTCTAATATCTTCCAAACACCACTAAAAGATTCGAACACTTCTTATATCGTCACATTTACCGTTTTCCCTTAACGAGGTCGAAGAAATATCATCAATTTGGAATCACATTGATGGTACATATTACTCTGGCCTCAAGAGGTTTATATCTCCTCCGGATATCATAGTTCCGCACCACTAGCCACAGATTCGCTTAAAATCGTCCGGTGCTTTCTTCCTCTCTTATTACGAAGCTAAGATCCCAAGATCCTAATATACGAGGATATCGCCACGTTCGCGCTTTTTTCGCGATATAAGTCGTCACCAAATATTTCACCGCATTTCTGTCAATACGGTCGAGTCCTTCTCCACCTCAATCGTGCAAAAGGAGCACGAACTGGACGTGGGCACGCGATGGGAAAAAGGGGCGCCTCCACCAGAAATAAGAAGGGGATAAATAAGATCGGGAAGAAGGGAGAAAGAGAGAAAGTTGGCGAGATGAACAAAGGTCCAGACACAGAGAAACGGGGAAATATTCCGGACGCGCTCCGCTGAGACAGGCAGGCCCTTGCAATCACTGTTTGAATCTTTGCCAAGCTTTCTCCGAACCTTTCGTGTCCCCTCCTATTTATCTACTCCTGTTCCACTGTCTCTTTTTCTATTTCCTATCGGTTCTTCGTCTCTTCTTCTCGCGTTCGAGACGTTGTCCTGCAGCCAGTTTTCTCCTAAACGCATACCGATTTCGAGGGACGTAATAGGCGATTTCACTTGATGAATATACTCGCGACCCATCCGGTCTAGACGGCATTAAACCATCGCTGCGAAGTGGAAACGATCATAAGGACGAAAATAGGGGTTACCGAGGCGGTAACTCTATCTTACGTTTCCTTTAAGATCGATAAGGGCGAGTCGAGTGTTCCTCGAAAACGTGTCGGATGTTCGATGTCCGGTTGATTTGCCGGCGAAGTGCACAGAATAGATTTTGATAGTTTGGATTTCGAAACGAAACGAATTTTTTAAAAATAATTCCACGTTTTCTATTAGTCTTTATTGTGATCTAACATAGCTTGATTATCTAGATTGTTACGAGATAATTACCAAATATTTTAAATTGAATCAAGGAAAACAAAGGTGGCACGATGAAACGTTAGTTTTTATCAGCTTCGTAATGCTAGACAAGATATTTTAGCTAGACAGGAAAAATTACTCTCAATAAATTCTATTTTCCCTTTTTCCAAAGGTAAAATTATAATTAAAAGGTAAATTATACTTATACCTAAAGCAGATACTTACTAATAGATGAAACTTGAAGAAATTTAAAGTCAGTCTTACAATTGTGCGACAAATTACTTACTGTGTCCTCAGAAGTTTTGATCGTCCGCGTAAAGTTGATTTATATAACCCGATTTATCTTTGATTTATCATTGTTTCTCCGCTATGTTTCTATTTGTTTCATTTCGCTTGCGGCGTGTTATGCAAAAATGATTCAACTTGGCGATCGATTCATCAGGCTTCTCCTCGTCGACGTCGTAACAAGCTACACCGCGCTAATACTTTGAAATATTTTTAATCGGCGACGCGATAATGGTTGTGCAATTTTAACCACTTTGTAGTAACATCGCTACATCATCGTAGTACTTTGTTTGTGTTACTATATCATTATCAGATAATACGTGCCTAGGTCATCGGTCTTTTAAAATCCTTTATTTTTTATCATAGCTGGACATCTCGTCGCATTTAAATTGAAAAACAAATATATCGCCTGGTAATATATCTACCATCGAATGAACTTCGTAGAAATGAATTACTTATGTTCACTTTCCCATATTAAATTATTATTGCATTATATAACTTGTTATATTTTACCTTTTTATGATTTTCTAAAGATAATATAATGTAGTTATAGTGTACTTGTTTTGTAGACGTCTTAATACTTTTTCACTGCTATACTAGACGATGACCAAACGTTGACGATAGTCGACGATGAATCATTCTTCTGCGCTTAATTTTACAAGATAATGCAATATAAATGAATAACATACTAACCCATATAAATGCATATATTAGAACAGAAACGTGTGCTAATATATTTTTGTAACTGGTAATTAATTCAAATATTCTTTAGTTGTATTCAGGAAAATGTATATATATTTGCATACAAATCCGCAGTTTATTCATAACTTGTAACTCGTGTAATATATAATTGATAATACCTTACGATTCGGTCGCTATTTTCGATTTTTTCCAAATATCAATATATTAAAAAGAACTACCGAAAAGGGTAAAATATCATTTAAAAAAGTGTCGTAAACGATTCTAAGTACCTTTATTCTTACGTTAGAATTACACCTGAACCTAATCTAAAACAAACTTTATAAACGCAAATTAAGTGACAGAAAGTAAATGTAAACGGTTAAAGACGTTCGATTTAATGTTTATTAATAAAATCGTTAAATAACAAAAAAATTACAAAGCATACAACAAGTAACATTAAAAAAACTTTAACGTATGGTTTGAGTTAAGGTTAGATTTAGCTGTAGTGGACGAATCGTGAAATTAAAGTGACGAAATTTAATGCGATTTATAGTAGATTGAGGTTTACGTAGTTTTAAATTGGATAAAAGGTATTTATAATCGTTCGCGCCATCTTTTTTTTTGTTTCTTAAAAAAGCAAGAGAGAAAAATTCATAGTACATTTAATTTTCATAATATAATTCGTAGTAGGATTTTATTACAAGCAGACTCGTGTTAGATGATGTTTTGAAGCTTGGGCGGGATTCAAGGCGATTCTCGCGATGACATTGAAGCGTTCACACTGTTCACAGTCCATGGACGGGAGACGAGGCGTTACGACTGCAACTGCGTCTGTTCTGAGAGTCGATAGTCAGAAATAGATGTATGTTTGCCGACAATAAACTGACAATTTGGTTGTTCATTTGGCATTCACGTGGATAAATGTGTTGCTCGAACAATGCATCGTTTGTTGCAAATTGGTTGTGCATCGTTATTTTTTATTTCTTCTGTTTCATTACAAAATGACTTATTCACTCGATTAATTAGAAGATTAGTTTCATGAATTGGCAAATAGAGCCTTCCAATGTTTTGTGCGATGCAGACGTGGATGGTACTCGAGTGTTTGCAGTTTGATAAATGATGTGTTTGTGCATGGATATGTCTGTATGAAAACATTTGACATAGTCCTTTGCAATGGAAATATTATGCGAATTGAAGATGAAATTTTATTGGATATTCTTCATTTTGAGTTTAAGAAACATTGCCATAATGGAAGAATTAATTATTAGAAGAAATCGAATAACGAAAATAAACAAAACATAGAAAAGCGTAGTAAAACTTAAGATAAACTGAGTTGGCTTTGGAAGTTTGTCGAAATATTTTTCATCAGGGTAGACGCGATTCTTTCGATCACGAAATTGATACTTATGACTTACTTGGCGAGTAAACGCTGGTCCTCCTTCGTCGAGTCGAGTTGCATCTCTTCGGAGCCGGTTTTACAGTTAAGGTACCGGCCTTGACTCCACGAACATTCAGGAAAAGGAATGTTAACAAACGGTTTACAGCTTCTCTGGTTCGGTCTTAGCCGCGACTCGATGACCACCATTAACCGCGAACGTTTCAATTTCTTTCGTATTTCCTGTCGTCCAAGTGGAACAGGCTCGAATTTCCATTGGATCAATTTTATTGACTCGAGTATCGCACGGTTACTGTACAATGTCCCATAATTTCTCTCTATTTCATCTTTTAATTAATTGATTTTACAGCTATTATTTGGATGTAGTTATATCAAGCATGATTTATTCTGTTACATTTATATTTCGTTATAGTAGGTGTAAATTTAAAAAAAATTAACGAATCAGTGAAAGAACCGGAGATTTAATGGTAGAAAATCGTATAACATATGTAAAAATCATAACATCATCGGTATCGTCAATATTAGTAGAAAGTTAACTGTCCAACATGTGTCTCGGTATGAGACTTCAGAAGAAAAATTTTCATGTGAAGATTTTGTAAAAATAAATGGTTGAAATTTATTTTAAAGACGCTGTTAAGCAAAAGAGAAATGACGTGTCTACTTGTGAGTCCTTTTTTCTTTTATTAATTATTACATTAAAGAGGAAATGATTTAGTGCAGTCGGTTTAGGCTAAGTGACAGAGGGTCGTTGTACTCCGAGGAAATGTCAAACCGTTAACTGTTCGAAAACGTTAGTCGAGTATTTTAGTCAACCACCAACGCGTGGGGTGTAGAAACACATGTTTCAATTTTTGTTCCATAGATTTAATATTAGACGCATTTAATTTTCAGCTCTTCCTAACAATTTACTCCTAACACAGATTCTTACATAATTGCTTTAAAAATTGATATCATTCTATAATCGATCATCGCTCATCACGGAATTTCATAGAAAAAATATTAGCACATTTGTACGTCACGGTACATTTTGCTCTTGTTTAGAATCCAAGCAACAAAAAATCTAAACCGTCGAGGAACGAGCAAACCGAAGCGAGCGATAAAAAAGCGATTAAAAAAAGTCTGAAAGAAGAAGAATAAAAAAAGGGAGGAAGGGCCCCCCAGCATGGATACTCTTTCTAATTTTGAATCCCCATTCGATCCAGACATCGGTCTTGATTCACGCCAGTCCCTCGAGATGCTACGTGAGTTTTTTTTCCTGTGACGAAACGCCGGGAAACATTCGCGCGCGACAAGACTGAAAGACAGCTAGGGAAAGAAAATGTTCGAGTGGGTGGCTCGACATGACACGTGCGTACGCGTGTGACGCGTGCTGCGTTTAAGTTCCGTACGTCTACGCTCGTGCGTGTTTCGAGCGAAACGTAGTCGAACCGACAGTTTCTCTGGCGTTTACGTAACTAGGCAGGGCGTGTTCCTCCTGATAAATTCCATAGCGATAGGAACGCGCCATAATTGTAGGTCTGAATCAAGAGATCGATCGAGTAAAGGATCGAATAGAAGAACTATACGAAGATTTAAGAATCGATAGTGGTAAATAGAAATTACGTATACCCTCGAGTATTGGGGCTCCTGCTGGTTTTGTTAGAAATGAAATGTCGCATGGAGTTTGCCAGGAAAATGATTAATCGATCAAAAATTTGTCTTTTTATGCGAAGTATGTAATAAAGGTTGGCAGAAGTTATTTGCAAGTGTTATAAAAAGATAATGAATTAACACATTGGTATGGAAATTTTGTTGTTATTTCTATATTCAGAGGTAGGATCACAATAGCTATTATTTTGTTCTTTGGATAAATCTATCACACCGTTCTGAGCCGAGAAACCTTTATTGCACATTCTTACATGGACTAGGGATAAAAACAAAAAGAACATCTTAAAACTATCGGTTAAGTCCATCGATTGTATCTAGTACTATCTTCTAGTTACTATTTCTTGTAACTAGCGCATCTGCATATGGATGGCGAGCACCAACTCACGTTGTCATTTTCAACAAATTTCTTCACACTAAATATTTTTGGGTATATATATATATATATATATATACACACATATGGATAATAAGGCTTCACTGATAGCTTAATTAAGTTGCCTTCAATCGGAGCAATCTTTTTATATTTGTAGTAGTCATTGAAAATTGTATTATTTGAAACGAGGTGGTAAAAATAGCTTAAAAATGATTTAGGTTATGATATATTCATGTTTTATATGTATATATTTAGAAGTTTGCAAATACGAAGATAGAAGTAGATGCCGATGGCAAAATACGTTTTCCATCGGTATTGATAGCCCGTAAAAATGCTGTTCTCATGCTTCTTAACGTTATTTGACGTCTGGTAACTACGATCTGACAAATATCATGTTGCGGTTGCGGTTGAGTTTGCAGAATGAAGTATAATGTGATATTTTCCGTGGAATTTCTGTGTAAATCGTATTGTAACTTATGAAAGTAATATAGAAGTGGAATTTTCTGAGCGAATCCCGATATAATGCTGTATAATTGCTTACTATTTGTTAAATATAATACATATTTTATTTTATTGTTACAAACATTTGGGATGGGGGAACATTATCGCGATATTTAGCGTTGTATTATCTAAATTTTATTGCTTGTCATTCGTTTGATTTCTCTTACTATAATGAACATCTTTGGATTTATTTCTGATAAAAAAGGACGATGTGAAAACAAAGTGTATCCATCGAGGGAAATTCAAGCTCCACATGCAGATACATTTTAGTTGATCCAGGAGGAATCAGGTTTCTCAATTGAACGTGTCCTCCAATATAATTCCAGTTTCATCGACCATAAACCAGTTTTAAATCGAGTACGTGGGAGAGAAGTTTTCGTGACGCGAAATGCTCGTTTCGCGCTCCGAAATGTCCCTTGCTGAAAATACCATTGATTTTGAACGCCTTATGCAAATTCTTTTATTGCAATTAAACGATCTATCGATACTATAAACATCGATTTTGCGAAGTTTATCGTATCGGTCGAATTTTTTATCACGCAAAATAATCGAAGTACGTATTGTACGAATGAAATACGTTATTATCTTAAAAATAATGAAATTCATGCTTAACTGGAGGTCAATGGAATAAAAATTCATTCGTTTCGTTATAACAGATATGTATTCGAAGTTTATGATCAGTTCATGTATATTTCGGCTGTAGTCAATGAACATTGGTTTTTGATTTTATTCGATGCAGTAGTAATAATTGATTCAATATAATATTCCATTCGATAATTGTATAATAATTTTTATATTTTATAAATAAGTGTAAGTAATACATTACCTTTGGTAGCGAAATATCGATTGGGTATAAATTGATGAAATAAGAGATCCATTAGATTCGAAAATTAGATTAAGTTACGATTTTATCTTTATCTATACGTTCCATTAACTAGAATTAACTCAGGAACATAAAATTGAATTTCGATCGAACTAAATCCTAAATTCAATGAACGTGTCAAACGTTCATACGGATCCAGAATTTCTTAAATCGAAGAAATAGAATCGTATAACATCTTTTTCTCCCTCTTATCGTTAATGTCGTTAGATTCTTCATTATCTTTCAATCAATAAACGCGACGCAACACGCATAAAAACATAGAGTTTCAAACGAAGCAAAAAGTTATAAAAAGAAGAGAAAAAACAAAGAAGCGATTATAATTCCTTCATCACTTTCTGAATCATCGAAGCAGAAAATTTGTCCGCGTAGGTTATGAATAACTAATAATCCATCGTCGCACGCGAACGCTTCATGTAAATACCTGTGCACAATGTATGGTTCGATCAATTTTCTCGCAAGCATTAATTGCCCATAAAATACCTTTATTAATTTCACAGCCGGTTTGGAATGACACGTGTAACTGCAGGAAAATGATTAACCCTTGCATGGCTTAGATCCGTCGATTTTATCCGCTTTGTTTTGTTCGCATTTCGTTCGATTTTATATCGACACGTAATTGATTGGTTCTCCTTTGTTATCTTTATTCCTTGCCTATCTATATAATCGTTTTGTATCGTTAAACGGTGTTGCATTTGCACAATAAAATTGTTAGCAACGCGTGTGGTTCAACATTCAAGTTATTCTAACAAGGCGAGTTCAATATTTTCAATATTTACAAGTCAGCTGTTTAATTGAAATTTTAATCATTAGTAGATCTTGTTATCCTTAACAAAAAAAAAGATAGAATATTATAGAGACTGGTGTTCGATAGTTTTCGAAATATTAAAACTTGGAGTTTCTACTAGGGATCTCTGAGTAAATTTCATTATAAAAGCTTCGTTTTATGAGATAGATTGTAACTCATAAGAGTTGTACGCTCTGTATTCGTAGATTGTCTACGTAGATCGTATTAAAATTGATTTCAAACTTAATCGATCGTTTCTAATCATTTTTTATAGCAATTTTTATTGCAACTGTGAATTTTCGATAAAAACGAGGGAAAGGGAAAGCCGAATTTTTTTGTGAACAGAATGACGAAATTCGCCAATGATGTTTAAAGTTACAATAAATTCTACAACTACCAGCGACTGAAATATAAAAACTTACGGCAAAAAAAAAATGAAATTTATATAAGAATTGTCCATATATTTTACAAAAAATTATATAAAATCCTTAAACATCATAAATTCAAATATTAATATAAATCTATAAAATTTAGAATTGATCATTTTGACCATTTTGATTGTCCAATGGGTGCCTCAAAGCTGTATGTTACTTTCTTTGTTAGAACGTAGGGTGATTATACGCATGGCCAGCTATTGCGCGATCGTAATATTAATTTCGATCGCAAAAGGGGATTGCCGCTTTTCTTATCAGTTCGAACGATGATTTTTTATTTACTGCCCCTATCGGTAAGCCGTCCTGTTTTCTAAAACTTGTTTCTCTTGCCTTTCAACTTTTTTCTCTTTTTTCTTTCGTACCTTGGTCAGATCGTTCGACCGTACGCTAAACATTTATGCTCACTATGGTAGTTGCATGGTGTCTGTTCCAATTAGCTGTATCGACCGATAGAGAAACAGAGAGATAGTGTGTCAGGTGAAACACTAAACTGGGTATTTATTAGAAGCGAAGACTAAATATGAACAGGTGTTGTCCTGTGTGCTTAGATTTGCTCCTGTGTCCATGTCGTTGCTGTATACTATAGTGTATAGAATGGTTAGATGGATGTAAGGTATTTAGATGGCCTATGTAAGAGACACGAGAAAAGCGAGACTGTTTCACAACACTTTGAGAGGAAGAACATGTTAACATTGTAATGCGTTGTCAAGGTTTCGCGTGGAAAATCGAGGCTGCAATTGTATGAGTTCTTCTCCGCAACTTCCTGTACCAGAGACTTAGAAAAGGAATCACAATAATTGTACAGTGCATTAATTTTCCTAAATAATCTTCATTGAATACAAAAGTGTTCTAATTTTGTTCGATTCGATATTAGGGAAGATCCCATCGTTTGATATAATTCTATATTTACAGCATAATAGTAATCGTGGAATTTGAGAATAGGGATTTAAATATAGCCGATGCTGGAATATCGGCTCGAAATCCCGATATAAAAAGAGAGTCTATGATTTTTTCGGGGCTACAAATAGGAAACAGACGCGAAAGCAGTTAACTTCAAACAGAAGTTACAAAACAATCTATAAAACAGGCATTTTTATGAGACTATATACTGTATACGATAATGCAAACTGGGATAAATTTTTATAGTGTTTGATTTTTGTTCTATATTCGGTGTGTCATAGATCTCTGTCTATGCCTTTGATCTGAATTTATGTGAATTCCTTAGCTGTATCTTTCGGTGTTTAAACTGTATGAAACTATGATTACGAAGCTGAATTGTTGCTAGATTCGAAGGTAATGTTTATTAATTGTACGTTATTATCCTTTGCGATTGCTGGCTTCCATTTGATAATTAAGTATGAGGTAATTCAAGCATAGTTACGCGATGTACATAATTATGCTATGGGGTAAAGATATAAATGAAAAATTTCAAAGTTGCAAGCAGGAAGTAATAATAACGTAGTTACGTAGTGTATAGTAATAATCTGACCTCCTCGGTGAATTATATTATTTATAAAATTGCTTTCGATGGTATAGGAGCTGTTAATTAAAAATTAGACGTTCTAGAAAAAAAAAAAAAAGAAAAAGATAATATACTAAAATTCTTTTATTTGATGTGTCTATATGCAAGGAGAATCGTATTTCCTCGTTAGGAAAATCATAGGAGCTGCATCCAAAAATCATAAATATTCAACTCATGGTTTAAGATTGTACATTTTGAGTATTTAGTTCATTGATATTTGAAATGTAGTACAATTAAAAATTTCGATACATTAGCAACAAATTCTCTGCCACTATAAAAATTACGTAACAAATTCTTACACAGAGAATTTCGAAATTGCTTGAGCAACGTTTTCAAAACGCTTTAGCAAAGTACGCTTGCAAAAAATTATTCTACAATTTCAGTTTTTCTATTTTTAAAACGTAAAGCGAAGATAAAATATACCTAAGCAACTTTGAATTATTGACCTTTCAAAACTAGAGCAAGCCGCAAATTAATATCTGGAATTCGAAGCAGCGCCTCTCTCGCCGCTCTGAATCTGCGCCGGTTAGAAACGTCCTCCGCTTTCGCGATTCGTTATTCAGAGGAAAAGGACATTCTCTCCACGTCGCGTCGGTTCACCGGCCCATAAATAGCTCGCGGAGCAGAAGTGTAACACTTCCTATTCCTATCGGTATCGCGATTCTAGACATAGTTTCATCCGAGGCACAACGTGCTCGTTACCGTGTCTCGAACCAACTTCAACACGACTGCAGCAGTTCCGAAATGAGATCTTCGTCTTTCTCTCTCTCTCTCTCTTTCTCTTTCTCTCTCTTTCCAGCGTGTCGTCATAAATCATTGCCGATGAAAATACTTAGGGCGAAAGACAAGAGCGCCAACGGCGGAAGCGTGGTTAAACGTCGCGGCTATTATTGGTGTGCGGGTGGAATTACGTTACCCTTGTCTTTTATTAGCTGGCTGCGGTTCCCTTTCTTCCTGCTCGAGCCTCCCGCGGGATGACTAACGTCTATGCCCGTTACTCTGGCACAAAGCCAGAACGTTTCCCCGAGGAACGAATAGATTTTACTCGAGGCTCGCCCTCCTCTGTCTTGGCACAACCTTGGCCAAGCCAGGTACTCCTGTCATTGCCACGTGGAGAGACAACCTCTCTACGAGAACGTTGCCTCCTTCCAGCTCTTCTTCATCCGCGAGCTCTGATAAGAGATACGCTAGGAACCGAGAAATGAATTCTCATTCTGGATGGATGTGGAGATTCAGGATGTATGATAGCGAGATGAATATTCGATTACACTACGCGGGAGAATTTATGTTATTTTAACTATGTACAGCGACTACAAAAAGTATCGTGGCATATACCCGTATTTTCTAATGAAGCATTTTTCTAATCAAGTTTTACATTTCATTTTTCTGTTTATAATCATATGAAAGTGTTACTAAACGATTTAATATACCTAGACCTAATTAATTAATATGCTATAAGAAATACACGAAGCCTCTTTAAGTAGTTTTTTGTTCGTTGAATATCTGTTGTTCTGTAAGATAAAATCTCCATAATTCAAAGACTTCTTCCCTTGAAATTCGAGTCAGCAAGGATCGGCTGTAACATCCATTTCACATTTAGAATCTACACGGTGAGCGACTCGAAAATTTCACTCGATGACGAACGATAAATATCTATAGCAAGCCGGACAGATTACAGTCATGGTTCCAATTCCACAATGTAACCAGATTCGATCGCTAATTGCCGCGATAATTTATAGAACTTACTCCCGCGATATTATTAATCGCCTGTCACGTAGTGTCTCCGCGGTGTGTCGAGAATGTCGCGGGAAGGATTTATAGCGAACACGACGAAAACGCGAGTGGAAAGCGGCCTTTAGTCGTGCCACGAGAGCTGTTCGTAAAATTCTAATCTCGCATTATCTGCTACGTACGTTCTCTTTGCATATTTCGCCGTGGCCGCATTTATGCTTCCCCGAGAACGTTGGGGAAAGTCCGACGTAACGAATCACCATGGCGAATTCAACGTAGTGCTCGCGCCTGTCTGTCGATGAATTTACGCTGACGTTATCTTCACCTATGCCCGTTTTCTTTTTTTCGTCGTTTTAGTTTCTTTCTTTTCCACGTTGTTGTTTGTACAAAGTTGTAAAAGCTTCGTTCTATCGTACATGGCTGAAACACTTGGGTGAATGGAGATAGAACATGGAAAATTTACACCATAGCGACGTTGAGAACGTGTCTCGTTTCTGAGCCTCGCTGGGGATGATCTCCAAGTGTTTTTAAAGATTGGTGAAATTGTACAGTGTTTCGTAATAATTTGTACAATTAGAGAAGCATTTAATGAATATATTATGTGTGTTGTGCGAAACATTTTGAAATTTTATCAACACTTTAGCGAGATACGACTATCACATATAGGTAAAATTTGGAACCAATCTGGGATCACGATGATGTGAATTGAATTTATAGCATTTTCAAAGAATTAAAGACAATATATTATTATGAACAATGTAATGGGTTTGTGTGTCAGTAAACATAATCGATATTTAATAGTATAAAATATTTCTTCAGATCGTACTTTAATATAACATTAAGCAAGTTGGATAAATGTGATAATACTTTGAATATACGTATATAATAAATCATAATAATTACAATAATTATAATTGTTGCATATATATAATCGTGTTTATACAGATTCGTTATGTAATTGTTTAAATGGAAGCTGAAATCACATTTCCATATGGTTCGATAGATTTTTTTTATTTATCGTCGATATTATCCTCGTGCGCAAAGTGTTCACGTGTTTCGATCTTATCGCATTTTGCAGTTATTTATATCAATAAAATCGCGGCATGTTCTTTCTCAACATGATATCAGTTTTATTATTCTACTTCTCACTTATCTTTCATTGCCAATTGTTATAACATATTGTATAATATATACAGGAAATATGTGTCTCTTCTTTTTTCCTTATCTGTTATCGTTTAAAAAAGAAGGATAAAATTGTTGTTCATAACAATTCGTAATGAGCCAACTTTGTACCTAATCTGCGAGTATTGTAAGAAAGTGGGAAATGTGAAGTAACGCGATAAGCTTTAAACATTTAAATTTATTTTCTTTTTTGCATATATGTTTTCATTGCATACCTAGACAAGTTTGAAGTAAATTATTATACACATGTGACTCGAGTATTTAATTACTACAATAATTTATTTACTTGTGATTTTAAATAATTGTATATTAGAAACTAAGATATCAAAGTCAATCTATTTAAAATTTTTTTCATCAAACAAATATATTTCTTTTAAATTGTTCATATCATAATTATAATATATAGATATTTTCTAAATTAGAATGTTACGTAGATATTACGGACATTCGAATTATAGATAATAGAATAGCGGCCTGTTATTATTTCGTCTATTTTAGATATCTGTTTTATAATTAGAATTAATCTTTGCTCGTAGAAGATAGATAAAGTAATTTCATTAAAATACTAGGCATGTCTGTAAGCTTTTAAAAGAATTATCTGTTGTGTCATTGTTTGCGTTGCAAAGGGGCCTTTAAACTTAATCTTCTCTTCTTTCTATATCATTAGATTCTCTAAGAAGGGCTTATATCGTAAGTAGTTTTTCACTGAAAAAAATAATGACAGTCGTCACCTTTGATAGCCTGAATACACTCGTAGCTTCAATATGTATTTCAATCTCATATAGTTCTAGTTATCATTATAAAAGCGATAACTTTAGTCATTCCTATAAAATGTTGTGTTTGATAATTTTATGTATGTACATATTATTTTCGAAACACGAGATATTTACGTTAATATAAAATAGAAATAGACAAAAAGCTTACTGATTTGTATAGCCATTTTTAATTTCGATTTGTAACGTAGAAACTAACTATTGCTACACATAGGATGATCGATATCAAGAAAATAATATTCTACGTACCATCAGATACAATGGGACGTTTTGTAGCATTCCATTACCAATTATTCTTTTTTAACAAACTATATTTAATATTCATAACTAAACTGATAATCGATTGAATTTCAACAGACCCACAAACATTGTTATCATGTCATATTATTTCCATTCGTAATAAATGATCTCAGGCTAATCGAACTTATCATCTAACCATTGAATCCTTTCATTCGCACGAAACCAGTCTAATCGTCAAGAAACAACAGTAACCGGCTGTTACAATCCGCTCTGTTCGATCCATTTGTCCGCCAGCAAATCCACCAGTCGTGGGAGTGACATAATGCTCGGGGTGCTGTTGGATTAACTTGTCTCTCCGAAGAGAAAGTACGCTTTTCCGCTCTGTTCTCCTGACTCTTACCTTTTCCAATTCTTCTCGATTGCACCGTCTTGGAATTTTGCAATAATTCGTTGCACGACTCGCGCCTGTTTCTTATAAAACATAACGAAAGAAAAGGGAAAATAGATTATTGAGCTATATTACAGATGCTGAACAAAGACTGGAGGAGAAAGACACGATAAATCGCAATTCAAGTATTTTAGAGAAATAATTTGAAAGTTCGAGATATTTTGAACCAATTGCATATCAAAATTATCTATTCGTTTGATTTTGAAATTACATTTTTATCTTTGTCACTCTCCTAAACGCTGAATTCAGTTAAATTAACATGAAAATTCAAACTAATATTAGTTTCTTAGAAAAAATTCTGGATTTGTCGGCTATTTTCAAACGGCTTGTATATTCCAAACTATCAGATTAGTCCCTTCAGCTCCGTTTTAATCACCAAGTGGTATAAAGATTGGAAAATTAATAAAAACGAACTTGTCATATTCTTTTCGTGTCTTCAAGTAGCAAATGTGATCGAAACTTAACCAAATATTTTCTAATGATATTCCGTATATCTATGAAATATTTTATACGCATATAACGTATACAATATGGACCTGAAAGTTCTCTATGGCAAGTGTTCAAATACTTTCGTGAGCCAACGTATACGCATAGACGGAGACTTTCCTTTTTCTTTCTTCCCTTGATTTTCCCCATGCAACAATACGACGGCATTGCTACGAATCATCCGCTTCTCATCGAACTCTTCTCATCGAACGCGCGTTCCGGATGTGCTGGAACAAAGTGCCACGATCCCATCCCACTGGTTCATCGGCCGAATTATTTAAGCCTATTCGTGAGCTAATCGACCGGACCAGAGTTCATCCAGCAACCCGCCCTTATGTCAAAATACAGAGATACATAAGTTGTTACTAAATCGTGCCACCAACCGACTAATTAAACGAAGCTCTTATGAAACTGATAATACATATCGGTGTGTATCTCGCGACACTACCAACATTATCGTTCCGTTTTGACCTCGATTTGACGATATTTGGATCCCTGACTCTTCTTATCGATTCGTTCTTTCTTTGTCCACTTTGCTGTGCATCGTATCTAAAATAACTATATTTTCTGGGGAGCAATCCTGAGCTTCTTCGACGAAAGATTGGAAAATAAAAATCGATTTATGAAATACCTACAAATCTTCAAAGTTACCATTTTCAAATATGCTGTGGACCTAGATTCTCTCCGGAGCGTTTATGGTAAAAGATTATATCGGTTTCTGATATGTTTACAAATCTCCGAAATTAGTATTTTCAAATACTCTGTAAACGTATGTTCCATTGGAAATCTTTTATGGTAACAAATGGCAGTGGTTTATAGAATAATTGGAAATCCCGCAAATCAATATTCTGAAATGTGCTCACAAAGGGAAGTAGGTAGTATATATTTGAGAAATCGATTATCGTTTATTGGAATTTGTTTGTAATTTGTAGTTTTATTGCCTCCTGTATGATACCGGATGATAATTTTCGTACATGTAATCAGAACACAAATGGCACAATGAGTAATGCAAACGAAATTCGATCCCAGTATCTACCACCCACGCAATCATCTATCTGAGTGAAACCTTTGCTTCGATAACCCTATGTTATATACGTATTTTTCTATATACAGATCGAAGTATGTAAGTAACTTTAATTGTTTATACGTTTAAGATTATCGAGTGTTTACATTTAATATTTATGTATTTATAGAAAAATACAGTGCAATACATTTCATTTCAACATTTTCATCCATCATAAACATCCACTTACAAGCATCCATCTTTGTGTCAATATGTCGAAAGAAAAATTTCCGCTCGATAAGATGCCTAGCTATTATTATTTTTGTTTTCAACTGTCAAAGCTTGACAACTTGATTCGTGGAAGTTGAACTTTGAATTGGGAAATATTTGCTCTCTATTTGACGAAGATCTGTCGGTACATATTACCTTGGATTAAAAGAGCAAGTGCGTTTTGCAAACGTATGCATATCGATTCACGTGATATGGTATCGGTGTTGAACGCTATTTGACTTTGACCTACTTATCGTTTCGTAGTTTGACGATGACATTAAATTAATTATCGGCATGCTATATCGACTGTTTAGACGTTAAAAACTTCGATTACGGATGTGCTCAACCGCCCTCTAACATCCGAAAATAAGTGGTGCTCGATTTTCGAATTTCTTGAATTTGTTTCTTGGCGCCACGTTCAAAATGCTTCGCCATGAAATGGATGAATAATGTTGAAAATGGAAATTGTGTCCGTTTTTTCATCGACGGTGAATACCTGCAGCCGATCGGATTTCGTTTGTTTGTGGAAACAAAACCGACGCGGAACGATCGGGAGAAAATCACGCACGGCGTGTTGCATAATAAATGTGCGCATAATCGAGCCCTGAACTAAATTTGTATTATTGGTTTACCGAAATGGGTGATATTATTAAGAAAAGTATATTCGGGAAATTAATTTGAAATAGAAACTTTGGTATAGAAAATTATTGATTCTTCAACCATTTAGTTATGGAAACAAGTCATGTCTTTTTTTAGCAGGATTTACTTAGATTTATTTTTTAATAGAACATCGTCCATGGCTGTGGCTTACTATTAAAAAAGGGTTGAAACGGTCCCATGAATCGTGATAATGCTTTCGTCAATTTCTGGAATTTTGTTGGATAAAATTGTAACAGCATCATCGTAAGATTGTTTTTTATTTTTCAAAAAGATAAAGAGGAGCACAATTTATTTATAACTCTTCACTTTCTACGATGATTGTCCACTTTTCTACTATTTCGATCCTCTTCTTTTTTTGATCTCTTCTACCTTTTGTCGAGGTTTTAAAATACGATATTTATGAGAAAATCTGGAATTACAGCATTAAAATGTGTGCACGTATTATATAATGCAATATAAACATGTTTATATATTTTATAACGTTATGATAAATCATAGATACTATAAACCACTTTTATCGTGTATAGGAAATTTGATCGAAGCTTTACGACGTGTTCAGAGTTTAAAACAAAAATAAACACTATAAAATATCATGTCAGTCTCAAGGTAGTGACATAAAGTTTTATGTCATGAGACATTTTTGAAATTCAGAGCCAGACTCTTTCATTCCAACGATGACCTTCAAATCGAATTTTATAAATTTTAATTTCATTTCAAGTTTAATATTATTAAACAAATAACATACGTGACCGTAGGATGATTAATTCTTACATTCATTTAATATATTATTTTATTCAGCCAATCGTTGTTCGAGGGGCGTTTGCAGAAATAGAAACTGGCAATGAAAATTCAAATATCACGATTATTCCAATATACATGTATATGTCTTCATCGTGTATCATAAATTTAGTTGTATTACACGTGTTAGTCGCAAACTAGGTTGGGGTTTTCCTTAGAAAATCTTACAGTTTCATGGATTTTATAAAGAAGGAAATATAATACTTTGAGGACACGTAAATAACGTATGAAGTTCATAACTTGTTCTCTGTATAAAAAATTGTTTCTACTGAATTGCAAAAAATTCCATAATCTTATAACAAGTAAAAAAAGAATATTTTGAAATGAAAATAGATTAAGAGATAAACATCTGTTATAGAATATCATAATCATAGAATAGAATCAAGAAATAATTTATTTACAAATGAATAAGATTATATCACATACAAAAATACAGTGAACAAATAAATCGTTAAAATAGATCAAATTTCATGATGCTAGTCTCGTTTAATTAAAAGATAGAAGAAGAAGGAAAGAGAAGGGAAAAACTGAATTGATCTCCGGAACTACGGGGGCTGATGTCCCTTGCTTCCACCATTATCTCTACAGCGTTGTTCCACGATGGTGATTGCTATTAGGCCTAGTATTCTGCATCATGTTGCGTTACGCTGTGATAGATACACGTCCACTTTAAGTGCGACTTGTTGTAACATTATGCTATGATACGTTTTGTAAAAATAATCATGGTATTGCTAAATAAATAATTACAGGATGTAGGGATGTTCGTAGCGAAGCTATTTCCTTCTAATAGGACTATTTCTTGCTCATTGTCATGGATAATGTGCCGGTATTTTACAAATTGAATGAATTTTATGTATCCCTAGCGTGATTTTAAGCGACCGTTATTCTACTTAAACAGCCGTTGTAATTTTCACGCGAACAATTAGCTTTCTATTCTGTTGCGGTAGTCTTTTAACTTGAATCGGCTTCTGGGTTAAGAAACTGTGCGAATTGTATTTTTAAAGATTAAAGTTGAAATTTGAAATTATCATAAATCTGACACTTTGAAATTTGAAGTCGAGGGAACTTTGTTGTAGATAATATGTCTCATCAAACTCGAAGATTGAAATATTTGCAGTACTATCGCCGAGGAAATTATTCCATAAAATGTTCGAATAATGAAACAAAAAAACTGACAAAGATATCTAACATTTTTTTCGTCACCTCTTATGCAAATCGCACATATCACTCCAATTACTTTCTAAAATAACTGTTCTGCAATAAAAACGCGGATTAGATCTTGCGAACGAAACTTTGACAATCAGTGATAAGCTTGTTTGCTCGAAATTAAAGACTCTTAGCAACAGTTTTATAATGGAGACAAACGCCGAGGGTTCGAAGAAAAGAGAAAAGTAAAGATTTCGTTCCAAATAACGTTTACTTTTTTATTCTTTTTGCAGATCTTTGGAAGTGTTCGAGCAATATGGCGTAAAACATTCGGAGCTATTGAAAGCTCAAAGAGCAGCCGGTGGTTCTGGATTAGGTGGTCCTTTGAGACATCAGAACTCCATACTCTTATGGCTCCGGTGTGATGCGGTAAGTGTTTCATTATGTAATAATTAATAACTCAGAGAAATTATGTTTCACCCTTAAATGCATCTGGACAATTTAATTGAAAATTTAATTTAACTTATGTGTTCTACATATTTTATAACTTATTTTCCAAATAAAAATACAAAAGTTAGACATTTTTTATTCTCTATAATAGGTAGCAGTATAATGGATAAATAGACGAATAAATTATTTTTGTATAATTTTTTGATATGTAAGTAATTTTAAAGTGTTTTTTTATATCTAGAAAAATCATGCATTTAAGGTTTAAGATCGAATTTCTAAAAGGATTATTCGATTATTATATGCACACACATAAAAGATTTATCATTGAATTATTTTTTAAAGAAAAAATTCAGTTGCAAGTGAGTGTATTTATAATTATACAAATCAAATTTTAATATCATTTATCTTTCGTTACGTTAAATTACCTTAACGTTTATTTTTTGTGTCAATCTAAATCCTACGATTTAGATCTAATCTCATGAAAAATCGAAATCACATTTTTTATCATTAAATTCCGATTTAATAATAAAATTTTATGCTTCCTTCGATTCGTTACCCTTTTGAAAATTATGGGAAGAGGGGGAAGATGTGAACCGGCCGTTTTCAAGGCTACACGGAGCAATCGTACCAAGTTTCATAACATTGTGCTATTTGATAAACGATAAATTTTATCGGTTGACCATTAAGCTTCGACGTGCCGTTAACGCGTGCGGTCCAACTATAGATAATTCGTCCATTGAGTTTTCGTTCGTTACGAGATTAAATAGTCGTGACGCTTAGAACTACAATCGCGCGCTTGCTCTCTTTCCTTCGATAATTCATAAATTTTATCTCGAACGACAATAATGCGTGATTTAGGTTACCGTGGGATTTTACGCTGGAAAACCGTCAGGAGGAAAATCAAAAAATAAGATCGATTGAAGTTTAGAAAAATCATATCTACAGACAAAAGATGATTTTATATCTTTTTTAACTCCAAAATTCTTTACAGTTTGTCTACGTAGAAATTAGGTAAATTCGTATATTTCCTATTGGTTTGAATATCGCGTGGATGATTTTAAATAGTAGTATGTTATGTATATATTTTATTACGTATATTATTATGGTAGCATAAATTACTATATTAGAATATAGAAAACATAGAATGATATTCGTGTAAGTTTTAAAAATAGTACAATAATCAGTTCTTTCTCTTGTAAATATAAATGTACTTTTTTATATATTTTAATTTGTTTGAATTTTGTTGTTAGATTTTATTCTACATATTTTGTTGCAAGATTGACGCACTGTGAATTTATATCGTTATAATATAAATAAAGCAATATCTGGTTGTACTGAAAATTTAATCATCATTGAATGGGAACTGCGGTAGCTGATAACTTAAGCCTCAAGTGACGTATTGGAGGTCATGTCTGAATTAAAAATAATTGTAGTACGTTCCTATAACATCGTTTATGTTTCTTGATAAACGATAAATTTTATCAGGTTTCGTTACATCAAACGCACCATCGGCTGCGTTATCAACACCTCATACCCGTCTTTCAAATACAAATATCGTAATTGAAGAATTTTGAACCTGTGTAACTGATGCGATAGCTAGATGTGTTAATTTTTAACTGTTCAAAAGTCTTTCTCATCGAACATTTAATCCTAATTTTTTCATACGTAATTGTTCATTGTAATTTAAATTGTAATTCATTTCAGTAATGCTCGAATTTTTGAATTTGATATTAGAAAGAATTTTTAAATCTCAGGAAGAATGTGGAACGTCACTCGTGAGAATTTAATAATTTTTATTAAATCGTCGGTGCGAGATTTTTTGTTTCTGTATCTCTCTCTTTTTCTTTTTCTTTTTTATTTGAGTATATTTTCGTTTGAGATAGCGAAAGACCATGAACGTAATAGATTTATTGCGTGCGCTGATATTTCAGACAGTATCGCGTGTGTCTTCGGCTTAACTTTAGTGATTTGTAAAGTTTTCAATGTGGCTGGCGTTTGCAATCAAGCTTTTTTTTTTACATAAAATAGCAGGGTTTAGAAATGATATCCTGAGCGTCGGGTTTATTACATCGTTTCCTTGGAACTATTTGTATTATACCTAGGAGAAAAATTGCCAGATTGGTGAATACTTTTCCTAGAATCAATTTTTGCTTACGCGATTATAGCCTTTCTAGCGTAGGACTTATCTTGAGCACGTAATTTATTCCGAAAAATTACAAAATACGAGGGAAACAACATTTTCTCTATAAACTCAATCTTCGTGACTTGAAACATGGTCAAAACATTTTGATAAAACTTTCCCCGTAGCAACTTGCCTTATAGCGTACGTATGTACAGTGCCGGATTTTTATTCATTCTTTTATTAATTTATTTTTACTCTTAAATTCACAAAGTATGTAATGTCACAATTATTCGGATCACCATTTTTCTACCATTTTATCAATCTTCTTAAAATTCGCATCTGTTAAAGATCAAATTACCAATTAAAAAAGATAGACAACTGAGAAACAGTGTGGTGTTCTGGTTAAAAGATAGGTAGAGAATAATATGCTTACTTATTAGAAATCGTTAAATAAAAAGCGGTAGAATTTATGAAACGATCTTATACTATCACAAAATTCACAAAACGAGACGATGATTTATCACGTACATGTACAAAAGTTTCTATGCACATACATATTGTAATAGATCCTAATCTTTAATTCCATCAGTCAGATAGTTCAATTTTTTTTTCTACAAATATTTCACTTTTCAATAAATCGGTCGGAGAGCAGCTTTTCGAGGTCTCAATCCAGCCTCGTTACACGGAAACTGTCTGCGGTTACATAACTATCTGCTCGTGGTGGCGACTGTCACGGGGTTAAAATTTGCAGAATTCATTGACACGAATAGCTGAGCGTTAGAAACTGGCGTATTCCAGATACCAGCGCAGTGTTCGTACTGTGATTTCTAATTCGGAAGTCTATCCATCGGCCTTGCGTACTGCAGTCGTAACACACGGCAGTTCGTTTAATAATTTCTTTTGACCGGAGAGCAAGAGATAGAAGAAGGAAAGGAGAGAGAAAGAGAGAGGGAGAGGGAGAGAGATTGGAGCAAATCAGAACTTTCCCTGAAGGGGTCGTTGAGTAATACATCTAGATAGACGTGTGCGAATAGGTGAAAAATTGAGTAATAATCGTTGCACTCCTGTTTCACTTGCGCTATCGTTACCAGCCTCGAATGGGTTAGTACCTGTGGAATGTCGTTTTCAAAGACAAAACTCTAGCGCGTAGTTTCTTCATTGCATCATGTATTTAATTAAAGTAACTTCTTTGTGATTCTGTGCACTTTCTGAATGATTAGTTGGTTTCGTTATTGCAGATTTGTAAGAATTATTGGTTCTAGATTTCAATAATTCTTGCAAAATAATAAATTTATGTTCCCAGTAACTTCGGCAGTATCTTCTTCAAATTAAATTTCATCCAAAAGAATTATGCAAACTTTCTGATCTTTTATACAGGTTTACAATGGGATTCTCATGTTTTTATTTTAAATCTACTGAACACGTTATTAAATATACATCAAACTTGATCATTTCCATTCGGCCATTCTGATTCTTTGGAAACGCCGAGGGAACGCGTTTGGGTATGTGAAAGACCTTGGTTTTGTTTTAAAGTTGCTCTATTTTTTCTTCTCCTTCTTTCTTTCCTTTGCATTTTTATGGATTGCTCGTAGTCGTAGATTTTATGTTACGAAGTTTTATGAAGTCCTACCCGTGTCCATGTACTTCGAGATTTTATGCTCGCCAAACTTTATTCGTTCCGCGATAAATTCCGGTTTTATTATTCGCAGATTTCACATGTGCGTTAGAAATGATACGAAAATGAATTTGCTTACATATTAAGCATCAAGTAGAAAATTTCAAATGTTGATTATCAAATATCAAGTAGCAGAAACACAAGCAACTGTGAATATCCAAAAATCAGATCCGATCGAATATCAGTTTCTGGCTAAACATTTTTCAAACGATAACTTCCTCTTCTAAAATAACGTATTACAATAATACTCTTTTCGATAATATATATGATCTATAAAATAATATTTTTAAAAGCAAAAGAGAGAAAACGTCCCTCCAAGATCTCTGTTTTCACACCAGCTGGTCGTTTTCTCTACATTGACGCGCATGAAATCAGAATAGGAATTCCGAGCGCTGCCTAGTCGGCACGAAGAAATCGTAAGGTTTTGAAGCAGAGAGATGTATCATTAGAGAAGTACGTCATACCGATTCCTTTCGCCCCTTTCTACGCGGTTTATCTTCTTGGAGAAGCGTTCTACGAGAGGCTCTTCTCATTCGTTCTGGGGCAAAACGTCCGACTGAACTTTCCCTGAAAAAGACACGATCGTTAAGTAACGGCGCTCGACTAACGCCGCTCGTCCACGGATCGCTGAGCTGCGTTTAGCGAGCCAGCCGCGCTGGAATGCTGAATTTTTCTGTCCCGATCGAAAGACCTCTCTCCCTTCCATCAGCTATCCACCATTCACATACACCTTCGTTGCTGGGTGAGTGAGAGGCGATATCGATTTGCTTTTCCCGTTATTGACCTCGGTTAAGTTCGATAGGATTGCTGATCCGACCGTAAACCGTGTCATCCCGAAATTTCGCGTTTTCTATGGATTAGATTAGATTTAGCTGAGATTCTTGCGAACCGTGATTTTTCTTTTCCTGGTGAAAGGATAGATAGTTAAAGGAAATGATTATTTGCAATTGGGTTATTTGGATCTTTCGAGTACTGCCATAGTTAGGCACAGTTTTAATATTAGTAGATCGCGGTTGTATTTATGAGAAGCGTAATACTTATTCGTTACAACATTTTAAGGGTAAAACAAGTTTTTGTCTAGGTCTCATTTTTTACGATTTTATACGTGAAAATATGAAATTGCATTAGCAATTGAATTTTATAATATTTTAGCTTTCCTATAAAAGGGAGGGAACGTGATGTAAGTCGTGTCTTTCCCCTGTGAAAAATGGGATTGCGGAATATCAAGCAACTATAAAAGCCACACAGCTACCTAATCTAGAATTTAAAAGAAAAGCTAAACTGACAACTCGAAACTACAGCAAAGTATATTCGAATATTAAAAAATGAATTGTTTTTATTAAAGGACAAAGACATTAGAGCTTTGTGCCAAGTACAAATATAAATAACGGCAGATACGTTACACGTCGGTATAAATATAGCTGTACAGAAACGTCGATAGAAATAGTACTCGTACAGACGAAGTTCCGTGTATTTTGTGTTGGTTTCGTGATAGTTGCTTGCTCACTTCGTACCAACGACGATCAATTACGTTCGTTCTCGAATGTGCGTCACTGGATCGGTTTCATAGAGTATCTTACAGCATTTCGCGTTCGTCCACTGTAGAAGGGTCGTTTGAAAATAAGGAGGAAAGTTTTATGTACGAGGGACATATTTATGACATCTCTGTCTCCTGTTGAAATTGAAGATTTCTCAACGAAACTTGTCGGCTCCCTATAGCGTGGATAATACGAACATGCGTGAAGAACGCGTAAAACATGTAACTGAATTTATCGTGGAAAAAAGAAAAAGACCGCGAATCGAAGAAACGGTTAATTCAGCATAGTTCCTTCGAGGAATTTTTTTCTTTTACGTGTCGAGATTGATAGTCTGTTCCGATTTGAAAGGGTTAAGGGAAACGTATATCAGCTCGTGGAACGTTAATGGTTGGTATAATTGATTATCGAGACTCGCCGGTAAATTACTTTTTCGGATTTAAGAGGGGATTTAAGGAAGATATGTTTGCCCTTTGCGATTTGTGAATAGTTCGTGATTTAATTTATATAGCAGGGAACAAGAGGCTTGGATTAATTGTGATCGATCACTATCCGGGTATCGAGAAATAGAGCAAGCTTCTCTCGCTGATTCTTATGAGATTCTGCGTAATTTAATTTCAAGCGAAACTACGTTTTACATAATTATAGCAGTTGATATTATCATAACGAAGAAGAAAAATTTATTAATATTCTAGAAGCTATCATGAAATTTAATTGAAAAGATTTTTACGAAAACTCAAAATAACTTATCACTGTTATTTATGCAGAGATAAAGCACGTATTACTTTTCAAAAATGTTAAGCTCTGAAATAATATATTATATTTTATATCGAATATACTGTTTTCGATAATATGCGATGATCAGCTGTCTCGTAGAGTCAGTCACGGAAGTAATTTGTCGATGTGGATGAGTCTGCGTTGAGGAACAAGAGGGAAATGGGTCGGATTAAAATAAAAGCCTGACTAAGTCCACCCACGCTGATGGTCTAGCTATCGTATGGGATTCTCGAGAATTAGAGCGGACAGTTACATGTTGCTCGAAATTCGCAGATGGAAAGCACGATTATTTGCAAATTGCGAGTGAATTCGTCAGGAATGCGAGAACATAAAATTTATTCAATTACAAAGAAAATATATTAGTATTTGAATTATAAGAAAATTTCGATATTAGTTTTACAATAAAAGATATTCATCTACGCTATCTTTACTTTGATCTATTAACCAGATAATGTAATTGTATTAAAAACGAGCTTTATCTTTATTTATGTTTATTCTACCATTGATCTTTTAATTGTGTTTTTAATTAAGAAATCGTCTAATTTCCTACCATATCTGATCGTTCTACAACTTCGATTAGTTCCTTGCAGCACTACAATATAATGAAATTACATTTTCTTTAATACATTGTTGTTCAAATTTTTTATAAATTTTAAATAATTAAAAAAACATAGTAAATAACATTTTTATTATATAGAAGACTGTGTTCCATTTATGTTTTACGAGAATTGCGTTGAACGTTTCAAATAGTTTTAATGCATCTAGAAACGTTCATTTTTCAGCATAGCTTTGTCCAAGATTTGATATGTATTCGCTTCGGTGTACCGCTGCGAACCACGAGTTTCCTTCCGCCGACGAAGGGGAAAGAGAGTGACGAGAGAGCGTGCTCTCTCACGCGTCTCTCCGCGAGAAAGTTTTTGCACCTTCGCGAATCCCTCGACAACGGAGGATGACAAAAGTGAACCAGTCCCGGTAGCTAATTCATGGAACAGATACTAATTATTACGGGAAGCGTAAGTGCGTTTAAGTGTGTGTAAACGCGAGCTTCTGCGATTCTCAATGTATTTATTCCGTTCATTTCGTGGAACTTCCTTTGTCAAAAATGATTTTTATTGACAGATTAAGGTTAGTTTCACAATTTATAGCAAACGAAATAGGGAATATGCAATCGTCCATTAAGCCAAACGAATTTTCGATTTTAATATAACGCTGCATTTTTATATTAAAACGTTTGGCACGCCTTGTATCAATTTTGCATGGTTTTCATTTCTTTCAAGCGAGCTGTTTAAAATTAAACGAGTATTACGTTTGTGTACTCAATATACATTGTGTATTACATTTAACAAGGATTTAATGAAAGAAAGAGACCATGTTTGAATCTGGTTGGATCGATTCGTGGAACTTACGTACTCGCGTGCAAATTATGCACTCGATAAAATGTTGCGCGTTCTATTTATGAAGAAATGAAAAGAACTCGTGTATTTTCTGGAGATTCCTCTGTAAAAGTTTTATCTTATCCGTTTAGTGGGATCGCCGATTAAATTTGTCAGAAGTATTTGCCGCTTGTCAGTAACTTCCATGCTGTTATTGATAATTGTTTATTTACGGGATTATCGGCGATTTACATTCTATTTTTATTTTATTTTCCTACACGTGTACGTACGTTGCAACGTTGTGAGTTCGTGGTTTTTCACCGCAACTCTGCGTATACCTGTGTAAGTTCACGGTCGTGTTGCAACGTAGTAAACATTTTAATATTTCCATATTACGATACAAACGCACTTACAACGTTGTTCGTTTAAACATACAAAGAAGAATTCGTTGCACGTCGAGAAATTTAGTAGCAAAGTAGCTTTATAAATATTTTTCTATAGTTTTGTGTTGATTGAACGTTTTATTCATTATTAGATAAAAAATATGACATCACCTGAAAATTTCGAATGATACGTAATTTTATTATATTATTAATATAAATGTTATCAAAAAAGATATTAAAATCGTACATGAAATAATGGGTTTTCGAAAAGAAACGATCAATTCCATTACCGTTTCAGATTAAAAATTCTGTTTTAATTAATCTATCCTTTAATATATTCATACTATAGACGCTAGTGAATTATATAAACTTTTATGCAATTTCATAATGTGTTTTCGAATTACTTTGCATAATGTGTATATAAGCGCTCTCTATTAGATGGAAGTTTCATGTTAATCATTTTTTATCGGATCCGTATCGTGATTAACGTATAGTTAGAATTATCATGAAAATTATTACTTTCTGAGAAAGATCCATGAATATTATTTGAAGAAAATATGAAGAAAATTAACAGTGGTCAAATCCAAATAAATATTCTAAGAAGTTCCTCGCACTTAATTTCACAATCAAAAAACATTACATTTTATTAAAGTACTTGTTATACATTTTCTTTATCATTAGTAATCAAGGAAAATAGGAGAAAGATACTCGAACATACTCTAAACAAAAAGAATTCCATTTATAACGTTTTCTTTTTTCACATAATTCATCACATTTATCTCCACGAGCGTCTGTTGAATAAAAGAAAGACTACAAACAACTTGTTTGTTCCAACAACAAATTGTTATATCATATTCGTGCGCATAACACGAATTTTTTCTTTGGTCGATACTTCTATTCGTATTTAGTAGCGCCGCAATACCGCGGATTGTTATCGTAATACTCGGTACGCCATGGCGAGCTCGGTCTGATTTGAATCGTTCCAACTTCACTTTCTCGCCTTCCCTCCTTCTTTCGCCAGGTTACGCTTACCTAGCCGTACAATGAGCACGTGAATGTATCCGCGTTTTTACGTGGCGGTCGCGGAGGCGCGCACGCGTCCGTGTGTACGAGGCTTTACGAGCGACGTGGTTGCATCGTAGTACGCGACCGGCTGAATGCACCTCGTAGTAGTAGTAGCCTGCGTGCGTCGGCCGCGTTATTTTTATGAATGACTTGCCGGCAACGTAATCCAACGTGCAACTACGACGACGTACAGGGACGGATCTAGCCACGTTGCGTTTTGTAGACGCTGCGATTTCTTTCATTTCTTTTACCGAAATGAAAATGAACTTATCGTCTTTCCCGTTTGCTAACACTTTTATATGTATTGCTCTTTGGAGCATTGTCTATTATTTTTATAGCTTAGGTTTATAGTTATAGTTTTTATCGGATACATTCTTCAGTTCTCGTGACGCGCTTCAAGTACCATATTGAATCAGTAATTTAATTTACGTTATAAAAGGAAATAACTTTGCATTGCGAGGGTTACAATAACGACGACAATGTTAATGCGATAGAGCTCAAATTGAAAAATGGAAATTTTGTCACAAACTTTTCTGTCACGTTAAATTAAAAATAGAAAAGGAAGAAGAGATCCAACACTGTCTAATAAAACATACCAACAGAGTTTCGTTTCCCTGTTACAACCTACACCATCCATTAAAACATATTTATAGAAGCGTATCTGGTGTATAAGAAGGCGTGCAAAAATTCAAGGCTTCAAATTTCAAGTCTGATCGACGGTTTTTTTCTCTGTCGACTGGCTTATAACTCCAGAAACGCGAATATCGAGTATCGTCGATGATTCAACAGAACTGAACGATGTAAAAAGCAATTAACAATGGAATTTTCGTACATTATCAATTGGCCGGGGTAGCTTTCTGTGTATTTCATGTTTACTCACACAGATTGCTAGGAATCACGATAGAACATAGTGTTTACACGGGCACCGCCACTTATCGTCGTTCGAGTCCTTGTAAAATCGACGATCGCAAAAATATCCGATAATACCGTTTCTTAAGATCTTCGTTCCGCTAGATCACCTGTTGACGACATAGCCTAGATTAAGTGCTCTTTCTTTGATATTTAACTTGAAACAAGTCCTCGAATTAATTGATTCCACTTTTTCTTTGAGTTAATAGTGATTTCTCGTGAGTATGAAATTTGTTTTTTCGTTTTATGAGATGTTTATTATTCGTAGATATGTAGGTTAACAAGATCGTAAAGCGTTGGTATAAACTTCACGGAGGTAGAAATGACGATAACAAAATCGATTTCTAGCAATGAAGCATTTTTCGTGTCAATATCGATAGTACGTGCAACGTCGTTGATTGATTTTTATCTGTGTAAATATTGACAATTTTTTTTTTTATTATTGAAATATGATTGCGTACTGTGAATTTTTAGAAATTTTAATAAGTTTCGTTCAAAATGATATTTTCGTAAGTTATAAAATAAAATTATGTTAGAAATTAAAACATTTTGCGTCAAATTATTATGCGAACAATCGTTTTAATTTAATTAAGGTTTGTGCGTTCTATTAATTGACTTACTTAACATCTATGCATCTTACAGAATAGTTCGTGACAAAGAGCAGTTAAAATATTATATTGTATCTCGTTGGAAGTTCATTGTGCTTAAGGTTACAAACTCATTCAGAGTTTAAACGCCATGACAATATTAATCGCTTTGTTTCCGTCTGGTACTAATTAAAATGATACTTTTTCCTGTCCAATTAATGAAGTCTTAAAAATACTCGGTTCACAAGTTTATGGCCGCATATGAGTAAGTTCATAAAGAAGTTCCTTTTATATTTAACCAAAAAAATTGTACTTTACATCGATTCCCTGTAAAAAATGTTCCGTTTGAAAAATTACAATGCTTTTCCTAATTTTGAGATTTTATCGTTACTAATGAATATCTTCTGCATAAGGCGTGAAGTCTCGTAATAAGTATTCTCATAATAGCTATTCATTACGTTTAATACCATGAAGTCATTCATAACTTAGCGTTGCCACGAAATTAACCATTTCGTTTCTGTCTAGATAGAATTATATTTTGTTGGAGAAAATTACTGCAGCATGTAATATCGACTAAATTAAACAGTTGATGGTTTTAATATTCGTTCAAATTATTTATTGAAATTTTTTAATGTAATATTCATAACTTTCTTATCCCAAATCTTCCATCATATTCATATTAAGTTCTATCATGAGTTTTAAGTTGCTCAAACGTTTTAATCCTAAACGTTCAAATCGGTATTGCATCTAGTTTCAATTATCATGCAACGAAACTATATTTTAATATCCTGATAGCATCCTTATCCGATTAAACGTGTCGCATATAGTTAAAATGCATGTTCACTGTCAACGCTCAAAACTTGCTAGCGTATTAAATAAAAGAAAAGTTTATCCTCAACTCTACCGTATCACAAAGCGAACCATTCATACAGCAACATTCCTTGTATCTTCCAATGCTGCTAATCATTCCGCCGAAGCGTTCTCCAAAGAAACAAAAAACGCATATAACGAAAAAAAAGTTGGTGGTTTCGTCAAAAGCAGGGACGCCGTTTTGATATTCTCGGTTGGCATCGAGGAAGAGGCGCGTTAATAGTTATCACGAAGGCATTATCGCGAGAAGCCAGCCCAGCGAATCTTATTCCTCGAGGCGAAAAGGGGGAAGGCCGCTTCCTGTTATCCGTTCCCCAGGACTCGAGCGAGAGAGATAGTTGGGAAAAGGGTCATCGGATGGCCCTGAGCTCGGGGTCATCCGTCTCGGAGGATGTCTGGGCGTTAATTAAAATGTGCCGCGCATCTGGCGATGCCACGCCGACTTCGACCGCCAACCACCTCTTTCCCCTTCTTATTCTACATGCTTCTTCTTCTCCGCCATCGTGTTTCCTTTCGTTCCAACGTTCCCGCCATTTCCCTTTCTCTGCCAGTGGTAGAATGTTTGTTCGACCGACCATCGTCTCGTTCCTTCCTGACTCGAGGACTCTTCTTGCTCGCTCATTGCGTGCGATCGCACGCCAAGAGAATCGCAACTTTAAAGCTTTGAACGGGGGAATGCCACTTGGACGACAGCTGCCGCGTTTCGTGCTCACGTATACGCGTTCCTGAGACACATGCCGAGGATGTGTCGTCACTTCCTGCGAACGACAGCTTGCACGAATCCGGGGGGTTCCACGTATTTTTGCCCGCGAACTCAGCGTCTCGATCGCTAATCAACGATAACGTTGGACCGTTAGTCGTTCGAGGAAGCCGACTAATTCGGTGATAATTAAGACCTAGCTGGAGATTGATCGCGCCAGCCATGTCAGTCGTTCGAGATTTTTGCCTTTGATGTATGGCTAGGGAGTGTATAGCAGGTTGTCGGGGTTCGTGGTTTGGCTTTGAACAGGTTGTTGCACGGTGTTTAAACGAGGGAGCGCCTGGATGGGGCGTCGTTTACATGGCTGCTCGTATTTAGGTTAAGGGTTAACGAAGCATGAATACGTATTTTGGTGTTGTGGTTCCTTTTTCTTTTGTAATTGGAATAGGATTTCGGGAAAATAGGATTTTAGTGTGGTACGTGTTATTTGGAATGGATATATTAATGAAGATATTCGTTAATGAATGTCATTTGTATTCAATCATTTGTTGAGTTATCGAATGGAATAAAGTAATTGTTTGTCTAGCTTACGTTAATTATGATATACTTTAGAGAGGCGTGAAATATTTTTCTACGGAGTTGATGTTCTATTTTATTTTGTTTTCATTTATGATCCGATTATGTTACTTTCAAAAAACACAATTTATCAATGTACGTATTACATGTACGACATTAGCTAGTGACATATAGAATACCACCGATAGTTTCACTTAAATATCTCACTCCCTAATATCGAGGCACCGGAACCGAGTAATCTTTTCATAAAAGTACATATCAGTAACAAACATTATCTACGTTTGTAAAAATCCTCCCTGGCTTAACCCCGTGCCTCACGCTATCAAATCACATTCAGGGCGCGGACCATGAACCAAGTGCGATAAAGGCAAGTTATATCCACAGTAAATTTTTATGTTCTTTGCGATTACAGTTCTGATTCATGAAATCAACTATTTATGAAACACGTACAATCGCAGTGGTGAAATGTAATTTATTTTTACGGCAGGTACAACACACGTGTTACAAAGGCACAAATGAGAAATTCAACAATTAATAACTTCTATTGTAATGTAATATTTTACAAAAATTGAATATCGTGACTCACAGAAACGACAAATTCGCGTGGCAGCCAATCTGTTACCGTGTTTAGAAGAATTAAGATTACACGCAGCCGATCGATTTCATCGGAACAGTTCTCCTCTTTAACGTCGCCTACCACAGTTTCGATTGTTCATGCACTAGAAGTGTTGTTTCGATATAAAATAAAATCTCGGGTGACACCACGTGAATACCACCTGTCGCTCCGTGTATATACGCGTTTGCTCGCTCCTGGCGATACGCAACGAGGATATGTTGTCACTTCCTGCCGGCGACGCGACGTCACGCCCTCGCAAACTACCGGTTTTATTTTAGCGACACTGGGTATTTGTCACACTGTGTCGGCGCACGTAACCGCTCCGTGGTACAAAGTGCTTGCTAATATGGACACTATGACCGCTTGGTGCGTTCATTCAGAAAATGCATCGTTTAAATTGGAGGTCAACTCTTTCTGGGTTGCGAACGTTATCGAAATACATATATGAATTTCGATAAGTTCTTTAGTCATTTTCAAGTCGTACGTCACGAGTTTCGAAAAATTATGTATCATATATTACAAATTCATTTATCGGACTAATATATTTTCTGTATCTTAATAAAATGATATGCAAGTGGTTTCATCTATATTTTTGAATAATATCGTGTTTATACAACTTTCACACATTATTCTCGAAAGAGACGCATCACAGGTTATTTGAGTATTGTGTAATAAAGGAGGGTTGCAGCTCGACAAATATTGAGAGACACTGGTCTATGACATCCCTCTACTCCATTACGCACACTTTGATCATAACTTTTCGCTCGATTCCTCGTGGTCTTTCACAGGCAGAGAAAAAATACGTTTCGGCCGCTCGTTTCCTCTGTCGCAGGAGCGTTTCATTGGACGTGGACCGTTCTTAACACACGTAAATACAGGGCCGTAAATATACGTCAGGACGTATATTAAACTCGTGTCATGTGCTTCTTCGGCGATGTCGTTTTACGCGGTCGTCGCCAAAAGGTCTGAGAAACGTCGCTTATTTTTGCAATCAACTTCTCAGTGAAGTTACGACGGCGACAAAGAAATTACGACGATAGAGACACGAAGCGGATACGAAAGATTTCAAAGAAGCTTTAACGACGCGTTTGTAGACGATATGTAGAAGGATATGTTAATCTCGTTTGCATGATCTCAGTGTCTAATAGTTGATTTTTAAACAGATAGAAGCTGTCGGTGATTTCTGGAATGATATTTGTTAGGATCAGATACGTGTATTACATTAGATTGTACCAGCGATATGTAATTTCGATGTCTTTGCTATATATTCGAATTTGATACGAATGGTGGTTTCCCACAATGTATTTTTAACGAGGCAATTTTTCTGAATTTTTTGAGATTATAATTTCGATACCATCATTTGCCTGATTTGCAAATTTCTTGGAATTACGTTCCTTCTTCTATTTATTAGGAATTAGGTTTCTTTTTCTAGTTATTAGGAATTAGGTTTCTTCTTATATGTTGAAAATAACTACTTACATTATCAATATCGATATTTTTTGAAATAGAGAAAATTCCACAAAACAAGCACATAATTTTTGTCATGGCAATTTGCCTGAGCAACGTTCAGCGAGAAACCATCCGAGCTGTCCAAAGTTCTAGTTCGAGTGACTGGACCAACGACTACATAGGTCTTCTGACGAATTACAGAAAACCTTGGACGACCGAGTGATCGTTCGCGCCACTTTATCGCGGTTTCTTGGAGAATCATCCCGGAAATAGTGTTTTCGACAACCATACCTCAAAATCCGGGAAACGAACGATAGGGAAATCAACGTGTGTCCGCGCTACGAAACGAGAGAGATTTTGCTCGCGTTTCGTTTTGAAAATCGGGCGTGAAAGGCGCCTCTTAAATATAGATCAGCCTCCCACGAGGAACGAATGCGCGAACGAGCTCTTAAAGCGGACTACGTTACTATTAATAAAGCAATTATAAGGGCTACGACCGGCGCCGTTTCTTCGACGCTCATGAACCTGTTACTTTCGATCTGACGTCTCCATTAAAGCTTTTAGTCTGCTAATGGAGATGGCTAGTTTAGCGATCCCCTTTTATTCCCTGGTCCTTTACGAATTGGATGGAAACGTAGTTTTAGATTATGGGACAGCAGGTTAGTTACGGTTTTGGGTATTAAAATGAGCGTAAATTAAGTGAAATGAATTGTCGGGGTTGCTGTGATGATATGGCCATAAAGAAAGACATATTTGGTTAATCTTTTAAAGTGTCGTCTCTCCGAAGTTTAAAATTAACGGGAAGATATCAGATACGAAGACATCATTAACACGAAGATTCTTCTGTTCTATATCTGATTCCAATTAATTTTATAGCGTAAATTGTAATTTGAATTAAGTCTATGATTTGGCTATAATTAGATGATGACAATATAATTTAACTTTTGTCACAGCTTTATAACTGGTTCTATGATTTATTTGTTTATAATTATTGAAATCGTTTTATGATTACGTAGTGTAACATAATATAGATTCTGCTTTTATTACAATGTTGACTTTCAGCTTATGTTAAAGAAGTTTATATAATTTGAAAATTGTTCAACTGCACAGTATGTAGGGACCTCCTTATATAAATATAACATTTCTCTCTGCTGTTACTTATTTCTTTCATCGGTATTTACTGCACTTATTGAACTTTCCAACCGTAAATAATTGCCACTCAATTAGACGTCGTAACTCAGAGAAAGTAGCCGTAAATTGCGTAACCGATAGTCCAGGATAAATAGCATAGAAATTATTTGATACACGATCGTTCTTGCATTACGTATCTGATTTCTCGAAATATTTGAATTTTGCGAAATAACTTGATCAGTGTTCTATTTAGTTGTTTGAAATAACGAAGTGTCAGCTTCCACTCGTCTAGACTCGTGCACGCGTCATTTAACTCATGCGAAATCTATTTGTCCATTACCCTCTTAGTTGTGCCAAATGATGAGTAATCATAAGGCTAGGCTCAGATGCATTTGAAATATTACGTATTAGTTTGCCGTCTATTATTTTCGATAATCCCTTTATAAATAATGTTATAAATATTATATTGCATTCTGTGGCTTTCTCCTTCATTTATCGTATTTCGCAATGGAATATTGCTAGTATCTATTTCTACAAATTAACGTTCAACCATTCCAACTATAATTTTCTTCGAAATATTAATTTTATATCTTTAGCAATTTTCACGATTCATTCCTCAAAAAAAAAAAAAAACAAAAAATATTACTAGTTTTTAATTAAGTCTATAAATCGACGTTCAACTATGCTAAGATTCGACATAAACTTCTTCAAAATATTTAATATTTCGTACCTTCAGCAGCTTTTACGTTGAATTTTTGCTTCGAAACTCATAAGCAATCACTGATGACATAAAATAACATCTAATCGTAAATATAATTTAAATTTAATTTTTGAAATTTTGATGTGTATATATAAGTGGTAAACAATTATAATACCCATTTCATTTACGTTAGTTCATTTCGTTCTCGTATATTCTCCTTTTACGTTTCACCCTGTCTCGCAATTTATTCTTTGCCAACATATCAACTCCGTACCAGTACCAATATCAGTTACATTGATCATCCAGCCAATCCCAGTAATACTACACTAACAAAACGTGGCCATATTACCTTGATATAACAAAACTGCCAACTGTGTACGAGTATCGATTCCCCATCCATCTTGAAGTAAAGCAGAGAAGAGGAGAAAAAGGGGGAGCGGACACAACAGAAGGAAAAGCAACGAAGAAAAGGGACCGATGAAACTCTCATCCGTTCCCATGGTGCGTTTCGCTTTCACTTTCATGAGTTCTCGCGATGCGAATTCGACTGTTGAATAAAAAGCTCCTTGCCTTCGAGTCATGTGCTCCCTTCTCCCCTGCGTTTCTCTGGCCTTCGAGCGAGACTTGACGGAAATACCATACTACAAGCCGTGCCGTCTAAAACCATCGGTGGCCGTTAGATACTGACTGACGAGGTACACGAGCAATAAAATCCAGAAGAAGATGGAACAAGTGACACCTAGCCGCGGAAAAGAGCATCGATTTCGTCGGTCGCGACGCGTTCGTCCAGATTGGATTTCGATTTTCTCTTGGCTACGATACCAGACACTCTACTCGATGACCTATATTTCTGTCACTCGACGGGATACCCTGTCAATTGACAGGAAATCGAACGATCTGATGCGGAGCTGCCGCTATTTTGCGAGTTCTGTAATTGATTCGACGTCGCGACGCGACGCTGAATGGGAACACGTGTCACGTGGACGGGGTGATTTCTGGCTTTGGTACGCGATAAATATGCTGAGATTGATGATCGTCTAGGTTTCTGGCTTTTGGAGAAATTCCATGAAACGTTAGTAGCTTTCTCTTCAAATCGAACAAGGAAAATTATGTAAGGAGCATATATATCGCAAAGGTCAACGTATATTTTATAAAGAGACCATTTTTATTGAGATACGGTACATATAAAGTGGTGTAATGACGCAAAATGATTGTACAGCAGAATAATTCCACCATTAAAACACTTAAATACGAAGTACTAAATTATTTATTAGTGTAACGGTATCATATTAATTGCACGATATTATCTTAAATAACATGCGATTAAATTCGAAATGATCTCATAAATTTGGTCCAGAGTGCGTAAGGAAATTTATTTTCTGTACGGTCAAGTAACTTTCACTTTTACCGCGGCAAAAGTTCACGAATTCTACCGTATCGGGTAAAATTCTTCCAAAAGCGAATGCTATTGACGAGTTCTTTGACGTCAAAAATTGTACGCTTAATCTATGGCTGTTTCATAGCACGACGATAATTCGTCACGTTGAAACAGAAATAGCGAGTTTAATTCTTGTCTCACGATTATCATATCGGCAAGGTGGAGGATTACGCGCGGTAGCAAAACGTCTTTCTCGCGATCGAACGTCCATTATGGAATCGCTGACGGTGATTAGAATTGGATTTCGAGACGTGCTTGTCGATTGCAAGTTTTCGAACCAACAGGAATTTCATGTTACAATTTTTCCCCTCCCCCCAATGTTCGTATGTTTGTAGTTAAAAGTTATTCTAATTCGAACAATGTTAGTCTCGTAAACGCGAAAGATATTTTCAATTAATTGTTGTATATTAGATTTATTATAGAACGTGAAATGTATTAAAAATTTAGTTTTTTTTTTTTTAAATAATTTCTTTTCTTGATTAATTGGTTAAGATTTTATGTTCCTAGTTTCATAGCACGATGTTTAAATTCTTCGTTTGACAAACGTGATACATCTTTATCGGTAACTTTTCGAAATAAGCTGTCTTAAGACAATCTTTGAAAACTATACAAATGTATGCGCAAAGTGTTTCAGTAATCAAATTACAATTGAAGAGAGGATGATTCTACTTGAGAATCGTGTAATTTTCCTATCGACGCGTTTCCCATTCCAGAAAATCGAGTTTAAATAAAATCTAACACTTCCTCATTCGTTCAAACCATTTTATCCCTATTCTCTTTCTAACCATTCACTAACCAACGTCGTTTTTTCGCTCTTTTAAATTACGGCTGAAACAGCCGAGACTGTACTTGACCTACAGCAAGGACCACGATGCGAGATAATCGCAATAATTCATCGTTGCGATTTTGATAACTCAATTTACATGGAGATTGGAATAAAGGTGGAGCTCGAATGGAAAACGAACCAGTGGTTAATTTCACTACGTTCCAACAGGTTGGGTGGAGCATAACTAACATAGTCGTTCTTGTGGCGATCGTGGTAATTGCGCCATTTTATCGGCTGTCGCCCTCGATGCTGTAAACGGGGTTGGGCATTTAACTACCTTCTATACGTAGAGAAAATAACCGTGTCTGGAATGCAGACCTTTATTTCGCCTATTCTCAATGTAGACGTTCTACTTCCGTTCATATTTAAGCGATCTACAGAAGGAGGTTTCGGTACGCTGGGCTCGTCTTAGGAAAAGGTCAATCCGTACGTAGTTTCGACCCATGTGCAATTTGTTTCGACCCGTGTAACAGACTATTACCGAATAGCTCCACTTTATTTCAGACCAAGTGTGTTAGATCGCTGTGAAATCTATTTTATTGCCTCTGTTCTCGTTGAATCCGAATCGTTGTTGATCGTTGTGAGCATGTGGAATTTGTAATAGGATTTTGTGCGAGTCGAATCGAGAAGTAAAGTGTTTCGTGTCTGTCGAGAATTATTGGCAGTATGTTTTGTATTTGATACTGTCGCAATACAGATGGCGAAATAATTGTTTCCTTGCGTATCGTATATAAATCTTCATCATTTGTAGATTGAATTTTACATCCTTTTTGTATTCAGTATATTTCGTGTTACAACTTTTATCGGTATTACGTAAATGGATTTAACGAAAGCGAAGAAACAGGATTGTTGGAGATGCCAATATTTTTATAATGTATAAAAATATATTTTACTCGAAAATAGATTATAGACTCTTCGATATGAGTGTAAACTTCCATAGCGTTTGACACTGAACTGTACAAGCGTATAGAATTAAAAATTGTATCAATTTCCATTTTTTTATCTTCTTGTTAGCATTCAAGCTAAGTTAAAGTATAACGTACAAGTGTTCGAGTTTATTACATTCTTCGTGAGCGAAAATGTCACGTATACAGTTACGCTTTCTTTTCCTTGCAATCCAGTGTAGAAAGGGTTATGAGAAGCCTAAGAAATTCTTCATGATACCAACGCTTCGTTTCACTGATCCTGTACTTTTGATTTGAAGAATCCTCGGTGCGGCTTCTTTCTTAACCCTTTCGGGTTGAATGGTGTTTGTGAAAAAAAGACGCCAACCGATAATCAAACGTATCAGGGCAATCTTGCCACTTCCTTTCTGCTTTATATTTCTATTCGTTGCCACGATAAAAATTTGCTTAGTATTTTTCTTCTTGTTTTAATACGATATATCATGATGTTATTAGATGAAAGCGAATCTTGTGTTGATCTCGCTGACTAAGATTTATCGTATTGAGTTAGTGGATAGCTTTCTGCAGACGATCACAATCAGTACTTGGAATTATATGAATTTTTCGATAAAGAAGAGAATATAATTTCCATAAATTTCTTTTACATTAAGGTTTGTTTGCGTTAATTTTGCACTAGCGAAATTATGATAAATTGTTACCTCTTAAACGTTAAAGATGGAAATGACGAATATTTTAAATGTTAATGGACTTAAACGAAATCCGAGAGAATTAATTTTTTGTTGGCGGTAACGTAAGAACACATGTGGTAATAGTTGTGGACTTGTAAAAAAATCGCAACAAGTGGGTTCCGAAGTTCTTCTTTGTCTGCCTTATTCACGAGAGAACTCTCCCGCAGATTACCATGCACATATTTAGAAATCTTTCCAGGAAAGCGTAGGAAACGTAAGAATACTAAAATAGAAATGTTAAATATAATCCTTTGAATTGAGAAATCCTTCGACTCAAGTCAGTGCTTCTCTCAACTCAACCTCTTCGTTATAAAAATATAATTTTTCATTTTTTACTAGTTGCAAATATTTTATCTATTGTTTTCACATTTGAAAGCAATTTAAAAATTGTTCAAATTTTTATTTCAATTCCTTTTACAGTAAAAGAAAAAAGAAAGGAAAGAAATAAAAGAGAAGATACACGAACTGTTCAATATTTATATGCTAACTGATCCTACAATGTTAAAATTTCTATATGCAGAGAGTTCAAGTTAATTTCCATTCCCCAATAATTTCAATAGCATGCTTCAGTTACTTCAAAGATCGCTTCTTTTAATCTCATCCCATGCATAGCACAAAATATTTACCCCTTTCAATGGTGTATTATCGTTCACGAATATTATCGTTTTGGAATTCGAAGCAGCCTAATCGAGTTTAGTAACGATGAGACGACCCCAACGGTATTCAGCATACTCAAACAGTGGTTCTCAATTCTCTTCTAATAACTATCCACTTTTAACCCTTATATTCTCCTATACTACATGTAAAATTTACAACTTTTAATTTTTCAAACATTACCATCTATTCCCTGTAATAAGTGCGGAGAATGAGGTATACGATTCCTCCATTTCTATATGTTTTTACTACTAGAGTTACTACAGTAGCCAAAATTAATATTTTCTATAAATGCATCTATTTAGGATTATGTGAAATTACGTGAAATCCTATATTTTTACAACTATCTTGTATTCGATCAATTGAATTATTATGAAATTTGACTTTATTTTGTAAAGAGCACAGTTTTTTAACAACCCTTGTAATTACAAATTCGAATGTAGTTAGTATTAAAAGACTGAAACTAAAGCTTTGGATGTGATCTCACCAATTTATCATTTTAATTCAAATATTGAAAGTTACAAATATTCGAATATTCAAATATTTAAATACTCAAAGCTTTAAATATTCAAAGCTTTAAATATTCAAAGTTTCAAATATTCGAATATTAAAATATTCAAAATTTCAAATATTCAAAATTTTAAATATACAAAATTTCAAATATTTGAAATTTCAAATATTCAAAACTTCAAATATTCAAAATTTCAAACATTCAAATATTCAAATATTCAGAGTTTCAAATCATCAAATATTCAAAGTTTCAAATATTCAAATATTNGAAAGTTTCAAATATTCAAATATTCAAAGTTTCATATGTTCAAATATTCATATATTCAAATATTCAAAGATTTAAATATTCAAAGTTTTAAATATTCGAATATTCAGAGTTTCAAATATTCCAATATTCAAAGTTTCAAATATTCAAATATTCAGAGTTTCAAATATTCAATGTTTGAAGTATTCGTATATTACCAAAGTTTCAAATATTCAAATATTCAAATATTCAGAGTTTCAAATTTTCAAATATTCAGAGTTTCAAATATAGAAATATTCGAGTGTTCAAAGTTTTAAATATTCAAAGATTTAAATATTCAAATGTTCAAATATTCTAATATTCAGAGTTTCAAATATTCAAATATTCAGAGTTTCAAATGTTCGAATATTCAAAGTTTCAAATATACAGAGATTCAAATATTCAAATATTCAAAATTTCAAAGATTTAAATATTCAAATATTTAATTATTCAAAGTTTCAATTATTCGAATATTCAAAGTTTCAAATATTCAAATATTCAAAGTTTCATATATTCAAATATTCAAAGTTTCAAATATTCAAATATTCAAATATTCAAAGATTTAAATATTCAAAGTTTCAAATGTTCGAATATTCAAAGTTTTAATTATTCAAATATTGAAAGTTTCAAATATTCGAATATTCAAATATTCAAAGTTTCAAATATTCAATGTTTCAAATATTCGAATATTCAAAGTTTCAAATATTCAAATCTTCAAAGTTTTAAATATTCAAAGATTTAAATTATCAAAGATTCAGATATTCAAAGTTTCAAATATTCAAAGATTCAAATACTCAAATATTGAAAGTTTCAAATATTCGAATACTCAAATATTCAAAGTTTCAATTATTCAATGTTTCAAATATTGAAATATTCAAAGTTTTAAATATTCAATGTTTCAAATATTCAAAGATTTAAATACTCAAAGTTTTAAATATTCGAATATTCAAAGTTTCAAATATTCAAATTTTCAATGTTTCAAAGATTCGAATATTCAAAGTTTTAAATATTCAAAGATTTAAATTTCGAATTTTCAAATATTCAAATATTCAAATATTCAAAGATTTAAATTTTCAATTATTCAAAGTTTCAAATATTTGAATTCCCTTTCCGATCCTTTTCCCAGATAGCTCCATAGTTCGTAATTTTTCTTCGAAATGTCACTAATTCGCAATTGGGATTTCGAGTGATTCTTTACAAAATGTTGCTTTCTTCGTAATAATTTCGTCCCTGCTTCGTTGGTGCATGTCTTTTACGCTTTAGTCGTCGACAGTGCTAGCGTTAAAACAAAATCGACTCGAGCAGAGGAGCATAATTCCAAGGCTGGTACCGAGGTGAGTTCTGCCACGAATACAGGCGCACGAATTTATGCTGGCCTTTCTGTAACGCCTCTTTGATCGAGAAATCAGCGTGGCTAGGCAGCTTCGTAGTGAGCTGCCGTCGAAAATAGAGAACCTGGCCAACGTGCATCGCCGGGAACGCGGCCAGGCATTCCCATGGTAGGTCCCCGGGTGCGTGCTTCTCATTCTGTCTCGCCTGGACGCCATTAAGATCACCCATCTCTCCCTAGTCCGCTTTATTTCACAGAGATTTCTATCGACTCGAATAGAAAACCACCTGTTTTCGTTTTCGCCTGAGCTCTCTCGTTTCCCGATGATTATTAACTAACCAGCTCGTCTGTGAAAGTTGGAGCTTTCATGGTTTTTACTCAAACGAATGAAATCATTTTTCAACTTGTTAACAGGATCATATACAGATCATATATAAGTAGAAGTAATATTTAATAAAAGCACATTGGTAGGTTGAGCGTAGTTCTTCTAATTTATTTGTAACCTTCATGAAATTTTAGTAAAAAATATAACCGAAGATTTGTAAGTGAAGAAGCAGTTACATTCGAGTGGCGAGTTAATTTGTCCTCCCTTAATTAACAGATTAAAGTTTGCAATATTGGCAATCTTTGTAAGATCTTATTCCAAACACGCATTAATACGAAAAGCAAAAATGTTGGAAGGTTAAATTTAGTTTTAAACAGGCGACTTTCATAGACATACGTATCGGTATAAGTAATTAATATATAGTATATATAATAGTTATTAATAAAGTTCAGTGCAAAAGTATCGTGATTGTCTCTTATAATTAAGTTGTCGATAATTATTTGCGGTCCAGTTCTCCTTTTTCGTCGGCGTTACGCTTTGGCCGCTGCTTAAATTGATTCAATAGGGGCGAGAAGAAAAGGGGATCGTTGAGCTAATGTAGTTTCCATTCTCTTTGCCTAAAGCGTCTCGTTGATTGGATCGAGCTCGCTGGGAAAAAGCGTGCGAGCTTATTTAATCTTTGGGTAATCGAGCGGGTCTCGGTTAAATACGAGTGTTTGCGCGTGAAGGATGGGAAATTCTGGCAGAAGTAATGGAATTAAAGCCTTGATCGGAGAGGTGCGATGCTTTTTTCTTGGAATGAGTGTTTGGTTTTAATCAGCGTTTTGTGTAATTTGTGACCATAAACTTGTACGATTTCTAACATGTTCTCCTCCTTTTTTTTTAGATTCTTTAGAAAATAATCTAAATAGAACATAATTTGTTTAGAATAAATTTAGTTCATTATCGTCAATATTTTGATTCAAAACTTGTTTAGCATGAAATTTGAAACGAGAACCGGTCAGTCCAAACGAATATACTCCTGGTTATTTAATAATTATATGTTACAAATTGAAGAATTTATTTGTAACGTTACAACAAAATAAAATTGTGGACACGTGTGAGTCATGCGAGGTACTTCTGTTTCAATTACCATACAAAATTCGTAGTGATTAAGTTTTTATTGAAGAATATTCTTGTTTGTCAAACTTGCCCATAATTCATCCTATAAACGCGACTCTTATTTGTCATATATGATTCACGTACCATATTACAAGTCACGTAAATACATTATTACAAGGCAAAGTTTAAATAACACTTCATTATCCACTTATTGCCCATTAAATTTGGGTACACCTGAAATCGATTCGACGTTCATACACATACAAATATCCTCAATGTTCAATCGTAAATTATTTCGACGATTTCGTTGCGGCAAAGAATACAGAAAGTAAACATCGTACCAGACAATAATTCCGTTCGATTTGGAATCTCACGCGATGTACCGACAAATAAGTGCTCGAAGACACGTCGATCGGTTGCTACGTTTAGCATTTATCGGGCGGATATTTTGATAATAAGTGAAGACGATCGAATTTGCTGCACGAAACGCAAGCCGAAAGCGTGTCATTAGCGTACAAATTTAGTCGGTACGCGACCTCTCATGAGTGTTTACCAACGGGGCCGGAGGCGCTCTCGATGGCTTGGCAATTTTTCTGAATACGTTTGTATCTCTTTCATTCTACCACGCTTTTTTCGGCCGTCGGTTTTTTGACGAGCTGAGAATCGACCGGTGTTCTCACGAATAGCGCACGCCAACGCCCTGGGCATGCCCTGGTTTTCCACGAAAATCATTTCTGCAAATTACACGCCGCCGCAACGCAACACGTCTCTTCTCTATAGAAAAGTTTGGATATTCGGTTTGTGGTATGAAACGTTTCGTCCGCGCCGTTTTTGTTTAGAATCCCAGCGTTTTCTTGACTTTCATGTGTATCGCTGCGTGTGATTATTGTTCTTCGGCGTAGTGTTGAGAATTAAAAAAATTACACTTAAATGTTTAAGGACGCTTAACAATCTACGAGTCGTTTAATGCTTTCTATTTCAAAATATCGGTTTACAAAGATATCTAGTAAGCTCTTCAGGCTCTAAATACCCAATCTCCTAATTACACATAGCCACGCATTAATACGCACCATTCATCACATCTATCTTCTCCAAGGTTCTCAAAACGATCTTTAACCGGCCGCCCGAAACATCAAAGAAACGAACAAGAGAGAAAAAAGGATCTGCGGTCTAACTGTTTTGTTCGTATGACGTACAAGCGGTACAGGCTAGACGAAGCGTGTCCCTTGGTTTATTTTGTCTGACGTTTCGATTAGCTGTATTAATAAACCATTAGCAATCGAGATTACCAAACACAGTAAAATAGAAAAGAATTGATAAAGCATATAAGATTTTTACATATCGTACATCATTTAAGAAAAGGAAATATTATAAATTAAAGTCTATGGATTTTTATACATTTGTGAAAAATTTTAAGATGTAAAAATACTCGGTTGTTTGCAATATTTGGAACGTAAGACAATTTTTTATCCAAGTTCCTCTTTTTTAAATTATATAGAGAAATTTTGTATAAATATCCACCGTCTAATTATTAATATACGAGAAGAATTTTTATTATCATGCAGCGTAGAGACCATTTCAACTGAAAGTCTTCGCTTTTAATGCTTGCATTTACCATTTCAACTGGTCGATTACTCACATCCTATGCGTAATGTGGTCGTCTGGGATCGGCTTTTTCTTCTGTCATTTCAGCCGATTTTTTGTTCAAACTCAGCTGTTCGATAGTATGGGCCCGACGTTTAACTGTGCAAAAATCCTAATGTCAAGGTTGAATCGTTATCGTGGTCGGACATCGAGCGCGTGATTTCTGCGAAACGCGGACCTGTCTCGCCGTTGAAAGACGAATCATACGTTCACGCCCACGCGTACACGTGAAGCACGTGCATGTTTACCAAATCGAGCCTGCTGGAGCCATTGACTTTTTCACCTTCAGACGGGATCATCGAAAGCAAGAGAAGGTCGGTACGATTACAGAAAAATCAGCGCCGATGCAATAAATCTTCTTTTATCTCGAATCCGCATCTAATAATGCAACTTTGAGGAAAAAATGACCGTGACCAATGATTTAGTGGGCCTTTTCGCGGAGAAAAGAAAAACTGTTTCGTTAACACGATTTTGATATCAAAATATCACTTTGAAGTTAAGCTGATCAACTAAATTCCCTCTTAATTTTAATGTCAGAATAATTATTTATTATCTAATTTTTGAAGAATCAAATATTATAGTGGTGGAGTTGAACGATGTAGATGCCAAAGAAAATGAAAAAAAGAATGAAAAGAACGATTCTGGCAAGAAGATCCTAAGTGCTAGAATAATTTATTTTAGCTTTCGGGGCTGCTGCAAGATAAAACTATGATCATAAACTAGACGATGGTTAAAAAAAGAAAAGGATAGAAAAAATGAGAGTAGAAATATCACTAAATTTAACTAGTCTATATATTTTCTACTACCTGTTCTTCCTCTAAATCTGTAAAGGTGATAAACGTTGAAAGCCCATAGCGTTAGCCTAGCCACGACTAATGTAAATGGCTGATGTAAATGATATCTTGGATTCTAGAGCATTATGGCACACAAATTATTTTTTTTCCTTCTTCAAATTTGAGAAATTCTTTTCGTGACCGCAATTTCTGTCGTTGATTGTTATATTAATATATATATATATATAATTTTATAGCTTGGTCATCGCTAGTTTTAGTTTTAGTAGATTTTTATCCCCGTCTGAAATACACTCTTTAGAGCTTGAACTTTCTGTTTCGCCAAAAAGTCTTGCAAAAGTTCTACCTTTCTACTGGCACGCTATAGTTCTACATTCTAAGACGAGGCTAACGTTAGAACGAGGCATAGGCGAGTAGAATCGAAGAACAGGGTCGTGAAAATTCGCACGCGTTCACATTCCTCCTCGTCTTCTTCTTCTGTTTCTTCTGGAAGAACCTTGGCCCGATTTGGCTGACAACTAGACGAGCACACGAAGCTTTCTAGTTTCAGCTCTCCGTTCCTTCGCTTTCAGTCAGCCGCGCTGGTGAAACCGGAGGAGTCAGTCGTCTCTTTGCATTACGTAAACCGCGTTCCATCGTGCTCTCGAACCGAAGACGATCGAGAATTAAACACGCCGTTGTTATCGCTGCAATCCTAAAATTCAACGATTCTTTCACGTTCCATTCATCACGCGCCACTTTACTTGCTAGTTAGTAGTTGGTTTCCGTTGCCTAACAGAAACCGTTCAGAAACTATTCCTGGACGAGATACGGCTACCTTCGCGTAGACAGCAGCTATAATTGAATAGTGAGCAACGTGGTCCGGTGGCAGGTTTTATTTGAACGTTTAGCGCCGGAACACGGTAGACAATTTTATGAATTTAAAATAATAACAATAATAAATAATGGATAGAATGTCGGAAATATCTAAGTTTGGAGGTCTTAGTCAAATAAACGATACTATTATATATTCATTCATACGCTTGACATACGCTGGCTCATGAAAGTATTTGAATACTTAATATTTTATAGAAAAAATTTTATTACTATAGAAAATGTTATGCTCGACCCACTCTTACGTCAATATTGTATATGTTATATAAAATATCTTGAAACTTTATTAATACTATAATGAGACACAACTGTCATAATTAGGTTGCTATAAAAAATATTATTTGAATATCTAATTGTTAAACATTGATGAAATATTAAGAGATCTGCGTGTTCCCATTGTATCAGTTACATAAAATTGTAAATATATAGGAAAATTTAAATTATACGTATATGAAAATCCACGAAAATGTAGCACGATAAATTTGTCTATTCGGATTGTTTAATTTTGTCCACTGTACGACATAGTATTTCGATCGTGGCGTTTCCTATCCGAATTATTTTAAGGACGAGGTACTAAGAACCGTGTTATAGGGTCACGGGGTAGTAAATCGTGTGGATGGTTCGCGGTTTCGTTTCCTCAATTGCGGTATTGGAAGGTGTCGACAGAATGGCCGAGATGTTGTGAGAATTTTTTTTGTCGAATGTCTGTTATTGGGATCATTTAGTTTTGAAGATCGTATCTTTTTTATATTTTGAATAGTTTTACTTATTTAAAGCGGAGTGATAGGTTATATTCAAAGTCTGTACTAATTTATAGCATTTGTATTAATTTATGTAATCTTACATTAGAAAGTGTACTTTGAAGGTTAGGAAAGGATATTAATTCGATTAGTATATACCGTACGAAATTTTTTATGCATTTACACCTTTACGTAACAATCAAGGTTGGTGGAATTTGAATATTCATTTAGAGGTAGAAAATAAAATACTCTAGATACTTGACTCGTTGGAAAAGAGTGAACGGAAAATTTCGAAATATCGTGTACATATTTATTTAATTGGAGGATTAAATAAACATTTCCGAATATATGTGCGAGAATACATATTGAAAGTAGATACTTACAAATGATATTTTTAAACAATGTACCTTAGCGTAGAAACTTTTAGACTATCTGTTTTTTACTTTTAATCCAAATTCATCCAAAAAACGTACGTTCAAAAATTATCAAATTAACTCGAACAATTGTTCCAGCTTTAAAAGTACTAATAGATATTTGTCGATTCCCATAAGTAGTAGAAAAGTCTGCACGTTATTCACAGTTAGACAGAATTCCATGCAAGATCGCACAATCGGCTTTCACTTCCTTCGATAAAGCGAGATTAAGCCATCATCCACTAAGGTGCAATTTACCAATCCCTGCAGTCAGCAAGATCGGAAGGAGAATCAAATCCATCAAGCTGACCGTTATTAACACACATCAGTGTCAAATTTTTTGGGCAGCTACAAATTTTCATGAAAGCGTAACCTTCTACCCCTCGCACACGCTCTTCCTTTTCTTTTAATCCTCCGTGTAGGTTGGTCAGTAAGCTTATACAGTTGTAACAACTGTTATGTCATTGCTACCGTTGATTAATACATTCATATTTACACTTACGACTTCTAAAATTATCAAAACTATTTATTTAACATTCCTAACATACAACCGTTACTTATCAAGATAGTAAATTACTACGCAATAAATTAATTATTAAATTAACGTAAAAGTAGCCATTGGCATTTTATATATCACGAACGAATATTTCTCGCGATCGTTGCTCGTAGCACAGCATCTTATCATCCTCCTCCTGGTATTTCTTTCACTCTATCCTTTCTCCTTTACACGTAACATGTTCGTTGGTTCTCTTCCTTCGTCTCCGTCCCCTGTATTTCTCTTTTTTCCCTTTCTCATCTTTCTCATGGAGTGTGGTGTCACGAAAACAGGCTGGTTCGGTTCCATGCGATAAGTGAAACGTGTTCGAGCCACGTCTGGCCCCCACGTATACGTGTACCGTGTGGTCATCAAATAGCGACTCGTCCGAGTTGGCGAGAATCTTGCGTCATTGACGCGGCAGCCGCCCATGAATGAAACCGTGGAGGCGCACGTGTGCAGCTCGCGAGCTCCGCCGGCATTTAAATACGATTTAAAGCGAACGCGGCCCGAAACGGGTTGCGGAGGTCGCGTTTTAACCGTGAACGAGCGTGAGAACGATTCGCCGCTGTCCAAGGAGCCGTTTCCCGTGCACGCCTTGTCGACTGCCGCCATTTTAGGACAGAAACCTGCTTTCCCCTTCTTCACCTTTCTACTATTTCTCTTCGTTTAGTATCGAATTTTGCAATTTGGGATATTTTTAAATTCGTTGCAGATTAAAGAGGCGTATTTCCTTTTACTTTCGTTTCTTTCTACCTTCTTCTGGTGCTATTAACTTCGTATTATTTTATAGAGAATTTAGAATTTAGGAAGAAATATTTTTGTATATTATCCGTTACAAAAAATTTTTTTTTCAATTTTATTACCATATTGTCTTAATGTTGTATATCATTAGTACAATAAATTAAACCGTTAATTTATTCAACCAATTAAGCAAAATCATATCGGTCGTGTAGAATTGCAAATTAGTACGAAATTTGTAAATTACCTGAGAATATATTCAATTAATAATTCATTTAAATTTAACTAACTATTCGTTTAATATTTAAAATAAATCAGAAGAAGTTGCTGAAATAAATGTTATCCTCGATTCTGTTTTATTTATTTATCGTATTTAAACTGTGTTTAAAGCTCCGCCTTGTGTCAGTAAAATGTCGCGTGTGAAAACGCGTTTCTTGTAATTACAAGAGTTTATTTATTGCTTATTATGCTATCATCGACGGCTAAAAACCGTTATTACACGCTATTCGATATTGGAATGGCGAGCGGTATGGCCGAAAGAAATGAAATCGACCTTAGTCCTATCATTGCTCTTAGTAGGATATTAATAGCCACCTCGATTTGACATTCACTGTATTTATCTGATTATCGAAGCTGGTCATTTCAACGAAATGTTAATGACCATAGTGCAATGTAGGTGGTCTTTCATTAAAAACGAAATACAAAAAGGAAGGAAAGGATAAAAGGAAAAGATGAAGGGATGGATTTTTACGATGAAGAGGGAAGATTTGCTGAATCGACTCCGATTTCACCGTTATTTCGTACGAGTGCTTTTTTCAGAAGGTTTCTCAATTAGATACATTTCAATCGAATATTAGAGAAATATTCAAATAGACGTACAGTGTATGAAACAGAAAACACGAAATCTTTTTCTATGCCTAATGAAAGGCGCGCAGAGAAAAAATGACTTCCAAAGACGTGTTTACTTTCGACAAGACTGTGTTAATTTTCGGAGCATACACTTTCCACAGTCTCGTGTAACTGTTTCGTGAAAACGTGTCCATCTTGTTATATACCTTCTAACGTTTGCACGAATTCGCTTTGCTCGTTTTATCGGAATTTCTAATCGACGCCTTAGTGGTGTGCCTTTCGAAACTCTATATATATTTAGTAAAGGGGAAATCGGCGACCGGTCGAGTTGATCAAATATTCGACGTGTTTTAAGGTAGACTGAGATAACGTCATAAAATTATTTATAACTGTCCGAGGACGATTCCGTCATATCGATTTACGACTTGCAAATACGATACTTTTGTAGCTTTTTTTTTTATTAACTTTATCTTCGTTCTGATAAAACATTTTTAATTGCCGCCCGGACGATCGTGAAACGTGATGAAACGATCGACTACGCGGAGTGGCATTTAATATGAAAGGCTCGCGAAACATCTCTTAATTAGCGAAATCAAGCTTTTTTTGAGAAAAATATCGTTACTGAAAGTAGACCTTAGCTTCTCGCTCAGGTTACGACTGTAAGAAGTTTATACTCAAGATTAAGGTACAAGTAAAGTTAAAAGAGTATATTCTCTGGCAGACATTTAAATTTTTAAAACCTTGTGTCGTGTAAATATACCTATTTAAGTATACATAGATAAAAGTTCAGATACGTATATATATATATATATCTTTTTACAGTTTTTAAAAATATTTGTTTTTATTATTAAAAAGCAATTAGTATTTAATATGATAATGAGAAAAGATATACTAGAGCTATAAATTTTTCATTATTCCTGCTTACTTTCGGATACCAATCAAAAAAATGCATAATTTCAGCGGTCGAATATAATTTAGGAAATTATTGATTTACAATCTAGAATATCTTGTGCAGAGGCTTAATCAAGCAATTATTTTTATAAACTCAGAATATTATACGCAAAAGTAACTAAAATTTTTCTCTTTCCGGATTCTGAAGGTAATGGTGTAAAATTTTTACGGCAAATATTTCCTTTTATCATTTTAAAAGAATTTTGTAAATTTCACCATATAAAATATTCAGAAATATTACCGAAAGAACTTTTATTAAACAAATTGAAGTCAAATGTCGATAAAAGTGTTACACGAAGAAAAAAATTTGTTGGTTGTCCCCGAACCATCTAGCGATTAATTTTACTGTTGCCTCCGCAGTGTGTGACGTTTTTTAGCTCCGTCGAATATTTCTATGAATGACACCTTTCCTTTTTTTTTTCGTAGCGCTTTTAACGCGATACACGTCGAGAAACGAGTCACGTCGAAACGGTTTATCGCCTTCGATATGACATACCTTACTAGTCGTAGATTTTGCACGAGTAGGATTTCGAGGACACATACCTCCTCTAACGCGTTTTAGTAGTTAGCGAGTACATATCAAATAGGAAAGAACGAGAAAGAGGAAGAGAGAAAGAGATAGGATCAATTCGAAAACCTGTCGAAGGCCATGTTATCTATCCTTTTCTTTTTCTAATGACACGAGTTAGCCTTCGAACTAACCCAAGCACTTCATTGATATCAAATTGCTCCTTAACAAGTCACGGTGACGGTTTCCTCAATGGAAATGACGCGAATCTAAATTGAATTTTAAAGATATTTTAATTTGGCGTGGAGGTATGTGTGGGTTATAATTTTGAATTTTTTCCACTTTGGATGTCTTATATCCTGAATTTGTATGATTCTAAACTTTTTAAATTTTCAATTATGATTCGGAATTATATTTGCATATTTATTAAAAAAGTACATCTTTTAAAAGAAGAGAATAGTCCTTTAGAAGATCGATAAAAAGAAGAGAATAGTTCTTTAGAAGATCGATAAAAAGAAGAAAACTGAGTTTTACAAAGAGATCACGTGATAAGGCTGTTTGGAAAGTGTGAAACTAAGTAGAAAACGTTTCCAAAGAAACTGAACACCTACGATGCTTCTTCTGACAGATTCGATTGCCACCGATGCATTCGTGGGTGTAAAATGTGACATTTATACGAAAGCGTTGGATACGTTGGTGTTTTAAAATGTGATCTTGCTTGCTTGTTAAACTGTCAAGTCGGAAGAGAAAGGTGTTTCATTTTTGTGAAATCAAGGTTTTTATCCTTGTACAGATCTTTTTAGTATCAAGCCAATAAATGTAGAAATATATAATACAATGAACGTATTCGATTTTTAAAAATTATTTTAGAAATATGAATAAACGTATAATGTATATCTTATACGACTTCATTTATTTTTAAATATGCTGAACGACAAAGAGTTTATGCAAGATATATCTCAAAGAGGAATCATTCCACGTAAAAAGTTTAAATCGAAAATATAAAAGCGATACGTTTTTGTACCATGCTTCATTTTCGCGAAAATCTATATCGACCTAGTTCCTAAACTAAGCACGTTTAAATTTATTTCCCCCAAATCGAGCCTATAAAGGGAGAAATTTTATTCTACATTCTTTTACTACTTCTATTCAGTCGGGAATTATCAAAGTTTACGTACACTTGACGAGTCCTACAATGAGCTAACATTTCATTTTTAGAACAACATCGTAAAATACAAAATTATTTAGTATTCTTTAATATCCTTTCATAAAAAAAGTATCCAACTTTTTTCTTTGAACAGGTTACTCATTTATAGTCGTACAATCGATCGTTAAAATATTATAAAATCATGATGTTCTTCAGGATGTCGTCTTACTAGAGGCAAATAACGATTACCAACATCGATCAAATAGGAAATCTTATCGAGGATAAATTAATGAAATACGTTAAGTAGAAAACGTCGAAACGAATAAAAGAAATATACAACTTGGAGATAATTGGAAAGTAGCCGATAAATGTGGCCGTTTCTTAATATAGATGACACGCTGTTGAATTGCGGTCAATTAATTCGAGAACCGTTTCTCCGAAATTGTTGCAGAAAGTCCTCGAGGAACGATTGGACAGCAGGGTCGACGCCATGGTTGAGACCGGTCTGGTGCAGGAACTGCTTGACTTTCATCAGAGATACAACGAGCAACGGATTAAATCCAACACGTAAGTGCACGAGTTATATCAGTAAGTGCTTTATATCACGCGATCCCGGTCTGCCGGTTCAAGGATTTATTCTTCGTTTTTCTCCTGTTTTCGTTGAGTCCCCGATCCATGCTCGCCAGACCGTTCGACGAGTCCGTTCGCTTGAAAATTTTCTCCCCAACCGAAGTCTGCTTCCCTCGTTAAAGCAGTAGATTAATTAAAAGTTTCGAATTTTCAAATGATATTACTTCTGTTTAAAAATTTAGGTTGTTTGTTTAATGGACCGTTGAAGGGGTTGCGTGTGGTTTAGCGACTTTCAAATTTTCTCAAATTGTTAAACAACATAGAAAAGTAAAATTACTAAATGTTCCATGCACAAACGAGTTCTGTATTTCATTTTAAAATGTACTATCGTGTCAAGTTTTTTAATAGATAGTTTAATGTTATAGTCTGCTAAGCACATAAGAAGGTAGCAAATGCTCTTTGAAGCACTAACTTCTTACTAGTTTGCACATTTTTGTACGCTTCATTCTCCGCTAGGAAATTTCTAAAGGTTTTATTCATCAAATACAGCTGCCAGAAAGTTCCCAAAGCAATTTAAAAATTCACATAGGATCCATTAATTATCGTTAGTTCCCCACACTTTTCATCCAGAACCCAATCTGCATACATGCAGGAGTGCATACACTCCTTAACAACTCATTAACTCTTGTACTCGTCAATTACGCTTCATCAAAGAAAAAACCAAGCAAGGAAAACCATTTTAGACCACCACTTTTCTAAGCGATATCATCTTTGAAACATCTCCATACTGGCTTCCATCGTCCCATTATGATGGAGTCTTCTATCTTCTCTGCTGAACTCCATCGTAACGGAAAGAATAATATCGTCTGTGAATCGAGAGTAGTCTCGAGATACACGCGTATTTCACGCTGCTCGAAATTCACGAATCACGTGTGCATAGCGAGCACGTGATTCGTACGAGACACGCTAGAGCCTTTGTGAATGAAGTCTGGCGGAGCACGGCTCTCGCCTTACTCGCTTCCGGAAATCGCGAGCGCGTCGACCGGATGCCCGAGAGAAAATAAAGGAAGTAGCCAGTCGTGAGGAAAAGTAAGTACATACCGGCCTTCGTGGCAGTGTACGAGCACCGCGCGCGATAGAACAACGAACAAAGAAAAAGAGAGAAAGAATTATACTGGCTCGACTGAATGATAATCGCCTTATCTCTTGATATCTGGGAAGCTCCGAGCTGATTCGACGCAGCGATTCTCAAGCGCCTTTCGCGGTTCGACGGCTTTTTTCAAAGAGATTCCCGGGATTTTAATTGAGTTTCAAACGTAAGAACAGATTTTTTTACAACAGCGCATTTTTATTCGAATATTATAATATAGAAGATTTCATTTTCTTGTTCTTGTACGAATATGTACGTATCTCATTGTCTACAGTGAAGTGTAAAAGTTTTGGATAAGAAAGATTCTTCGCTTTACAATCGAAAAATGATATTTTAAAGAATTCTAAATAATTATTTCTCTTTAAATAATGATTATTTTAGATATCACTTTTGGAAACTGTTTGGAAACTTTTGTGCATCACTGTATGTTTGAAAGACGATGTAATATTGCTATGCGAATGGTTTTTGTGATTTGCCGAATACCACGGTGAAATTAATAGAAAATGAGAGCGAACGTATTCCAAAATTCGAAATATATGCTAATATATACTCATAAAAATAAGAAATGACATTTTTTTCTGCATAAGGTAACAGAAGGTGAAGAGATGCTACTTAAAAGCTGTTACATGTCGAATAAATAAAGCTGGTATAACGTATTAGCAAAAATGATGAGGTTTAAATGTATTCCTCTTAATTACTTACGACCTTGTGAAAACTGTATTAATTATTCAACAATACGAATTGATATTCGAAAAGCATCCGCAGTATTTGGCAAGTGGAATATCGAGTTTAAAGTTTGTATTATCTTTTCAGAATACGCTAAGATATTTATTCGTTTATCGTTAATTTGATAGTTCTGTTAGCGTGTCCCTCTTTTGCAGATTTCGCTCATTAAAACTAGCATTGAACGACGTTAATTGATACGTTAATTATTCAGAAACTTCTTTGAATGCTTCCAAGATAATATTAAAAAATTAGAGAAACTAAAGTAGCAGACGATAAACAAAAAATGCATTTCTGTTAGTCTTGTTTTTATATCATTTATCACTTGAACTCTATGGACATTTTTGGCATTCTATATCATTTAAAAAACGTAGTAGACTTTCTAGTTGGTATTTAGAATTATATGATGCAAATTCAAGACATGTAATTTATATTTTTATATTTACTCTTCTTTTGTAGAAAGATAGTAGCGATAAAGTTAATGTAGCGGCACGAGTCATCTAGCTTTTCTAGAGAATTTTGCAAAATCAATTGGAAGTCAAGAATTATGTCTGTAGCATTGTATATTAAAAGAGGAATCTGGCATGTATAACGCTAAAATTAAAACCAACAATTTTCAATCGTATCTAAGAATTCCAGAAAATCTAGTAGAAATCTAATAGAGAGTTAAAAAGAGAATGCTGAAACGAATGTTAATATCTATAGGGTTAAAACAATTATTCCATTGCATCAAGGCATTTCAAATATTCGGCAAAAATTCTTTGTTAATGTATTCTCGAATTGAAAAGTTGAGAACATTGAACGCTAAGAAAAGAAAATTCTAGTATTTATAGCGTTGAGACGAGTTTTCAATTACATCGAAGAATTCTCAAAATCCAATAGAAATTCACTACGGATGTAGTTCAAAGAGATAATGAGCATTGCAGAAACTAGCCTCTAGGAGGCATAATCGTATTCCTCGACTTCGTATCGCCATTCGTAACGACGAAGGGCGCAAAATGGATAAGCGGTATAGGCGAGGTGAATAAAAACAATAAACCTGGTTCCTCGAACCGTTTATCGGCAATGTACTTTTTCCATAGTGTACTGCTGCTGGCGTAATGCTTAAATCGAATCGATACACTAGCTTATCGCGATTCGCGTTTCCTATCTTGTTAACGGTTCCCTGGCCGCGGTCGTTTCGCCTGTGATCCGACGGAAAGGACAGCCAGAGATTGGAAATGCTTCATACCCGTTGTCGATGGCATTTTTCCACCGTTACTTATCCAGGTGAAATGAATTTCTCGTCGACCGCTTGTGTTCGCCGCGGATAGAACATTGCACGGGTTCAGCAACGTAACAGGATCACCTTGAGTCGCTTCTAAATTACGGCCTCGCTGAAAAATTGCCTCGTTGGAATGAAACGTTGCGCACGCTTGCATGATTCCAGGGTAACGTTGTGTACACGTATATACAAAATTGAATTGAGTATTTGTAATACTAGCTTGTAACATAAGAGACACAAGCTTCTATTTGCGTACGCTAACGCTTATGATCAGATTGCGAAAGTTTATGCATTTGTGGGAAATTTAAAGATACAAAACTGCACACAATACGCTAAAGCACACGAAATATTCAAAGTGTACTACTCATCATAATATTCAGCGAGAGAAAAGAGTCGAGAGAAGATACTGGTTAAGAAGGTACAACATAATTTAATACGTTTCACCTGAAAAGTATTTGCGTATGCAGAACTATCCACCTTCTGGTTATCGAGTGACACTGACACAGGGAATGCAAAGAATTCGATAAAATGTCACAAATACCAGCTGTATTTTTAACACTATATGGAAGAAAACAACGTTTCGTTCCTCTAATGTCTATTTAAAGCGTATTACTGTTATACTATTAGAATTAAAATTGAACACGAGTTCAAGGATCCGGAAGTAGTTATAGTTTTCGTGTTAAATTCAAATCTGCTAGTTTTTTTTAGAGTAGTATTATTTGTCTACGAGTTTTTTAGATTCAAGAATACAATTCTAAATCGAAAGAAAGCTACGTTATTCTGAAATTTTACATGCGTGCTTGTACTAAGTGAAAGTATAATTCCATTGTTTCTATATGTTACTAGTAAAACATAATAGTTCAACACCTTGACTTTTGCTACCGATACTCATGAATGTCTTCGGTAAATTTTCGTTTCCTACAAAATCACTAAATATCGATTTCGACTTCTCTTTTTAAGTTATATTTCTTTTTAAACATTATCTTTGCAAAAGTACTATTTTTTATAACTATTTAATCATGGAGAAATAAAATCTTCTATTCTAAAATAAATATTAAATTTATTTAAAAAAAAGAAGAAAATCGTATGCCATTTCATGTAAAAAATTATGGGTATCCCCTGTTGCCTTAGCGGGTAAATTTATTGTACACGAAACGACGCGTGCCAAACAACGCAAATGATTAAAAAATAAATCTTGACAGCGTCACCACTGGACCTTGCATTCGTGTAAAAGAGGCAAACAGAGGCGACGATAAGCGAAGCGTTTTATGTCTGCTACCTGATTCTCGTGGAATTTGATGACTTGTTGAGAATGTTGTAAATCGAATCCTTGTTGAGACTGTGTACAACGACAAAACGCGTAACTGTCGTTTATAAACAACGCGAAATTCCTTATTCCCAACGATGTGACGTCCAAGTGCAGTGCAAATAAGATTCAATGATCTCGCGAGTTCTCCAAAAATTAATATTTTTCGTTCGTGTCATTTTGGCGGCACAGTTTTTATAGAACCGAGGAAATTCATCAGTTAATTTGCCGGTGCTAATGGATTTTCCACTTCCTGCCCCAAAGAGGACAATTTCTTCCCACCCTTATGCACACGAAACTTTTCTTTTTTTCTCTATCCTTCCTTCTCATTCGCACTCACCCTCATTTAATCTCTCTCTCTCTCTCTCTCTCTCTCCTTCCCTTCCTCTATGACACATTAACACACCTTCTTTCATTGCTCTCACCTCTTTCATTCTCACCCTTTTGCCACCCTTTCATTACCCACTTTTCCACGCACACACCCTTCTCGTTGAATTATCTCCTCCTCTTTCTCTTTCAGCGCCCTCTTTATTACGTACACCATTTCCCCAGCGAACGCTTACCCCTTTCGCGTCCCCTTTTTCCCCATTCTGATCCGTGTTTGCCCGTCGCGTCCTATCAACCGACAAAATCCCTGACTTTCCGGTCGTTCGACGCGACGCTTTAAATTCCTTTCGCTGACAATTATCGCTAATTATCGCCGCTCGCTATCGTATACATGCGTGCGGATCGCCTGAGTGAACGGCGCATCGCGCCGCTGCACCAGTAGCTATGCAAATTACGCCGTCAGGCCAATTTGCAGTCGGCTTCGCTACGGCACGTGCAATGCGCGGTACGCAACCTGCAGCCAGTCAGGGGGTTCCGACTGAATTACATTGACGTCTGGAAGGAGTTCATGGGAACGGGACTACCAGAGCAGTCTACGAGAAGGTTAGCGTCTTCTAGGTAGCATGAGCTTCTTTAGTATACGGTATATACGTACATATATGATATAAGGGATGAAAATGATTTTCGATAGCTGATAAGGGAAAGCTACGTACATTTGCAAGTGAAACAAGCTTTCAAAGATGAACACCATAATCTTATAAGATGGAACGATATTTGTTAATTTGTTAACTGGACTATCAGAACAGTCTATGGGAAATTTAGCATCTTCCAGGCCGCAAATTGGTTTAACGTACGATGCAAGGGATGAAAACTTTTTTCCTTTTTCTTTTCTAGTTCGCAGGGAAGGACTAGGTAAAAGAAGATTTAGAAGAAATTATAGTTTTTATATTTGATATTGGATTTAAATTTTCAGTGGTGTACGATTCTTCTTCTAGTAACCCAGTAACCTAGGTCAAGCATCGCAAATTTTGGACGAGATTTAAGAGTTCTGGTGTTAAAGGCTCTGCACGAGACCAACAGATGTTTATGACGCAGACCGACAATTATGAATGGAGATGTATCAAATAAAAATATCGGATTATCCTGGTATAATACACAATTGATCAGTCTTCTGTTACATCATTGTTAACATTAAAAATTCTAGTCATCAACAAAAAGTAGAGTGTTCAAGTTGTAGAGTGTTCTGACGAGTAATGAAAATATTTTAACATTTAAATAGCGAAGAAGAGAGAACGCTGTAATAATATGATATGATAATATCATATGATTTATAAAAGAGAGAAAAGAGGAGAGAATCGAGCGCAGAATATTCCGAAGGTTGATAAAAATGTTTTATTATCGTGTATGTATTTAAATGTATATTGAAAATAATATTTAAATAAGAATGAAGAAAAGAGAGGGGAAACAGTAATGATATCGTGTAAAAGTCACGTGCTATAAATTTCTTCATGGCCCACGCCCTTGACAATAATTTTACGCGCGTAACAAGGAACAAGTTCATTATATTTCGCTACGTGTAACGAAGAAACAAGCCCACGTCAAAATATTTTCACGATGATTATATCTCGTACAATTATCGGCTCTTCTTTTTCTCCACGTCTTATAACCTTCTTCCACGGTTTTGCTCCTACTTACATAGCTCGATACTCGCACATTTCTGCAAGTAGCATGTCTCGTATTATGCAAATGCTCCTGTTCACCGGCTTTGCCTGCTCGGCTTCTGCCGGATGTGACGTCACTGCCTGAAACATCAAAGTTTCAGAAGGCAGGTGTGATTAATACAGTGTACCGATACGAGAGCGACGAGATCGGTTAATTACACGAAACTTTCATGACGCTAAATAAACCGTGTATGTTACTAAATTTTCGATCCCCCGATCTGTCCATTGTTTTATTCATATGCTAATCTTTGTCGAATTTTGTTGGTTCTATCCTCAATATCAGATACTCGAATAAATGCTTCATTTGGATGTTGTGGTAATTGCACCGGTGTTTATACAGTTTGTTCTTTCATTTAAATGTGTATAAGCACAGATGGTTTTCTGACACAGTTCAAAATAGCTTAAAATGTTTAATTTAGAGATAGCTTCACGAATTTTTTCTTTCTTTTTTCTTTTTGATAGATACTTTTTTCTTAGAATTAGATTGACAGATCTCACCGCATCGTATAAAATTCAAGAGTTTGAAAAAAAAGTCGGCTTAGAATTTTGGATTTCTTTAGAAAACTTTTTCGTAGAACGTTTATTTAATTAAGAGAAATTACTATTGATATCTGTATCGTTAATATTAAATCACGATACGAAATACATATCTATTTATACCGTGTGCTTGAATATTTAAAATTATATACTATATCTTTTCCTCGATGCATTCTTAAAACTCCTATTTCGTTGTATTCGCTGTTTTTCATATACGAGGAAATAAGTCTAGAATACCTATAGCGTTACGATATTTCTCGCGAATCCGATCGTTCAATTATTCCTCAATGCCACGTAACTCGTATTCATATGCAAAGTAAATATCTTTCGCTCATTATGAATGGATTCGTTAATTATGATTCTGTTAATCGCGATAAGATATTGATAATGCATGACACGCGAAGAATGGAGGATCCCGCGATGAGTTCGGAATTTTCATGATCAATCAAGTCAGTTTCTTGCAAATTCCATTGATTGCAAATCATGGAAAAACCGGAAAATAACCAGCTCCCGAGCAACATTTGACCTTCTTTCTTTTCACGTGTTTCTCGAAACGTGTTGTTATCATGTTCCATGAATCGATCACTGTCTTATAATTCCTTGATGTTATCATGGTTTTTATAAACTCGTGTTTTATCGATTTTTAATATTTCTAGGAAGCGTTGGAAAATTTGTAATGAACATTGAGATTTATTTATTAAGTTACTCTTACAAGTTAAATAACTTGGGTATAAGTTTTCTAAATTTTTAATATTCCAAACTTCCAAATCTTTAAATATTCAAACTTCAAACTTTAAGATTTTAAAGCTTTCAGATATTCTAACTTCCGAACTTGCGAGGTTTAAAATATTCAAAACTACAAATTTTCAATTATCCGAATATTAAAATTTAAAAATACTTCGCATATTATAACTGTGGGATATTAAGAGGATATAACATCGATGCCATACGGTTACACAAAATGTAACAGAGTTGCAAAACGATTTGCATTGCGAAATAGTGTGAAATGACACGTGTAAAATTTATTAGCATCGATGTAAAAAATTTTCCGACCAAATCTGTAGCCATTAATCGACCGACAATTTCTATCCACTCGGTAGAGTTTGACAAGAGAAAGAAATACATCATGTCGTATACGCAACATGTTGAATATTCTCAGCTTATCAACTTTCGCTAATCGCATTATGAGATACTACTAAAGTGAACAACGTTTTTTTATTGCAATCTCGAAAATATGAAGAGCTTATGAAAGCATAATTTCTATTTAAAGATTGCTTCTATCCAGTGACTCCTATTAATATTCCTATTAATATAAATAAATATATATATATATATATATTATATACGTATCTCGTATATAAAATTAATGTAAATTGCTCATTGTCCGAATTCACTTGCGATTGTAAATTTTATCATTATTGAATTCATCGTTTATTATGCAAGAGGCTATGTAAATTAAACGAATAGTATTTATTTTTCTACCAACTACGAGAAGTATTCAAATATATTAAGAAACAGTTATTTCAATAGCATTATCGTCAACAAATATATAGAGGAATCTTTATGGTATCCGAATATTAATAGTCATTGTATGAGGAATATAAAATTGGCGAAATTACACCAGGTGTCTAAATACTTATCAACTGGTAGCGTATATTATGTATCTCTTCTGAACCTGATAACCTCGGGTGCGTTTAAAAGTAAATGATACGTCTGCCTGGCAACGAGTAGCAAAAATAGTTCAAAGCATTTATGTATTCGTGATAATGATTACTGTCACTCGTCGTTATCTTAATTACTTTTGCCACTACTATCACCGTACGTGGCTGTTGTCATTATCGCTACACACCTGCTATTGGCACCGGAATTATCGTGAACCGTTGCAAGAATGTTGGCGCATCTCTGATTAATTTTGGATCATGTATCTAACGCGAATATCAATGTTATCGATATTATCGGTTCGTTAATAATGATTCTCTCGAAAACGATAAATGTGAAACTTTTAGATAAAATGGTGTCGCGCTGCTTAAGAATACGTGCATTCGATATCGTGGAAAATTAGCGTGATCTTTGATACGGTTGGGCAAGAAACGAAAAAAGACGTTAACGAGCTCTCTGTAAATACATTTAACAGAGCTCTAAAACGGTTTGTTAAGTTGGTGTATTAAGTATCGAAATGTCGCAGGGTTAGTCAATTTGCATTAATTTGAACAGATTTACGATGCCTGGCGAAAGATACCGACCACCGTGTAGTTTTATGGTACAGTATGTTTCGAAAAGATAGATGGGCAAAAATTTTCTATACGAACAATGTTTGTACAGAGGGCGTTTCGAAAGAATTCCACAAAAAGTTTATGTATGAAACATTTTTATACAGGATACTTCAAAAAGGTTAGACGGAAGTTTGTACAAGAAAAAAGTTCATTGTATGCTGTGCGTGTAAATATACGTCGCTGACTAAAAGTTTGGTATCACTTGCCAGGAGTTTCAAAGACAGTAAAATTCTGTTATTTTCAAAGCTACTGTCTTAGAAAGATTTATCAAAGAAACGACAATTGTTATTGATACGTACAGCATTAATTTTGGATTGACAACAAAATTAGAAGAACATTCAGGAAATGTGATCTTAAATTTTTAAATTATCAATGAATACTCACGAGTATCTGAATACTCCATTCATTTTCAATAATGATATGTGAATTTTATCAAGACGTACAAATTAATGGTATCTTAATGGCTAGACATAGCACTTATCGTTATTTTATGGAATCAGCACGCTATAAATTCGAATTGTGTATTAAAAGGCCAGTCCCTGATCAACAAATATATGCATGGTCTTTTTTATTCGTGAATTATAATCTTTGTTTTATGTTATTATATTGTTAAATCATTTTAACCATTGTAGAAAAAATTTAATTAGGATTATATTAATTTAATTTGATTAATTATTCGATATACAATACTTCTAATTGCTATGTCCAAGTATTATCTCTTTGCTCAATTGGAAATAGTTCACTTGTTTCATTTATTTTGGAAATGGAGATATGTATATCTGACTTTACGATTTATAATATTTTCTTGCAAATAAATTATAAAATAAGTTATAAAAGTGCGAAGCGAAGAGTATAAAGCGCGTGTATAATGGAAAATTATTATAGAATTTTAGAAAAAGTAGTTAGATATTTCTATATAGTGGGAAAAAATATAACTGACATCGAGAGTTTCGAAGAAAAATGACTTTTGAGCAAATATTAACTTTTCGTTTTAGTTTTCTAATGGAATCATTAATCTTCGTTTGTAATGTACAATAGTTCCGTATTTCTAGTGTCAAAGAAGGTAACGATGTGTCGTATTTTAGACAGACACATTGTGTGCTATCGTAATAAAAAATGATGTTAATGTGCTTCCCGATGGTCGTCTAAAAATACAAATTTCGTGAACTGTCTGTTAAATATTGATGACGAAGCAGCGATATACCCGGCAAGTGACTTTAGCAGTCGATGCTGAAACGTATGTAATAAAAATGGGAAAGAACAATATATCCTTACATCGTTAGCTCCCTAAATGTTATATTCAAACGAAATGACACGAACAATCCTAATTTCCAAGATGAATTCAAACAGATAACATTTATAAAAATCGTTGCTTTTCTCTCTATATATTTGTCAATATATAGAGTTAATCATCGTGGTTTCTGAGCGACTCGTGTAGCATATAAAACGCTACTCCATATAAATCGGTAACTCTACATTCTTAACGTTCGATATATTTCAACTAAAATTGAAAAATGTCATCGATCAATTGGAAAACGATTGTTAATTTCTCAACAAACTACGACCACAAAGTAGTGGATCAAAAGTGATCCAAGTGATATAAGTCATCCTAGTCAGCCATATAAGCGATACAATCCACTTCAGATTCAAAATTTGCAATTACGCTATTACGTAAAGCCTAATTAGTAGCTAAATCTATTCTGAATCATTCTTAATCAGAAATAAGATGTTTGAAATGAAGTTTCTGTCATGTTTGTCTGTTGACACCCGTAACACCATTCAAGTAATACATGCGCCTGCACATGCACACCCACACCACCGTTAGATTCTGATTTCTACTTGCGCTACTCGCGGCCACATATTTGGCATTGACACGTGTGCCAGCAAGTGAACCGTGGCCACGGCTTCGACTTTTCCCGCCACGTAAGCTAGGCCTCGCCTCGCCCGCTATCGCTATCCACAGTATCCACCCATGATAAGACCGCCAGCCCGCAAAATGCAGTCTCTCGCCAACCGAGACACGATCGCCACTCGAGAACCTGACCCGAGAACGTGCTTGTCAGACGACATTTAAAGACGATGGAACCAAGGCCTCCGCAAATGTCTTTTGAAAATAATAATTCCATATTAACAATTTGAAACGATGATGTTAATTAAACACGTGATTGGCTGCCACGGTGGTCATCGGTGACCTATGTTTCGTTAAATTTTTTATTAATTTTTTTTTATTAATTTCATGGCTTAGAAAATCTTCAACGATGTGAATAATTTTGATAATATCGTCAGAGAAAAAAATGTGCAAATATAATATAATATTATGGAAAAATTAAGTGTTACAGCGTGTAGTATATTTCAATCTGTTGCGGTTCCCAGGGTGAAGTGTAAAGAACTCACGTGACGCCTGATATATCAACGCTTGAGATAATAGTAATGATAATCATTTTATTTTATAGAAATTGTGTAGATAAAATTGCGTAGATACCGTTAATGAGAGTCCTTGATGCTTTCGCAACCTGGTTTATTAGATCTAACGCTATTAAACGTTTAAAAGTATTTTTCCAGACGCGCAGCAGTATCAACGCGTCCTTCGAACCTTACTATGAAACTCTAACTGCAAAGTTGGCGAAACGTCTGGGAATTTCTTCCTGTTTGATACGGTTCATACCCGGAATCCACCGACAACGTCAGACGCTAAACGCTGCTAAGATTTATTAGGATACGCGATTTCATTTCAAGCTGAAATTGTACATCTATATTTTGTAAGGTATACTTCATTCGTTGAAATTATCGAAATTGCAAAAACCTCTTGGAAAAAGCGTATTTTAACTCGTTCACGCGCGACCGACGAAGATCGTAATTTAGCTAGAACGATGCTTATCGAACGATCTGCGAGCTCACTGGTCGCCAAGTGTTAATTAGCAATAAAAGAGAAAAGCAAGGGAAAAATGAGGCATAAACGCACAGGTGAGACACGGAGAAGCTCCCGGAGAATGGAATCGGTGATCGGCGCGAGCGAAGAGAAAGAGGCGGAGAGAGGCTGTGCGAGAGCAGACACGATTCGGCGAATGTTTACATTTCAGGTCAGCCGATTACACGAAGGGCATCTTCCAGAGCATCGGCTTCAAGGAGTTTCACGCTTACCTCGTGTTGCCTGAGGATGAGAAGCAAGAGAAAAAGGTGAGCAGGAGCGGCGAACTGCAACGTCGTCACGTTCTTCGTCGTAGCTGCGCGTCGTTGTTACACGAACCAGTCGTTTTATATCTTTTAGAGAAAGGAAGAAAGAGAGAAATGGGATCGAAGGGAGAGGGCTTTAAGGGGGTGCTCGATGTTCTTGTTGGATGTTGCGGTTCCAAGAGTGGAGTTTCCATTCACTTTTTCTTTTTTACATTCCATCTTCCATCGTCTTCCTTTGAGTGTTTTTGCGCGTGAGTCTTTCGACAGACTTTTGATATACATGTACACGTAGTAAGGTAGGATCGTTGCATATGTTGAAAAATGACAAAGTACTAGATAGAACAGTCCCATTGAGGATGACAGTAGGAGTATGACGAATTGGTGAATTGCAAGACAAATTACTTAGCTCGAGTCGTATAATCCTACCTTGCCATATGCGTTTGAAGTTGCGAGATTAGTGGCGTGAGTTGTGGAAGAACAGTTGCGGATGATTGAAGAGCAGTAGAGTGATGTTTGAAGAGCTTTTTTAAACTGTTTTCTTTTGTTATTATTACCGATATCGTTTGCAAGACGAAGAAATTGGGAAGATGTACGACGATGATGACAGTCTCTTTTTGGATCTTACGCATCGGTTGTTTGAATGAAAAAGATTAATAGAGAGCTAATATAAAATTTATATTATATTCCCACGAGTCATGTCATATCGATGTATAGAGGGAAATGTTTTATTTAAAGGGTCAAGAATTACTACAAAAGGGTATCGATGACCTAAAAATGGTTACGAGAAAGTACGCGAGGAAGCAAGAAAGATGGATCCGAAATCGTTTAATTCGTCGCAGTGATAGACAGGTATGATTCAACTATATAAATATCTTATTTAAAGACAATATAACGTTCTTTATGTGTTTATGTATTATAACATATTTATTAAGTTTGACGGAATTTTTTAATTCTGTTTAATTAAACGATTGCAGGTACCGCCAATTTATACACTAGATTGCACTAATCTGGATCAGTGGAACAGTCGTGTGTACGAACCAGCTGTGGCAATAATCGAAGCTGTGCTTAGAGGGGAGAAACCTACACAGAAACCTCTGAACGAGACGGTGGAAAACAACAAATTTACGGACAGCAGCAACGAGGAAAGACATTATTGCGATGTAAAATTTTTTCTTATATCTTTAATCATCGATCGTCGATATATAGTTATTCCTGGATTGGAAACAATTATAAGATTGCATATTTTCTTGACAGATCTGCGACAGGATATTTATTGGAAATCATCAGTGGGACATTCATATGAGAAGTACAAAACATGAAAGAACTTTGAAAAGGAAAAAGAGATTGGAGGGACTAAAAAAGTTGGAAGAACAAAAAGAGTCGGAAGAGCAAGAAAAATTTGAAGGATAAGAAGGATTGATAGAACAATCGATAAATCGACGATAAAGTTTAATATACCATTTCGTGCACTGTGATACTACTTTGTGAACTATATGCAAAAAGATAGTTATATTTCATGCGCATATTTTGTATTGTATATAAAAGTGCTTGAGATGTTAGTTCATTCGTGTTATTGTTCTTTCGTTCTATGATTTCATCGTGTAAGCAAATATTTTATAAGGTAACGTAGGGAACTGGTTACCTTCTTCCGATAAGTAAGATATTCTCGTCTTCTGCTATTGACTGATGTTTACTGTTGTGTAGTGAATCTGTAATATCGTCTGGTGGTAAATATTATAACAAATTCTTATTATTATTAGTGTCTAAACGCTTCACTTATACATATTAGGATTTGTTTATGACTTACCACGACTAGTTTTTAAAATTATTTATTTTATTTATTTCCTCGACAGGTTTCTTATCGGGACAGTTTCAATCGATAAGAAAGAACCCTAATTTTTTCAGAATTGATATATGCACGTTATATAGTTTCTAGCAAATCTGTATAGATGGCAACACATGCTTTTACTAATCCTATGGATAATTTCGATAATATTTAAAATTCTTGAAATCCCTATTTTGTGTACTACATTGTCCTATTCTTTTGACGCATTTCAGTAAATTGCAGAACATTACTGTTTATGTAATATTCGATTGAATCGGAACATCGTATACAAGACCGCAAAATGTATTCATAGCGAATTTATTATACAATTTTTATCATGATTGAGTGGCATTTCCAGATTGCGTGGTATCTATATTTTTAGTGTAAATTTAAAACCGACACAGAACAATCTGATTACGCTTAAATCATTTTTCCATCTTCGTCTTCCCATGGCATATTTATTTTCTATTAAAGCACCCTCTTTCAAACAGTACGCAACTTTATTTTCCTCAATCGTATTTCATATACCGCAATAATTTTCCGTTCTTTGAAAAAGTCCTAGTTATTCGCCGATTCAGAAACGTTGCACTCCAGCCGTACTTCTCCATCCGTTTCATTCAAGAATCACGCTCAATCAGTGTCGATACCAGCTGCATTTGCTCAAGCTCCTGCAAATCATCAACCCCAAACCTCATACCTCCTTTACAGTCGACTAGAACGAAACAAAATTTCCCATTACCCGTTCGATTCACCGGGAGAAATAGCGTTTTCACGCGAGTTCTCTCGTCACGCGGAGGATTCGCGTTTCTCCTCGTTCGTTCCCTTGCGGAAATTCTCGTGTCTGCGCGCGACGTTTTGCCTTTATTAAAGCGGACGAACGTGGTGAGATGCGACAAACGTTTTGCCGGTCCGCTTGACGCCTCGTGGAATTACCACGGGGTGAAAGAGCAAGCACCCTTTCAGCCGGCCTGTTTTACGATTTCAATGATTTCAATTAACATCCGAGCCACCCTCGTGTACCTAGCGACCGAACGCTGTGCTCCTTTGGCCGAATGGTCGGTGGCCCTTCGACCATTTGCGGCCTTCAATGCACCTGGGGAATGTTCGTGGTTTGGCGAAACATTGTCAAACGCACGCGTCTCGCGTTGCACGCGGGTCTGCGCCTCGACTTCACTGAAACGAGCGTGGAACAGAACTGGCAGTGAATGTGGAACCAACGAGCGTCGATCAACCATGTCGCGATTTCCAGGAATGTTTCCAGGCTCGTGGAATTTTTTCTGCCGGTTGGAAGACGTTTTAGTTCAGACTGATAAGTAGATTGCTGATCTTTGCGCGTTTACAGCAAATATGGAGATGCAAAAACGCATAGAATGTAATACAATATGTAAAAATATATCAAATAACCAATAGCACTTTAATGGATAAAACAATTTTTTATCCGAGTTCCAAGTTTTTAATTATATTCGAACGGATATGAATTTGTATAAATATCCGCAGTCTAGTGACGAGTAGCAGGTAAAATTATTTGAGCGAAGCTAAGTGATTTGTCTTGTAATTCCCTAAATTCAGTTCTGAACAATTTCTAAACGATCTACGATTTGGAAACAAACTTTAACTCGTTATTAGTGGCGTGATATTCTACGGAAATATAGCTTCTACTTATTAGAGAAAGAAGGAAAGCAAAGAGAAAAGTATACATCGGTTTCATATGTCAGAGTATAGAAATGTATTACTGATAATATCTATTGAATATGAATTTACGACAGAAATCAAAAATTGACTCGATTTTCATTGATTTTTAGTTGACTTCTGTTTACTCGTTTTGTTCATTTGTGTTGAACTGTAATTATGTCGTTTTATATTAAGATAAATAAGACGTAACTCATTTTGTTACAACAAAGGAATACTATATTTTATACGAAGAAAATTACGGTGCTTCTGTCTTTAAAGAAGTAGAATTTAATGGGCAATTGAAACTCGCTTCGAGATATACCATTAACCACTAATTTAACACCATCTTTTACATAGTTGTGTTCTAGACTGCAATAATCGAACAACTATAATTACGCTTTAACCGTAACTATTATAATAATTACTACTTATTTGCTCGCTGGAGTAATGTCTTAATAATCGTTTTAACGTTAAACACTGTGTCTGTGAAATATGAAACGTGACAGAGAATTAAATGTATTTGATAGAGAAATATATTCGAAAATGAGGAATGCAAAAATGCGGCAACGGACGAATGAAAAAAATATGCAATTAAGAAATTCCAACTATATCGTTGGATACATAACGTTAAACGTTGTTAACACTGTGTTCTGTCCATTGTTTTTTTTTTTAATTCAAATGTAATTTTTAAATATTTCAAAATATCTCAAGTTTGAGCAAAATATGAACAAATTGTCACGGCTATACATAATTTCCCGTTTCGATTTTACGTTAAATATTTTTTTGAAACGTTAGAAATTCTCTTTTTTTATTTTCCTTTTTTTCTTCCCCTAGAAACGAGAGCAAGATCGAAATATAAAAGATCGTAGTTTGCAGCAGGCTCGAGTCAAACCGCCCTCGATAATATGCTATACTGCAATTTATACGCTAGAACTTTCATATTGTGCGATTAAATCCTTAAAACCATCAGCATCCACGTGAAAATAGGCGAAGACAAAAGAGTGGAGTGGAAAATCGTGACTCGGTTCGCGAATAATTCTGCTCGTGCATGAGACGTTTAACAACGGAAGTATGTATACTCGGTCGTAAAACTGGTTTTGAACAGGCTCAATTAACTAGCTAGACGGTGATTTACGTCGGTTCATTTGGCTATCTAGCTGGACTGAAAGACAAGTGAAAAGAGGAGAAGGACGATGCACGAGGTATTTTCTAACTGAGCTCGACCAGATATCGGACGGCGATTCAAACGGCAACCTTGAACAGCCGTCGGATATGGAAATACATCGGCGAATGCCGTAATCGTGACATGCATATTCGTGTCGATACTTGTCTTTGAAGTATCGAGTCCACTTCGAGCAACTCGTTTATACGGAGCAACAGATATCGCGGTTCAGCGATACGAGCAACGAACGAGGAATATGGAATTTTATCTGTGATCGAAATGCACGTTGTTAGCCTAATTAGAAAACCTCTTAATTCTGAACCTTTGTGCGTTACAAGGAATGCCAGCAATTTCTTTTCTCTGCATAAAAATACATTTCTTTTTAATTCGCCACAAAGATTTACAATTGGAATTAAATGGAACTTTTTACGATGTAAGATTTATACAAGATGTGGTAGAACAGTACATAGAATAATTACGTAATTAAAATATCTTATCAAACGTTTTTTTATCCTTCAAGGTAATTAAAATATTCATCGCCTCGCCCGTTTTTATTTACTTTTGAGTAAAGTTATATCATATTATATTACACGGTCTATTATGAAACAACGACTAAATATATCTTAAATGACACAAAGAAAAATAAAAATTGCACGAAGAAAATGGTAGAACTTAAGTTTTCTTCTGTTTGAGAATTACAAATAGAACATTTTAACTAAGAATGGCCAAAGTAACAAGAAACAAATTTTCATGCAGTTTTGCGTTCACCTTCGAACTCGCTCCAATTTTCGAATTTCTCTAATGTAAATTCTAATTCTCTAATGTAAATCAAAAGTCAAAGTTGTACTTGTTCGTTCGTAATCGAACTCGTCGAGTGTTACGGTAACGTAGTAGTATGTAGATACGTTGCTGGTGATTCGTTTCAGTCGAAGCAACGTACACAAGCGTGCATCAGGGGGAATTGTTAATTAACGCGTGTCAAGTTAGGCACGGACAACGCGTCGGCTGCTTTCTACCTGGTTACCTCGTTTTTCCTCATTTGCCAGTAATCTGTTAAGTACGATGGACGCCTGTGTCGTTGGAGAGAAAACAGGAATAGGACGTTAATGCAAGAATCGCGGCAATTCGCGTTCGTTTCTATAATGGGCCGTTTATTCAACTCGTTTAACTTCCTTGACGCTCGATCTGCGCTTAACACGGCGTAAATTTTTAGCGGCGTCGACGTTGAATCCTGATTCATGTTCAGTCGAAAAGGTAGTCATTCGCTCCCGCCGGAATATTAATTCGTCGTTTCTGTTCCTACTTATGTCGCAATATTCCACTGTTCCAAGTTTCCTGGCATATCGGACTTGTATTTGCAATCGGATGGACGATGTTTGAATAAAAGATAGAATTTAGTTTAATGGACTTTCCTTACAGCGATCGTGTATGACATTTTTATCGGTTAAAAGATAATTTATCACAAGCTATATACAAACACCGTAGATCAAAATAAAGTGTTTCATCTTTCAAGGGTCAATATTTATTGAATATTTCTTTTGATATACGAAGTTCTTGTATTTATATTTGCCATCTTGCACGAGATAGCCGAGTCTCATTAAAAGGAAAAGTTTCGAAACACGTAATGTCAAAATATGCCTTGCTTGTTAGAAATCCTCATCTTTACACTTACGTTACTTACTATTTTCAACGCGCGTAATAATATGTACGTTCGTTAGAAAATTTCAATAAACCCTTGGAACACTATCGTGACTCTCTGCATGTAAATGTCGAAATACACGCTCCTTGTTGGAAATTTCCATTTTTGACGCTTCGATTATTTACTATTTCAATTTCTCCATTTACGTCAACTCTAACTCATCCTCGCGAACCTATCAACACGAACAAACGAGAATTTCCGTCGCATAAAATCACGTGTCGCTGTATAAATTATACATCGTTGAATCGACGAAACCTTGAACGGCGATAAAACGGTCCCTGGTCGATCTATAAAGCGACGCGTCAAAAGGTTTTAAACGGGCAACGGGTTAGAGGTGTTGCGAGCGACGTGTAATTAGATGTTGCCGCGTTTCCCGGCCACCCCAGATCGGCCTCTGTTCTGATACGTTCATTATGACCTTCGATCGCGACACGAGAAAACAATAAACCCCGTCCCGGTCATAACTGCATCACCGCGTCTATAATGTTCGATTATTCAGTCGGCTCACCGTTCCAGGCGCGTTATTAATAAACCTTGTGATGGTGTTGCGTGCGATCGATTGTTGGTAGGCAGACATCGTTTGTCCACCGATAAAGAATTCCAGTCAGCCGCGGTGCGAAAGCGAACCGAAACCGATGATATTGTTTATTAGCCCGTGCACGGTTTTGTGGTGAATTGATTAATCACGGGGATGGGCTGACTTTTTTTTCTTTTTTGCAGCAGCTTGTTCTCGTATTAGTTTTACGCGAAATTCGCCTGTTCACGATATACGATCGTATTTCGTAAAGCAACGAAGGATGTAATTTAGTAATTAGTAATAATGGTTGATCGTGGAAGTCGTGAGTTATAAATAAACTGCGGATTTTTATGCATTTAAATAAAATATTCAAAGTGTTAGTATGTAATGTTGTAATATTTTCAGCGAGTGAAAGATTCACCTATGTAGGTTTCATTTTTCAAATTATATTTATAAAAATGTGAATTGGTATAAATATCCGCGGTCCAGGCTTAAATTTTTACGCAAATAATTTCTACAATTTTATAATTTCTCGTCGAATAGGAGAATTAGAGTTCTCTTGCACGATGAAATTCATATTACAAAAATTGCACATGTCACGAGTTACGAGTTATTACGATTATTTAGTGTAAGATTGTAAGATTGTAAAAGGGAAGTTTATCTTGACATTGCTACTGGAAAATAAAGCAAATGAATAGGTAGACATTATATTTTGCCAATACGATAAAGAAGAAAAATATACAAACCGTTGATTCGTATTTCGTAATAAAAAATAAATTTGAGAAAATTCTAAATTGCTAAGGAAATGATCGTTACGCGAAATAAATTTTCATTGTTGTTCACGACGATTTCTTTATCTGAAAATACTGGACTGCAATAAAGACTTATTGTTTGCGAATAGACATCGTCTACCGTAGGATTTTTACGAAGTTTTCACGGAACTGGATTGACACTGTCGTTCATCTAAATAAAGAAACAAAGGTTTTTCATCAAGTGTGATTGTCCCGTTGATACAATCGTTCAGCGATAAAAGATTTTAATCACGACTGACGGTTTAGCTGGTGCCGAATCAATCGTAAAACGTGTCTTCTATTTCGTTTCAATGAATTCGTATTACGTTTCGTATGAATAATAGTCTTTAGTCGTCACAAATTATTCTTCTTATTCCATTCCATAGACATAGAAGAACGAATACGAACCAGTAATGTAAATAAAATAAATTACTGATTACAACTCACTTTGATCGTTTTATTAATTTTCTATATCTCCTATTCATAAATGGAATATAAACAATTCCAATTTTAATCCAGACACTTGTCATGGAAAAATTTAAATTTCTTCGATTCGTATTTCTGTATTTCTATTTCTTCGTATTAATGTTTACTCTGTCATTCAGTTGGAATGAACTGATTTCTGTGATTGCAATTCAAATGGTTCGTGTGATTGATTCAACGAATGGAAAAATTCTATAACATATATGTGCACCATTCCCAATAATTAAATTCATTGCTATATAAATGATATCTAATTCTAAAGAGCTCTTGACTAAAACTTTTAAACTCCATTAATTGCATCGTTTCCAACTCGGACACATTTTCAGACGAAAGACGACAGGTTTATGAAAAGAAATTAATATTATTCGTGTTTTTGATTGCCTTTAATACGAATATAATAATGTAAAAATATTTTGAGAAAATAAATTATCCTGTGAAAAATTTTGATAATTTGCGTGATAAGTTGGGTCATTCTCTTCGGTTTTAGAAGACGAATATCATCGTCGTGTCGGTTCTGCATTCCTGTCAACCGTTAAAAGTCATAATTCTCACTCACAATACTTTGTGACCTATATGCGCTTCTCGAAATCTCGACAGCGGTAAACAATAAATAACACGGTAAAAAATGTGAGTTGCATTCTGCATATATAAAACTGCTTTCTCAGTAGATTCGAAGGTATCAAATTTGACGCGTATCAAAAGAATTATTCAAGACTTTTTCTTAACTTTGGTTCTTTCTCGTTTAATAGCGATGTGCTTACATCAACAATTTTGAAAATTTTCTAAAAGGAACGCTGTTCAAATTCTATTTCGTTATAAATCTCATTTGATCGTTCTACGGTTTTTGGCCGCTGTTTAATCGAATCACGTTTGATTCTTTTTTTAATTTTAAAAAATGGCTATCCTTTAAAGAAGATCGAACTCTATCTTCATGTTGTTTTTAATCTATGTTTCTCTGTTGCTATTTCTCTGAAAAGATCGTTGATTTTATACAGAATATACTATCTTCATTACCCAGTCTCTTTTTTGTCCAGTAACTTGAATCGAATAAATCAATTTTTCACAAGAATAGAAAATTTATCGAAAGATTGTGGACATAATTTGGTTAAAAAATCCCTTAACGATATTTCAAAAAATATTCCAGTCCAAGCGAAGTCATTATTTGTTAAAAACCTGTTACAATTCTTCCAGAAACTGACGCGAAGTCTATCCATAATCCCTGACGTTTATGGCAACATATTTAAAAATAATTACAAGGATGGAGCAGCTGCCGATCGCCATGTTACATCAACAACGTTTACGCAGAAAGGAATTATTGTGAGTCACGCTAATATAACTCGATCACTGAGGTTTATCTTTCGGCTACAAGAATGAATGGTCTTGTGGACGTAAAGGCAGAAGATCAAGTTGGGAGGGCGAATGATGAACTCCCGTTATAGAATTCCGATTACAGTAGCGTTAGCAGCACGATCGCCGGAGGAGAAGAGACTTGTTTCTCTATCGACTCGAGTACGTCACGTCCGTTTTTAGACGTCTGTTTCTTCTTTTTAGATTATTCAGCGAACGACTAATTCTTCAACGTAGCGATAATTCATATCGCGTTTTCATTAATATTTAGTAAATCGTTATCGTGTATTAAAACATTGAAGTTGAATAGAAAGCTACGCTTTGATTCGTCAATGAATCCAAATATAGTTTCGATGGTGGTAATTGACTCGTCACGATAATCGTTTTTATTTTGTTCGCAAAACATTGTATAGGGAAGGTGTTAACCCTTTGAAGACCGAACATTTTTCATATATTGACAAAAAGTTGCTATTATAAAAAATTGAATCGATATTTTATTTTTAATAATTGTGTCTGTATATATATTTATTATTATTATCATTAATTAACTTATCTTCTTGAATTCCATTTTGTTACCAATTTGGTAAAAAAATACGTTTATTGTTTTGTTGTTTAATAATTTTTAAAGTACAGTGTTGCTTAATATCGAAAAAGTTAAGATTTTCGTAGTGTAAAATTGTATTAGAATAATTAAGATTAAAGCACTTCTAAATATATTACGGCGTTATCGATACGTAAAAATGTAGAACAATGTTCTCTCAATTGTCAGGTTCTGTGAATTGTAATCACTGGCTTCTACTCTGACACATGTCAGACAGATCGTACTCACATGTGAGGCAAAGTGATTGAAGTGGCGCAAAGAGCAGGCCAATGTTATTTATACGGCGCCAATGATTTTATTGTTATGATTCGATTACCGCTCTTACATGGAAACAACATAGAAATTAGTTTGTTATCGCTTGTTTTCTTTCCTTTGATTGTTCTGTCTATACCGACCCAAGTCTGCACTTTGTACCATTACGAATATGCTTTTTCGCCTTAATTCAATAATTTAAGCGTTTAGATTAAGAAATAACATATTTTTATTTTTTAAAAAAATACGATTGAAGTGAAGCGAAGAAATTGAAAAAATAAGAAAAACAGAAGATAAGATAAAACATTTTCTAATATATCTACTGTATTGTATTTATATTTCTTATTTTGTTTTTACTCTGGGTGTCGTATCTTCTCTTTAATATTCCTATTTTGTTACGAATCAGATGACTCAACTTTTATTAATGTGCGCGTTACGATTGTCAGAGCTGTTGTACCTAATTCGTTATAAGATGCTCGTACGCGTATTATGGATCATTAAGTGCCGTTGATACATATTCAGTACCATTACTCTAATGAGAAACATCTTTGTCCTTCAATTTTGCCAGTTACAGAAATCAATTTGTGTCACTGTGATATATAAATTACTTTTTTAAGCGAAAGAAATATTTGTTGTATATTTGTTTCATAAATATATGTGCTAAACTTCGTCAAATATCTCAAGTGGTACAATTAGCTTATGAACTTTATAACTTTGTTATTTATTTATATAACAAACTTTTTACCGCTATAGGATTTGTAAAGATTTACAAGATTTGCTAATAATATCAATCCGATTATGCAAACAATTTCCATAACAATACAATTAGCAAAATAACTCTGACCGAGACATTCCAGACGATAATAAACCTAATTTACCGAAACCATTACAATAAAAATTATCATCAACCTGCGTATCACATTAATTCTCCTTATAATTAACATACACAGTTCCCATGCGAAACTCACGAAACGAGTATACATACACACAAACGCTAGGACCCAGCATCGATACCATCGATTCGCTATCGCTCTGAAACCTCCGGATTCCTTGCAGGTCCCTGGTAGCCGGGAAAACCGGTGGAGCAGAAACACGAAGAGGAAAGGAGACGAGAGAAACGATCAAAGAAAAAAAAAAGAAGAAAAAAAAGGAGAAAAAGGAGGAAGCATGAAAATGTCTGGTGCAATTTCGTCGCGGTGGCGGGTTCACTAAAACGGATTTAGCCGGCGGCCGCAAGATGGCGACGCATTGCCCGGCGCCGGGCGTCGTGCCGGTGGCAGTCGCAAGGACGACGCCGTCGCCGCCACGTGGGGAGCGAATTTGAATCGGCCGCCACCGGTTGGTAGCTTCGTCGTCGACTTAAAGCCACGCAGAACAGCGTGGAGCTCGCTGGGCCTCCTGGAACCGTGACCCATACACCTTGACGACCGATCGTCGTTTCAACCCCCATCGCACGATCATCGAATTCTCTCTTCTCAACATTTGGTTCGCGAACCAAGAAAGAAGGGTTAGTAGGTTTAAATTAACTATGACGAAGAATTGTTGCACTTAAGGCTAAAGCTATTATTGGTGATCTGTTAAGATAGGAGCGGAAACAGTTGGAAAAAGAGGAGCAAGAGTGTGTATGGAACAAGAGGAGAGGGAGAGAGAGCAGAAGAGAGACTAGATCAGCGTTACGACGTCTAGTACGACGTTGTGCCGGCAGCCGCGGAGTAGGAGGAGGTTAGGAGGGAGAAAAATCGAGAAGGAAGCGGCAAGTGTCACGAAGGGACTGTTGTCAGTGAGTGGTGGACCGTGGAGTCGATTGGGCTGTCAGCGGTTGCGACATAGCGAGTGGTAGAACGCGATTGGTACCTACGAGGATCTCGTTCTTACAGATTGTTAGTGAAAGCGAGGAAAATCGTTCGATACGACAGCGTGCGGCAACTATAGTGATCAGAGGGAGATCTTTGGTGCCGATCCGACCCGGAAGTACGTTGACCTTGCTCTCCGGCCCGACCTTGGAAATTGGCGCCACCGTCGGCCCCTTACAGTTGCGGCTATCGAGCTGAAATCGAGTGTACCCCGACCGCGTTACATTGAACTTCAACTTCTGCTTTCTTCGATCGGACGACTTGATTGGTATTAGAGAGAGAGAGAAAGAAAGTTTAGACGATTCAGTGTCGCGGAGTGAGCTTTTAAAAGTGGTAGCAGAGTCACCTTCAAGCGGTCGGAAGTTTAGCGGGTGAAATAGAAGACGGGCAGAAACGGTTTCGGGGGAGAGATTCATCAGGGGCAAGATTAACCACCTGTCAAGTCAGATGGAATGACTCAACATGCGGCCTAGGTGAGTGTTTACGTGTTATTCTTGGGAGATTTATTAGCAGACTGCGAATGTTCATCTAAATTTGTCCTTTCAAAGTTTAGTGAAATCTAAATAGGGATTTGGTATAATGAATATTTTATTTTTGGTATTTTTTATATTTTTGGATAGTATGTGCATTCTATGTATTCTGCACAATTAATTCTTCCATAAATCCATAAACATCCGCGATCTATTTATTGCTCTATAAATATAATTAATTAATGTAGTTTAACACATTTTTAATAGAGCATGTTCCTTATTTTTTTCAATTTTGAGCGAATGTTGCTAAACGTATCAAAAATAATTTCATGCAAGGATTTATAGACTTACGGTGCTGCCTTCTGGAGATCTTCACACTTGCTCACAATAAATAAATAGAAAATAAAAATAAGCAGGAAATAAAAAATAGATATGTATAAAAAATAAATAGGGAATACGATTCCATTCTAAAGATATGATCAATGTAACGAGTCAAAGAGATGGATTAGGGGTTTGAAGGAGAGCGAACGAGCCACAGGTAGGATTTGCTAGAAAGAAGGATAGGAATGCCACTTGGCTGATTTCGCGGTTTCTCACTTCCACAAGTTTTCAACCCTCGTAAACGCGAGGACGCTTGTCGTCGCAGAGTGGTTTCTGCCTGTATAGTCGTTACAACTGGAGAAACTGTGAACGTAGGGTAGTTTCCCGTGGCACAGTCGTAACAACCGAAGGAATCATGGGACGTGGAACACGATGGTAACGAGGTCTTGGCCGGTGATAAATCGACAGTCGTTCGTTCGTTGGAAAATCGGGTTCACAGACGTAATTTGGCCTTTATTTACGCGCCGCCATGAATGGAACGAAGGAAAGGCTTTCTTCGTTCTGGTCGTTGACCTCGAAATCGCTTTACGTTCTACCGGTTGTGTTTGCTCTTGCTGTCGCGTGTCATTGATTGCGTTGTCGCTTCGTAATTCTCGAATCGTGTCGTCTTGCGGATGTTTGGAACACTGTACGCTCGAAACTATTCTTTTGCTCGTTTTTGCTCGATGAACGGGAGTTGATCGATGTTTATGTGACTGGATTCACGTGTACGCGGCTGTTACCGCTGTACAATTTATAATTCGTTCGAGCGTGAATATGTACGTTCGCGTTTAAATTGTGAGAAGGTAGAATAAGGTTGTTTCGAGTACGGTTTGGAGGAATAAATTAATATCGTGGTGGTCGATAAGTAAAAAAAATTGAGAAATACTGATTAAGGATTTGGTTGGATGTTGGTAGAATTTTAAGTAATATTTGCATCGAAGTGTAATTAAGGTACACGATTAATATTTATATAAATAGCATGATAAATATTCATTGTACTATAAATAAGCAAATTTAAAACATCGTGAATTTTTCGTTCCAACTAGTAATACGAAAATGATATTTTCACGGCACATTGAAATTTTATTCATAACGAAATCTAAATATTTAAATAACAAATATGAAGATCCAGTAATAATCATTTCACTCGTCGTCTCCCGTTTAATAATTAAAATACGTATTTAAAATGTTTAGATGTCGGATTTAGTTTTATGTGAATTTGATCTTCTGCAGGAAAGTTAACACGTATTTTATTTCCTTCCTTTGAATTCACGAACGTATTACAAGTATAGAAATGAAGAAATATTCTTCTATTTTTCTTTTCCCGACTATGCCAGGTATTACATATTCAGTCGCACTTCTGGATAACCGGATCTGCTTCTGGAACACCCATTCTTCGTCTAAAATCTCTGTACGTTCACGTATCGTCCTAACGGAAATTCAGTCGTCTATAATAATCGGGCTGGTACGTTTCCAGGAACGAGCCAGTCTCGATCCCATCAAGTACCTGCGCTTTGCGTTTCCTTAAGTCCTTTATATTCATTTAACAGTCATTTAAGCGCAGTCACACGCGAGTGCGCGATTTGTAAAAGAGGAAAGATATTTCCTTAAAGAACCATTAAATTTTCCACGCGTCTATTTTATTATATTTGAAGTAAAATTGGAAAAGAGACATTTGGTTTTCATTTTACGTTTCTTTTCCATAATTTCTTAGCCAAGCATCTGGTTTATATAATTTTAATTTATTTACGGTTATTCGTAAATATTATGGAAATTATAGAAGAAAGAAGTGTTATCATAATGCCACAAGGATCGGTTTACAGAATATTTGCATTAACTAGTGATGCGTATCTTCTTTAATAACTAGACACAGAAATCAAAGTTCATTCATATATATTTCCATATATGAATATTGAATTCGATTAATTTCTCCTATTCGGAATATTTTTATCAGGGAAGAATACCGTAGAAAAGTTATTCTGCCAAATGGTATGAAGAGAATAATTAATCATATAATGTATATGAATAATTTATAGTGACTTAATTTATTTAGAAGTTGAGCCTTAATCCGATAGGTTTTAGTGAATGGATCTATGGATAAAATAAAAATGAATCAAAGGCGCATTTTTATTCTGAGGCCATGATATTTGAGTACTCCATTCGCGACATTTATTTAGTATTCTTCGTCTTCTTAAAAGAGATCTGTTATTAATAGGAACGTGAAAGAATAGTATTTAGTAGTGTTCGATGTATTATTTATTCGTATCGATTTAAATCTGGCTGACCTCGTTGTAAAGTGTATTACGTAGAAAATATAGATTACGATAAAAGTTCATCGAAATGTTGCATTATTCTAGCAGCAGTTCAGTGGTGTAGTATGGATCTTTTGAATTATATCAGTCGCATTTTGAAACTATGCACTTTATTGCAGGCTATAGTATAACATAATATGATAAGCGGCTTGTACTCAGTGTTATGCAGTTTTATAAAAGACGCTTCGTAAAATATATTCAAAGATACTATGAGTAGGTGGTAGTTTTTGCGAACAATTAGTGTATTTACAGAAATTGAAATAATTTTGTAATGTAATAGGTAATTTGAATACTTCGAACATGACAAAATATATGCAGAGATACAATGATATATAAAATATCGAAAGCAAGATATATTTCATAATATCCTGAAAATACGAGATGCTTTTATCGAAGAATCGAGGAAATACGAATTTCCTAATATAATCTTTTCAAGTAAAATGCTGTTGACGATTTATCTCTGGCATCCTCGTCGTTGCTACAAAATTGATCACTGAATTAAAAGGAAGAGAACTCACGCCAACTCATACAACTTTCTTAAATGGGCTTACACAAACCTTCACTCTCCAAACTTTCTCATTAAACCTTTCAAATGGAAAAGAACCTTTGAGAACACGATCGACGTATCGAAGCCTGCCGAATTCTCTACTCAGACACTACGAGAAACACGATCATGCATCAGGAATCGTACGAGCGGTTGGATTTGCATTATGCAGTGTCACGAGCATATCGCGATACGTTCACGCGTATATCTTGCCAACAAAAAGTATTATAAAGAGAGAGAGAGGGAGAGACAGAAAGAAAAGAAGGAGGTGCAATAAACGAAAAATAACGCGTCAAGCCTTGGATCGTAGGTGCATTACGCGATACGGTATTAATCCCGCTGGCCGAAGAGGGTCGAGGTGGCATTCGCACTTGCCGTGTTTTTCGGTTCGACGACATAACTCACTGTCGTTGCTCTTTTTGGAATTCTCTCTCTGGCCACCCTACTAGCGCGTCGAATGCAAACGAGAAAGAGAGGCAGAAGGAAGAGACAGAAGAATAGAAGGTGAAACAGAGGCAACTGGGAAAAATGAGATGGAAAAAGGGTGAATATAACGAAGAGAGAGAAGAAATTGCGAGGGGATGAGAGAGGGGTGAAACACACGTGGCACGTGATGGCCGCGTGTTAATCCACGCGGAGTGTATTTACGAGTGCGTTCGCATTCGGCGCACGTGTGCCGCGGCAGCTTTAACTGGGAGCTCGTAAGCGCGATGCGGACTACCGTGTTGCGCGTTGTTCTACATCCAGTCGTAGATAAAATCTACGAACGTGTCGCGACCACTGTTCTTCCTTGCGCACCAGCAAATGGCTGATTCATTTTCAGCCCCCGCGGAGGATTCCTCTCTCGTCGTGAATTCGTAGGATCGTTCCCATCGTTTGTCCCGGACTCGGTGTGCTCTCGTTTTCCCAGAATAGAAACGACTATTTTTTAATGCTTTTTTTGCGCGCAGATTATCGCGAATTTGTGTTGCAATTGTAACGGATCAGCTGCAGGATCGCTATTGTAACAATCCTTGTTGGAAGGAGTTTAGGGGAGAGTTTGAGAGTAGCATTTTAAACTTTTATCTTTTTCCTATAAGTTTCTGAATTTTTTTCATTTCGCGTTTACAGGCTAGACTCTTCTAAAGCACAGTAATTTTGGGATAATTGTTTTCTACGTTTTTAATACTTCTCATGCCATCAAATGAAAATACGAATTTGACACGTGGAATTGTTTGAGGAACCCTGACAGTTTCGTTTAAACAGACTCAATATCGTGTAATTCATTACTAACAATGTTATGAATTTATGATTACCGAACATTGAATACTTTTGTTCGAGAGGAGACATATCTTCTGTCATAATCAATCACGATGACAAAATATAATACTTGATTTTGATTTATTAGCAACAAGTTCGTATACACGTACCATCGATCATATTTGATTTCCTGCTATAGTAAATTTATTCAGCTTATTTTCTTCTTCTGAAAGCAAGTCATTATCCCAGTTCTTAATACGTATCAATAAAATTATCACATAACTTGGATCTAATTTGCCAAAGAACCACTTCACCGATGTTTTAATTCCTTGCACGAAAGACCGAATGATACAGGGGAAAAGTCAGAGTTGTTAAGTTAGTCATTGAAAACGCGAATTCGAAAAAGCGTTCGTTTCCCTCGTATTCGCGGCAGCAATTACAGTTCGAAAGAACGGTTCTCTCGGTGTAATTCACTGTAAAATTGATAAAGAGAACGGCGTATTCGCGCTGCTGCTGGCAAAGGTTTCTGAAAGGGAAAGAATAATTTATTTCCATACGACGAGTCGCGAGGAACTTTTGTAGCGTTTTCTCGAGTGAAAACTATTCGAAAGTTCAGCCGGTGTCGTCTGCTCCCATAATGTACCGGCCAAGGTTTCTAGAAAATTGAAAATACCGACTTATTCATGGCTCTGTCTATTTTGCGCAACGGGTTAAGGGCGGAGAGAGTTTTGAAAACGATTCGGTGAACGTTGTCATTACCGATACACGTGCGTCTGTGCATATCAGTATTAAATTCGAAAATGAAAACAGACAAATTCTGGATTCATCGAGATCCGCCGATGGATGGGCTAATATTAGATCTAGCGGGTAAACGCGATAATGGCTTTGTTCGCCAGTTAACGCTATTCCAAACAGTCACGTGTGTTGAGCCCTAAAATGATGTTCCCCCTTAACTGCTCTGATTTTTACGTGACTTTATTCACGGTGCGTTTAAATTTTTGATTTCTCCGCATGTACGCGAAATCTTACTGGGAGATTCACAGAGTGAATCAGAAATCCTTGCAATTGTTGAACTCAAACGATTAATATCCTTTAACAGTATACAGTCGGAAACATTTACCAATATATAGCGCAATAACTAAGCTGTCGATTGATATCTCGTTTGTTGAAAAGCAGCAATTCGTTATAACGTAAATGGAGATTTAAACAAATCATGAAATTCAATAATTGAGATAATACGAACGTTTCTCTGACTAACTGTATGTTTTCTAGCAAACTACTATATCATTAGGCAAATTACATTCATCTATACTGAAATCTATCATCAAGAAGAAACTCGCCGTGAAATTCTATGTTACAACAATCGACCGTTCTATTCTAATCTTCAATCGAATAGCATCCACCTCGTATTTTCACAATAACTCGTTAACATGAAAGATACACTGCAGCAGTCAGCGTGCAATTAAACGTACCCTGACGCAACTGAAATTGCAACACGCAGAAATATCATCGAGCCTGTCCGCTTCTGTTAGAGAAAACGTTCGATCGTCGTATTCAAACTTACCATTCGCTCTTTACCTCGTCGTTGGTCGTTTCACGACCATCGCGTATTTCAAACGTTCGTTCATTCTCGCTGGAAGATTGCGCGGCGAAATCCTTTCCTCGTCCGCGAACGTTCGTTTGTTCGATTCGATTCGCGTGAAGAGGAGAGGGAATTACTCGTAACGCGTTCCACTGGCGGGAAGAAGAACGAAAGGGCGGCGAATAAACGTCAGATTCAAAAACGGCGAATAAATGTGACGTGGAGGTGGGACACGAACGAGCAAGGACGTCTCCTTCGCTTTGACAAACGAAATTTCAACGCGAGCACAGACCCGTTAGTAGAATTTTACGATTGGATTCGGAAGAATTTCATGAATAATGAATGCTACGGATGTGCGGGCGTGGCGACTATGAATGAAATTAATGGAGGAATTAAAGTACGTGAATGCATAATAGGCGGATAGAACTTGGATCGAGAAATTCGTAAGACGCGATGACGGATTGGTTATTTGAAGGTTTGAGACATTAATGGTTGACTTAAACGTTTGATAATGTACCATGGAGAATCGTATGTAACACAATTATTAATATTTATCGTTATAAATATTAATATATATGTATTTTTTGTATCTGATACCAGAATGCAAAATTTTTAAAAATTAACTGTATTCTAAATTCTTCGTTATTGTGTTATATTTTCAAAGAGTTAACCTGTTCATCTTGAGACTTTTATGATAGGATATATGAAACGTTCATAAGATATATCGAGCAACTCTATAAATTGAAAAGTGTTAAAACGTTTCTTTAAATCTATCTTAGAATTTATTAGTATTTATGTCATCTTCTTGCGATGAACCGTGGAAGTAAATCGTTTATTTCTTGAGAATCGAAAAGTGATAGCATACTTATACAATGAAATTAGGAAATTGATAAAATCTGAAGTTGATCAGTTCGGCGTTAATACACATTGTATATTATTTAGTATTCCTCGATATTGTTTTGTAATTCGTCGTTGAATGTTTAGAAACTATTTGGATAGAAATTCCTCGGTCCAATTAGTCGACTGTAAGAACACAATTTTTCTTCACGAGGCTAATTGATCGCCGTCGAAGTTGAGATTGCAGCAAAAATACGCGATTGTTTATGCTTGTATTAAGTAATTTCTTGAGTTTCGCTGGAGGAAATATAAGTTGACACTGGCACTGTAAATTGTGGAAAATAGACGGGCGTGTATATCTGCGTTCCGCGTTGAATTGCCTTTTTCTAGCGTCCAATCGCTTCCATGCCACTCTAACAACATTTTTCTCGCGAATACATTTCGAAGGCGTACGAAAGTTAACTCTCCAATTTACGGCCTTTCAGGGGATAGCTGGAAATAGTGCAGATTTTAACCGCGGCTCCAAATGAGTCGGATTTATCACAGACGACGTGTAATCCTTATTCGTAATACGCTTCCTGTTCTCGATGAATTTCTGATGATTCAATGTTACTTTAAAAGTTAATGGTTAAAGAGCAATCGTAAAATAATTGGTATTGATTTATGGAGAAATTATTCAAATGAGATAGTGTAATATAACGTAGGTAAGTAATATATGTTAAAAATTGTCTTTTTTGTAGGTACATTTATTTTTCACGACATATTTACGTTTCGTTTATAACTGTATGCTGTACTCTTTGATATTAGTTTATTATCTTTTATTTTTGCCACATGATAACATCAAATATCGTTAATATTTCATATTTGGAAATGTAGAAAATTTACAATTACATATATTTTTAGCTTGGAAAAGATCACACGTGTTATTTAATCATTAAATGGTTGTTCTCTAATTTCTAAAATCTACAATTTTGTTTTTTCTCTTTACGAAGTCTTTATATCTACGCGATCAATTAAGGAGGATAGACGCCGCTTTTCCAATATTCATCGGTAGGACGCACTTTCAGATCTGCCTACGCGAATTTCCAATTACTCTGCCCTGCAAATTCCTCAGTCTTCATGTTAAAATTGAACCTATCTAGCATCCTCCTGTCGAAATTAAAACTTTTATTCCAATTAAATTCCGGACATTGCCCTTTTACCTTAGATATCGAATTAGATCAAAATGAATCACTGATTTATTAATATTCTATTATAATGTCAACGTATATCTGTATACTATTAAAATAATAAATTATCCAAAAAATGGAGTAATAAGAAACACAGTAAAAATATCTGTAAAATTTCTTCTAGACGTTATCGGGAAATTAATTTTATTTTGATCGATGTATTTAATATCTAATTATACTAAATTGCGTTCAAGCTGTAATGCTTAGGTAATTGAGTCAAACAAGAGCTTATGCTAACGATGAGCATTAAAGGAAAGTTTGGACCGACGTACTGATGAAACCTAATCTATGGGATTTTCAATGATCAAAGATACAAACAGCTTCAGAATTAAACCCATAATTTTACTATCATTTATGAAAATGTTGTGTTGTTCAATTATGTTCCAATGGAGACAATCATTTGCATACGCTTTTCATTTAAACAACAGTATGAGTTAATTTCTAAATTATTGAATATAACGATTAAATAAATACTAATAAGAAGAAATAAAATAAAATAAATTATTTATATGTTTAGAAAGCAACCTATTTCAATTCATCGTACAAATTCAATCACTTCCCGTTTTGTTCCTTTTATTTATCATACTTCCTTCGTTGCGAAACATATCGTGATAATACCATACATAATTCCATGTTATAGTTTCAATTTCACCAGAGGTTCAAGGTACCAGGAAGTTAAAGGCGTGCTAGATCTCATGTTTAGAAGTTTTACTGCCATATAAAAGGAGAATTCAGTGTCCACAAATATGGTGCACGAAAGTTTTAACCTAGTTTCTAGTGGACAACTTTCTGTCAAGAATACTATCTTCATCGTTTCATATTTATGATCCGCCATTTAATGGCTATAAGTTTTTCGTCATTTCCTTCGACGCTATAAATTTAGTCGATTGCTCTGATCATCATATTTTTTTTTTACACTTTTATCGTATTTCATTTCTAAAAAAGAGAATTGACGACTAACATAATTAAGACAAAAATATGTTAATAATAGTAACCAAAATTTTTGATAAAGAATATTCTAATGTAAATGGAAAGATGATTGATTATACGTATATATACACTTCGAAGTAGATGTTCACAAAAAGGTAGTGACAGAATCGAAGAATTAAAAGTAGTATCATAAATATATTAGAATATTGTTACTTTCTAATAAATTTCAAGAATGAAACAAAATGTCCCCTTTTTCATCCGACCAGAATAATTGTGCCTTTTCTAAAATTGAATCGCAATTGTCGTTAATCCATCGATAGGTGCGATTTTATCTTATCTTATAAATCTCGATGATACAAACGAACAAGATAAAAGTAACTCTTACTTGTCCGCTCGCAGAAACGTGCAACTGCCTCGCATGCCATGATAAATTAAGTTCAAAGCATGCAATCGTGGAATACGATGTAGTTCGCGTCGCAATAATGCACAAGCACGCCGGTGTGGCCACAAATGAAACTGCTAACGCGGCATTTATTTCGAATTGTACGGGCGAGGTGAACCGGTGATTAACATCAAGTTTCTTTTTATTTCGTGGAATTGTCATCTGTTTTACCATGCAGTAAAAATTTTTCGGATCGAAAGATGTTAATTTATTAAGAATAAAAGTCGCGTTGAATTTTGTTTAGATTGCATGTGTTAACGCTTTTATATTTCGTAAATAAATATTCTCGCAATTTTTATCACGGCATTCCGCATGGTGTTCCTTTGGTGGATAAAACGATAATGCATTGTAACGGCTCAATTAATATGGAATTTAATTAAAACTCCGTTAAAATGGAAATGACTGTGAGAAGGAACGGCTGTTTCGTTTAATATGTAATATTAGTTGTGGCGTTGAACAAATAGAAATGCTTTCTCCGGTATGTCATTTTTAATTTAATGAATATAGTCATGAGTATAAATCTAATAGCAAATACAAAGAAAAATATACTTTTATAAATCAATGTGTCTGCTCTTACTAATTAGAAATGCAATAATTTTAGTGAGTCTCATCTTCAGATCTTTGTGTAGTTTATTATACTATATCTATTTTGTACTATTTTCTCTATAGTTCATCGCTATTTTATTAAACCTAAATGACAACTAATATATTTTTAGATCATTTATTTCTACATAGAAAAATCTTCTTCTAGTTGATTTCATGGATCTCGTAAAATTTTAAAGTGGTTAAAGAAAGTAATTACCATGAGATTTAAGTACTTTGGCATATTAGGATTTTCCTTCCATTTTCTTGTTACCTTGCTGAGTTCCATTTTCTTTTATAGCATTATAATAAGACTGTATACCCATCTAATAAGAAAGTATCGTTTCACGACATTCTAGTTACAGCAACTCCTGGTCTTTAAGTAGATATTTCATATTGTCATACGTCTTTTATTACATTGATCCAGCGATTAAAAAATATATTAAGTTGAATTTATTCATCGATTTTGAGAGATAGATTCAGCTTACTGAAAAAGACAAACATCAAAGGAATATGTATCCGGAAAGTTATAAAGAAGTCGATTGCAGTAAGAAGTTACTGGCATCTTGGGCAATTTGCATTATTTGTTAAAATGAGACAGCAGAAGCCGTAAGACACGAATATAAATTGCATTCCTGCTACGCATAGTCATAAAATGATACGATTCTTGAAACTTTACGAGATGAATTTATTTTGTCTTCAGTAGTGGACACTCTTGGTTGCTTAGAAATTACAAAATAATACTTTTCTGTTTTTATTTAAAAAATATAGAACCTGCTTCTGAGCTGTAACTGATATAATAATATTAGGACACGGGTTTTACGAAATGTAATAAATTAAAGCAATCGAATTTAATGGTATGGTTTAGTTCTTTCTGTTTCTTGAAAATCTTACGAATATCTAGGTTGCTTAAAATGAGAAACAGATATAATAAAATAAGGAAATTTCATATAAAGAAAAAATGTTAATTTTGCCTTTACAACTTCATTAAGTTTGTGGATAAATTGTACGCAAAGATAAAGTTATTTTTATATAAATAGATATGAACAATATAAGAGAATCAAATATAAAAGGATTCTTTAAAAATTCAGATTAAAAATTCTCCAATTAAATATGAACTTCCTTTACTTTTCTATCGATGTAAAGGACCTGATGTAAAGCAACGGACTTTACGAAGAACCATGTGAAATGAAACTTTCATTTTACTAAAATTTCACGTTCGATGTGTAATTTTCATTCAAAGAATGTGAATGAATAATTTTATATCAAATGCTTCTGCAGTAATTACGCGAGAACTATTCCAATTCAAAAAGTATTTTACCCCTTAAACGTTCTACCAATTCTATAAAAAAGATCCTTCGATATTTATAGAACCCTCCCAAACTCATTTCAGTTATAACTAAAAAAGAAAGAGAGAGAGAAAGAGAGAAGATAGATGTCCCTGTGTTCACGAAAATAATAATTACACTAAAAATAGAAACCAAGCGAAAATATGTTCCACCCGCAAAATATTACGAGTATTGTACTTTGAATATTTTACATATTTTTATATACATATATGCATTCTATGCATATTTGGATCTTTAAATTTCTCCCAAGTGCATCCGCAGTCTGATGATATGCCTTGGTGTCTATTTTTCTATTTGTTCATTCCATTCTTCCAAAAAACAAGAAAAGGGATTGCCATTGCATAATTCCTCGTAAATCCTGAATGGCATTTCCCAAGTGTGCACCGTGGCTAATCTTAGGATGTAATACTGGCGTAACCGGGCAGGTTGTCTGACACGGTCCGATCTAAAGAAAGAAAAACGAGATGAAAATTCTCGGGCGGAATAGTTGGCAGTTTTCCCTTGAACGTTGTAGGACGTTGTCGTTTGGGGTTTAAAGCCGGAGCAACAAGCTCCGATCGATGAACTCTGTCGATGTTCCTTTTCCTTCTTATGTGTGAATTACACCATGTGCTCCTGGACAGGGTTAATGAGTGGAGATGAATGAAAAGACACGCGCGTGTAAACGAACGGCGATTAAAAGCGTCTGTGTCGCGTGTCTCGCGAAGACTTATACTGAAAGATTCAGCCTACGTTTAAATGCCGAGTTATTTTAATCTTCGTTTCGTGTGGTCTTAAGAACTTAATAGAACAGAGATAATTTAAGAAGAATCGAACCTTTTGTAACATCGTGTATAGAGGAAAGTACCAGAAGGTATACGAAAATATTCGAATATCTGTTTACCTTCAAAGAAATGGGGTTTAATTATAAAATTGGAGATGAAAGATTCTATAACGAAGTATAAAATAGTATAAAATACTAACATAAGACACGACGAAATTGATTTTTAAGAAACACTTGGATAATCTGTGTATGTGTGTAAATGACAGTAAGAGGAAAGTTGGCATGGTTGAAAAATTAATCAATTCCGTTAAACGATGCAATGTCGTAGAAGTATTTTTACGTTTTTATGCACCGAGTCTCTTTGCTTATAAAAACATAACGTGTTCTCTATAGAATCTTGTATAAACGCTTATCACTGACTGAAAGCTAGTTTAGGAAAGTTAGTTTAACAAGTTAAATAGATGATAGTTGCGCTATTTGAATTGAGCAACTTAACGTTGTCAGCTGAAGTTTGACCAGGTATGCATATTTCCTATCAGTCACGGAAGATTAAGTTACCGTAAGTTACTGCACGTCTTGCTATAATTGCATTTTCTATACTATGGAACTTGCAACAGATTTATTTTGAAAGAAATTAGCTAAAGGCTCTATCTCTAGCTAAAGCTACATCTTTTTTATATATTCTGTTATATATTACCATTTCCTTGAAGCATTTAAAAATTTGTGCTTTAAAGATAAGATTGTCAAAGTGTAGAAGATACATAAAGTATTCCTTTTACAATTTAACATCGATATAGAAGAAACTTTGTATCCATTTTTCCAATATATTTATGTAAAACTTAATGAAAAATTTAATTATACTGAATATCGAAATTCTAAAAACAAGAATTGAAAAATACCTCTTACGTTGGAGATTATAAATAATCTCTTCTCCGTTTTATTTTTTAAAAATATGGTATTCTTTATATTATTCTTCATCATAAGTACAATATTTTCTATATCACCTTCTATAAGTAAATTAACCGTAGCACCTTTTTTTTATCGTATACCTATGTATTATTATTATAAAATACATAAAGAACTCCTGTTTACCTATTGTCTACAATTTGTTCCCGTAATTTCAACATAATTTTCTTTCGAATAAAATCATAGATGACTCGCACAATTTCACCTAACAGCTACATACACAAAATTTGGAACAGACCTACAAAATCGAGCTATACAACCATTTGTAATTACTCCTCATCAAACTATCCGTTCCTAAGCTCAGTCCCCTTTGTTCGTAATAGCTTTGAAATTAAACAGACATAAAGCATTTTGTCCGTAGCATAAAGCCATTGCGCACGGAGTGAAGAGGGCCGAGATTTTAAGTCAAATAAATTCCCGTTTATTTAGCGACTATAAACGGCGCATCGCATATTCCTTTTGAAGCATTATCACGATGTATTTTCGCCTAACGCGATTTTATGATTTATATCGCGTTAGTCGACACGGTTGAACGTTCTTTACGAGCGGATCTGCACGTTGCTCATCGCTTCGTTCGTTCGTCAATACGGACACGAACCATTTCTGTCGTGAATCTTTACGAGCGACGTTCAGGCAAGCGTCAGGATCATCTTGACCGCGTATCGCCAGAGGCACGTGGTCCTAAACGTCGGTTTATAGATAGCGACGTGCCAGAGATGGCTTAAGGGACTGGAGGACGTTGTTCAGCCACGACCATGGTTGAATTATCGCCTCTTACGAGACCGAGATTAAAGTTCCGCTTCCTAACGCTGAATTCAACGAAATTGCGATTTTCCTTTGTTCACGTAATGCTTTGAACACATTTCGTTTTATGCTAAATTTTTAGGGTTTGGCCGGCAACAAGGTCTTAATGAGAATTTTTAAGGCTCGGTTAACGTTTAAGATTGAATTAAACCTTTTAGGTTTTGCTCAGGAATTGGAATTGAATGAGAATTCTTACATTTTGGTCAGGATTAAATATCGACTGAGAATTTTTAGATTGCGAGTAACAATTGGATAGGAAAGACGTAGTTTTGTTGCGATAGCTGCTTGGATAGAGGTTGGTTTTTGTTGTAATCGAAAGTAAAATATAATTTCTGTGTGATAACGAGCTTAAGCTTCTGTATTAATACAGAAAAACACAAATATTTATTTTTATACAAAAGTTTCTTGTCATGGGCAAAATGTCTTTTAAGTAAAATATTAGTGAATGTGTCTTTTGTATTTTCCACTTGCGTTTATGTTTTTCTTGTATTTTATAATCAAAATAGAAAATATTGTAATTTTCATTTTTACTAACTCTCAGTTCGAATCTGTAGCTGACAGTTTTGTAGATGATTCGCAATTCAAATGGGGAATCGCAGTTTCGTGAAGCGCCGAATGGTTTTATCGGACACCTGCAGCTCTGTCGACTCTAATTATAATAAATTCGTTCTGTATAGACAGTTGGTCTATCCGATAGTAATATCATCACCATAAAGCAGCGTTATCGGCTTGTTGACTCTATAACGTCGGTATTGCTTGTACGATATTACAGCGGTAGACAGGTTGTAGGTACATCGATTACATTTCTATGTACTACATGAAGTGGAAGATTAAGTCGTAAGAACGCAATAAAAGGGAAGAGACAAGATACTGCTAATAATTTTGAATTTATGAGCTATAAGCTATTCAATTTTGTTGCTTCGTCTCTTTGATAGATTAAAAAGTATCTTGTGAGAGTTCTTTTTCCTAAATTGTCCACCTTCGTATTTACATTGTAATAATAATCTAAATTTTCATAATCCTCCACTCTTATCCAAAGAAATACTTGTTTACTATAAATATTTTTTGAAACTTCATCACATTATAAAACCTAGATGGAGGAAGAAATAGCGACAAGAAGATTATTAAACAAATACTTGGAATTCTATTTTACAACCACACTGTTAAAAACAGATTTCGATAAATTGAGTGAGAAAAAAATGCAAATGAAATCGTACGTTAACAGATTAAATTCTCCTCTTAATCTGAGAGAAAAAAAAATCAATTTCACGATCTCTGTAGTACATACATCCAAGAAGAAGCTCTTCTTTTGTCGCCTTACTACTTCATATGTTTCTCACGCATGTGTCAAACATTCCAGGAAGGCTCGTAAACATATCGAAAGTGCGCGCGAATTCTTGGACCGTGTTGGAAGCCAAAAATAAAAATGTTTTCATTAAGTGTACAAATCTCTTCTTCGGTTTCCCTTTGGCACTATAACCACGAGAGATTTGTGATCTTACTTTCGGTTTTCGAGACAGGAATAAATTAGCTTCTTTATTTTTCGCCATTCGTCATCTAGTCATGGCTCCTCGAGATTCGCCGGACCATGTGTCATCGATCGCAAAAGCTCGATGAAATACAAACCAGCATCGTTCCCTTCCGCGTACGCGCAATGATATACGACGCTGTTAATTAAAGCGTCGGGGGAAATTCGACAGAGTACAAGGCGAAGTTAATGGGGAGAACGTCGAAAAAATATACGAGCATTCTGTAGATAGCACAATATCTCCAGAGTGTTATGATTCGGATAAATTTTCGCGATATAACTTTATAATGATTATGCGAGAGGATGCGTTGGATTTCATCTCTCAAGGATGCTTGATTTCTTGTTTTACGTAGGTGATAAGAAATAAGATAAGATTGTTCTTATCAATGGAAGGTAGTTTTATACGTTACAGTAGCTCACGAAAGTATTCGAATACTTATAAAAGCTTTCAATGAATATATTATTTGTATTATACGAATCGTCTCGAGAAATTTTATTGGCACTGCAGTGACGATCGTTAATTATATTGGTAACTATTAAAACAAAATTGCAGATCCGCATAGAATACCTACGAGATACGTATTTAATGCTGGTACATATACATTTCGCAGAAATTACTAATTTGTGAAGAATATTACTTTTAAATTTCAAAAAGTAAAAAGAGTCGTATAGAGAGGCATCAAAAACTTAATCTTAACCCGTTAAAGATATTAAAGTATTTATACTAGCGCGATAAAGAAGACCTCGAGAGAAGGCAGTAATTAACCGCATCATTTCCTGAAACATCTGAATTAAAGCCAAACGACGTTTCCTTCCTGTGAGATCAGATTGTGAATGTGAAATTGGTTATCCGGCGTCGTCACTCCAAAGAATGGAAGGTACGGATCCTTTGTTTGCCGAAGTCTCCCCAGAATTTTGTCGGCTCTTCAACCGTCTCTGGTGCATCGGTTCATTAACGAGCACCACTTGGGCGTCGTCGTTGTCGACGACGACGTCGCCACTCGAGTTCCACGCTTAATTATTCCACCCGCTACACGTGTCTCTGGATCTCATTGAGGCTTTCCCCGTTCTTTTAATTCCGCTTTATATCGTTCCTTGGGCCACTAGGTTAATGGAGTGTCGTCATTCCTCGACATTACAGCGAACGATGGTAGCGTCCATATTTTCATTTCTCGATGTTAACCTCGCCCCCGTGAGACAGCTTTACCGCCCCGCGACCGAATTGAGAAATTTAAATCGCTTCATGGAATTTTTGCAATTTTCCTGCTAACATTCTGCGAGATGTTGAGTAATTGCTTGATTTAATGTGCTCGTGAAGTTGCTATTAAATGAGTGTTTCTGCAGGGTGATTCAGAAATAATTGAATTGTCTGCTATTTTTATAATCTTTTGTTGGATCAAATATGTTTAATTAGACGGTGGATACTACTGCGATGGGGAAAATGATAATTATATTTTTTTCGTTGCTTTAATTAAAGACAAAATGTGTCGTTCATTTATTTTCAAGTGTTATTTATTACGATTTAAAAAAGACCGCCAAAGGACATTAAATTGAAGTAAGAGTAGAGTAATAAAATACGGACCGAACTTTTTTCCTTGCAGAAGTTACGCAGACATATACTTACATATTTCTGCTTTGTGATTTGGTTATTTTTTATTCGTTATTACAAATTACAACTGTTATCGTTGCGCATTTTTCCTTTTCTTTCTTTATGGTGCGTTTCGGTTGGATTGAGATTTATTTGCCTTTTCCCTAAGAAATGTTTTGCTTGATGATGTCATCCGTTTAAAAAGATGAATCTCTCAAAGCAGTCGGCCTGTTGTAATAAAAATAAAAGTGAAGATCTTAATCGACGACGACCAACTATCTTTTAATACGGATAATTTATGAGCTTTTAAAGATAAAAATTCTTCATCTCTCTCTAACTGGTTTCATTAATTTTCTTCTTTTATCTTAATTACGAGTTTTATGTTGCATCATCAGCGACGAAATTGTCTTGATTTCTTTTTATTACTTTAATGAACAACTTCGAGTCACTGTTCATTATTCCATTATTTGAATAATATTGTTTATTAAATCGAAATTAAATATTTCTTTATTAATTATATCGGGACGCAAATTATGATTCGATGAAAATTAAATTTTCTTCATCTTGTTGTAACGTCTGCTTCAATTCATTATAGTCATTTTGAAGAATAAAAGTTGTTTCTTAATTTATTCTTTCACTTTGTACGTTTTTTCCACTTATCGAACAAGTCATATTTATTATTAATCATATATATGTTTACAAAATATCATATATGCAGTTCTACCAATAAAATCCCGATATGTACGGTCAATATAAAGTACATACTGGATATAAAAAGCTCATTCTTTCATTCGTGCTCAATATGCCTTTATGAAAGTAGGTACAGTCGATCTAATGGCAACGTTACGAGTCATGCATTCTATTATACGTTGAATAAATTCTATTATATGAATAAGTACAGTGAGGAACGAGTGACTTTCCTTATTCGTTCAAATTTTTCATACAGATTTTAGAAGTACGAAATATATTATCAATTCGACATAAAAGTATACCTCTTAGAGAGATCTCTATGTTAGTTATTAGTTTTTGAAATATTTGCAATCATTTTTAGATTACTCTATTGCGTTATTATATTAGAATGTTACTTTTTTCTGCCTTGAAGTGTGTAACTGTTTTCCCTTATACTTCGCGAAGAATTTGCTCGATGTTAGCAATATTCTTTTTTCATTTTCATTCCACCCATTGCGAATCGCCATTGCGTGAATTTAAAAGAGCTATCCCATTATCCTATTAAAGCGTATGCATGTGCATTTCAGTAAATGTTCCGAAACGCATTTCCTACATCGTTTAGAAAGGAAAGAAAAAATACTTGAAACAACGGTTGAAGCATAATACAATTTTCAATATTGAAAACAATTTTCCATAGACTCTTGTTACAAACTTAACATACTTATTTCTTTTAATTATTTCTTTAGGATGTTATCCATATTTTATACTGTATTTTACCCGAATTCTATTTTTAAAGCTATAACAACGGAGTGCGACAACTTTGAATATTTTATATTTTTCATCATTCCTCGTCGACCGTTTAAAAGTCATCATAAACCAATGAGTTTGATAACTTACCAAAGCTTTTTCAAATTCGTTTATCTCAATCGAATTCCGTTATAGCATCAAAGTGCAACGACCTTGACAAACGGAAATCGAAATCCGCGGGCACGGCCGTATACGTGGGACGGTTGCAAGCGTTACGCAAGGCTATAGTTCTCGATCGTGATTCATGATCGACGGTTGCTGCCAAACGCCCGCAATCGCCTTTCGCCGACTGATGCAAATGCGTGTCCACACTCTTGCAACGAATTCCTCGTGTGTTACACTAACCTCGACACGTGAGAAATCGTTTGTAGGTTGACGCGCATACAGTCGTACCTACAGTAGAATACATAGACGTCGCGTCATTCGATGTTACGATCGTTTTATCCGCCACTTTTATGTATTTCTATGGATATGCGTAGATTTTTCTGCTGACAAGAAAAATCTCTTCGCTTGCTCGTACCATAAAAGAGTTCGTAATAAATTTCAACGTCCATTTGCTTTAGGAAATGATTGCTGGGGGATTTGCTAAAAAAAGAGTTATACATTCCATAGAGAGCTTAGATTCGTACTAAGTTTATTACAGTATAAAATAGAACAATAGTTAGATTTTAATAACAAGTAATTAATAATAAAAAAATTCAATATTTTTATTTCTCGAGTCAGTCATTATTAAACCTAAGGTTTTAAGCAGTTTCGTGTCCTTCATTTTTGATTTTGTTCCATTTTTGCTAGTCTTTTATCTGTGGAATATTCTACCTCGGAAGATGCTGATTTTTCGATCTCAGCTTCGGAGACCTTTTTCATACCCTTTGAGACTCTGCTTTCTTATCTCTGACATTTTCTTCTCTTTTGGCACCGAAGATTTGGAACTATATTTTGTAAATTGTTGTTACATTATTTAGTTTAACACGATCGTTATAATCTTTGTCCCGTTTTGACTCACAGTTATACCTTTTATACTTTCACGTGTCAGTAAAATATCGCCACGCCCTTAACGCTATTGTAACATATGTAGTAAGAAAGAACAACCCTCGTGTACACAATTCTAACGCAACACTTATTTATTTTAAAAGAGCCGTCAAGATATGTAGGAACATTTCATAAAAGGTGGATTTACTTTTTACAAGGGGTACTTACGCTGAATAAGTTCGTTGTATACAGTAGCCATTTTCACGGAGCAGATTTTCAACACCTTTTGAAGACATGCTTTTTCCGTAAGAGATCGCATTAACGAAACACGTTTCAGCGAACCCAATTTTCCGGCGTCCGTATCATCCGCCCCCGCTTTCAGTCTCAAGAGACGGACTTTATTGTTTTACTCTGGAACAACGCTAACGTTTCAAATCGTTTTTGCGCTAATCTCGCGCCTTTCTTTCACGAGATCGCGTATCTCTTCCTATGCAATCGTTACAGTCCCCATTTAGCCCCGTTTTAATCGCTATCGTTTCGGTTCTTCATTTCACGATATCTCTGCATCTGTTTTTACCCGTGCATTTACCTCTATGTCGGCAATCGTTGTATCTAAATACAGCAAAATCGAGTAATGATCGATATTTGGCATATTGGAATGATACGAATAGTATCGTAACAGGACTATCAAGAAGTTTTTCGCGTATCTAGAAATGGTATTTCAGAGGAAAAGGGAATTTTGTGTTTGCCATTTATCAAAGATAGTATAGATATAGAGTAGCTTAGGAATAATATATTATTCTTATGTCAAAGAGAGTTATGTATACGTAGAACGTAGAAGAACTTTAACAAGAAAGAGTAGTTGAAAAGGATTGTTAGGAAAGTTGGATCTTTTTAGTTAGTTTGTGTTTCTATATCGAAAGAAAGTATAACTTTATTTCTTCCAATCTTAGTAAATGTCGTGCGTATTAATTTAAGTTTCTCTGTAAGTAGATGGAATTGGTCAAGTTGCTATCAGTATTCCTTCGTTAACATCTTCGTCTTTAATTTTAATCGTAATCAGAATAGTTTGAAACGGACTTCGCATTAGTTACTTTTCAGTTTAAAAAACAATTAGGTTTACCTATTGTTCATTTATCTGTATTGTTCTTACAGTTCCCACATAAATATCACTGGAATTTTATTTTATCCTGGAATCAATATTACTGCGTTATACAAAAATTATCCAACATACAGATTTCATTATAACATTCGCATCGTGCATTTAAAGAAAGAAAAGCATAAACGTATAAATCGGAAGGAAATTTTATTATCGCACTATATCGATATCGATTACATTTTTAATTAATCATTTTAAATACGAAATAAAGTAACATCGAAACGTTTAATTTCAGATTGCAGTGGTTGATATTCGTCCTGTTCTGTGTGACGCGCGTCAACGCGGACTTTTTCAACGAGAAAAAAGGTAAGTGTCAGTTCATTCAACGATAATGGGCCGACTCGGGGGTTGGTGATTCAGAGATTCGAGGACCATTTGTCCCTCTCTGCCCTTCCAGACGTCGTCTACTATGACGATCCGTGGTACAAAATTCTCAGGAGGGCTCTTCACTCGTCGAGGACTTCTCAAGAATATTCAGCGGGTTTTTTACCAATCTTTCTCGCGAACTTCCAACGTTATTCGTTTTACGTGAGCAATGCTTCGTTACAAAGCTATTCGCGAACCGTCCGCAACAAGCTGAACGAAATTTCGTTGGTTTCTGTTTCAATCGCTTTACACTTTTCAGTAAGTCACTTTTCGTCTGTGTTGTTTTAATATTCATATTCTTTTTTTTTTACCGCAATAGCTTCTTGTTTTTATCAATTAATAATACCTATTAGGAAATTATACTTATTAGGAATTGTTAGCGATTGCCGCTTTAATTTTAGGATCAAGCTGTTTCTTGAAATAAATATTTAAGGGACAGTTAATATAAATATAAAGAAGTAAGAGGGATTTTAATGGAAAGGACAGAGTTAAAAAGGATTGTCCTATCAACTTGAAGTAGTTCGTTTTATTTACACTGTATTTCATGTTGATACCAAAATTTCTTCAAATGCATGTAAAGTATGAGCAGTTTGTTTGTCGTACTGATAGCTCCTTTGAATTCAGTTATAGCTGGAATTTCTTCCGTCGAATGTGGAAGTGCAGTGATTCTTTCCGAACCCGCGGACTTCTTTCTTACTTAAGTGAGGTCGGTTACTCGTAAAAACGAATGGTCCAGTCATTCTCGATGGACCATTTCGTTGAAGTTGATGTAACATGAAGTTAGGATCTTTATTTTTGGATTTTTAAGTCACCCTTATATTGCAAAAGTAACAACGACAAATTCGATTATTTCAAATTATTTGTTCGTCCATAAGATTGATAATAACAAAATAATATTTTTTTATCCTGTATCATACATGAGCTTTCTTTAAATAATTCTCACGTTTTAACGTCGCAGCATAATGTGAACGCTTTAAGAATAACTTGCAATAGCAATTCTATTAAGGGAAAGTATGATAAATACAGGATTGTAACAATTTTATGGCGTTGTAAATTTTCACGAAACTATTTCATATTTCCGAGCAATTTTCCATTTTTCATGAAATAAGGTAAAATATTAGCAGTAATGCGAAGCAAGTTTCGAAGAAGAATGGAGATTCCCGAAGAAGGATTTAATAAAAATCTTGCTTGAATCGTGATTACAAAGCCCTAATATCTTGAAATGGTTTTATGATCATCAGCATATCTTTATTTCCTCCTTTAAGAATTTCATAACCCGAAGAGTCGCTTCTCAGATTCAGCAGATATTTCATTCCGGCGAATCGTTTTTATACAGACCTTCATTTCGTTTCCGGCATTCCATATTATTCTGATCAGTCGTTATAAAATCGAGGAATCACGGTTGAAACGTTAAGAAATAATTTGTCGATTCTTTCATTTTTCGTATACTGTCACTGTATCGACGAATATATTAAAAACGAAACAAATATTCCTTTCTTCAGGATATCGAAGGAAGTTTGTAAAAAAGGACGTATAACGGTGATGTTTCTACTTCAATCGATATCATTCCATGTTTTAAATATCTTTTTACTAAAAGAGAAAGTATCGTATTATTATACCAGTATTTCTTCAACAATAAATAAATAAATAAAAATATATATAGTATAACGTATATATACATAAACTTTTAGTAGATTTTTAACAAGTTTTTTAAAGAATTAAAAAAACCTACACGTTATATTAACGTTTGAGGAAATATTCTGAAAATAGTTTATAGTTGAAATACCATATTTTTTCTTAACCAAAATAGATTTAGTTTTTTAATTTGCCGTTAACATTTATTAAATTTCCAAATAGCTAATTATAAAATTTGAATACGTAACACGTTATCTGTATCAAGAAAACAATCGCAATGCTCAAAATCATTTCAATGATAATTTAAGATTATGAACGATTCGCATTCATACTTTAATTTCCCAAGCGATTTTGCGGCGATGCATAGACACAATTCTAAGGAACTGTCCCGAAGACAATCCGAAGTCGATAATCCACGAACGCAAGAAGCATCGCGTTATCCGGAAGCTCGAAAGACTCAGCCGCTCGGTGAGTTTCCGGTTCCCTTATCAGGGGCGGATGCAAAGAGGGTAGGTCGACTGTGTCGGTGGTGTTATAGTATAGGAAAGCGGGGTGAAAAGGGACGAATAGCTCCCGCAGGATGCAAGATAACTCTCATCCCCATAGCCTCATTTGTATCCGCCTCTCTTCTTCCGCCTTTCATGGTGAACGGTTACTTTTTGCATCACTGCCTCGTCAATATTTAACGAGGCGCCATTGGTCAGACTCAATTGCCATTCAGTTTCATTTTTTCTTCCCTACTATTTTAAAACGATAATTGAGAATATTTAATTATAACGACTAATTTTTTACAATTACTGTAGAACTTCCGATAAAATTTAGGGATTTATCAAAGAAATATAAACTTAATTGAAATTATCATAAATTACAGTAATAGAATAGAAATACTACTGTTAGAAAGAATGATCTTAGTTTATCTTTTAAGCTAAATTGAAACGTAAGGGATAATAGCAAAAGATGATGCCAATTATATTGAACAATTCTTTTTTTTTAATGATAGTAATGATATTTTAAAATATTGATCAACTTAAATGTAGATATTCTTTTATAATAAAAGATAGTTTCACTAGTACTACATAATAGGATCGTGAATAATTCCTTTTTCTTTTTTTTTTCTTTTAGAGAGAATACAGATAATTGTTTAGTTTTTATTTTTAATACATTTATTCCATAAGCTGGAAACTAATTCTACGTGCAATTGCATTGGTCGTCGCAACGAAAAGAAAGAAACGATCCGAGAATTCATTGTGGTTCATTCATCTTTCCATGAAATTGTTCTTGCAACAAGATAATGAATATACTTGGATGCGTTTCAGGAACCGTGCAAATAGAAATTTACTGCTATTGGTTTAATTATCTTTCCAGCGTACATTTCAGCGAAACAGTAGAATATGGACACGAAATAGATAAATTACTAGAGGAGCATCGTCCACGTTGATTTATCGCTGTGAGAGTTTGACCGATTGAAATTAAATTCAATGGCATTCTACATCCTCAAAGATAGTCAATATTCCTTCCGATGATAGACTGCAAGTTAGTCTAAAGATAATCGTTGAAAATATTTGTTTTATCCACTATGTTTAATCTTTTCTAAGAATAAAACAAAATACATATATGCTACTTTATTTGACGCAATTGTACATAATATTTTTTCTTACAAATATTTAAATTTTAAATTTTACGAAATTTAGTGACACGGTAGTAAAAAAGTATGAAGCATGGTTCTCCGTTGTCTGGCAGACGAAGCGTTCAAAACTGTTTTATTGTCGGTCTGTTTACCTTAGGAAACAGCGAGGAGAATTGCTTCCTGAAAATGTCGCGAATAAGGAACTGAAATATTACAAATTTGCATCCAAAATGTTTTAGTTTACACGACCAGCTCGACAGTTGTTCCGATAGTAAAGAAAATCCTTACTTCTTCTTCTGCGGCACGCTCTCCACATTACATTTTCGATTCGATTCCTCGATTGCATTTTCATACTCAAAAGAAATAATGCATTAAAAAGACAATGATGACTCGAAGTATAAACATCTCTTAATCGAAAAGCATATATCTACCATTTCATTAAATTATTAAATTGTTCTTGAATGTAAAACATTATTTATGCCGCAAGATTTGATAATGATGAATATCGTTCATAAATATCTCGTTTCAGTTGTATTGTTAAAAAAATAGAGCTAATAATTTTTGAGATAAATAAACTATATGTATGTTCAGGCTCAGTTTCAATATTACGAAATGTTTATAATTCTCTTCAGAAATGACGTGTAAATTTGTTATATTATTTATCTTTTCATAGAAGTATTTCTGAATATTATAAATTATTAGCATATCAAATTCATAGAAGTGTAAGTGATATTCACATAAGAGTAATGATGAGCTTAAGAATTCCATCTTACATCGCTGTACTTTTATCAAAAAAGTTCTTTGAAGTCTAGAATTCTTCAATTAAAAAGTTTTCAAATTTGTAAAACAGAACTTAGATATTCAACAGGCAAATAGGGGAAAAATATCGAGCTGAACATTATGGAGAATAGCGGAACACGCCAGATGCCGTGGCGGTTACGATTGATAGCGTAATTCTTTAGAAATAAATGAGACGTCGCGGTCGGTTGGATTAAAATTTATGAGCAGAAGCAGGGTCAGTTAAAAATCGGAGACGAACTAACAGTGACAGTTTCTTTTCAGCGATGAGGGGAGATTATACGGGAATGCGGTAAAATAATGTTCTTACAACTAATATTCTTTCCAATTATGCTCATAGAAGGTTACATTTAACGAATCCTCTAATAATTTTCCACCGACGATATAATCAATATGCATATTAAGACCACACAAAATGACTACATTTAACATTATTATCTTTTATTATGAAATATTGTAGACCCACGTTCAGTTACGTCTCACGCACATTAATATCCGAAAGTGCTTTCCGAACCAAATTCCTCTGGAAAATTGCATCACTATAAATATCCATTACCCTACGTTACTTTGAGCGACCACTGAAGCATCTTTTTAAAAGCTGTCCCACAACTTACGGAAGTTTATTCGGCGCGACTTTTTCAGGTCAGCTATCCTTCGCGTTGAGTAATACTTAATCTCGTAGCACGTTATTTCCGGATTCATGACAGATGATGAATCTACTTTAACAAATAAGAACGTTTCGCGTTCATGTTACACGATCACTTTGATATTTTCGTATCTGTCGCTGAAAACTAGAGCGTTCATTAATTTGGAGCTTGTTCGGTAACAAATTTTACCGAACGAAGCTCGAAATAAAAGGGATCGGCTGGAACAGAAAGGAAGAGGTTGCGCAAAGGATTGGCCCGATGAAACGTTTTACGACACGATGTGCCTGGAATTTCGTTGTTTTTTCTTTGGTGTGTGCCGGATGTGGGCGTCGATCGAATCTCGCATACTTCGTAATCGCAATGGGGTCCAATAATTCGGCATGACTCATCGATCAGTCACGGCTTAAGCTGAATTTACATGCGGCGTGTGTCGGCTAATCGATTCCACTCGTGGATTCCTGTTGCATTTTAATGGCCGTGAGAGCGGTGACGTACTAAGAATTTCGTGTCGAATTGACCTGCTTTTTGCTGGATAATCGATTCCCGGAAATTGAAAAATGTAAGTGTGATTGTTTCCACTGACTTTTTGGGTCGATCGAATAGGTAGGTTTGAGTGGATGATTTATAAAAATTGATGTTTTTTTACAAACATGTTTTGACGTACGTCAGAGAGTTTAAGGAGTGTTTAGTTTTTAGAAGTGAACATTTCAGAGTATCAGAAGTGTCATGATGATTCTTTCCTGATAAAAATTATTATAACCAGATAAATAAAATATGTTGATGTGAATAGAAATCGTTTCTTCCTTTAGATTAAATAAATTAGTTTTTAATATTTTAGTGCCGAAGTCGAATACGAATGTACATAAATACATAAATATAAAGTATTTCTTGTCACTTCGCTTTGTATTTCATTTAAATTATTTAGGAAGTTTGGATAACAGATTTGTGTTGAAAAATGAATGTGTTTTGATAAAGTTGAACAGAATTTATATTTTATATTCAACGAAAATGATTGACTTACAATGTTTGTATCGAAGGTTGATTGCTAATTGTAACTCTCAGTTTATTATTCAGATTGTAAGCATGACTTCATATTTGGGCGTGATTTCAAAGTAACTGGAACAACTCTGACGATCTCTGTCATCCCTTGATAGAATTATTTTTACGATTCTGAATCATGATGACGAAGCACGTATGTCTCATCCGTAAAACATAGTCATGGCATAAATACTTCAATCAAGGTAAATGCAATTCGTCATTGGGGAGAATAAAATGGAATTATGACAATTTCTTTCCAGTTACGATTACCATATCCATTTGTTACTTGTAATAGCTTATATCTGAAGTGTAAAAGTATATTGACAGCAGAATGGATAGATTAATCTAGATGACTCCATCGGTATAAGTACAAAGAAGATATGTATATAGATACAACTCCATTCAAAATTAAATATCAGATGAAATATTATATTTAATATTCTGAACAGCAATTTACAGAATTTACTAATCGTAAGCCATAATCAATAACCTGATTAATTCTGTTTTATGGAATCACTTGAATAATTGTATATCGGTTTATTTTATTAACTACAGTTTACATTTCTAACGACATACTATTATCGCAATAATATCTGATCAATATACAAATTATACAAATTATAAAAACCGCGTGTAAGTATGAAAATACTTCTTTCCTATCGAATATAAATTACTCCATCATTTACAAGCAAATAAAAATTCTCGTGGAGTTATTCAAAATATTTCGATCGCGAGAACTCGAAAAAGCAAGGAAAATGCAAAATTTGAGGAAGAAAAAGAATATGTCAAAAAAAGACAACAGCTAATCTATCACAAGTAGTCAGCAAGTGATAGAAGCTGTGTGAAATATCATAGTTTGTTCGCAAGATAGCCTCGGGGATATGAATCGGGGAGCAGCAGACTGATAAACCGCAGGATTATACACATGTTAGAGACAAGGGGGTGATGTTGTACGTGGAACAAGTAGGCGATATATTACAAGCTGGGTTAACCATACATAGTGAAAGTTGCGGGGATTGTCGGGAAGAGGAGAAAGGGTGAGAACAAGCTTCCAGACATTTTATACTTTCCCGGCACGTCCCGTGCCCAATATATCTCGCCTCGGTCACAGACATGTCTGTAACACGTTTCCGTAATCATTTTCTATGATTTCTCTGCATATTATTTCCTTCTGTTTCTAATATTCTCCTTTATATTTTGTGTTATAAGGTTTTTAGAGATACGGTTGTTCTACAATGGCAGAAAATTTGATAAATCGTAAGTAGTTGATGATAGATTTGTTCCTATCTTCTAATTATACTATTTTTTAGAAACTTTTACATTTTCTATGAAATACAGAGATTTTCTTGCGCGTGTATAAATTATATGACAGTTAACATTTTTCAGGCATTGTAGTCCATTGATAATTTCTAAGATATATCTTCGTGCGATTTTTACAATATTCGTAATTTTGTAAGAAAAGTTATTTTTGATTATTCCGAGTTTTTTTAAATTAAGAAATTGATGGGACATTTTATTAAAATTTAAATACACTGCTGAAGCAAGGAGCTATTCAAGAATTTAGACGATTTTATATAATTTTTCACATTCTTTTCTTATCTGTGAAAAAAAACAAACCAATTATCCTACGCAACAATATATTCTTATAGAAATTTTAGCAGATAGAATAATGGCCAACTAAAAAGTTAATTTTCGTAATCGATCGCGAGAAATATTAATTTGTGAACGTAGTTATTCCTTTGTCGCTTCACTTTGAAGATATATGCATGTGTATATGTATACGTCAATCGTATCAGAACCAGTTCGAAAATGTCAATCAATTAGCGCGCAGCAACCACTATAACAAGTTGGACAGATAGTAATTACACTGTGTAACACCTTAATGTAATTAACCTTGCCCAATTGCATATCTTCTACGCTAGTCAGACAAGATTAATCTGTCATATGACATGCAGATTATTACAATCTATGCAACAGATGCGCTCCGAGTAAATTTCGTGCTATGATAAGAATAACATTGATTTTGTTAATTTGATGTCCAGGAAATGTAGACATTCTAAGGAGTTCGAATTAGGCTACAAACAGACTGAAATAAATTATAACAAAAGTATCTTTAAATGATAATGAAAATTAAACAATACCAGGTAAAAATTCAAGAGCGATAATTTTCTAATCGAATTATATATATTGTTTTTTTTACGATCAGTGATCTCCTCAATTTCAGATAAGTTTCAATGTGAATAAAGTCGTAGAGAACAGGTACCGGTCAAAGGACGAAACAAATCTCTACTTAGATTCCATTTCTTTAGTTTCGTCCATAAAGATACAAATTTTCATAAATATCCGCTGTCTAATAATCGAGTTCCATTCGATCGTATTTTTATGGACCTCGGTTCAAGGGATTCCATCGCTGCAAATAAGAAAAAATAGCGTGGAAAGGGATGATTGTCGGGAGAAAAGCGATTTCGTTTTTAGGTGAGCATGCTCGTAAAACAGTCGTGGATACTCGCGATATTTCTTGCACAAAATGAAACACATACACACACACGTAAATATATATTGTTCGTTCTTTTTTCTCCTATCATTTTCTTCACGCGTATATCCATTTCCTGGCCCGTTTTGTCGTTGCCACAACCATTTTCGTCGATGTCCGTCAATCGAGCACGGACCAACCGTTATTTTCCCTCGCAAGTTCTTCTTTTCTACCGTTTCAAGAATTTTCGTGGCCGTTTCTCGTTTTATTTGGCATTTAAAAGTTTGTGGTCGGCGAAAGCAGCTTGATAAAAGTACGTGATACAGGAGCGTTGGTTTGTCCAAGACAATTCAGCTTCGAGTTTGTTTTTTGTTTATACGAAGTTCTTTAAGAAAGAAATCGAAGGATTTATTATAATTTATTTTAAAAAGATAAATTTGTAATAAATTTTTTATAGATAAATTTTCAGCCTTTAATTGCTACCGTTGATTAAACAAATCCCGATAAAATTTTACAAACGTAATTTTACAAAATAAAGAGGAAGGAACTTGAAAGGATACATTAATTTTGGTAGTAATATTAGTTAAACTTTTTTTTTACTTTCCTTCCTCCATAAATTAAGTTAGTTGATTTTCAATGAAATGCCCACTGGAGCATTTCTACAACTTGATTTATTCGTAGTTGTATTGTAGTTACTTGAGCGCGGTCCGTGGTGTTTCGGGATCCACCCAACTAAGTTCTCCACGTGTCTCCCAAAATCATTGTTGCTCACTCCGCAAGTACGCACTAAGGCGTTAGAGTACTAATGTACTAGTACCGAAAACAGTGGTCCATATGCACTAGAATTAGAGTACTAGAACCCTTGTGCGCGAGTAAAACATTGATGATACATGTGTCGTTGAACCCGCAAAGTAGTCGCTAGTGACATTACAGTCGATGCGCCTGCAAATAAAGAATAGAACCAACAAACTAATTGGAAATTTAACAGAGCATAATTTAATATTTCAAACTTAGGATTTAAAAAGTACCGGGCGTGAAAATAACCATATAAACGTATTCCACGTATAAAATGCGCTTTAATCTTCGTTATTATTCGCATTTAAGTAATATCACACGAACCCCTGTGGCCACATATACTCGCCTTGGCTTCTCGCGAGGAAAAATTAATAAATAGCGGAATTTCAGCCGGTGAAATCGGATTAAGGCTCGGGAACGAAAATTCGACCAAGTCGTGTGAAAGCAACAAAGCAGAAAAGCGATATTAAGAAGAGAGAGAAGTGTGCGAAACAGGGGAAAGCAACTTTATGCTTGAGCTTCGGCATTTAAAAGCATTCCGCGTTGAAAAGCTGCCGCCTGAGCTAACTTTATGGGAGTTTCTTGCGTGCCATGAACAGAGGAAAAGAGTCGCATTATAGGAGATCGGTAAGAGAGGATGGAAATTGGAAAATCATAGATTCAGATGGACTTTGTTCGGCTGCTGTTATTATTCTTAATTTGGAACGTTATTCGACTGACGATAACATATTTTTTATATTTATTTTATATATTATATATATAATATATATTTATATGTTTTTTATATATTTTATATATGACAAAGGCGGAAGGAAGCCAAGGGGAAAAGCGAGGGAAAGAGAATGACAAAACCGTCTGTTCGTAATTAATTATCTTTATTCAACAGAAATTATAATGAATGACAAATGATGATAAATTAACGATAAATAAAAATTAGAAAAAATTAACGATGATAAATTATAATATTAATGAAATCATAACAGTAAGCATTAATTAAATTTTTATTAATTTTGTACCTTCGATAAAGAACTTAATTTCTGAAAAGATATTAGATTTAGATAGTACGTATGTAGTTATAACTGTGATATAAGTTTCCTTTATTTCTATCCACACTTCCAGTTGGGTAAATTGATATTACTAAAATGTGCAATTTAATACATTTGTGTGTATGTTGCAACTAGAAGTGAACATGAAGTCTGAAAGCATAACGTATATACTTGTTGTGTGCAATCATAACATTCCAAGTTTCTGTGTACCTATTTAATTCTGATGTAAGCTTCAATTCAAGTTTATGTTCGATAATGTGTTTCGTACAAAATTGCGGTATATACATACGTATAAAAGGTTGATAAAAGAACAGAGTCGCATAACGAAGTCTCTTGAATGAAAATTAAAACCCATTTCCTACTGATCCTTATTAGTTTATCGATACTATTAATTTTATTTTATGGACAATATAGATTTATCTATATATAATATTTCTCTTAACAGCTCATTAGAGTGTCTATTTAAAATACGCTCATAAATTTAAAAGATTTGACGAATAACCTAATCACACGACACATCGAAACTATAACTACTTAGCGAACTAATTCAACTCACCGTCACCTCCAAACTCCAATGTTTAATTCAGTTCAAAAACAAACTTCCCAAACTCACTATCAACGATTCAACGTAACACTCAGTCGACAAAGAAACAGTTAATCTTTTAGAATCCCTCTCTTTTCTTCAATATGAGAAGCAGCGTGCGTCATAAATCGTGTATCACATATATTATGCGTCCCTCAGCTTCGTATCCCCTAAACGCATAATATCACGACATGGAGTGATCATAAAAGCTCTTTGAGCTGTCGAATGCGTGAAATGAGCGACGAAAGGCGCGTAGTCGTGGAATAAGTCGACTTTATTAGAATTTGTCGGCACACCCGGAAGTAACGGATGCGGATGAGAAGAAGCAAACGAATGGGGGAAGGCGGAAATTCGCGAAGGCTGGGACGAGAGGAGAGCTTTCTCTCACCTGCGGAACGGAACTGGCGAGTGGCTGGTAACGAATGGTCGTTACTCTCATGCCGGAACAAAAGCCTCGTAAACAAAACACTGCCGCCGGTCTACTACATGCCTCGTGGCTGCACCTTTGCTAGTTCCACGCGTTTCCTCTACACTTTCGCCCTTCCCTCGCTCTCGTGCTCCACATTCGAAACCACCGACGCTCTTCGTCCGATCAACGTACACTGGGTTTCACGAACTCCGAATGTTTTACGTTACAGACAATTTCGTGGTTTCATCTTTTGAGGCGCTTTCTTCGAAGCGGAATTTGGATAGTGGTAATTTTTGGAGGGTTGCTTTTTATTTGAAGGATTTTGTAGTTACACCGTTGACTTTTAGGTTTCGTCTTTCAAGCTGTTACATTTCTGTATTATATGTATAGAGAACTTAAATAACGAGGATTATGCGCTGAACTATTTAGCCCTGTAATTGTAGCTAGTAGTACGAGCTCGCTCGTCTTTAGTCAAGGAATTAGAGTCGTCGTGGAAACTATTAGGATAATTCTTGCAGAGGCTGTACGCGCGTTTCTCACGAGATTTGTCGGAGAATCGAGGATGCAGTGTCGATGTTTTTACGTGGGAGTACACGTACTCTGCATCAGGTGTCCCGGAAAACACGGCATTTGCATGCCTGACCTTCTTCTCGCCTCGCCGGATCCTTTTCTACCTTTCTTTTTCACCTTTCATCTACTTCTTTCTCTTCTCAACATTCCATCCTTCATTCTCTGTGTAGTCCTTCCTAATTTTGTACAGCTTGCTCCGTTCCGTCACATAATTAAAATTAACCTAATGAACAATCCGTTAAGCGCATTTTATGCTTTTTAAAGAAATGTGATATTTTGTTGGTGTAAAGTATTTTATTGATCAAATAACAAAAGAAATAAGATAAAATACATACCGCTTTATTTGTAGAAAACACTGAAGTATGCAGTATGGAAAAGTAAAGACGAATGAAAGATAAAATAGTTGAAAGCAAAGATATTGAAGATACAGGTTTCCCGAGTGAAATTAATAATTTATTTTTCACCGTAACAGTCGTGAATTTAATAGGTCGCTTACTTTTTGAAGATCGCTTAAAGAACTTTTGTTTCCATTGAAACTCGATATATTTAGAGTTCGTCAAGTGTGAGGCACCGTGCAAGTCGTATGCAATCGTAACTTTGGAATGCAGGCCAGAAGTGAGACCATAAACTCGCATCTTTATTGCTTGTATTTCTTGTTCTGTCATGTAAAAGAAACGAAGCTGATACCATCGTTATTTATTAATTTTCGTTGAAATCAAAGGTAGGCCCGTAGCTTTGATACGTTTCTTGTCTTTCCTCTTTCGTTTGTCCATATCATCCTTTTTTCCTTCTGTTCGATTTTGTTCTCAAAAACAAACGAAACTGGTCCGTTTATTTTAATGTCGCACCGGTCTCCTCAGGAGAGCGATATGAATTTATCAGACACGTTCCCGCAATAAAAATGTAGTTTAGTCTAATCTTATTTTATTGGTCTAGTTTTGCTTCGTACGTACGTGTTGTTGGATAAAGCAAACATTCAGAGTTAAACTATAACTAATTTAGTTAACGACACAAATCTTTTTTTAGTATTTTTTTTTATTTATTATATAATATACTCTATTCTCTTAATGTTATTTTTTCTCTTTAAATGTACATCATTTCTTAGTACAGATGCACGATCAGTATTCATATCAAAATTCATATCGATATGAGCAACTATATGAAAGGCTTGTATCGTAGAGTGTCGTTCCATTTATTTCACAAAACGTAAATTCGAAAATGTTTTTTCCATCGCCGTAAAAGTACACCTTTATCCCCCGATTCATTTTAGTAATTGCTTATATTCGCGGTGAAATACCTTTTAAGCTTTCCACGCCTCCCACGGGACAAACTTTGAACCCTCGTTCCCAGCGATATTATTGATGCAAATTGTTGTCAGCCAGCAGAGACGATACAAAGGAACGTCTCGAATCACGCCTGGTATTTCTTTCTGGATTTATTGTTTGCAAAGGAACTCTCCGCAATGTTATTTATTCATGTAGATACTTTACGCAACCTCTTCTGATTCTTGTAAAATTCTTTTTTTCATCTTCATGCTTTACGTTGATTATTCCATAACTTTTTTATTGTTCTCTGTAACTAGAAGTAGAGAAATATGTGAACTTCTTTATTGTATATTAAGGCGTCGTAGTTAGAGAAAATGTAGTTTTTCGGATTTACACGCAATACGTTCTTTTTTATTTAAATACTGATTAATTCACAATGGTTCTTCGGATTTAGCGAGTTGAAAATAATACCGATTTAAGTCTGAGATTATAAAACCTTTCACGATCCGAGTAATTCGATTATTTTTACGGGGATTGCTACGTAGTGATTACTTTTAATTCGAATTTCCGGTGTATAATTTTATCTTCCGCCTGGATACCTTTGCACTTTTTCATTTCAGTGCTCATAAAGGATTCAGGGAATTACTTTTAATTGAAATGATTTATTACCAGTAAATCTAAAGCTTAAAAATTGTTTACTAATAATACCGCAATTTATTAAATACATTTATCGAAGATTAAGTTTCATACACTGCAATTCTTTATCTGAAATAAATAAATTAAAATTAGGTAAGAAACGAAAGACGCTTCGTCACATTTCAATTTCATCTTTAAACTCTGTCCGAATTAATCAAATTACTCAAATATCTATAATACTACTAAATAATTACTACTAAAAATGATATAGAATGTAATATATCTAAGCTTAATTATTCAATATCGAAATCCCATAATAAATACAACGATGTGCAAATACTTTTTCACGTATAGTATAAGTCGTGTGAATGTGCCTTAAGGAAAGTGTATGTTTAAAGAGAAAACTGTGTGTTATGGGTGAAAGGTGATGTTTTAACCATAACTAAGAACAAGTAGATAAAACAAATGTCCAGTTATCTATATATTTAGGAATTCGTTTTAAAAGATAGGAGAAAATGAGGAGCATGAAAAATTCCTTGGAATAACAAAGGAAATGGATTTCTTTACGCCATCGTTGATATTGTTTGAGTAAGGTCAACGTCGATTGTGTACTCCCCACTTCGACTTTTAACAAGGTGGACGCATGTTATACGATTATTGGAGGGCACGCGTTGCCCTATAGGGTCCAGAAACCGAACACGTGTGGTCCGTTCACGGGGCAGACAGCCGTGGAAGGGACGAGTTTCGAGAAGTTCATTTTGCTTGAAATGTATCTGCTTGGTCAGCACCATAAACCTGATCCGCAGCTTATCTGGAGCCTCTAGGGTGGCCACCTGTCCGCTTTTATTCGACGTTCGTTTCATTGGTCGGACCACAGATGTCGAGATGGACACTTCTTTCCGCGGAATGTCTCCACATTTTGATCGGAACATAACGATGATCGACAACCGTCTTGGAGAAATCGATGGGTATCTACGGTGTAACGCAAGTTTTCTTCTCCAACGATCTTTTTTATCTTTCATCTTCCCTTTTTACGAGATTAATATGTAACTTTATTGTGGGAAATTTTACGTATGCTTATTTAAACTGATCGAACGCAAGTTTATCGAGATATTGATTGTTCTAAAACGTTGCCATGCGAGCATTATTAATAGTGGAATTTGACATGAAAATGTTAATATTGATATGAATTAATGTGTAGCTAGATAGAAATTAATTACAAGATTAATAAACTTTAAATCTACCTTTATATTCATGGCGCGTAAAATATGTCGTACGAAATATTTCTTAAATATTTATAGAAATTGTTGGAGATAAATAACGTATCAATTTCTTACTCCCTATATTAATAGATAATAAATTTCACTTACCTTTTACATCGGCTCGTGGAATTTGAAAGGAGCAAGTACGAAATTAACATTTAGTTACAAACTTTATAGCGCGTAGAATTACAGGATGCAATTTACTTCATTTCAGAAGAAATATTCAAAAGGGAAGACTACTTTAAGACTATGAAATTAGATACCATAATTTATTGTCAATTTCATTAGTGTTTTATTTAGTAACGTTACGTGGAATAGTTATTTATTATTTTTCGCTGCTCCATCCAAGGCAGCTTTCGTTCTTTCCACTCTATTTTAGCTGCATATTGCACGCTTGTCGTTCCTATCTCAAAAATATGTAAACGTCTTTCTTCGCTCGCGATGAACATTTCTCCAATCTTTTGTTTCTTGTTGGCTGCCACAGAAACAGGTTTCTCGAACGCGAATCGACGAATACAGGTAAAGAGCGTGAAAAGGAGAACGATGAAAAAGGAGAACGTTTCAATCAAATGAAATTATATGTTGAATAGACGTTCTGTAAACGTTTGTTACTTTCGAGTTCGATAATGAATTAAAACATTTTTAATTTTCACACGAATCTGTAACAATTTCATCGCTGTCGCTTATTTTATTTTTTACCAATTTCAGGTTTTTATACAAGAAAATAGTTTTAGTGAAAATTCGTATTGGACAGACCTGTGGTTTTATTTTAGTATAATAAGCGATGTAAGATTCATACGACAAGTTCATTTATAATTTTAGTGAATTATTTTATTTGAAATAGTACCTTTCTTTTTTAGATGAAAAGCGGAGCTAATTTTCTTAAAGTTTGTTAGATATTTGAGTGGATTTTCACTTAGCTCGCTACGACGGAAACATAGAGATAAACGAGGAACGCGACAACATTCCTTTTGATTACTTCTTATTTGTCTCCAGAGTCGTAAAGAGTTGTCTTCATTATGAGAGACCTTATACACCTATCTTGTACCGTGTCACATATATTTTCGGATAAAGTTTGGAAACGTGTTTGCAACATCTTCTCCTCATCAATGAAAATATATTTACATATATGTCATGATGAAATGTTTGCCTTTTTATTGAAATAAATTCCATTATAATAGATCCTTATTACGAACAAGGAATACGAAATTACGAAACGATATTTCATTTCCTTGTTAGGAATACGTGTTGATGTGTTTTGCAAAATATGTCCAAGCAGTTAATAGTTATATTCCTGAATTTGTTCAGTCATTCAATTTTAGACATTTCTTGTTTGTATTGAATTATGTAATTCATCTATTGGTACTCTCTATAGATATACTGGTTTACTCATAACGTGAGAATATAATTTCATACCCGAAATTCCATTAAGACTGTAAGAAAATAGTTGCTACAAGCATTGCGGATTCTATCGTTGTAAATTCTAATATTTTCTATGTTAATAAATATTTTAATGATTTTATTAAAATATTGAGTTGAGTTCATTTACTCAATGGAAATGTCCGAATAAACTTAATTATTTGAATCAAAATTGAACAAGCTTATACGAGATTTAAAATATATGATATGAATTTTCTTTTTATTTTTAATCGTCAGATTACTACTGTAAATATACACATTTTAGGAGCACATTTTTTGAAATACACTGTATACTTTCTCTTACAAATGTGGTTGCGCAGTACCATGTGTACTCTTGGGGAGAAAAGTACCTGTCCAATTTTCGTCTGTGTTGCTAAAACAGTCTTGATGGTTCTTTCCTCTACTATTCTGCTTATTCCATTAGTCGTGTCCCCTAAGGAAGCAAAGCCAATGTTCTGTTTGAGTTTTCGCTTCTCTTCATCTTCCTACATCCTCGCTTTTCTTATCCTACGTGTACGTTTTACTTTGCCTAGACTCGAGCTACTTCCTATATGAGAATATTTCAATGATAGTTCCCTTATAAATGTTTCCTGTTTAATTAGCTCGTGTGTCGAGATTATACAATTTTTTGATATTTACACATCTATAAATGTAATGATTAATTACTCTATAGGAAATAAGGAATAATAATTAACGAATTACTATTTAAATATTTTCTATTAAAGTTAGATATTTAGATTATTGCTGTGAAATTATTGTAAGCGTGATTTTCTGCAGATATCAATGTTATTTCGTTACAAATCTTGGACAAATTTTGAAGATTACAAATAGAAAGATTACGATACAAAAATCGAGAAATATTTCTTAAAGTTTACTATTACAAATACGGGAAAGCAAAGCATAAACCATCGTATTTCTCGAATAAAGGAAAATGCAATTCACTGAATAATTAAAAAGGGTGCTACGTCTTAATCGGAAGATATCGTTTTGTCTTCATTTCTACAATATACAACGATTGTTAACAAAATTAACAGGAAAAACTGAAATTAATTTTATTATCAACCGATATCGTAATATTAGCGTACAAAACTTTACATACATACGAACCGAAAAGAATCATGATGAAAGGGTTGCAAAAGGAAAACGCTAGTTCTATGGTGAAGGCGCACAAGCACTATAGTGCGATTCCCAAAGCAAATAGGCACCATCCCGCTGGTCGTGGAGGCAGGCACTACATCCAAAGTGATCTTCGTCTTCCGAGGATAGAAGAGCAGGATGTTTGCTTGGCTAGCAGCACGAAAAGTGGATTTCCTGAGGCTTCCTTGCCGGAAAAACGGTCTCACCGCTTCAACCTGTTCCCGATTTCGATTCTTACAGACGAACGAATATGTTCTATAAATGTATCGGAGACGGTTGTTTGTTTTTAGAACAGGGATTTCATTCGCTTTAGGAACGTTTTCGAACCGCCTTATCGTTTTCTATTTCGGGAAACGTCTCCCTTGGGCAAGTCGACGGGGAAATGTTAAAAATGGATGTAGATAAATATCTCTGATCGAAAGATTTCTAGGATGATAGGGCGTTGAGATATAAAATTGTTCCTTTGTTATTTCGTGCCTGATTATTGGCTACCTGTTTGCTCGTACACAATAGCGAATAAGAAATATTGATTTCGTATTTCTATCAATGTTACTCTAACTTGTTACTCGAAGCGAGTCCTACTAAATTGGATAAGTTAGTACGTTAAAGGTTTCAATTCTTTGAAACGATAGTTTAATCACTCTAGGAAAGAATGACTAGTTTTAAGAAGTACTTAAAGTAGGATACAAAGTTCAGATGATTTAAGTACAAATCATTTGTTATTTCAAACACGAGCTAAAAATCTCTCGAACAAACATGTAACAATTTTTTCTCTCACAAGCGACCATCTTCAAATTTCACGTTCTAATCGTCGTTTTTTGATAACTTATAATTCTAATATTCACTCTGATATAATATAAAATGGAAAGTAAGACGTTTCACAGAGGTAAAATTAATCCTTCAAAGTTCTTAAAATTATAGAAATAGCTTTGAAAACTCCAGTATTTACAACCACTACCATCAACTACTGATCTGTCTATCAGCCAATCTATCAGCTAATCAGCTACTGATTCACAAATTAGATTTATAAGTCGCGCATATTTAATAATCTTTTGCGAATTCTTCAACTCTATTTCGTTTGTACACGATTGCAATTGCCTCGGAAGAGATAATCTTGCACGCAACATCCCATTTTTGTTTATCCACGCGTCATCCATTTCTCTGGAGCTCTATCAAGCTCAGTTGATCGTTCGATCAACTCTTGCGCGCTCTGTTATCCGCGTTTCGCCTCCGCTCTCGCTTTTTGCCCATCATCTTTCCAATTTCTGCTGCTGCCTCGTGTTCTTCTTGCTCTTACTTTACCTTTTGGTTTCCAGTTTCGAGGAGCCACCTACCCTTTGAGATTTAACGGCGGATTTTCCAGCCGGGCCGCGCAATAACGCTTCGTTGTATGCAGATCACAACACAGGCGGAAGGATACTTGCGTTGCACAGATGTACCTTGTCTGCTTTGATGGTGGAGTTTTAGGTGTTAAGGGGATCTTCGTTCGTGCTTTGATACCGTTGGTTTAAAAGGGATAACGTGACACTCAAAACGTGTCCATTTCTCACTTCTCCATTCGTGTGAATACGCTCAGCTGGTCATTAATTTTGAGCATCGATGGTCGTACATTTTCTCCGAATTAAACGATTTGAAATGGTGGAACGAAAGGAAATTGGTGTTAACTTTATCGGATGTCTGAGTAGCAATATAATTAGTTTACGGGTTGATAAACATCTCACAATGAGTATTATATTTTATTTTCAGGCAGAATATCAAAACTTAATGGAATTATGCTCAAAGAGATTTTTATATTTGAATTGTGCTCGTTTTAAATTCTAAATGGTCAGAGAAAGTTACGATTTCTAATTTCGGTTTAACGTATTTCTTTTCGCTTCTATTGTAAGTTCATTAGCCCTATTCAGAAAATTCCCAAAAGATATTCTTCGCTTTTCGGTATCTACAGGATCATCATGACCTTCTCATTTTCACCCTCTTATCCATCAACGTTATACCATTCTCCTTGTAAAATGTTGAAGGAGAATTCCGGCACGTTAAAGCCAGGCTTTTCCTCTGAAAATACCTCTTGTTGGTACTAAGGCGTTTCCCCCCTCCGCTGTACGAATTACGTTCTTCCACGGTGTTCTCTTTTTGCAAATGTATTCCATCGTCGTTCTCTTTCCTTTTTTGCATTTCGCCGACAGCTTCCTTCTGCTTGGCTTCCGGCAACTACTTATCCTCCGGGACTTTATGTCACAGTTGCACCTGTACGATGTAATATTGTCCCCCGTGCGCATACTCACCCTCGTAAATGCGAATACTCGCGATCCTAACGTCGTATATTAGAACATTCCGCGTTGATACTTACGCGAGTATATTGGGGATAAACGTGGGAAAGAAAGGTGAAATACGAAACGATAGTCCGCTTGTCTGCGATAAAAAGGGTAATCGTTTGATCGAAATCCTATACGCGCAGTCAAATGGAATCGAGCACGATGGAAACGCGAGTTAATGTCGAATGAAGGCAAAATATAATTTCGTGCAAAGAGCTGAAGAATATTAGATATGGAAATGTGTAAAATACGTTATAACGATCAGGCAAATATTTATAAAATACTACTATCTTGAAAATTTATCATATATTTATATGTGCAATTATTCGCCTGGATTTATCAAAAAAATTCGGAACTTCCATATTTATGAAACTTTAATTTTTAACGTAGATTTTGTTCGAAGGTGTTTTTCATATCTAGTTCGTTTATCAGTGTATCTTCTTCTTATAAAATTCAAACAACGAAATTAATTTTTTATTTAATACAAAATGTTTATTCGAAATTATACAATTGTAAAATAACCTACTGTCGCTTTATCGATATTATAACGAAGTAAATTATCGTACAAGAGGGCCCAGATGTGAAAATCTCACAAATTGAATTGAACTATTCTCCTGATCAAGTTACAGTACACGTCCTTTAATTTGATATAATCTCATAAAGCGATAATTAGTTAAAATACAAGCGCGAAAATCTTTCAAACCTACCTAATCTTACCACCGAGATACAATGCATACTAATTAAGGCAATATCTACTACTTTAGTATTCTAATATTCCTAGAGAAATAACATTACCTCTATCACATAGCGCGTTCAACGCTCCCAACGACAGCGACCAAAATTAACTCGCGCATTTCTAGAATCTCTACGACACAAGGGATTTACGGTTGCGCGATGAAACTCCACAAATTCCCCACGCAGCCGCCAGTTTGCGAATTAGTACGCTCTCCCTAAATATCGCTTCCCGGGAACTAATTAAGTAATTGCAGGGTGGCATCGTTCTGAAATGGAATCATCGCCACATCCTCGAAATCGGCTATCGTTTTTTGATTTCGATAAATTCGCCAGATTCCAACGAAATACATATTTCATAATGGACATTAGATCCTCGATCTTTAAATCTTTGAAAATTCGAAATTCCTCAACACTATGGAGATTCAAATCATTTCGATCATAAATGCGAAACATAGAATTCTCGAAGATCTTGCTCAATATAATTTGGAAAACGGAACTTAGGTAGAAAATTGTTTTATGTATCAAATATTGTACAAAATATTATATGTTGGATATTTTGTATATTTTCTTATATTATATGTATTCTGTGTATTTTTGTATCTTCAAATCTCCCATAAATACATAATACTCCGCAGTTCAGTAATCATATTTCTATCTCGGTAAAAGGGATCATAGATATTACCGAAAACACTTGTATATTTTTGAGTAATTGCAAAAACAAATACTTTCGCGAACCACTACCTTAAGTTCGAAGAGACTCGAACTGTTTTAGATCGCATTTACCAGAACCATGAAAATATTTTATTTCTCTTGTCCGTTGGAGAAATTCGATGATCGTTATCGCGACATGGATTAGCCGTGAAGAGTGTACCTCGCGTGCTTGCCCTGGCTAATTTTCTGCCTGGTCCATGGAACCAATTAAAACGATTTTCCGGGTTGCTATGCCGCGGGGACAATGAGTGTTACCCTGTGGTCGTTTCCGGCCAAGCAATTTCCCGCGTGTCTGAGAAGAGAATTCAGCTGACACAATATGCAGCCGTTTGGAGGCCGGCCAAATGAAACCGAAAAATTACGAGCCGGACAAAAGCTGTGCTTTATACAGGTGTCGCGATAGGGAAAACGTGTTGCACGCGACACCTTTGATTCAATGTTCGACATGCTTGCGCAACGTGTAAAAATGTTTCATCCCATCCTCTCGTTTTTTGTTTCGATGAATGTACGAAGTAATTCAGTTTTTGACGATGAAGATGAAAGGTAATCTAGTTTACCAGTTTTGAGGGATGCAAAATTATTTGAGAAATAGAGGTTCTTTATGGTTACGTGTGTTCATTCGTTTCGTTATTTCTTTCTTTAATTCGATAGGATGGAATTTAAAGTTTGGGTAGAGGGAAATATTTTAAGAATAGAATAGAATGATTTAAGAGAGAAGAAATTAATAATAAGAAAATAATTTAATAATAAGAGTAAGGTATTCCTTAAGAAATATTCTCCAATGATAACTTAATTACATGTAATATAACAGTAATGTAATGATCATTTAGAATTGATATATAAAGCTGTTGTAAAATTTATTTTAGTATACGATTATTCTATTGCGAGTTTTATACCTAGTTTAAAACGATGCTTCTCTCCGTGCATTTTCTTCTTTTCGAATGTTCTAAATACGATTCGTTTTTCGCTTATGTATTTCCATTCGAATCCTTTTCCCATTGCGACAAGTCTTTTCTCGCGAACATTACACGAGTTGCTCCTTTTTCAGTACTATAAGAACAGAAGTAACATATAATTTGTGCCGTTCCGTAATCGAAGCGTCTAAAGGACTAGAATCGAATTCCGAATCCGAGGTTTTACCTCAGAAACGAGACGTGGTGCAAAGGATAACTGTGAATTCGTGAAATTAAAATGGGTGACGATTTTCGCGAGCCGTTTTTTCCGAATAATGCTCTTGATGGGAACGTGTGATGTATACATAAGCCTTTGGGAGATAATAAAGTCGATATCTGTAGAATCAGAAGGAACAGAAGATGCGCGACTTCGTTAAAATTGCGATATAGGTGGCCTGATTTTAGGCTGAATGACAGGACCACCGATTTCTTCGGGATCGCTGAATAAGTAGGCTACCTCGAATCTCTTTCTGTTTTAAATTGAATGGGTATCCTGTATTTATGTGATTTTGCTCTTGTTGTGAACTGATGACATAACGGGTAGTTGAAATGGGATCTTATTCTTCTTTTTGTTCTAACTCGATGAGATCAAATGACTAATTTTGAATAGTATCGTATTTGTTCTTCTTTTGTTTCTTTAATAGTGCGTTAATTTGGAAGTGTTTTATTACAATTTTATTTCTTTCAATTAAAGCTGAAATGGAGTTTTTATCTTCTCTTTGATGTGTCTTAATGTGTTGAGATGTATGTACTTTTGCAAAAAGATTTTTAAAGATCCTGTAAATGCATAAACACACAATCTATTCATCATTATTCCAAATCAGAAACCCGGAAACAATCATCCTTCACAACAAGCAAATCTTTTTATCTTCCCTAACCGTTTGCATTCCTCAAGTTGCATTAAAACGAGGCGATTGTTCGAAAGCACAATCGATGGGAAACGATCGATTATTCGAGTTCAAAACGGACCACAGGAAGCGAACGGCCGTTTATCGGGTCACATTTGTCAAGGCTGGCTCTGCTGAACGACGAAGAATGGGAAGAAGGAAAAAATAGAGGGAAGGGAACACAGAGGGTAGTAGTAACGCTCTTCGACTCCCGGGGAAGATAATCGAGAAGTTTGAATGCGATTTTACCCGTGGTTACAGCCCGTTTGAGAATATTCGTGAGATATTACGAGCTCGTTCCTTCTTCACCTTCCTTTTTTCGCGCACTCCGCTCCCATCTTTTTCCAAGACCTTCCGTTGAGATTTTTATCGCTAGGAGGTTGGAGTTTTTATATGAATGTCTTATGTGGACGACGTTCGAGAATGATATGTAGGATGCAACGCTCGAATGGAATTTTTTATCTAGTATCACGGAGATTTCTTGGTTGGTATTAACTTTAACCTGTGGATTCTGAGACTTTTTGAGTCCAACCGTAGCATAAACTCAAGATCGAATGAATTTTGCATTGAGAAATATTTCATATGAAAGTTTCTTAAATGGTTTAGAGAAACGATTGCGCTTTAGTTTTATCGTTATTAAGATAGATTTTTTTTATATGTATATTAATATGTAGGATCCAATAATTTTCATATAGTATATTTTTTGAAATTTATTATTATTTTGAAAAATAATAATAACAACAAGGAAACAAAGAAGCATATAGAGCGGAAGAATAGCTAGCGTGCAGATTAGAAGTGGCGAACTGAGACGCGACCAAGGGATTTTTGAAGCTCTTTTCTAGATACAGAAGGCCTCACCGGAGACGACAGCGCATCCTCGGTAATATTTAATCATAGAACTTGCCTTCGTATCCAACATTCTACCGCGTATCCTGTAGGTATATACCTACTATGTAAATATACCAGTTGACCCTTTCCACGTCCAGCTTTCGTTTCCGTAGCCATCTAGTACCGTTACACAGTTTTCCCTGCAGCATCTACTTTTCCTACAACTTTTAGCGGGTTCGTTTATCATTCGCCGCACAGCCGGTTACACACAAGGTGAATTTCTTTAATGCACGAAGAAGGAAAAGTTGAAATATGTACTTTAGACAGTGTACGGATTCTTGATTTGAAAAACTGCGAGAAATTTTTGATGCAAAGCTTACGTGCATTGTAAATCTCAGTTGGTACTTCCTCTTACCGTCGTTTTCTTAAGCTGATTTTAAAAAACAATATTTTATTAATTCGAGATATGATCGCATTGTTTAAAACTATTCTTTTCTTTTTTTTTTGCTACTCCGTCACTTTTATTAGTATTCGTAACTTTTATAAGAAAAGAAAACAGCGAAAGTTAAATGAAAACTTTTGTAACACTTATCTGAATTTCTTTTAATACGAAGAATTTTAATGTATTGCCAAAGGTAAACGGCAAAGTTTTCTTTCCTAGCGAGAAAATTTTTATTGGGACAACGATGTTCGGTCGGGAACTTTCTGTTGGAAAATTATTCTCCCGTAGATAAAACTGATTTTGCTCGCAAAATCATGTCGGAAAGTCAAAGGACAGTCTTGCAAGAACCGCCGTAGTTGGGATCGCGATAAGAGAAAGTTATCGAACTTCTTGGAATTATGATAGAGATCGCATCCTTAATGGGAATATTAACCTTCCAACTTCAATATCGTTCCAGTAATTAATTACAACTGATTTTTCCTTTGAACTAACAGTTATTACATTGAAGATCGTCGCTGCGAATTATCGTCCTTTACTATATTCGACAGGCTAAAGCAGAAACAAGCAAAACTTATAAAAACAGTGCAAGTTGAAAGCGTGAATACTAAAATATTTCACTTAGAAGATTACACTTAAGATAGTTGCAAGGAAAAAGTCTGAAGTATATTAAAAATCTATTAATTGTTCAGTAAGTAGCTTCGAAAATAGGACAAGTTTCGTTTGCTACATTCTCCAAGTAAATATTTCTACGAAATTTCGCTACCAGAAGAAATTCTTCGCGATAAACTTATGATATTAATGATTCCTAACATCTAAAAGATTAATGTGTATTTATAATTCTGGATTAAGAAAGATATTTCATTTGCAACCAAAGTAATATAACTGATAACGTATACAATTAAAGTCATTCATATTCTCATACTAATTGAAAGCAGTGTTATTATATTTATAGTTATGCAAATCAAACTGAAGATAATTCTCACTTCTCGAAACTTCTGTACGATATGGTTCATAGAGAGATCTACATATTCCACGGTTTATTACATCACCCTTGTATAAATTTTAAATACAGTAGATCTGTAGCGAAAGATAATTCGAAACTTTGTATTAAATTCGTTTAATAAAGCCACGAAACAAGAATGGGGAAACAAAACGATTATATCAGCCGTAACCTCTGTGAAAAGCATTCTATGCCAGACTGCACGACTTTGTGTTTCTCCACTAACCAGCCGATCTTCCCTTTTTAACGCGGCTGACCCATACACGCCGTTTCCACTGTCTGTCCATTATCTCTGATTCCACCGCGTCTGATTATTCACATCTTCTCTACTGTGTTCTATTCGACGTGACCGCGACGGTCTGTTTTTAAACTCGAAAGGACATCGTATTCATTATTTCTATACTGTTCATCTTCATTAACGTAATCGCTTCACACATCGAATATGCTTTTTATATGTTTTATGTAACATATTTTGAATATTTTATTTTAGTTGTTTACCTTCTGTTAAATGTCAAATTAAAAAGAAACTCTGAATATTAAGAATATTCAAATATTCTGTTACTGTTATTAAGTAACGTAAAAATCTCAAATTTTTCTAGATTTTTCAATTGACAAACGAGCCCTTTAAATAAGTCAAATGTCAAAGATCCGGTTTAACATCTTCAATTCATTTTTCTTTCATTTTCAAACATAAAATAAGCAAGATTGGTAGCACCGTGAGACAAGAGACTCCTCGATTCTTCGTCTCTTTGCACTGTCATCGCGATTCTCGATCAACTCGCGAGCACCATCGAAAGTTCGAAAATGAATTCAACGTTCGGCTTCGGCCGTGTACACAGAGTTGAAATGGAAAACGGCTCGAGTCGGTCGTATGAAAAGCGGCTCGAAATTAACGGGATTCGACTTCTCTTAGGAAGCAATAATGCCCGAATTCTCGGTGGGATGATAATCGCGCGAACGCAACGACCGAGAGAACTTCTTAATAAAGGAGACAGAAGGAATAATCGAGCTACTCATCTCGCGTTTAGATCGTAGATATCGTGACCGGTCGCGCTTTTGAATAATTTAAAACTCATCCCGCAGGATATATACTGGGAATTTCGAGACGTTTCAAGACAGGATCCGAACGATTTCAAGCTACGATTGGCTCATCGAGTTTAAATAGCGTTTGTTGGCTTCGTGATTCTGCTATATCGCGTTCGATCGTTGGTACTGATTTCATACTTCATCGTTTACGTTTTTCAGGTAAAATCGACAAAATTATTTCTCGCTGTCGGTTGTAAAGAACTAAAAGTTTGTAATTTTAATACACAACGTATTGTTTCAAAAAGCGTTAGTATCATACGTAATTAGTTCGTACGGTTATATACTGATATCTACCTCTATCAAATTAAAATAGGATTCACAGATGAAAATATGACACGTAATTTTTAAGTTACATTTTAATAACGCTGAAATTGTTCAAAATGCTGCACATGGTGCCGCATGTACAACTGTACTCTCTGAATTAAATAATCGTGCACGTTCTGGAACAGATTGCTAATATTAAAGTCTTGGCTTTTAAATGATGAAAGTAAATGCTGATATACTAACAATCATTTAATTAACAATCTTTTTGAAACTTTCATACAATTTACAAATTCGTATCGACATTCTACATATGACAAATTCATAGCTATCAAATATTAAAGCTCTATGAAAAATAGAACGTAGTCTAATACCTTTAACCGGTGCGATACCTATTTACATGAGATTCATCAGTCATTTGCATAATACATTTAGTCAGATCCACTCATCATAAAGTCTTCTTTTCTAATCTAGTTTCTTACAATCTAAGTTCTCGGCTCAATCGCCTCGTATAAAAATTCATATCGAACGACTTCATAGGAGGATGTTAAAATATTACCATTTTTGATTTTCTCGATTTTAAACTTTGAGTGATTTATCAACAGAATTTCTGAAGAATTATTTTGTCCATCTACATGAATAATTATTCTGTCGCTGGATTAGAAATTGAAGAAAATAAAAATTAGGTGTAAAAGTAAGACGCATGGGTACGTTTGACGGTGGCCATTTTTTAATCTTTGAAAGCATTTTTTTCCAAAACTGACCATTTGTTAATATTCTCATTTGCATCTGAAGCTCTCTACCTTCGAAACCAAAAAGATATCAATTGGAATTTCCAAGCTTTTTCAAAACGCGTAGTTTTCCACGCGACAGTGCCTCTAGATTGAAATAACAAAAGATATTGGTTGATATTTTTCCACGGTACAGTGGACATGGGAGGCACGCGACGCGTCTCCCTAGTCCACGGGGCTTCCAGTTTAATTTTCTTTCCTCCGATACGCAAATATCCCTCGGGGCGATCGTTTCCCCTTTTCAAGCATCGCGATGGGAAGCGTCCTCGAGTCACGTCGTGGATAGAAGCCCGATGACCTGGTGGCGACGTGGCTCGTTCCTCGATTTTCTCTGGGACCAGCGATTTTTCCACGCGCCCACCGATTTCCACACCGACAAAGGAATCGGGAAACAGACGAGCCGGTTTAGTATTCCAGGAACACGTGGGCTGGCTGCTACGGCACAGATTTCCAGGACCTTCGATGCTCCTGGGAGAATATTCAATTGTACAAGATTCCTTTTCCGCGGCGAATCAATTTGTTCCTCTATTTTACAAATTTCGTCGTAAATTCCCACGGCGACGACTGTGTACCACTGTAAAAACATATGCTGCATCCGATATTTCCGGATGGAAATCGTAATACCATGGAACGACGACTCGAGCACTTGTTCGCGATTCAGGTATTCGTGTAATATACTTTGTGTAATATGTCCAAGATATACAAGCTTACAAAAGTATTTGTACAGTTGTAGACGCCATTTATATGCAGTGGCCATAGTTTACTCATGATTTTATTTTAGTTGATTATCTTACATCGATAAAATTCTTTTACGATTATATATGGAAGAGCACACTTCATCAATTTTAATGATTTTTAATATATATTATTAAGCACAATGTTCCGAATCATCTCATTTTTACATACAACCATCGATCGATTTTAATTAATTTCGATTAATTTTAAGTTCAGTTTTAACGAAAATTCAAAGGACGAAAATCTATAAAACGAAATTAATTAATCAGCGAAATTACGCGAGCCTTACTCTCCTACCATTTTTACGTTGAAAATATTTCGCTTGGAATGAAAAATTGCGATATATGCTAGGACAAACAGGAGAAATGCGTTCGTCTCGCTGAATTTATGCTTTCGCGACGTCGAAAAATTTTTTCTCCATTCGTTGTGGCGGCAGGCGACGAAATGAGATCCCACGATTCTTGTTATCGCTCTCCCATTCGTCATCCCTTTATTTTTCCACGACCAAGTATCCTTCGAGACTCTGAACATCAAAATGGCGAAGTCACGGAACCGCGTCTCGTCCCCTTAATGATCACGGAAAACCGTAACATTCTTACAGTGTCGTAACATTGAATTTTCACGGTACGTTAAGTTCTGCTAAGTTATCGCCAGTATAACCAGTGCGATACAAGTACAATTCTGAAGAACGAAAACATTTAATTCAATAGCTTTCTTTTAATTCCTGTGACTTTTTAGAATTTGAACAACTTTTTATAAAATATATGAATAGGTAGATACAATTATCTTTTTTTCACACTATATCCTTACATTAAATGAGAGATTATATATCTCAGCCGATAATTCTAGTACGTAATAACGCAACTGTATTCAAATTAAATTGAAAAAAATCAGATTTAAATTGAAAATCATTCTTCGTCATTTTCTTTCCCTGTCGCGCATTAACGATTTCTACGTAACGTATTCATTTATATGTCACTATCCTCAATTCTATCGTTATATCCCCAATTCTATCGCACCACTGAACTGGTTATACTTACGCTTTATTCTCTTATTTCGGTTTAAAATCTACTGTAACGGGTCCGTAAAATGTTCAAATCGACGTCGTTTCGCGAAACTCGATCGGACCGGGAACGTTGAGAGAAAATGCGGCCTGTTTTTCGAGGATACGCAGCTGTAGCTATTTAATGGCGCGTTTTGTAGAGCCACAGGCTGGGGTATAATGGAACGCTGTAAGCGTACTTAGAAAACTGAGCGGTATTATTCCGTGCGCGAAGGCTTTTCCGCCCGTTTTCTCAGCTCGATTCCGCTTTGCCACGGTCATTCGTACCTCCCCTCTCTTTTCGCGAATTCTCTCTCTTTTCGTATCCCTCTGTCTAAGCGACGTTCATATTTACACAAACGTTATCTCCCGACAGCTCCCGTTGGATCGTAAGAAAAACACAACCCTCGAAATTACACGCACTCGTGCGAACCGACACTCGGATCGTCCCTGCGGGAGCATTGATAACACCATGAAAATTTGCTCTTCTCCCCCGTTAAATTACGCCAGCGGTAGAAAGTACACCGCGAGAAAAACTCAATTCTACGTTGACAGGGTTTCGATGACGCGCGTTAAACTTTGTTGTTAGATTATATTTATGATACGATCGAGACGTTTTAAGTTCGGATATTCCTTTAAATTAATGAGAATATCTGTAATATGCAGGAATAATAATGGATCGTAACAACACGCGTTCTTATAATTTAGATAACGAGAGTTTGGATCTATCCTGTGATATTGTTTATTCTGTGTTTTCGTGCACGGATAGACGATGATATAGGGTTGCTTAATTGTCTTATTTGAGTGTTTTATTTGGTTAGGAGTGCGAGATGATGTTTGGGATAGGGGTGGTATAGTTTTGACGAGGTTTTGATGGGTTTCATTTAGAAGTTGATAGATATCTTGATGAAATTCGGACATGATTGATGTGAATGTTTGGTTTGCAAGACACAGCATTGAAACGGCTCATTTCATAAATTAAATTTATGGAATAGAAAATTTTCTCTTGGTGACTGTGTTAAATTACTTCTTCCAAGTATCGTTTATGTGCTTTTCATTTTAAATTCATTTAAAAGCAAAGCAAAAGCAATCTTGTAACGAAAGTTGGGTAGAAATATACTTCGTGAATTCGTATTACACTCCTTTCATAAATATTCAATCGATACTGTGATTGTGTCAATAAGAAATTATATGAAATTAAAAGCAAAAAATTGTATTACTTCTTTTCACCATTTTTATTTCAAAAGATTGTAGAAGGCTATTGTAAAGATCGTAAAGACTGTATTAATCTTTTCTTAAACTACACAAACGACAAAACTGTATTTCTGACGTTTCTGCGTTCGTTTTATTTGTGCGATACCTAATACCTGGTAGTATTTCTACGATTTTAGTATAACTTCGTTTCACGGTTAATAGAGAGCAATGCACAGAGTTGTTACGTCAAACGAACTATATATTATTAATAGTTGGATTGATCTATTTTTCCATTAGTTTACATTCGAGTAATTAATGTTCTAATAATATCGGGATTAGCAAATCGCATCGACGATTATGTTATTAACTGGAGCGATAATTAACGGCTGAGGTTCAATACCGTGACGGATCTTGTTATACGTCAATAATTACTCTCCTTTGTTGTAACTAGACTTAATAGATACATGCATCAATCTATCACACTGTCAAACACAACGCGTCCTTCATAAACTACAAGATAATCGAGAAAGTTTCATTTCGATAATATTGGAAATAACAAGGCGATTAGTTAAGTAATTTGCCTCATGCACGTCTATTGATCTTCATTAACTCTCTATCGAAAATTTTGTTTCAGAAAATAAGTTGAAGGTGATGAATTATAATATATCTATGAAAAATGATAATAATTATGTAATGTAACGATATAATTAAGTAATTTTTTTTACACATTTTCATCGAATTCAATAATTGTTTCACGTAACTTTTCATGAAATATTTTTCCCACTCAATGATTAATTAATCGTATCGTATAATAATTTCCCAGTGTTTCAATCGCAATAATCATAGTAAATAAGTCAATGTCGAAGTAAATGTTAAAGAATGATTCTACTTGATTTTTATAAAATTTTCTTCTCTCATTAAACGGTTAATTAATCGTATTATACAATACTTCTCTTATATCTCAACTTTCTTCTTTCGAGGTAAAAACTTACGACTGAAAAGTTTAACGCGAATTAACGTTGCTGGTCGAACAGAGTAGAAGTATATGCTGGAAACGCTGAAAACGCTGGAAACGGTTCCGCGCGCGCAGTCGAACGCTCGCTCCCTTTCGCGTTTATCGCACGATTCTGCAACACATAAACTGCACGCGGCGTTGTCTTCTTTTCCGCTCGCCGCTTGCTACACCGCTGTCTGGAATTTAATTGGTGGATGCACGTCGCCACGCGGACGCAGGCTGCTAGAAAACCAGGCTGAATTTTCGTCCGCGCTCCACTTCTAAATTTACGAGATTATTCGAGCGCGATACTCGAATTCGTCGCTCCTCTGCATCGCCGTAGAAATCGTTCTTTCGACAGACATTGTTCATTTCGACGAACATTGCTTCTGTATTTCTTCGTTCGTATTTATTTTCCGTTTGGATATGGATACGGAATTATGGAGTTGAGGTGATTCAACTTTGCTTCAAGTTGTTTTAACGTAACGTTTTATTTGCGATTCCTTTTCAGTCAATTTACGTTACTGAATGCTGCCTTTTTTCTTAATGTTTAAGCTAATTAGCTAATTTAATATTGAAATACCATTATTAAATTAACAGATTTATTCCTAGCGATTAAAATTCACATAACGAAGAGAATTTCCATCATTCGAATATTTCATATATCGCTTACAATTTCTTAACGAAGTATATGCATACCTGTATTTGCAGTAGATGATGACACGATCTTGAGATAATCAAATAAACGGGATACTCTTAACATGGTTTCATTTCAATGACGTCTCATTATTTATCCAAGTTTAATACTCGAAAACCTCCTATACTTTAAAATGAGACTTCTCGAACAATTTTGTTAGTTAGTCAAGACTAGCGCCCTAATTTTCAATTAAAAGAAAAACAGCGGAATTTCGTAACAAAGTATCCTAAATACTAATAAGGTATTTTCGTTATAATATTATAATAACACCTTTTAAATTTTCTCTGCGAACGTTGAATAATTCGGACAAGTGATTTTATCGGCAATTAAAGAAGAAAGCTATAAGTATTTATTTAATATATTTTATCAACAGTAACTTGCCTTTAAAAACATTGGACAATTGAAAACAAAGATTGGGAAAAGGAAAGTCAATAAAAAATATCTTGTATCAGTATCCAGTGAGATATTGATCATGTGGACCCTGGATTACCAACCCCTGGTCCTCCTTTTACACAGAATTATTCACGAGCGACCGAACCATTTAATAAACTCATGGAAGAGCACGAAATAGCAATCACAGGCCTGACGTGTCGCACGTGTGCCGTACATCGTGTTGCGGTGGCTGAAACAGCGAGAGAGCAACAGCGAAACGCAGGCAGAAAACAAGCAAGGGTTGCCACAGGGAATCAAATTATAAAAGGGTTGTTTCTTTCCGCACCCCTTTCTATTTCGAGCTTTTTCCAGCTTTTTCGAGTCAATTTTGCCTGTCACGTGTCGTTTCGCACATTAAAGTTTCCCAGTTGTCTTATCGTTTTAGCAACCTATTCTTCAGATACTATTTATTCACTTATATTCTTTTCCTTGAATTTATCGCAATAATTTATTTCTCTATTTTTGATCGTTCATCCTCGTACGCTTTCTTTTCATTTTTTATTCAATTGTTTGGTTATAATTTGACAGCGTTTTATTTACTATTCTTTTTCTTTTAGTTTTAATCCTTCTGAAACATTTACCTGCACATGTAGTATATGTCACATATATGTAACTCTTCTTATGTAACGTATATTTTTATTCAGATGAAATTTCGTATCGTATGGAATTTTTATTATGAGAAGTAGAAAAAAAGCCAATGAATATGTATAAATAGCAAGGGAGGGGATTATATTAAAAAATGTATCTATATCTTAAAAAGAGACTGTATTCAAAGGATGTAAATACAGAGTTTCAAATCCGAAATCAAACATCGGTCAAAAGAATGGTACGTATATGCATACGTATTGCGAAGTTCTGCTATGATATAGGTACTTTTCAAACTAAAATTCCATTCATTTTTCTGCTTTCTGTAGCTACATTACTCTACTTTCAGTCAGTTACTCTTTTATAAAAGTTTCATTTTATTGTTTACATGGGTTTTATTTTTTCTCCTTACATTTGTTTAATCTCCGTCCAATGAATTCTAAGCTCGTTTCTTGTTCTGGTTTCCAAGAGTATCTCTCACAATTCGCCTTCTCTCGGCTGGCACCCTTTCCTTTTCTCTGATGCGGCCCTTTCTGAGCGAGTCGCGTCACTTCAATCCCCTCGTTTCGTGCTCGAATGAAATATTTAATAAACTCGTTACGCGAGTCTCGACGACCGTGAGCTCACAGCCACGGCAACATAATAAATCGTCGACGAATGTTCCCAGTGGCTAGTACCCGGCTTTTTAACGCTGTCCAGATTTAGCTACTTTACATCGTCCAATTCTCTTGGCACGCTCGTGAAATTTTCGCACGTACTATTACCTGCGCTTTTCCTATCGCGTCCGCCTGTGTCCTGATTTCTGGACTTTTACAGTTAATTTTACTACTGGTAGAAGTTAAATTATATTTTCGTTGTCATTCATTTTGTTCCTTCAATTGTGACTTATGCAAAATGAAGGATAAATCATTGTGATTCGTCGATGAATATTTGTTTAACGAAGTTAGATTTGGGTATGTAGGTATCTGTTCTACTTATGTTTTATCGTAAATTGAATTTTTCAATATTCGACGTTATACTGTTGTTACCTGAATTATACTAATTCTACATATTATGAAACTTTACTGTTGTATTTATACAATAATCTTAATATATTAATGCAGAGATACAATGAATATTAGTAGTGCAGTAAATGCTAACATAGTAACCTCGGCGTCGACAACTTAGTACATTTAAAGTATAAAGTTTTTATTCATATTGGTTAATTTACATAGATAATTTTAGAATTTGGATATCGATATTTCTAAACTTTAGCATGGAATAATAATAATTTATTATACGGTAAGAGCAATTTAGACAAATAATTTTTTTCAAATATTTGTAAATTCTTACATCTGAAACATTTTTTTTTCTATCGCGATTAAACTTAAAATTCGATGATATCATGTAATCATCGTATGTATTGAACTTAACTTGAATAGTGGACATTTATTGAAAACAATATAGCGAGGAACATGGTTAATTCAACCAATCGAGACGAAATCACTGTTGAAAATCGTGGCTGGAAATCGTGTGAACACAAATTCGATGGGTCCAATATTATACGTGTATTTATTGTTTCTGTAACGGTAGATATCGGCAATATTGAGTTTAATCAGGATTACCGAGTAAAGTGCAGTTTGATTAAAGTCAGAATTACCATGTTGCTGAAAATTTATCGGCGTTATTACCTTATAACGGTGTAGAGGACTTTGCGCCATTTCTATTGCATTGCACACTGCGTATAGTAGAAATCCAATTATTCGAATACCGTGTCGTATGAACACCTGTTAACTGAATTTCGGTATTGCTAAATGCTAGTTGGAAATTGATCGATTATTGACTAATTCTATTATTATGTTTCTTCCGTATCGTGCATGTAATACTTAAAATTTGATTATAAATGTTCATTTTGTTGAAAAGGACGAGTATTACATCGAATGTCTTGCACTTGAAGAGATATTGGAAATGAAGACATAAATACAAACAACTTTAAATATCACAATCTTTTGCCTATTTTTAAGAAAACAAACTTAACAAATTTTATTTCGATCTCCGAAATTTTAAGTTTGATTTTAGTTTAGAAAGTTTGACGTATTCAATTAATATACTTTTATCGATTGTTAAAATTAACAATTATTCCAGATTACAGTATAGATTTTATTTCTTCTATTTAAATTTAATACAATTTTTATAAATTATAATTTCTCCAAGTACGATTGCACTATATTCTCCGACTGTTTTTACAGAATATCATTTGATAAAAAGGTAAAAACCTATTTTTAATAGAAATATTTCTTTAGAAAATCTAATGTATATCAATGATTTGTTGGTGGTTTTACCAAGAGATCTTTTGGGTCGCATTTATTAGAAAATTGTGAAATGTAACGTGTCGATATTCAATGGCCGATGTGGGTGCATAATAGTCTTCCACTGAGCGGTTGCCTGAAACTCAGAAGCAGTTAAATCCAATTCCGATATTGGATGGCGTCCGACGATCGGTGGTTTGTAAATTATGCGAAGCTCGCACAGGAAATACGATTTGCCGAACCATATGACGGTTTCGATCTCGATGAATGAAGGTAAAACTATTTTAATCTCCACCAACTTTCTGACGGACCACTGGATGGTCTTTCGTCTACTGGAACTGTAGGATTCTAGCTCAGTTTATTGGTCGAAAGAAACGAAACTTACGTTTTCTCATTTTCAATATATCTAAATATTGTTACTTATTTTTAATCTTTCTTTATTTTTTTACGATCTAATACTTAAATATGATATATTACAGATATATTAGAGACGTCTTTTTTTTACATATATGTAAGTATGTTTCTTGTATATATCGTTATTAAATCATTTTCATATAATATCAAAATGATGAAGAAAGTTCCTATCACAGCGTTGTTTATTTATTCGAAAATACTTTTCCCTTTATTCGATCCAGCTTGACACGTCTCAAAAGGGTCAAATTAAAATTCTTTCGACACGCAACAGAGAGGAAGGAGGATCATTTTTACGGATCTGTGAATCCTTTGGTGTCGCTCCCTCCGTTCTCGGTTAATATTTGGCATCGAGGAGTCGGCATTGTTGCGACCCCTCGAAGAAGACGTAATCCTTCAAACCCTTTCTCGACTATCGTCGAATAGAATTCTCGTCACTTCGGTTCCCATTCCAGGATGGTCGTTACACCGAATTCTCATATCTCCTTCGTCACGAACCATCCTGTTCGTGATATAAAATTAAATACACGACGAAGAAGAAATTGGAGGACTTGAAGTATTTTTACTTGTGAAAATATTTTCAAATCGTATATATTTGCAAATACTTGTCCAGAGAATTTTATGACAAAATTAGTGTTATCTACTCGTCTCTGTATTACTATGTTTTACACTGTTTAATTTCACATTAAACTATTATAAATTAATTAACATGCCACGATATTCATAAACTTGTAAAATATACTATTTATTCCAATATATGCGTAAATTTTTGCAAATTTGGCAAAAGTGATGACCTGTAGTCAATGGTCATTCACAAAATGTGTAGTATGTACAAGTAATTTCAATTTTAAGTACGAAATGCAGAAGAAAGGATTGTCAAATTTTAAACAAAATACCACTCAGTACATAGAGCGAAATGTGATCTTTAAAACGCACTATATTTCATGTCGATACGATAATTCGTTCCCGAGATATCATTGAAAGGATACGCAATTGAAACATAGGGTATGGATACTGAATGACGGCTAAAATTGTAGGAAACGCCGTGACCTACAATTTTTTCCAGGAAAATACGCACGTCGCGAATGATAGTAATAGTAAAAAACAAAAGGCTATGACTCAGCGTTCGTCGCTGACCACTACACGCGTGTCTAGCGTGGGGCAGGTCAGTGTAACGGCACGAGCGAGAGATTCTATTCCTAGAGAAAGAAGTCGTAAGGAAATGTTGAAAATTACGTTTTACTTCAAACAACACTATCTTCGAAACGAAAAATCGAGTCTATATGAGACAAAAAATATTTTAAAGAGGATGATTTCTTCGTTGTCATGGTATAAATTATAATTTGATTAGAAAGTAATTGCATCGCTTTTTTCATGAATTTAAAAGGTTTCGATTGTGTCTAAAACTATGGCTTTTTTTAATTTTAATTTATTTTAATTCATGGTTAATGTTAATAATTGTTATTTTATAAGTATTTATATGGTATATGTAGATGTTGTTTTGAAATGGTGTCGCGTTAGATTATTTAAGTAGGCAAATGATTTTCCTTAGAATTATTTCATTCTTATATATTATCTTTGTTCAACCAAAGTGAAATGATTCAACCAAAGGCAAATGATTTTCCTTAGAATTATTTCATTCTTATATATTATCTTTGTTCAACCAAAGTTTGTCTAAGACTATCATCATTACTAGATTGTGAATTAAAAACATTGCATCTGGATAAAGAACTGGTTTACTTATTAAGTATTGTAACAAGTCGGATATTTTATATATTTGTAGATATTACGTAGATTCTGCGCAATTTTATGCCTTCAAATTTCCCATAATTCTTCTCATAATTCCCCTCATAAATCCTCAGTATAATCATTATAGAATTGATATCATTGAATACAAGAAAACACGGTTGAGTTTATGTAAAAGAGAAATCAAACTTTTAGAAATTAAATAAACGAGAGAAATATGACGTATGATATTTTTGGCCCCTGATGAAATTGGAATCTAGCAACAGTGTTTAGAATGCAAGTTTCAACATTGTAGAGCATCAAAGTTCGTGCATGTGCAAGAAAATTTTAATAAATTTTTGTTCGCATGATACATTCGAAGTTAATAAACTGAAAATATCATCAGTTCAAATTTTAATACTATATTTATGAAACAACAATATGAAAATCAATGTTTTACATGAGGTTAAAATATGAATTTTGATGATTTGCATGATCAGAGTGATATTACAATAATTTAATAATGGCATACTGATTATGGTAATGCACTACATTATGTTAACCGCGCGTTCGAATGATAATTCAATTAATTTGATATTACATTTGTTAATATGGGAGTCGTTGTGTTTAAAATAAGAAATATTTGTCAATTTCGTAAATAATATATTATTCGAGATTTAACTAATCGTTTAACATAACAAGCCTGCAGATTCTTATACATTTATGCGAAATTTAAACATGCAAAAATGCAGAGAATGCATGTAATATATAAAACACCCACGTAATACACAAAAATATCTAAAATATATATAAAACACCTAAAGTAGAATACTCGTCATAAGCGTTTCCATATTTCCTTAATTAAAAATAAAAATATAAATTTGCATAAAATTTTACAGTCTAAACACCAATCTTTTTTGTCTAAATTAGAAATTTCTAAAATCCAATATTATTCTAACTTTCACGCTATTCAATTCGCTTTAAATTTCAAATGTTGAACTCTATTATCGTGGAATATCGACAACGAAAATTTTTCACGTGTCGTTACATACATCTTTATTATACTAAGAGGCGAGAAAGTAACGACGCTCCTGTCTGTCAATAATTCAAAGACGTTGAACGTCGAAGGACAAGAAGATAAAAACTGTTTAAGAAAAGTGGGGCGACATTTTCGAAAAACTCTGAGCTCCAGTGACAAGATCATTTTGCCATGTTACATTGGCGAAAACTCGAACAGGAAGCACAATAGGGGGAGGGTAGAGAGCGGGATAGAAGTCGACGACATCGACTCGGTGTTAAGCCTTTGAAATTACACGGAGAAGTTAGAGCAAGGCTGTACTATGTTCTCCATTACCTTCCTATTTCCTCACCTCTTACTAACTCGACTAAAGTTTCACAAATTACTTCGTATCACCTCACACTGACCTGACCTGTTCGTCGCAGTTTAGCCGGAGTAATTATCGAATCCTGTGACAGGAGTTTAAGTATCTATTCCAATGGATTTACTTATTCGATAACAAGCGTATTGTCTTCTATGCGCAGCGTCAAATTATTTTCTAGCAATGTACATAGGAAATCTTCGCGCTTAATTAATTCTACATGAAAATTTCTTTCCTGCATGTTCATGGTCGATTATCTCTGTAAAGCGACAATGTAATAAAAAGCTATTGATATCGCTTCGACATTTGGCATACCGATCTAAGCCTTTAATCGATGTCATTACCCAATCTAATAAGCATCTACAAGCCCTATTTAAGTTAATTTAACGAGAAACTTAATTTCAAGGGTAATAATTCCACTTCTAACTTCTTCTAACTTCTAACTTCTATTTTGTAGCATGAAGCTTCTAATCTTTTTTTCACAAATAACAATTACGATCCCGAAAGTTTTAAGAAAATTTTACGAAAAAGTCGAGAGACAAATATTTTTTGATACGTATGACTTTTATGTTCGCCATGTACATTTTCGATACCGTTTGAAACGCAAAGTAAATGCGAAACGAAGAAGAAGGTAAAAAGACGGAAGAAAAGACATGATCAGGAAGGCGTACGTTTTCTCGGGAGAGATGCTCGAGAATGACGAGTCGGAAATATGAGGGCACCCCGGATGTCTCGAGGCTGCCCTGCAAGACAATACGAGAAGTACACGTCGAGACTACCACTCAGACTTGCCTGCAGGCAACCTGTAATAAACAATATGACTCTTACCTGCACCTTTTGTATGCCACTCTGTACTTCCTGTCCTAGAGGGCCGAGGGTTCATCCAGGATGCCCTACGGCCCTGCCCTGGCACGCACATTGCAAACACAGTCCGACAGGAATTTAATTCTACAGAACGGTCATCCTGTTCTTTTGCATGAATTAAGAATCGGTTCTGTTTGATCAGAGTTTTGCTTCAGTTAGACTCGACACGATTCGAGAGAGTTTTCTTTTCTCTCATATACGAGTGGAACTTTGTTTAATTCATGTTAACGCTTAAATGGTCGTGTGCCTCGAAAGTCACGTCTTTGTTGGGAGATTTCAAGGGGCGATGTCTCTGAAACTGAGTCTCGCGATTCCAGTTGCTTTCGACATTTTCTATTAACTGGTTTGTAAGGTCGATTCGCAGCTTGTTAATGTGACAGTTTATGAATTATGTATATATTTATACTGTAATATCTAACGTAATAATGAACGTAGTAATGATAATGAAGTAACGTCAAGTAATATTTACAGTAATATTTATAAATTAAATAATATTTGTAACACAGGCTCGTACCGCTTTGAAGATACTATTAATAATGTTGTACATTAATAGCGTTTGCAGACAAGTAAAGACACACTATAAAGCTAAATACAGCATTGTGTACTTTTGATTTTCTTATAAAAGCTTTTACGCGTTCATAAAATATTATGGACAAACAAGCTTCACGAAAGATGTTAATTAACGAGGACTCTGTTTTCTCTTTCCTCTTCTCACAGGGTGAGATGGCAAACGTTACCTAATAGGCTTGTAGCTAATTTTCTCGTTGTTTTCAAACGCTGAAGGAATACACGTTTTACTTATCCATAAACGTTGATACATTAATGAACGAGCTGTTAATCGGTTCAAACGATAACTTAAAATGGTATTTGTATAAGTTTTTAGACCTAATTAAAGTTTCCTTTTATCGCAACATTTTTACTCTTTGGAAAATAAATAAATGGCTTTTCTCATACGTATACATAATGTATTTCCATGTAAATCGCGTTAATTACGTTTATGCAAGATTTTATGTAGACAATGTCTTAAGCGATGTATGATCTATGTTTCATAATTTAAAGAATTTAATTTCACGTGAAAACGAGAAAAATGTTTGTACGATTTATTAATTTCCTTTTCGTGACTGGAACATGAAAATAGAGCTGCATTGCTTGCTCGTTAATTCGAATTTTTCTTGCCGAGTTTTATCTTCATATAAAATTATGAACTCGCTAGTTTATTTAATTTCCCAAAGTGAACCATAACTTGAAAATTTATCTCTTCTTTTACCGAATTAACGCAACCTTCCACGAGAATCTGCGTACACCAAGTCACCTAATAATTGCGTTAAACTAACTTCAGACAGCACTCAAGTCGATTAGCCTCGCAAACAAAGAGAAGGAGCACTGACCACACCCTGCCACTTGCTATTTTATAAAAACCGAAAAATAAAAAATAGGGGTAAAGCGTCCCTTAACAAGTTTTGAAAATTCGCTGTCATCTATAATTATCTCGTATAAATTACTCGTGATTTTGTCATCCATGAAACACTCTTCTTTTATTAAAACTCAATTTAATAAACAAAAAGCCTCGCCATGAGTTAAACAAGTGTGGAATTAGAAAAGTGAAAGCTAAATAAGGATATCTGCTATTATTAAATAAGTCTGAATGGTATAAGAGATATTTTACCTTTAATCTGTACATTTCTACGTATTTAAATTTTCCATAAATGCACTTAGCCATTAGCTGGGAAAAGAAGTTAAGAACTAACATTAACTGTTTCATTTTGCAATTTATTTGCAGTCTCGAAAGTCGTGCTAAAAGAATTCTTTTATGTTTAATAACGTTGTATTTATGAGTATTTCTGCAGCCACATTTTTGTCCTGGATTTATATAATTTATTATTATTAAATTCTTATAATCATTCTCTATTAATCTTCCAAATGCAACAATTTTCATATAATAGTGACTTAAGAAAGTTGTTAATAAAACGCGAGAATTCGAGCGGTGTAATCGAGGTTGCTGGAAATTACTGTGATTTCGTTTTCTCGTAAAAAGTTTGCAGTTCTCGGGACAGACAGTTCACATTAGATGTTCTTTCCTTAAATCAAGATTGTCGGTGAAGGAAAAAGACTGGGAAGAATTTTCTGGTTTCACAGTTTCGCCTGGACGCGCGAGGCGAACACTCCTTATAATTTTCAACAATTCCAACAGAATTGTCCGAACACACCGTGGTTTCCAAGTGTTTGCTTCTTGTTTCAAAATACTCGCCCCCGGTGGAGGGTAAATTAGGAGAGCGGAGTTGAATCCAATTAACGCTCTTCATGCACTCGCACCCTTACCGCTTCTTATGTACCTCTTAAGTGCTTCATTTTCCTTAACGACGACGAATCATTACCATCAGCATCACAAAGAACCAAAGTGTTTCACGTTCCATACAAATACATTGATTATTTTATTCTATTTTATTCTTTGTGGAAAGGGGTAGTTGTCCTAGTTTTAATTTATTGTCTTCGTATATTTTGGGTCAGGTCTCGTTATTACTATTTTCATTTTCACTTATATGGCATTTTTATATTTTGGAAGAATTTGAATGTATCGTATAGTGCTACAATATGTGGATTGTTTCGGCGAGATAATTGAAAAGTTACTTTTATAGAAGTTTATTCTTTCTTTTTAGATACGTATGCACGAGTCGAATATTTCTCGTTTGTCTCTTGAAAGTGTCATAGAGACGAGTATTTAAAAAAGAAAGAATCGAGGTACTTAACTTTTATGTTTCATACTTGCACGTTGATATACAATATAACTTTTTTCAATTCCACGAAATTGCATCTTTCTGTTGAAAAATGTTGTATGACATTTTCTGCACGAAGGTATGTGAAAGTTAATGCTACGAGTTGAATAAACTTCAATAGTTCTGTTAAAAGTTTGATGGAATGCCGTCAGACTGAGTCCATCATAAAGATGGTTTGAATTTTATTTACAAAATTGCGTGAAGATAATGAAGAAGCGTAAAACAAAATTCCAGTGCCAACTTTTTTTTAATCATCGCGGCATGGCTTTTCATCTCGTTCGTGAAGTGACCTTCCAGAAAGCATTTCAACAATGCGCAACATATGACACGCGATACGTTCATATTCCATCGGAGTAAATAATGTTTCGAAACGAAAAATATACGAGGGATATCTCACCTTTGACTCGTTGGGGTATCTTTCTTTTCGCTTCTCTTCCTTTCCTTCTGTTCTTCCCTCTACCTCAGAGAACTTGTATGCTCTCTCGTTCCTTTGAGAACGGTTGATTTACGAGGGAGCTTGGAGATGAGCCAGACTGTCATATTTGGTTTGCTTCTGAAACGTATTGCAGTACGAATGGTAGGGAGGAGGCATAACCGAGATAACGTTTCTCGAGGGTGTAACAAATTTTCAGACGATACGAGATGTATTCATTCGAATCGCGAGGACGACGGATTTTATGGGCCGATGAAAGTCTGCCAATCTTCCTCTTCCTTTCGCGTTTGTATAAGTTATTCCATGTTCGAGCTATAGCTATGATTTCTATTAATGTGGCTTTTCTTTGATAGTTGCCATGGATTATTTAAGGACATTTCCATTTAATTGAAGAATACGTATCGGTTTCTTAACTACGAATTCGGTGTTGTAACAGATTGGACTAAATTGTTACAGGATGTTAGAAAATTTAGAAAATAAACTACATTTGGAATTGTTAATTTCATTCTTCTTTATTGAATTATTGTGAAATAAAAATTCATTATATCGTGCTAATAAATCTGTTAGATCGTTCGAAGTTAACCGTGTCTTTCTATCGTTGACAAAGTTCCTTAGATTCAAGAAATATTTAGAAGAATGCCGGTGTGCATAATTTCTTCTTGCAACTTCATGCAAATATATTTTTTAAAGGATTTAAGGTTTTCTTCTTTGTTGACGCGGCAACGAAATTGGGATTTCAAAATTCGAAGAACGTAGCGAAATTAATTTCCTTGTAAAGTTTCTAAAAATTCAGGAATATTGTAGTCCTATCATATTTTTTTTCAACTCCAAAAATAAAAATCTGAACGACAGAATAAAGCACCGAAGAGACGGATGAACGTCAGTGAAACAATAAACGATTCGTTTCGTGTCCACGACAGTTTCTCGATTGTATTCAGGTTGAAACGACGCGTAGGACGAATAAGAACCGAACAATCGTTTCAAACGCGATAACGTAATCTCACCGCGAATTTTCTTCGATTTCGAACAATTTCGAGGAGCGAAAAACGTGACAAGTCATTTTGACGGAAGTTAAACAATGGAAAGTTAAGAATGGAAAGGCATAGAGGACAAAGAGAAGGAAGGGCCGCGACCGAAGGATCGAACAGAGAAGGAACTGTCCTCTCGTTTCAAGTTTTCTGATTAAATCTGTTCTTTGGTTTCTAAGTTGGAGGGCGAACAAGAGACAAGGAGAGAAAGGGATGGAATCAACTACGTTTTCTTCTCGTTTAGACCCGGAATCGGGCCATCGGAAGCACCAGGTGGGAAAAAGAGCTCGGAAAGAGGAAACTGTGACTCTTTTACGCTCGCTAACTGTCCTCACTTCGATGATCAAGGAGAAATTCCACTTAACGTTCCAGAGAAGTTCTTCAATTTTTGCGGATACTTTTATTGAAAGGTTGGCCGGAAAATTGGTATGTCAAATTAATGGCACTCGATAGGGTTAACAAGTGATGAAATAAAAATTAGTAAACGAAGCGTAGAATAATTAAAATGAACTGTAGAGTTATTAAAATTAGTGGGATGTTGGTCTTTCTTATAAGTGAAATAATTGTATAGATTAGTGTAATTATGAAAATTAAAATAGGTATAATATATTCGATAGACATGTCGCAAAATGTAGATACGTACCTTGAGTTTTTCGTAAAGAAATATTTTGCGTGGATAGAGTTTCTGTTCTTTCTTAAATAAAGCAGAATAAGATACTATTTGCTTAAATCCTCTGCAAGTAGTTTTACTCTACGATATCTTGTACTTAAAGAGGAGAAGAAACCACTTCTATTCTCTCTTAGTTTCACGATGCTAGATAAATACCATTTTACTCATACATAGAATTCGAATTTCTAGAAACTACAAATTGCGAATTTAATTTTCAGTTTCATTTAATCCATTAATCTTATTACTTAATCGAAGCTCGATCAGAAATCCATCATAGTTTCAAGTCGAGTAATTTTTGCCACGTCCATAAGGGAAATGCTTTTTTCATGAAATTGAAAATTAATCAGGATTTGATTAATGAATTATATCAACACTCGATGACGTTTTTCTTTTATCGTGGTTTCCCCTGGTCTTTCGATAGTCCCTGAGAACCCGATTCGTGGCTTGGAGATCTCCTCTTGCCACGAACACCATTCTTTCCTCTAGAGCCATTTATCATCGCGCACCAGCCAAAGACGGCCTGTATCGCTCGTTGTCGAAGCCGGCCTCGAACAATGGCTGAACATCTCACGGCAAATAATTGCGAGAATCTGTCGATCTCTTTCATATAACATTTTGCCACGCTCTATTTAATCAGCTTTCCGAAATTCTTTCTTTCACCTCGACGATACCTAATGTCGAAGAACAATCTTTTACTGGGAATTAGATTCGATTCATCGTAAGGAATATCACTGACAAAGTAAGTATAGAGATTACCCTCGTGATGAATGGTGGAGAAATAAAATAATTAAGAGTGGAATAATTATTACTTAGATATTATAAATATTGTAAGTTAAAATGTGACAGGATGTTTACAGGAGAGAAATGTTATTAGGCTTTTATATTTCTTTAGTTATTTTCACACCTTCGTTAATAATCTTCATGTATTAAATAGACATCTGTGTGATTTAAAGCAGTCGAAGTATGATACGATATACGTAACATTTTTCCACATTTTTTCGGCGTATGATTCATGAGCAGCTGCTTTCCGTAGATGGACTCGATATATCGTGACAATGCACACACATCAGAAAACAAATATTTATGACAGATATTGATGCAGGACAACTGACAGGGTAAAAATGCAACGAGGGAATGTCAGGGATGAAACAGTGTAATCCTTATGAAATATGAAATCATTTTACTTAAAATGCCAACATTACGGGAAAAATGTGCAGTGCTGTTTTAAAAACGTGAAATTTTTTACTCGAAATGAATCTATTACGCAAAATGTGACATTGCAACTGCGAACGAATTTGAAAAATTTGTCTCTAATTTAGTAATATGAAAATCTCTAGCCTATTACAAAGGTAAAGTTGAATTTGTTACTTCTAATTTGAAACAATGATTTCTAACTTATTATAACTTCTTCTAATAATAATTGATAAAAGAATGTATGTGGGAGAGAGAAAAGTCAATGATGAAGTGTTTACAAGATATTGTTATCTTTCAATACAAATATGGTAGATAAAGTATTAATAATCCTGACCATTTTCGAACATAATTTCAAAATACACATGTACTCCTGATGCATTACGCGAGCAGAATATTGAAAAATGCATTTCCAAGGGAAGCGATGATTTAAAGGGTGCAATAAATTCTCCTTCGAAGCCGATTTTCCTGGAGCTCTGATTGCGTTTTTAGTATCTCAAAACGATTGCCAGTCCATTGTTTTTATTTCTGCGATATATTTTCAGGGAATATCTCGAAATTCTAGGCAAGACACGTTACAAAAATAAGTTCAAATTTACCTCCGAGCACGTTCCATCTTTTTTCTGTATTCTCTTTGTGTTTAATAGTTTGGTCTATTTCACATGAGCTCGTGCAATACGATACATTTAAAAATATTACTGTACTACCGCAAAGCCTCCGTAAAAACACAATTTATTTTACAATAGATTTAAAACTGTAAATTACGCATTATACTGACACGCCTACATCGTGTTTTTCTTAACTTTTTGAAAATTAATATAAATTAATATTCAAAACTTGGTGCGAAAATGCACATAGAACTGATACAAATGGATACAAAATATTTATTGCAGAGATACATTTCTCGTAAGTTTACAAAATTATTTAGACGGTCAATTATTCATTATATTAATAAGCTCTCGTGGTGGATGAGACAAATCGCGACAAGTTTAAAAATCGTCTGTGATAAGTGATCGCTGTCGATTGCTGTTGGATTTGCACAAACATCTCCATTCCTTTATAATCAAGTTAGTAAGGATGGCCCAGCATTGCGGACTGCAATTTCGCTTCCCAATTTACTTGAACCATTAACTTGGTCCGCTGTCGCCGATGTTCGTTGTGAAACAAAGCGCTTTGTAGAATCCGCCGTAAGCCCGCATGAGCTTTGATTTCAGGGCGCGTTAAATCGCCGCTGACTCGCCAATTAACGCGGGCTCATCGTTTCGCGCAGCCTTGGCGAACAATTAGCCTAACTTGCTCAACAAATAAAACTTGTTCGACGTCTGGATGCGCTGGTTTCCACAAGACAGACAGAGAGTAAGAGAGTTGCTAGGTCGTTTCCTTCGATTTGTCTTGTCGCTATCGCGCGTTGGAAAGCGACGAAAGTTCATCGAGTTGCAGGTAAACAACTTTATTTTAATTTTAATCTAGTTAATTGAATTTCGTCTTTATATGAGGTAAATTCATACAATAAATGCTTGATATTGTTCGAATATTACAATTCTAAATTATTAAAATCTCACCATTTGATCTCAAATGCGATGAGAAAAATTGTGGAAAGAGAGTTTTCTGAGTTACCTCGGCGAGAAAGCTTTCTGCAAGTTCTTCAGGATTATAAAGTAAAAAATAACAAAAATTACAATTAATCTTGTTGATAAATTTGAACAACAAAATAATATATTATTATGTTCTGTAAGATAGTGTTCTACTTTTTAATGTTTTTCAAATACTTCAGACAAATTGTATGCAAATATTCCCAGGATATATTCAAATCTTCGCTACAAATATTTTTTCTCATCCTATTCTCAATATTTGGAACATAATGACCCGCTACAAACAGCCTTACCAAATTTTCTTCCCCACAATATCGCTGATGAGAATTTGGAAAAGCGAAATGCCCTACGATTCAACTCCCGAGGAAGGCGAATGAGGATCATCAGTCATTCGTATTACCTTGCCTCGGAAATCCATTTCGTAACTTTTCTTCGTCTATTCGGAATGCTCTTGTCTTCTCTCTTTTATTTCTACAAATCAGTTGGAGATCGGAAACCGCTGAACTATAAAGAATGTGTGATTGATCGTAAGTTGTTAACAAGAATACAACGGAAAAATAAGAGAGAACTTGGTAAGCGAAGAAGAAAATTAGAGTTTCAAATGAAATTTTGTGTGTATTTGACTATTTGGTTAAAAAATGATTTTTCCAATATACGTTTGAACGTTCCAAAATTTTACACAAAGTTCTATGTAAATTAAGTAAATTTATAAACAACGTAATTTTTTGTCTCTAAAACGATTGATCACATTTTTGAACTTAATTTAAATATTAATTTAAAAAGTTTGTTCAAACAGCTGAATGAAAAAATAAAATAGTCTAATGAAATGTTAATTTAGAATTATGTGCTAGGGAGTAAAGTAGGTAGTGACTGTAACGAGTCAGTCAACTGGTCGTTGATCAGACTGGCGCCATCTAACGGGGAAAGGTTGAACCACGACAGTTTGTAAAAAAAGATGTCGAATAAAAGCGCGCGCATTATTTAGAAGCAAAATTTCAAGGAAAAGTGAAGGAATTTTCAACAGAATTTCGGCAGATCAAAGCATTCTACGATCTTAATTCATCGAAGTTTCGCGTCACTTAATAGTAAGTAGTTCTCTAACGAATTTATGCGATAAACCTACAATTTAATTTCACACTTGCCTCTTGCATGCTTGTCAAGACTGTGTCGCACTCTGTTCAAGCATTACTGCGTAATTTTTTTATTTTCTTAATTTTGAAAGAGATAAACGTGAAAAAGAAGTGGAAAATCGTTCTAAATGGTAATTTCGTTACCATTTTGTAGGTTAATGTTCTTATGGCATTTCTTTTTAGAATGTGCTTTCATTAGCGTTTTTGTTATTGAGGTTAATTATTCTTATAATTTTTAGTTTAATTACACGAAGAGAAATTAAGTTGCTGTAGCTACAGAGTTCATTTTTACTTGAAACGTTTTAAATTTCTTAAGTAATGTAAAACTTCTCTTCATAATATAATACGCAAACAGCAAGTAAGTAATGTAGAAGTAAGATATATGTATATACACATATATGTATATGCAATACATTTATTGTTTTATGAGACAGAATTATCAGGTTATCTATTAAATTATTTTTAGAAAATATAAATTATTTAACTTATTTAAGATTTCTTTGCAATAAGTAACTTATTAGTTTTTGAAGTATTTGTTTCAATATTTCTTCAGCTGCCGTTTTAATAAATCTTTCCATTCTTATGATATTGTCATGAGCAAAATGTGACATCACCTCAAAATTTATGAAATCCTCGTTATCCATATGCCGCATGTACAAACAAATGTATCATTACCCAGGTAGTATTTCAAAAAAAATATTCAAGAAATTTTTTTAGGAGACAAAGTTTACATAAAATCACTGTTTAACAAATTTCAGCACCCTATGGAGGATTAAAACGCACATATAACACTTATTCGACAATGGCTGGTTTTATCGCGATTTCATGAGCGGAATACAAGCAGTTCTTCGCTCGTTAGTCGACGTGTTAACACGATGGAACGAAACGCATGTAAAGCCGCAGCTAAATGAGTAACAAGAAGTTTACCTCGTAATTATCGAATGCTAGGGACATCCTGAAACACACGTTGTCCCGAGGTCTGAGTAAAAACGTGACGGTACACGTGTTGCCACGTCCGTTGCACCGATCCTCTCGGAAATGAGTGCAAAACCAAAAAGATGAACAGAGTCGCATATGTTGGCGACGCTTTTTATCGGTGAAAATAATTAACTGTACCGTTCCTTGTTGAGTTAATAGAACACCAAGTTGCAACGATCTGGCGTGGGAATATATCAGGATCTTAATGGAAAATATTTTTCCTTCGATCAGTGTTCATAGCAAAATTTAAGAAAAATTAAGAAAATATCTTATCAAATTATATATATATATAATTATATTATATTACATATAATATATAAATATATATAATTAAATTTGTGTCTTTAAATGTCTTTTTAAAAATTATCAAATAATTTCATTATTTCTTTTTTTGAAAATATTTTCATCATATATAGTTATAAAAGTTTCTTGAAATCCTTACAGGATATTTTCTTCAATTTTTCATTATTAACCTGTTGAGGAGTATTGGCACATAAATATATTTAGTTTTTAGTCTTCATCGGTTTACACGTGACTTTGAAAGACACAATGACTATAAATGTATAGACTGTTCTATATTTAATGCTCTAATTAAATGTATAGATTATTTTAATCTTACGTCTTCTAATTCATAAAACTGGCTAATAATTATTAGAAACTATAAGTAGGTATTGAAAATAACGAAAGACATATTTCTATTACGTATTAACGGATATCTTGAAACTTGTAGTTGGAAGTATAGAGCCTCGGTTCACAGGTTTCACTAGCCATATTTTCAACCACGTATAGCGCTTACGTTAACCATAGATATCCATAGCGAATTGGTTGAAACTGCTCGCAAAGATGTCCGGATACTTTTACGTATGTTGAAAGCATCCACGATAGGATTTCTAAATTTTCTACAGCTCGAGGAATCTTACGGTTATCTGGTAGCGCATGTTAAAAGTGGGAACAGAAAATCGATATTTTATTGCATTTCTACACGCTGTGATAGCTTTTCCGATAGGAGAACCTGATATCCTTTTTCAAAGATAATTGCAAAATTTCTCGGGTATCATTTATGGAACATAGTTCCTCTGTTTCTTTTACCCTTGTTGCTGATGTTTGATTTTATGTCACGCTTTCGATTCCGGTCATACTGTTGCTCGTTCGATAAAATTTTATCTACTTTTTCTGTTTTCTCCTCTTTTTTATGATTTACTATGTAATTCGTTTTGCATAGAAATTGTCCTTTTAATTGACGTGATGCGTTTATCAGATCGATAATGCTTTACAGCGCAATATTTGTGTGCGCATTAAAAAATTGCAAGCCAGCACTTGACGTTCGACGGCAGGCTTGAATTTTTTACCTTTCCCTGTTTTTGTTTTTTCCCCTCAGTTATAAACTTTTACGACTTTCATATTTGGATACTACACACGCGGTACATTTTTCGTTATATTTGGTACGTAATGTTTTTTTATTTTTTTTTTTTGGAAGATTATTTCTGCGGGATTTTGTTACCGGTTTTAGCTTGATCATATTTTATACTGAAGTATTTAATTACTGCGAATGCTATTTGACATTAACCAAGCTTGAGTTTCATAAGCATAGGTAAAAATAGAAATAATACATCTTTTTAGAAATATTTACACTTAGAACTATCATTGGCTTGAAAGTGTACGTGGTAGAATTTACTCTCTGTATGAAAGTAATTCGTCAACTAATTCACACAGAAGTTTTGTGTATTTTTCACAAAGGCTTTGCACATATTCCAAAAACAAAGGAACGGAAAACTTGCTAATTTGGCTGCCTTTACGGCGCACGACTCTGAATAAAAATTCTGCTTTCCAGAACATGAACAGCTATATCCGGTGGTTTAATGAACCCATTGTTGCCATGTAACATTCCCCAGAGCCCCAAAATCACCCTTCACATAAACGCATCAAAATATTATCTCGCGATATTTAATATCTAACAACGTCCTAACAAAATTTTATTTCAACATTATTATTATCTTCCGGCTTATAATTCATTCTCATAATATTATATTCAATATGATGATATTGAAACACGCGAGAGACACCTCTTTAAAAACAATCCAGTCTTTCCTATTTACCAGTTGGTCGAATGTAAATTTGCAAAACCGTGCGAAGGGTGAGATCGCGTTAAAACCGGATGCTCCATTTATCTTCATTAGCCGCGAAGCACGGTTTAGGATCAATCGGTGATTTCGTATGCATTGTTCCCCGACTATCGATTCGTATTGGCAGTTTGCTCACGGGAGAAATTGATCGTTCGGACGCGAATTCCTCTCGCGAATCATCCGTGTCAATCCATTGGGGCGCGCGCGTGAACGCGTCGAACTCGACCCCGATCATCTCCATGGAATTGGCCGGCAGTTTTTAATCGAACGTAGCACGAGCAGAGAACGAAAATGACGATGGAAACTATGTGAATCTATAGCCGCGAAAGTGGAGGTAAACGTTTGCCTTGGGTTCTAACCGAAGTGGTCGTTTTGCTTCTCTGTCGATCGCTGGTGCAGCAAGAATCGAATTAAAACGGGCGTGAAACGGATACGTAAGAAGACGCTTGTAGAAGATCGGTCCTCGTGAAAATTCCGAAGTGGCCTCGACTTTCCTCAAGGAAACTTGGTCCCGCGAGAGGGCAAGCTTTGAGAACTTCTCGCGACAGGATAACGCTGAACTTTCGGTCCATCTCGAGATCGCCTTATCTGACACTGATCGTTATTGTATTACACCGTCTTCCTTCTTTTTTCCCCTCTATTCCTTGTTTTATTAGTTGGAAACTCTTGTCTAGGGAAGTTGTTGGTAGTTTTCTTTTGGCGTTTTTTGTGCTTCGTGTTTTAGGAGATCGTGAGAGCTTACCGTAAGTCCTTTAATGAATTAAAAGGTGTAATGGCGAGAGGAGGTTAGTGAAAATTTCTTGTACAAGATACGTTAATTATCTAAGTGTTTATCGTATGTGTTTAGTTTAAATAATACGTGTTTAGCGCAACAGATTTGTTTAAGAAGTAGGTTTAAGCGTAGTAATTTACTTGGGCAATGATTCTTGTTGTCAATGTTGGAATTTTGGAAATAAAGTAGTGAGCTTGCGAGTCAAATTAACCCGATCTACGTTAATTTCATTCGTTGTAATCTTCGAACTTCTAAAAAAGTTTAAAACAAACGTTATTTTTATGGTTCCATACAATTTCGAAGTAGCTTGCGATATTATTATCATCTACTGTTACAACTTTAGTAATTGGTATGGCTTTACGATTTTACAGTTTTTCACATTTCCATCAAATCGCACAGTGTCAAACTATTTTGTTTATCTTCCTTTATTAAGGAAAATTTCACTATAAAAGAACTATTTAAACCAGGAGTTAATAATTTCATTTCCTACTTTTTCTTATATACTAAAATTTGCAAATATCGTAATTCAATTAAAAATATACATTCTTTTTTTAACATACACAATTTCTAATTTGAGATTCATAATTTTTGTTATTCTTCTCGGAACTTTATCCGAAGGAACGTTCTGCATGTTCAGTCAGCATCATCTACTCTTGATTTCGCATTTATGAAACTATAAAGATCGAAAGACAGTTCAATTTGCTGATCGTAACAAACGAATTTCTTCGTAACGGTCGATGGAATTCGTTTCGTGGATTCCTATAAATACAGAAGAGGTTTTCGATGAATTCACGGCTGTATCGTCTCGTGGGAGAAATCTTAAGCGAAAGATTGGTTTTGAGCGAAATATCCTTCTCTTTTCCTCGAATAGGAACAATGACGTTTTTCATACATTCCTACCGTCTTACGTAATTCTTTCATAAAATGTATTTTCGAGGTGCCTTTTGACGGTTTGATGGAATCACATCAATCGAGTTATTTACTCGCGCGTGAGCTGTATCTGGAATCTTATTTCATTTCATTTTTCACGATGAAAACAGTTTCCATGTTTCATTCTCAACTTTATAGTTGGTCCTACTTTTATGTCATATGATAGACATTGATTTAGTATTTTTCTACGATGTTAGCTTTTATAGAAGGTACAATATAAAAGTTGTTTAACTTGTTAGGTCATATCATTATTAGTTACAGAATTTTAAGAAGAAGAATTTTTATGCGTAATTAAGAGTTACAGCATAAGAAAATTATAATTGGAGAACTGTTACTTTTGTAGCCTTCATTCTTGCCATTACATTAAGTTGATTGCAATCTTCATTAAACGAGGAAATACTTCTTGCTTTACATTCTCTCGGTACCGCCCCGACAATGTTCTTATAAATATCTATTGTATCGCTTAGTTTCTGCGGATGATGCAAGAGGAAAATTTCGTAAGAAAACAGATCATGACAAAATTGCATAGAAATCAAATTATTTTGCTCGTCGTACAAATTTAATATGAAATCACGTCGTGAAATATTTCTTTGTTACGTGTATTTTTTATTTTCACAGAAATAATTATTCATGGAAGATTTTGAAGTAAAGAATACGTACTTAGAGACTCCTCAGTCTGTAAGATTCTTACAAGGTTATCATTTAAAAATAACACTACAGTGTGTTTTATTAATCCATACGAGCTTGTGTTAAATATTTTATCACGTGATTGATGTCATTAATTCTCTTCGCGACGTGTATTTTGTTGTAATTTCTGCGCAAAACGTAGTTGCGTATTAGGAGAATATACGCGTTTGGAAGGTTTCCACCTACCATGTCTTATGCGTTCGTTCAAGTCTCCATAGACGTATATTCTATGATCGAATCCGTCAAGCATTGAAATCTTCGTCCTCGAACTTCCTCGAATCTTGCAACGTGTTCCTTTCGGCGGGAAAGCTTTAAGAAAGCAGAATCGAACATTTAGAATTCGAAGTATTGTACAGCTGGCTGCCTCTCAATGGCTTCTAGACCTCCTGTTTAGGGAAGATAAAGCGAAAGATCCATCCGAAAACAAATCTAAAGATCGTTCCGCTTGTATCAGGCTAACAGGCCAGCGTAGGAATAGCTGGCAAGAAATTGAGCATTTATTTAAGATTTTATAACAATTCCTCTTTCATACGATATTGTGTTATACGAGATTTGTTTCAAAACTGTCTTGGAATATTTTTAAGAGTAATTTTGTTAAAAAATGGAAAATGTACTACAGCTATTTATTGACTTATTCTTTGATGATATGTAATTTAAAATAATCATGAAATATAGGTATATTTATTTAGCGTAAAATACAATAGCAGGTATATAAATATATATCTACATCTACATTAAACGTATAATGTTTAAAAAGGTTCACGCGTGGGAAGAAAAGTCGTGCTAGTTTTCCAAGCGGAACAATGCTAGGCATACAATTTTTAATGCGATTTACGGACTCATATTTCGGCAATAAATATCGATTATCGAAGCAAGCTTTCAGCTGCGGTAACCGCAGTATATCGAGTCTCGCGAATCTATATGACGCATGGCGCACGAAATGGGGCTGTAATGTATTAAAAAAGTATGATCATAATCACTTGGAAGTCTAGTTTAAAGCGTATAAAACCAATATAATATGAATTTAGCCAATATCATTCATATGCATAATTTTATTGAGTTTGGAAAGCATAGATATGTGTAATACCATTTGAATTTAGCATAAAACCATTTGAATTTGGAAGTTGCATTTATACATTAAAACTTATTCGAGTAACGTAGTAATTTAAATATTACCATAAATTCTGTATAATCAAATTTATCGATTTCTGCTTCTCGTGAATTCTTGATAACATTAAAAAGATTCCCCTCTTTTTATTTCGTTTGAAGATCGACTCATCTTTTATTTAATGTTCAACAACATTTTCAGTTTTATTTTTCGTTTTATTTTTCAAGTCGATAGTAGTTTCGTTGAAATTGTATTGTTAACGATAGTATCGACTAGCCAATTCTAGAAATAGGAATGGATTATCAGCGAAAACTACGAATGGCTGAAACAACTGCCCGTTAAATTGTAAAACAAATTGTCCGTAGAATTTGTATATTTAGTTATTTCTAGAATTGATTGGTTAAAACTATTATTGACGGATTTCACATTTCTACCATTACCTATGAAAGCAAAAAATACTTTGTCAAGTAAATTAAATTTATATCCATGTAAAGGAATTACGATATTCATAACAAATACCCTCAAGAGCATTTTTTACCTTTCTCGTTCTTCCACGAATCGAAGAACTTCACAACCAATTCCAATTTCAAAAAAGGTAACTCGCTGCCCCGAACTTTAACTACGTCTGGAGACCTGTCCAATTTAAACTGCTTAATAATTCCAATCAGTTCGACCAAACAAGATGTTCAAGGGCGTTAACCTTTCAGGACTTTCTCGTAGCCCGAATCGTATCCGCCTGGTGGCTTTATCAAGATTTCGTTCACTAATCCCGTGAAGGCGGCTGCCCCAAGTCTCCACGCACCGAATTAATTAAAGTTCTCTCGCTTCGAGTTTGAACTACTTTTCGTCGGTTGGCATTTTTCGCCCCCTCTGCCGCGACTCACCTCGCTTTCAACAGCGTATCGTTAATTAACTATAGTCTCGTAGGGAATCGAGCAGTTCGCGTAACAGTCGCGTTTAAATAATATCCGCGGTTCACCGTGATATTACAAGAACCCGATATGTTGTTCGAACTGCGTTTAAACAATTTGCATGAAACGAGAGGTGCAAATTAGAAGCCTGCTCTATAATACCGGGGATGCATTATAACAACGCCGGTCAAGTATTTCCCTGTGTAAATAACAATCCCTCTGGATTATCATTTAATCTCGAGGCGAGAAATTCGGCTATTTTTTCGATGTAGGAATGTTGAATGGATTTTCGTTTATTTTCCCTGTTATTCCCCGAAAATAGAGCTCGTGAATTTTGCCAGAGTTCTGGGGCTTTATTGGAAGCATCGAGGGATTCGAAAGGAATTTGCAGTGAAATTTTGATCACTGAAAGGATCAGCGTAATGAAATTATGTAAAAATTCCAATTTTCGCGATAATTACACTTCGTTTCTGTCGATTTTCGCACCAGAAATAGCGTGAATCGTTAAAGTTTTTATTTCACTGATTGTATATTTATACAACGTTAGTATCTATCGTTATCTCATGTTTGATATTTTTTTGTTATCGAGAATTGTTCGATGTTGATCGCTGATGTTTGAAAAAGTAGCGAAAATCATAAAATTCCTACAATGATATAATGGATTGTGAATTATTCTTAAAAAAGTTCCGAGGGAAGGATTTCTAATTATGTTTGAGATCCTCGCCGTTCTTTTTCCCCCTTCTCAAGTACTTGTCCACTTTCATGATGTTGATCTAAAATCGTCTTAACGGGACGAGTTTTATACACTTTGAAGCTCCAAGTCCTGAATCTTTTGCTCTCTTTTACTTAAGGGAGTTTGCAATTTTGTGGAACAGGTTGGCAAATAGAAATAAGGGAAAACGAGATGCGCAGGTACGCTTGTATGAGAGTTAGCTTATTTGCCTCTGACTTGGATTAAATAAAAATGAAAGAACCGTAGAGTCCTTGATCGATCAACCTGTGTTAGTCGTGTATCTGCTTCTATTCTCGTATTTTGTTACGCTATAGGTATACGTATTAACAACTGCAATTCCTGAATAATTCTATTTATTACTCTTTAATATGACTTTTAATATTAACGGGACTTTTAATATTAAATTCAAGTCCGGATTTTATGTATTAAATGTTCATCAGATATTAGCTAGCATATAGAAGGTTATAAATGATTGAAAATCAATTTATTTATTTTAAGGGATGTAATATAAGTTTACGTTTTTAGTTCGATATGTACGTAATCTAAATGTTTACGTCTCATTGAGATTAAAATTTCTTTTTGCGGCCATGAAATATTAAACACAATTTTTGTCGACAAGTTGTAATCCATATTTTCTGAAGAAGAAAGCCTTCTAACTGTTTTTCTTCATACCCTTTTGTTTCAGAGCTGGAATATGATTTACTTCAAGCTTCCGTGGCATTAACAGACGACAATAATTTGTACATCGACGATGGTCTCGACGGATTTCCAAGTTTTGGCTTCCGACCTGGCTCCGAAGTTAAACAGCCGTATCGATTATATTTGCCGGAAAAATTGCCAGCAGAGTTCACTTTGGTGGCAACTTTTAAGCCGACGTCATTTAGAACCAGTTATCTCTTCGCCGTGCTAAATCCCTTCGAAACTGTTGTGCAATTAGGCATCCGGATATCCGTAAGTATATCAATTTACACATACAAGGGATATGTAAGGGATATGTAAGAAACGACAGAAATATAGTATCGAAGCTAAAAGTGCGGCTTTATTCTATTTTATTAAACGTTGTACGTTATCTTCCATTTTTACGATACAACCAACATAAAATGTTTTTATAAACAAATATAATACACGAGTATTTCTATTTTAAATTCAGAAATATTTCCATTTTAAATTGTTCTATTTTAGTTAAAAATGTTGATGAACGATCACGCTGTCGTATCCTCATTCCTGTAACAAAAATAATATATTTCAAACAATGGATGGCGAGCGGAAAACTTAAAAGATTTCTGATAAGACAGGGTTCGCAGTCTCACTCGTCTGCTTTCACCGCATTACGCTTCATAAAACCGTGAAATGAAACACAAACGATTCGGGTCTGAATATAAAAGCAATCGGAAAATAGGCAAAAATTTCCAAGTACAATCGGTCGATTTAGAAGGAACCGGCTGCGGTGGCGCGATAGACTTTTAAGTCGACGCTCCCTGTCGGTGTATGGAGAGCATTTCCTCATGTTTCCCAATATCTTTGAGGCCGTTGTTGTAGCTTGCCGGGTCTTCAAGTTTCTTTGAGATCTTTCACGTTTCCTGCGGCACCGTTTCCACGGGTAATACCGCTTCTACGTGTTCCGCAGCGAAAGCAGCTCTCCGTTGCTTTCGACGTTTCGAAAGAGAGTACGATCCCCATGAGAATCGATATCGACGGTTTGAGACCGCGCGAAAACGCTTCGACTTTCGAATCTCTTGGCATTTTCTCGCGATTCAAACCGATCTAAAGAAGATTCTACTATTTTTAATATTAAATATAAAATTTTCTCTGTTATAGGATGGTCCAGGAACAAACCAGAATGTCTCACTGGTCTACACCAATTCTGATTTGCATTCGCATTCGGAAGAGGTGGCGAAATTCACGGTGCCGAAATTGACAAAGAAATGGTCGAAGATCGTAATCAGAGTATCGACGACTGATGTCACCTTATATCTAAACTGTCACGAAATGGCCAAGCAACGAGTAACGAGGATTCCTCTGGAGTTGATGTTCGACACAGCCAGCACGTTGTACATCGCTCAAGCTGGGCCTCATATTCAGGAAAAATACGATGTGAGTACATAAAGGATTTTATCATCTAGTATTACTGTTGAAATCGATGTAGTCATTGGAACGGCGCTGAACCAGGTTGGATCTGTTTTGATTTTCGATAACGAAACTGTAATTTCTGGTTACTGGTTTATGACCGAATCGAGTAAATTGGACCGGCATCGATTAAACCGACTATAAATTTTACTTTCCTAGAAACTAAACAAGTTCGAGATTCATTGTGATATCTATTGTAAAAATGTGACAACAAAATTTAATTTAAAATAACAATTAAATTAAAAATAACAATTTCAATTTCAATTTTAAAATATCATACGATATTTTTAGAAAATGTTCAATTGTAAATTAATCTGTGATATCTTGATTCAGAGGCATTAACTTTAAAACACAAATTTCATAAATATCAATGTGTTGATTATTTTTATTTATTTATCGTTATGCACGAGCAATCTTCTTAAAATTGAAACGTTACGAACGAGAAAACAGATTCAACTTTGCTTTTTCAACTATCCTACCTATCATGTCTCACTACGAAATAGTTCGTTTGAGAGGTATTTCCTGAAAATAGCAACTTTATTAAAGGAAACGAGTTCAAAGAAGCATGTAGCTTCCCCTTTTAGTTTGTGAAAAGACGAAAATGATCGGTTGAAGCGTTCAGAGTCGTTCCGTTCTTAAGTAAGTATTAAAACTTGTCTCTCGGGTCTCGTCGAGTCAAACAGACTTGCCAACGATTACGGATTAACCTCGAAACGCAATGGTCACAGAACCGTGAGTAGAAAATCTCTCGATATATAGTTATGTACATAGTTACGGTCATATTTCGGAATAAAAATTTAATATCAAGTTAGTCGAACAAAAAGTTCGGCGAAGTAGAAAAAGGGAAACAATCTTATTGAAATAATGTCGTGTCGTGGAAAAGAAAAAGACTTAGGGAAAAGTGGAAATTGGAAAACGCAGTATCGAAATCCTGTATACTATCTCTTTAAAGGATTCGCCACAGTCGTTATTTTTTCAAAGAGCTTTCATGGTATATTAGAATTGACTTGGTTCTTTAAACTACTTAACTAAAGGTACTTTTCGTAAAACTCTTTGAAAACTATAGAATGTTGCAAAATCTTTCCATAAGCTTTTCGAAATTCAGCGGATTGTACTATCCCTGATAATCGTAGAATAAATTATAATGACACGACTGGATTAAATGTTAAGTGCGTGGAATAATCACTATAGTTATTCTGACAAAATTTCACGCAATAGAAGTATTCAGCGATTATCGCCGCGAACAATAACTTAAGCACATTTATTACAATTTCGCTGGGCAATCGGATATAGTTATTTGTAATTTTAAGACCGTACCATTCGGTACATCGATTTTCTGGTTGCCATTTCAAGTCGTCGCTTAACGATAATTAGCTTTCATACCGATGCACTCCGATTTTCCGTATGCCGTGAACGCGCCCCATAACGATAGCGTGCAGAGACAATGATTTACTTTGGTTCTTTGTTAATTAGCCACTGACGATAATTGTTGCAATCTGGCGCGTTGCAACATTTCGTTATAATTATATAGCAACGCACTACCCGGCGAAGGGAAATTATACCGTTACGATTAATACGCTCCGATTTATCGGCAAAATTACTACCGTTCGTTTTTCTATTTTTGATAATTTTTCTTTTTATTCTTCGAATTTCAATTCTGCTCAATATGAAATATTATACCGATGGTGTTTCTCTCGTGTTAACTCATTCTTAGCAACATTTCTAGTATCCTTGTATAATTTTGATTTCGAAAAGATTCAAGTGGAAATATACGACGAAACAAATATATGTATATGTATATATATATATAATTCATATTAGTAATATATTAATTAACTTGTATAAATATTCACAAATAGCTACTATCATTTTCAAGTGCTTACATATATAGAATCATACGTTGTTTCATACTTAAGGTTGAAATTGCCGAATGAAAGGATACCTTTTAATATAATAATTTATGAATTTGTATAAAATGTGAAACAGAATACATTAGATTAAATTTCAGGAAAGATTTCAGAGAAATACCGATCATAATTCTAAACTACGGACGTATCGTATTGATTTTTTATTTATAGAAATTTTTTCCCATTGTCTTTCGGTATTGGCGATTTAGCTTTGATCCAGGTTTCGTCAATTATGAAGCACTCTGTATGTAGAACGGTCGAGTATCAGCCAAAAGCGATTAATCTACGGTATTCTCATTGCGAGAATAAAAATATCCTGGACATTTCACCGCGAAGTATGATGAAAATACCATTAGCTAGCTATAAAAATTATTACGGTGGTAAAGGGAGGAAAAATACGGCGTATAAAGTGAGATAATGAGATAGGAAAAGAATAATGCGAAATAAAAGCGAGATCACCGGTGAATATTCCAAAATATCGTTAATAACGATATTCTCGTATCAGATAAATATTTCTCACGATTTGCTCGCAATTATCGTTGTGCTCTCCTGTTGTCAACAGTATTTCGGCATTAATCTGGACAAAGTGAACAAAAGGAATTATCGACCTTTGTGAAATCTGCTTGTTATATCGTTTTTAATCCTGTTTTCGACGAGTAGATGTTAATGAAATAAATATAATTGTAATAAATAATAAATAGTAAATAAATAGAAGTAACATAGGTATAGTAATAAGAAAATCGAAATCTAGTAAACTAACTATGGTATATTCCAAATAGAGATTGCTCGTTTTGTTTAGAATTTGTTTTTAGACGCGAGACTTCGCTAATTAGACTTGTAACATTTCTATTGTTGCGACGCTGTCAATTTTACACAATGCGTAAAGCCAACAGCTGTCTAGCAAGGTATTTTCAAAGCTAGAAGTAACGCTTCTTGTTGAAAATGTATTATACATACGAGAATCGTTGGGAAAGTAATATCCGTTTTGAAATAACAACGACGCAAATGCATCTTGAAAAGTTTTCTTTATTGGTAATTTTAGTATATATACTAAGTTATTTTTCAATACAACCACCAGCCCTATTTGAACGCTTATCGTAACGTTATACGAGCTTTTTGTACGTCTTCGTCATACGCTTCCGCCGTCAGTTCACGTAACCATCGTCTTACTCAATTCTTTAAATCATCGTTTCTTGTGAAGCATTATCGACCAAAAAATTCTTTAAGTTTTTTCAAAAAAACCCTAATGAATATCATTTGCAATGAAATCGCAGACACGTCCTTGAGCCCCTCTGTAATGAGAGACGGGCAGCCTGAATGCTTACGATAACGTACAGTTTCTTTATTCTTATTGAATCTCGTGCTCACAGTCTTATTAATAATTCATCCGTAACTCTATTACCGTTAACTGCTGTAAATCGGCGGTGGATTTCTTTTGGAAGAATTTTTACAGCCCTGAAAAAGCGTAAAAGTGGCATCGGAGGGATTTTCAATTCGCATCGTCATTTTAAACGTGTGACACAACGACAATACTTGAAATATTTAAACACGAAATTTTGCATGACTTACGTCAATACACGAATGAAGCTAGGTAACCTTCTGTAAGTACATTCCATCGTTTTATATGGCTTCCGTATGGATAGTACTTTCTGGACGACCCACGTAGATCAGCAATAGCTCAGATTGAATTAGTGAAATCGAATACATTTTGATTAAGTTCAGCCGGTTGATGGAATGAAATATTTCAGTCTCTTCTAAACTGATCGGTAAAATATTAAAGATTATTTGATTATTCAAGTGAAAGAATGAACACTTTATACATTTTATGTTTTTATATATTTCATTATGTTTCAAAATATGCTATTGATCAAACACTCAAATTTAGCCATATTCAATGAATAGTTCACGATACTATGGCGGTTCGTAACATTCAAAATTAACTTTATTTACAATTTCGTCCGAAAAATTATGAAATTATTATAGAACATTGTCGTTTCTGGATAAATACCTAATCCTTGAATTAGATTAATGGTAGATTATCGAGTTTCGTGTTTGGAGAAACGTTGCGCGTGCGAGACACCGTTAAAATCGTCATTAAATATCTAAATGAAATCGGAATGGACGCGAGCTGAGGTTCGTCGTGCGACGATAAATAAATAAAACTGTCAGGGGGAATCGGGTCAACGCGACAGCTAAACTGGAAGAATAGTAATTGCTATCGAACGAATATTAACGCGATCTGCTTGCCTGGTCTTTTATGTTTTTTTTAACACGCCGTGCCTCTACATTCCATGCTTTTTCGAACTGCTTTTTAATCACTGCCAGCATTACGAAGACGTAGGTGTAACTTTGATTTTATTCACAAAGTGTCGGATATAAACAATTTGTTTTATTTTTAAAGTAAATTATAGGTGATTAAGCTACTGTTTAGACGGACAAATATTATGTTTTAAATAACTGGCTTGTTTATTATTTCAAGCTTATTGAAAATTTCATTCTACAGATTCTTGAAGATATTAAAATTTAAAAAAGTAAATTATAGGTAATTAAGCTACTGTTCAGACGGACGAATATTATGTTTTAAATAACTGACTTGTTTATTAGTTCAAGTTTATTAAAAATTTCATACTACAGATTCTTGAAGATATTAAAAATTTCATATTATAACGTATTGCTGTTTTTGCGATGAAAACTGTGAATGATCGCGCAACCGTATAAATTGCTTTCAAAAAAAGTTATGGAAAAATAGTCAGAGATAAGCTAGGTTCAAAACAATTTTATAATATGAATTTATGAAATCTCAGCAAGCTTTAAATATAGCGTATTCTTCGCTTATTTTCTGTCTAAAATACATACATATTTATACATATTATGTACATATACATATATACATGTTATTACAATCTTAATAACGAGTCAGATTTATGATTTAATGATTTTACCAATAAACGAAATGAAAATTTGTTTTCACGTTGGTTCCACTTGTTTCAATTAACAAGAGATAAAATCAGTCTTGTTGATTAGTAAATACCAATAAAACTAATAAAAGACAGAATTATTTGTTTTATCGATATTTGATCAGTTAAAAAGGACCTCTCGTTATTTGCAGATACATGTTCTAGCAATCGAAATGTTATTTCGCATCGTCGATCATACACCCGTTTCAAATATTGAAAAACGTCGAATCGAAATTAATTTTGAATCGTCGAATGTTTCTATTTTGCGAACACGCAGTTTGCGTGAATAGTCTTTATTCAAAAAAAAAAAAAAAAAAAAAAAAAAAGAAACGAAGACACTCGTTTGGACCGATTAAATCGGCTATTTAATTCACTAGCTGTGGTTTATGCGGAATTCTGACCTGCCTGAGTTAGACAGAATTTGATTGACAATTTATTTTCCAAGCCGCTGATTCCGCATTGTTTCAAAGAGTGAGAACAGAAAAATGGAATTTCACTTCATAGAAAGCCGAACAGCGTTTCCGAGCAATCGGGAATATCTTTTATTAATGGAATTATATCGTTCAATTGGAGAAAATTGGAGTTTGAGGACATTTCATGTTCTTCGTTGTGGCCAATTAAATTTTTACTTTCGTATTTTCTTCTTCTGTTGATCAGAGTCATTTAATTTTGTTCGTGAGAAAGAGTTACATGATGTTACACGTAGAAGTTTACATTGCATTATATGTATATGATCACTACTGAAAGTAATTTATCTAATACCAGTTTTGACATAAAAAGTAAGATATTGAATCGAGAAGCAACAACTTTTTAAAATATACGCGCTAGTTTCGAGTACATTAAATACGTTATATCAAAATTTCTCGTTTTCATAGAATAGACAAAAACACCAAAAGTTTAATTATTCTTTAGAGATTTATAAAATAATTCTATATCTCATAAAGTTTCAATTTCATCGTCGAAAACTCATAAAAAATGCGATAATTCGCGTTAATGGCACTTTAGTCTCGCATATACGTATAACAACTCACAGAATGAATCACAAAAATTAGGACACTTGTAAAAATCTATTATGAATATATTATGCGCGTAACATGAATTATTTTGAAATTTCCTTACCATTGTAAAGAGAATCGACTGTCGCGATTATATTGGTCAATAAGTCTATAGGCATATTTATCAAAAAGCAATCGTTTTTCCCAAGAAGCTTTTTCCATAGAAAACCACATGCACGTACACCCCCGTCTCATCGAATGATTCCATTCGTTGGATGGCGTGGTTCCTGAGGGACGTTCTTATCGACTGTTCACTGCTATTTCCATTTGACAGTCCCCTTTCACCATGCTTCCTATACCTGACCTTCTCATACTCTTCTAGAATAACGATACCAGAACAAGTTTTCTCTTTCTGAATTCCTTCTTCATTCTGCCTCTACCGTAAGGTATCGTATTGTATTCTTTTTCACGTTTCGTCCGCTCAAAACTAATCCCTGGCAAATTGCCTGGATGCTTCACAAGGCGGCACTTTCAAAAGCAGAAATCTATCATCGATGTGAGAATATTGAAAATTTATGAGGAGAACTCGGTTATTAGTTGATAAAATGTTTATACGAGGTTCGGTGGATTTATCGAGACGAATTTAATAGATCGAGTCGAAGGGTGGAAAATGCTGTTAAATTGCTCGGCTTTCGCTGTGTCTCAGGGCAAAGACTTCGACGAGCCAGGGTAAATCTATGCTTTCGACATTAGAATTTCATAAACCCTGGTTCGATTATGAATTGACTGGGAATTATTTATAGTACAGAATTCGCTCGCAGCAGTTTCGAACCACGCGTTCGCAATTTGTTTGCTGAAATAAATGATCGAACTAGGCTCGGAGTTCAGTAGCTTGACTTAAGCCAGTTCCATGAAATGTTTTCCTTTAACGTTTAATGAAATCTCTGTCCAAGAGAATATTACGTTGAAGATTGATAAAGACATCGGGATCCCTCGAGTTCCCGAAAATCTCGAAATTAATATGAATTCAATTTATGAAAGAATATTGTAGTATCTTAAATGTGTGGTCTAGAGTAAGGATAAGGAAGAACGTTCTATTTAAAGTGAAGTTTAATTCTATTTTAACAATACCCAATACAAAAACTGACTACAATATCTTCGTACGTCTTATTCTAAGACTCGGCTCCCAGCTTCTGCTTCTCATATCAAAAATGCTGACCCTCGACCCTCACACTCTCCTCCCACTCTTTTACTCATTTAGCTTTTACGTCACCAAAACATACACTCTCACTTACACACACACTCTCTCTCTCTCTCTCTCTTTCTCTCTTCCCCAGCACTCTTACGACTCTTAGTTTATACCTTAAACTCTAACCTAAATATATAGACCAAGCGCATACCCCCCTTTTTCGACACTACAATATATTTCGGTTAATTACGGTAATATTTAATATACAAACGAGTATTATGTAAGATTTATTATTTCCAGAATTTATCACAAAACAACGAGAAAAGTAGTCGTATTCTATAATTGTGAACTACATCGCTCATGTTTGGTTTCTGAAGTATGTCGACAAACGAGTAAAACAAAAGCAATTAGTTTCTATTTTTATTTGTATGATACTTCGAAGATATACATTCTCAGTCAAAGATCTTGGTACATGGTTTATTTCTGATAAAGCGTCAGTACTGGTGTACCAACGAAAGTTATTAATGTAAAATCGTATGCATTCTATAGTATATACATTAGCACAATATACTCCTAGAAACTTTCTTTGTCGTATACAATATCGAGTTGAATGATACTCCTTCGTATCTTTCAACGACTACTTAATTTCGTCCGATTATGATTATGATTTTGTCCAAATATAATAACTATCCTAAAAGTTTGAGCGGAGTTCTACGTACAGCATTAAAGTGAAAAAACCGCAGAAACTTTCAGTATGTCCTGATATTTTGTTCCAAAGCAGTCGACAGATCACAAATGTGCTAAGAAACTGTTTAAGAAGAATAGAATGTCCATTTATAGCCTCTTCGGTAAAGCTGTAATTTTTCAACTTTGCAACGATAAAGAAAGACGATGCTCTGTCGCGTGACAGAAGCGGGGCATTCGTCGAATCTCTCGATTTTCGATAGGAATATACATAATCCTTTCTTCAGACACACGATATACGTTATCGAATAACGCATGTCGGCATACAAGAACGGCGTGGGACGATTTAAAAATCGAACGTGGAAAGTTCGACGCAACAAAAGAAGGTGAATCGAGGTGGAAGATCTGACCCGTGAACAATTCGTCGTTTATCTACGTGTGTCGTCGAGCTGAGCTCGTTCTCTCGCCTTTCTGTCTCGCGCGATTACTTTTCTTCCGAAGTAATACCTCTTGAATTCTTTTATATTTCTCTATCTTCTTTCTCTTCTCGTTGTCTCAAACGGAATAAGTTTGCCGGAGCCAGTATGAATTCATCGGAATGACTTGGCTACGAATCGGATGCGGCTGGCTTGTTTTAACTCGATCAATCAGAGCCAAGTGAACCATTCGGTTCGGAGGCTACTTTAAAGCTTTTCAATGCTTCTAGTTTCGGAGATGTAGTAAGAAGAAGGCGAGGAAAATGATCTGCATGAAATTAACGAAGTTTCAACAATATGGCAAATATAAACTGGAAATATAAATTGTAAGTATATACAAATAAGTATATAGTATAGATAAGGTTATATACATAAATGGTAAATGTATAAAAATTTTGATATAAAATATTAACAATTGTAAGTTCACAGTTTGTAGAACTTTATTGGAAGATCGACGACAGGTTTTGCATTTTCTCAAAGCTATTTATCGACAAAGTTAATATTCGCATCGAAAATTGCAAGTTTCTCGAAGAGGAATGGACTTATCTTGAATCTTTTCAAGAAGAAAGTGACCTCATAACTTTGCCACAGAGTTTATAATAAATTACCTGAAATAATTACACTTTGTTACTTTCATCTGGAAAAAATCTTTTCCAAACCTTCCGAAACGCCTTAAACAATATTTTTGTTTTGCGTCCCAATTTCGAGTCACGTAGTTCTTTGAGGTCAAAGCAACCTACGATCAATTAATGTGCCGTTTGATCGAATCGTTCTGCCAGAAAATTAAATTTGCTTTCAGCGTATGTAGTGTCGTTCCAATATCATGCCGCTTATTTTTTGACCTAAAAATACAAGAAACTGTGTTCCAAGGGTTTGTTAACTGTTCATACATCTCCAACCCAGAAACCTCGTAAACGTATTATACCTACCGTTCCTATTTCCCTTTTTCTAGAATTCGATCGATCTCCAGTACTCTTCGCTTTTGCATTAGTTTGAATGCCAGTTCCTTCCTTCCTATTTGTATATTCTCAAAAGAAGAGTGTGGCGTTTTACTTTTCAAGAAGTTAGGTATGTTTCACGTCTTCACATACATATTCCTAATTCTGCAGTGGCGTTCTGTGGCTTCACTGCACGCTTTAATCATTCCGAGATGCATTTTGTTTAAACTCGCTCAAATTTGGGGAAGAGGATAATGTGAGAATAAATAGGTAATTTTCTTAAGAGGCACATATATATGTATAGTTTCATTTTGGGTATCAGTATCGACAGAAGAAATATGATAATACAGAATTAAAATTTCACGATAATATCTGTATAGTATAATATAGTATAATATTTATAAAAAGATATTGGAAAATTCCATTCGTTTTACGCATCGAATAAACTTTATTACGAACTAGGAAAGTATTATTCTTTGATGATACTTAGTTACATACTCGCATTATAAAGCACTAACAAGTTCTACGGAATTTTCGACGTCCCAGCAACTTCTATCCACCTATTAGAAGTAAAAGTGGAAAAAGGTATCGAAATTAGAACTCTCTAAGTTGCCAAATAATTCAACAAAATTAGATTAGGATCAGAATTTCTTTCAGTTTGAAGCTCTTTATTCGACGTATTAAATAAACTTTCAATTTTAGAACCATCCAGATTATTTTCAGGACCGGGTAAACGTTGAATGTATATATGCATGTAAAACGCTTTATAGAATCCCGTGTTATATTTGGACAGCGACTTGTAGGATCAAGCTTCCGGAAAAATCAGCGAGCGTAAAGAAGAGACCGCGGACGCATCGCGTGTAATTATTTCGCGGCGAAAGCTGCAACGGTCTTTAATTTACGATCGAATCTACATAAAAGGGCCGTAAGTTACGTAAGAACGTGGCGGGTACACCGCTTTTGCTCGCATTTTACATCGGTGCGGTTACGTTTACAGCGGCATTATAATACCTTCGTATAAGTTTCATCGTGTTTCAAAGATAATGTAGCATTCAGCCTTTCCGGACGCGTACGATCTAATCCGTATTTTGCATTACTTATTAATGCCACTCTTTCAAGCGGTAAATGTAAAATAACTCATAGCCTGATACTTCGCGAGGTATTACGTAGTTGTTTCGGATGCACGCGTAAATAACTATCTGGCGAACTGCATATTGCATTGCCATATCTTTTAAAAATTATCCGTGAATCTTCATCATTGTTCATAAGCGCAGAGTGTTGAAAAAATTAGTCCCTGTCAGATTACGTTTGACTTTCAGTTGGTATTATTCGGTCGTAGATAATCTACGTATAAAGATGAAAATCAAGCGATTCAATTTCGACTGTTCTATATACATTTTCGTCTTATTTCAGAATATATATGGCAGTAATAATAATAGAAAAGAAAATTATTGCTCTGACCTTTTTATCTGTAATTTTATCAAAAGCATTTTGCTAAAAATAAGTGTTCGTATATTTTCTAGCAATATACATATGGATATTGAGCTTGGAATGAATATTAGATGAACGTTATTTTATAAAATCGGTAGGTTACTTCTGGTTTGAAATGATTTATAAGGGATTGATTAAATTAAACTAATAACGTCGAGATTCTAAAGTTTTAGCAGCTTTAGATTTGGAAAAACAGATATTAAAAAATGGTATTTATTTACGCGAATATTTAAAGCTTTAGATATGCGTTGTTACGTTGCATTGAAAAAGGTTTATGATTTTAGTTTAACGATAAAATGCAGGTTTGAGATATTAACTCCGAAAAATATTAATATGAATTGTTACAATCCAGTAAATATCGTTTAACGATTTCCGTTTTTAATTGAAATATAAAAATTTACTACGCTGTTACATTTTCAGCCCTTATTTACTTTGAAACAATTTTCATCGATGTTTGTTATTCGGTTCTCTGAAAAGTTATAGATTTTTATTTGAAAAGGTGGACATGTAACGGGCGACGGACGTGGTCATGGAAAAAGTTTGTAAGAAATTAATTGCATAGTATTAAAATGGTGTTGCCGCTAGTAAATGTGTCAGCATGAATTATTCAGGGGCCACTAATTGCAAAAAAATGTGGTGCCGCGCAATTTGCAGTTCTCCATCAATGAAAGCAGTAACATTGTTCCGTAAAATGTGCAGTTACAAAAACGAAGTTAATTTTCTATGGTGCAAGAGCACGATATAGACGTTGAATTGTATACTTTCAACCAAAAACTTTACTTTATTCACATTGAAATGATACTCGATTAAATAGTAAAATCGTATTATTCCTTCTTCTGAAATGATTTAATTGCATGACAAAACACAATTTTGATTAACATATATGAATTGTTAATGAAATTGTTTTCATGTTTCGTGTCGTCTACGCGTTCAGGTAAAACATTAATTTATTTAACTAATTAAGTGGAAACATATCGATTATGTCGAATTCTGAATTGATAGATGTAAAAAAAGAAGAAAAATAGGAATAAAAAATAAACGAAAACAAAATAGATCAAAAAAAGAAGAAATACAAATAAGTATACGATCTATGCTGAAACTTTCTATTTTAGTTTCCTCGTTTCCCTGATGTCAGTCTAATACTCGAAGTCCAAAATCAGCTAGACGATTTTCGTGGCGAATCTTTGGCGAAAAATCTCGAGTTTCCTTGGAAGGACTTGCGCGTAAGGATAGCCAGGCTTGGCTCGCGGCCACGAAGGTGTATCTGTATTATTCTTTAGGATCGTAAGGATATATAACCACGAAGAAGGGAATGAACAACGGGATGGGGGAGTATAACGAGGACGGAGTGGATGCGCATGGTGTGGCGGAGCATAAGCCAGAATGTGAAATGCGCCATCAGCATCAGGGAGGACGTACGGCGGGATAAAAGCGTAGACCGACGACTACTTTCACGTCTTTCTCCTTTTTTCCTTAAGAAGAGGCACGCGATACTCGAAGCAACGGTGTTCTTTCGCAAGGAAACCAAAAACGAGCTTCTTCTATGCGAAATTAACGGGGTCAGAGACGCCCTTTGTTCCGCCCCATATTCTTGGACCTTCTTCTTCATCGTTTCTTTGCGCCTGTGTTGGTAAGGATTTCCTCCCAAAAATCTCCTAGTATCCTTTGCTTTCGCGATATTCTGCTTTTTTTCCCGCGTCATCTGCTGATCCAGTTGGATAGCTTTTGGTATTGCTCGTGAAAATCACGAAGATTATTCTCGTAACGAAATGGAATAGGTAAAATTTCGAAAATTTAATGTAATAGAGAGGTATATGAACGGTTTGATTTCAGTAATTCAGAAGGGAGTTTTTGTTTTATATAGTCATTTTTCTACAATTTCTTCTCTTAATTAATCGTTCATTGTACCAACCGTTGTGACGTTGAATTGTTATCATTGAAATTATAGGTAGCTCGAGTAGTTTTCAGATTTTACAAGAGAAGATTTAATTTGACAGAAGTGGAACGTTTCCTGTTGTATGAATAAGAACTGATATCATAAATGTAGAATATATTTTCACGTATTAACATATTACAAATAGCGTATGCCGATCATTCACCTGGATGAAGTCGATCGTGAATGGTAAAGAGATCGATTAATTCTAGATATTAGCATGTTACGTTCTTAGCCTACGAGCATTATGGTTTCTTTCTTTCTCTGGATTGTTCTCCGTATCTGCGTTTCTTTAATGAGCGTCGTTACAACCGTGGAACAGGCGTCGGGACGTAGAGATTGCTTCGTTATATGAAATTAGCCATTTAGAGGCAGCCTTTCCCGCGCAGGTACATGCCTTCTTCATCGTTCCATAGCCAGCAAAACGAATTTCTTTTTATTACGCGTAGTGAGAGAAGAGAGAATTCACGTGCATATAAAGTCTTTTCATTCATAGCGCTAATTATCAAAATTCGCGATTCAATTTTGTACAATGTTATAATCGAAACCTCTAAAAATGAAAGTATTTCGCTATAATCAAACAGATTATGAATTATATAAATTCAGATTATAAATTATACTCCTATAAATCAATGATCCAAATTCGTTTCTAAACACAGTTAGTCCGTTAATAATTAACGTTCTAGTAATTACTAATAAACTATCCAGAAAATGTTATTAATAGTCTCAGAAAAATAAAACGACAATGCAATACCAATGTTGCAAATATAAAACCACCGAAGTAATAACAATCGTTTCTTGAAAATTTTGGAAATCGAATAAAAGTATCCAATATAACGAATCGATATAATTGCTTTCGATTCCCTTTGTCGATTAGAAGCTCAAGCGATATTCGCGTTTAGTAGCGTTCGCTTCTCTAATGAGAGCCGTTAGGAGGAAGATGGGCGCGACCTGTCGTTGAGGCTGATTACTCAATTAAAATTAATCATTTAAACGCGCGTCGTCTTTTTCATACACGTCGCATTACCTTTTAATCGCCTACTTTTTGATATCGTTTTGGGATGTTCCACAGCCGTCAGACATTTCGCGAAATAAATTTAGCCGGACGTAAAATTGTTTCGCACTTGACGCGCGCGGTTTGAAAATGTGCTCCAAGCAACATTTTAATTCGTTTCTGTTGTATCGGCTGGAAAGCGTTTCGCGATTTCGGGTTAAAACGCCGTTTGTTAGTAGTCCGCGTCGAATGAGATCGGCGATGAATTAAATGCTGATGGCGTCGACTTTTATAATCATTATTTTCATTCGCGTTAATTGCGCTTTCGCGTATGAGCACGCGTTTCTTGCGCATTAATATGCGGCACAGAACGTGCGACACACGCTATTTATTGATTTATTGTAGTACAGTTTTTATGGGGGATTTTAAGGGAAAAATTTAAAGTGAAAATCCAATCGAAGATAGGATAATTATTTTTATTACGAAGGATTTTGATATATTTGTGAAAAAGTGAATCTAATGAAGGATGGCCTGAAAATTTAATCAAATGGAATTTTAATCGAGGACGTAATATCGGAAGAAAATTAATATTGGAAAAATAGATTCGATTGGTTATAATTGTCCATTGTGGTAAAGAAAAATGATTGACAGTTATGCACTTTCGTGACATTTATATGACATAGGTTTATAGTTTTATACGTAGAGAATCGAAAAAAACGGCAGAGCGGCAGTATTCTTTCATCGTGATATTGTCTAAGTGCCAAAATTATAGGTTATTACCATAATTAATTAGAAATATCTAAAAAGATCAAATATACGTAGAACAATTTCTCGCAAATCATGCGAAATAACGAACCGACAAACTCAAACAATAGGAATATCAACTTTAAATCGAATTGCACGACAGTCGGATAGAAAGCAAGTGTTTCGCTTCGACGTGATCGCCACGCTTCCGTTGCAAATCGAGACGAGCTTGGTCTCGAAACATCCAATCAAAATCAAGGTGGAACGCGCCATGAAGTTCGAGGAATCTCAAAGCAGAGAAAGAGAACGAACACAAGAGAGATCGATAGAGAGAGAAAATCCAGTGATTTCCAAGAGCTACGTTATCCTTATGTCGGCGTATCGGAATACGGCCCTGGTACATCGGTGTCTAGGCGTGGAGATTACTCTGCTGCATGAAATTAGCCGTTTAGGAGTAACTTCGTTCCACCCCTCGTGGAAACTTGCCTGCAGACGGAAATACCGACGCTGCACGACGCTTCCTAGAAATGATCATTGTAATTTTCCCTCCCTTCTGGAAGCGCTGTTCGCTTTCCTTTTCTCTCTTCGTCGAATTCCTGTTTATCTTTTTTCCCCTTTGTAAGCTTACTCTCGACCATTTCTCTGTTCCTCCGTGCCGAACACTTGCTAACGTTTTACCTTGTCGATTTTGATACTTTAACACGCATGGATTTCCACCTTTTGTTAAGATTCTCTTTTTCTGCATTATTTCTTGCTTTTCTTCTTCTATTTTAAATTTAGTACGTTATTAAGTAAGTTAATTTTTATCAAATTTATCTTTAACCTAATATAGTATAAAGTTGTTTAGATTTGGATACATATCTAGTTTTGGATACAGATGGGTCCATTAATTAATATTAATACACAAATGACAGTACCGACTGTCATATGAAATATGTATGTTATTCAGACGATGTATGACAAGCATCAGAAATAGATATTTTATACAATTCCCACCTCGGTAAATCAATTTCGAACAAATAATCCAGCTTTCTAGATCGTGGAGCTAAATTAATTCGAATTTGGATGCGCTATGCAAATCATCTGTGTATTAAACACAGAAAATCTAATACTGCTTGAAACGTGTCATGCCACGTGAAATCCACCAACGACCAAAAATCATGAAATCATTTAACTGTCAACCGGTTTAACATTTGTCCTAATAAATATTCGCTGGCCTGAACTTGCTATTTCACGAATGTTCTATCTTCAATTATAATTCTCCTTCCTCTAACAAAGATTTCTTTCTTTATTTGCCGAATAAATTCAAAATATTGTTCACAGAATAGAGAACATACCTAGAACCACCTATTTCCATTAATAAAAAGGCTGCGAATATTCATGCAATAATATTTTATAATTTCAATTAAAGAAATAAAATCTACACAGAGATTTGTTTTACCCCCTAAATATCGTGCTGACTTCTATATACTTTATATTTTTTGCATCTGTAAAATCTCCATAAAAAGGTAGATATCCAGTGTTTTTTTAATTACTAGCCTTTGATTTCTCAAAACCTAAATTAACTATCCTAAAGAGGGAATTTGGCTCTTGTTTCCCTGGTATTTACAAAGTTAACTGGACCAACATGAGAGAAAGGAAAATGGTGGTATGGCGAAGGATGAAACGTGGGATCGTCGAATCTACGTTCCTCTATTTTCCTATTCGACAGACTCATTTAAATACTAATACAGGCGGATTATTTTTTGTTGTACCATAACTCACTGCCTTATTCTTTCTGTTTGTTCCCTTTATATTTCTTTCGTTAGTTTAATTATTTTGTTGTACGTTCCCCTTTTTCTCTTTTTTGCGCGTCACCTAGTTTTCTTAACTTCAATTTCAGCTTAATTTCAACGTGCCCTATATTTTTGAAACTCTATTATCGCCGTATCTCTGTTACCAGCGATTTTTCTATTTCGTTTTCTTTTAGTTTTCAATTTGATCTGCCGTCACGGTTTTTGTATTTTATTACTTTATTTTTTTCGTTTATCTTCATCCTGCGTTCCTATTCTTTACGATCGTCCATTTTTCTAACAATTTCCCCTATTTCTCTCTGTGTTTGCCGTGCTTATTTGGTTTTAATATATTGTGGTCGATACTATTCTACCATATTTCTTCGCTTCGTGCTGTATATCATATTCGTAGTCTTGTGTTTTCTCTTTTGCTTCTCCTATTTGCTTTGTTTCCTCTATTTTTCTATACTTTCTCGCGTATCTTTTTTAATTCTCGCTCCTGTCTTTTGATGTTTTATATTTTAATTCCACGCCATTCTCTGTCGCAAGATCACAGATGTTTGTAGTTATTTATTTCTTGTCTTTTCCCATTTTACTTAAAGAATAACTTCTAATGCGTCCATATGTAAAGAGAATTTTATTCCTGGCTCAGGATTTTATACACGTTGACTCACAGAAATATTTGCTCATTCATCAAACAGATATTATTTCAACATATAAGCAAAATACAAATACTTTATTTGAAAACGACAAATGTTTGTTATTATACATTCATTATTATCGTAAAGAAAAATAGCTTTTCTTTTACAAATCGTATCTTCGAGTAAAGGGGTGAAATTGGACAGGCGAATCTAACGAAGTTTCGTTCGTATACTTACTTAAAAGATACCTATCGTAATATTTTATCGATTATTTTTATTTATTATCAATTAATACATTTATCGATTAATATTGATTTTTAATTTTCAATTTATCGATCAATGAATATTATGATAAATATTAAAGCGTCCAATACCGTCAAGCGACCCAAACATCACACGTCTAATTTAATCTCCGAGAATTTTCAAAGTGTTGCCCGAAACTTGCAGCACGTGCAATTAAATTTCACTTACGAGAGGTATTATCGTCATGGAAACACATCATTCCAATCTACTTCATTAGTACTCGACTTCATCCATCACCGCTCATTAGTTTTCATAGCGGATAGCTTTGTGTCACTGGTTTTCATCGTTTTTTTTGGAAATTTCCTACTTCCGGCCATTACGTAACCGACGCATTGCGCTTTGGCTGATTTTTACCGCAATCGATACCCCCGTAACCGCCAGACACTTAATTAAGTCCCTCAAAGGATGCTCGCTCCGTCGTAGAAATAAAATAAATTCGCGACTTCGCTCTCTGTATTTCGATTCGATTTCGACCATCCTGTTCTCCATCGTTTCGTCGGCCAATCTCGAGCAAAAGCGACGACGGTCGTCGCGTTGTTCTGTCGGGCGAGCAGTAAATTGATTATCGATTCCGAATAAATTCCGTCAGCCTCGGGTCGTTCCTCGATCACGCCGCGTCCTCTTAGCTGAATCGTCGCAACGCGATGCCTCTCGAGGACCCTTCCTGCACTTCCACCGGAAACACCGCTCTTTTCCCTTTATTTAAAGACTCGAGACGGGATTACGTGACGACCGGGTGGGTCGAGTGCACTCGATTAGAACGCGTTACTCGGTCGAGCAATTATTCCGACCGGTCATGCTGCTTGCACCAACTAGATATAGATATACGGTTCGTTCTCTCGGTTTAAGTTAATTCCTCATTTAGATATTTTAAACAAGGGTTGTTGTTTACTTGAATGCTGATTTCAACGATGTAAAACGCGATTCTGGTGTATCCTGGTTTGAAATTGTTTCACCAGGATTTTTGTATAAATGTTTCAGTAACAAGGTTTACATAAAAGATCAACTCGGTTGGTCTGTTGGTTGGTTGGTGGCAAAGGTTTCCTTTCTTTCGAGAGTCTAATGTGAAAAGCCGATTAGACGAAACCGACCAGTATTACAAAACTGATGGGTCGTCGATTATTTTTCAGATATTCGGACTTTGAAAAAACGAACGAAGAATAAGGTATAAAAGGTCTAATGAATAATTTGAGGCAATTTTTATTATTTTCAGATGCAATTTAAGTTCTTGCTGTACGTTCACTCTGTACGCCTTGGGTTTAAGTCAACGCGTATCTATCTATAGCTCCCTAAATTGCAAAACTTTACTTCGCAAACTTTACAGGAAATAACTTTTATAAGGATTTATGTAAAGTTTTGTAATATACAAACATGATATAGAATAAAAATTATAGAATATAGAGAGGTATGGATCTGGAAAGAGTATTTTAAAGATTTGCCTATTTGAGATAGAAATACATATTCACGAAATTATTTTAACTATACATAACGTGATCTACGTTTCTTTACTACATTTATCTCGCGTCTTAAAATCATTAGTAGCAACGATACGCTTGATGCGCCATTCGACGAAATCGTGACGGGCGAGGATTTTAATTAAAGTAGGCTAAATCTAAGATCCAACGGGCTGTGAAACAATTAAAGTTGCTCACAGAAGTAAAGGGAAAAAAGGAAGAACCGGTACCCGGGTTGAAACTGGCGGGAGGCGATCCCGTTCGATGAGTACGAGGAGCTCAAAGATAAATTTCATCGGCCGCGCTGACATTTGAGTTTCGAGCAGCACCGTAAACAGAAAACTTTTCTCTCTCCGGTTCAGAAGAACGAAAGTTCCCGGAAAATCTTGGGGGGACGTGGTAAACCGGAAACGATGCGAAAGTAATTAGCTGGGTATTTACGAATTTAACACCATGCTCTCTGTTCCGTGGAGAAACGAAGAGGAATCGAAGGAAAGAGCAAGACGAAGAGAAAAAAGAAGTCGTAAGACGTCTTCTTTTTACGTTCCGCGGCTGCTATCGTGCTGCAACTTGAACAGTTAATTAAAGAAACGAGAATAAAAGGAAATATTTCGATTAAATGATCAGTCGAAACCCCTTCCAACTCTGTTCGTTCGTACCGATCCTGTCTAGTCTACAACATTTTAAAGTAACTACTAAAATTTTCGGACTATTTGTGATATACTGCTTCGTACGAATGTAAAGAATGTACTTAGGATAAATTATTTCTTATAAAATCGATCGATATTCTCGCATAAGACGTGGAAAAGGGTTGAACGTGGAAATTACAAATTTTGTTATTTTCGTAAAGATTCGGCTATCTATCGTGCAAAGAATTGGAATTTAATAACGCGAGTAAAATTTGTCGATCAATTGTTTGATAAACTTTCATCAAATCCTGTTTCGTATTGTAAAACACTGAAATTTCATTTCGATTAGCTTTGTAGCTACAATTTGTTTTCGATATTTGTTAAAGAATTTACCAAATCTTGTTACAATTGATAAAAATTGTTTTTACACACTGGCGCTCTTTTCGTTTAAGGTAGAACACAGACGAATTAAAATTGAAAAATAGCAAGCAAACGCAATAATCCTAATGCTATAGCGAGTTACGGGGATACATCGTGATTGCGTGCAAGCGTGGTAGACGGTGTTCCACATCGATCAATTTTCATTTTCGTTATTTCGTTTCATTAATCTGCGTTAGTGACCAACATTTTGTCATCGGTTTCTCTTTCACTGCTGTCGGGATAGGCGAGTGATCAAAGTGGCGAAAGTAACACAGGAAACAGGACAATCCTGCGCCAACATCAATTATAAATTTGCTTATACGGTTAAATAGATCTTCGGATAATAAGTTTACAGTAATTCTATTGCAATTCACAGATTTATAAACCATCGAGCTTCGAATAGAACTGGAAACCTTATTTTATGGAAACTAACAAGTTTTTCACTTGCAATACATCGTTTGTTTTATTTTTTTGTGAAAATATCCAACTATTAGCAATCAACAGCTTTACATTTCGTTTTTCTGTCTGTATTATTCATTTTTATTTTTTTAATAAAGTTGTTTAATCGTTATTAATTAAACTCGCAACATCCAATAAATTCTGATCTACGTTTCTATTTTTCTTTTTTCTTTTTTATTATTACAAAAGTATCTACAGCAGAGATTCGTTTAAAACGTTCAAGGATGGCATACATTAGAGAAAATTATTTTTAAATTCGAATTCTGAAATTCCAGCAGGTACGTGATGACAGAAACAATTGCCTCTCCAAGCAATCATCGTCATTCTACTAGTTTACCAACGTGTTGAATTCTACGTCGGAATTTCAATTAACAAGGTTAATCGAAATAGAAACGGGTCACTTGAACCTAAAATTCACTAAATAATTGAAATTTCCAAGGTAAACGCGGTTCATGGCATCTTCATCAAAGTAAAACCCTCGTACACTATTGCCAAACATTCCCTTTGAAGAAACATTATATAAACGATTATGTAACGTTCTCTGCGAATAATCTGTTTGCTTGTGGATTAACTGAATAAATTCATTTGATAAATATATATGACAAAAATAACGTTTACAGAAAATAATGACAAATACTTATCTAAATTTTTCTTGATTATTAATACGTTAATTATCAATTGCATGAAATATGCCAGCACCATTTGATAATTGCATATACATATAATTTATACACGAAATAGCACAAAATATTCAAACGAAATTCATTTTCGTTCCTGTTATCCTGAAATTTTATTGAAATTCAGAAATTCAGAAATTAATTAATTTGCTAAAAGTGTGTACAAGACGAGGACCAATCAAGATACCACTGATTAATACTGATTATCGAAATCGTGTATACATATAGTACGCCATCTCATCAGTGTTGTTAATTGGTGGATTGATAATTCCTTGACATTTCGATATACTATTACTGTTTCGATATAATCAACCTGATTATCCTATATTTGATGTTTGGTCAGTAGATGTAATTTACGCGTCGATATTTGATCAGTGTCATTTATTCTAATTTCGTTTTTCGGATTCAAATGACATTAACGTTTACCATTAAAACATCGTTTCATCGTTGATTGCATGTAGATTAAAACGCTGAGAAATTTCATCATCTGAAACATCGTTTCTTTGTTGCAGTCGATTAATTCTTCTAAAGAATTAAACCTTAACAGATGTTACGAGTACACATAATGCATCAAAAAAAAAAAAAAAAAAATTGTAAATAAAAAATCTGGATATACCTAAAGCAGAAAACATACTTTATCTATTTTACATTACATTTATACATTACATAGATTACACTATTAGAAGATCAAAATAACGGCTACTTGAATTATTTCTTTCAAATGAAAAATATACTTTCGTACATACTAATTCTTTAGGTTTCATAATAGAAAAAGAAAAATAAAAAGAAATACCTGAAATTGTGAAATTTCGAATAATTCCAACTTCCTAAACGGAATTCTACTGTCGGAAAAGTTAATAGTTAATTGGTGTTTTGTACGATATTAAAAAATAACAGAAAATGAACTTATAATAACAACACCAGTAAATCACACCCGTAGAAAACGCCAGAATCCAGAGTATGCATCAGTCGCGGAGTTAAATGTATTCATTTATTCTATCTATAAACGGAACAATCGACATCTCGCTACTTAACATCCAACTAATTTTCCATCGTATTCCAATTGTACGATCAATTCTGTTTGCAACAAAATCGACAGAACTCCCCAGAGCACATACATGGAATTTAACACGCATACAGCATTCGAAACTTGAACGTCATAAGACACAACCTTTCCAGCTTGTTCCTGTGGTAGTTGATATGCACAGCAAATGTTTATATTTAACGATAGTCGGAGCAGATGAGGGAGCATCGATCTCTGGCCGCGTTTGTCGTTGCGTATTCGCAAGCAATCAAGCTAGTCTGTCGAAAATGCAAACCCACGGCCGTAGGAATTCGCGTTCCGCCACGTAGATTGGCCGCGTCCGCAATCGACGACTGATTAAAATGCGATCGACGCGGCTCTCGATTAGCATAAACAAATCCTTCCTCTCTCTCTTCTCCACCTCATTTCTTTCTTTTTCTTTCTTTCTGTTTCTTTCTTTTCTTCTTTTTTTGTAACTTTGTCCATCGTTGTCCTTCTTTTTTTTGTGTCTCGCCTGTTTTCATCGCCACGCCATTTGCACGTCCGCCATTCGACGCGGTGTAATTGACGGTCGCGTATTTGCCGCGGGGAAACAACCGGCGACAATTAGCTAGCTGATGAAATTAATTTATTAAAGCGGCCGAACACTCACGTCACCCTCGCCATGATATATCGCAACGTTTATAGAGGACAACGCGAAAGAAGCATTACCTTTTCGTTTTGTCGCTATTTTTTTCTTTTTACATTATACATACAATGTATACGTAAAAGTTTCCTGCGATAAGTGTTGAAATACTTTCGTGAACCACTGTGTGTCTATCTTGTTCCTCTTTCATAAATTAGTCAGTCCTTAAATAGTATCGTTAGGCTATAGATGACTATAATGAGCTATGTTAGATTATTAAAATGTAAAATATTTCGTTCATATTTCGTATTTTACATTCTTCATGATAGAGATTAGTAATAAAATCAGATTTAATTAAATATCCAAAATTAAATAATCTAACGCTAAATTATTATACTTTCTAATGATTCAATGATAGATAGTAGTTAAGAGCGATAAAACTTCTTGTATTACACACTGTGCCATGTATTGTTTTATTTCCACTTCTCGTTGTTGTCTTTTTGTTATTATGGTTTGCCCAATTCGTTATTTTGCTTCTTCCCCTAGCTTTGTCTGTCTGTATCTTCCTTTTTGGTTGCGTTTGGCTACGCCGTTTTGCAGTATCAATTTTGTCAAACCGCTGGGGGCGATTGAATCGAGAGCGACGTCCGTCGCGTTTCATCGCGAGTAATTCGATTAACGAGCCGCGAAGAATCGTCCATTTTCCCCACAGTTCTTGCATCGTAGAAAAGTGAGCTTCTGACGAAGAGTCACGTTGAAGTATAGGTTCGGTAAGGTCATGATTGGGAAAAGTTAACGAGGTTTGCTCCTTTGAGAGGGTAATTTTTTATTCCTGAAGTAAATTGCAGTTGTTAAAGCTTCGAAATTATAGTGTACGTGGAACTTTCTTTGTGGATTCAGAAAATAAATTATGAATTGTTACTCATAATTATATTGTTTGATCTACTTTGTAATCGCAATTTATCCAGATATCCTATCTATTTAGAATCTAAATTTAATGATTTTTGTATCGTTGTTAGAGATATATCTGGTTTGCAAAAATGAAATAAACAATCGACGATTTCTTTCCGGATAAACGATAAATATACCTGAATTAAAAGAGTATCGTAGCAATTGAAATATAAGAAATTAATACAAATATTTGTCTGCTTCAGGCACGAAAGAAACTTTTATGCAGCAATATCGAAGTACAAAACTATTAGTATTATCAGACAATCGTAAGATTACATAGTCCAGTATCCGGAAATTATTGTTTCATTGACCATATCGGATCACTTACTTTCTACTTACCAATGATTCTCTCCAACAATCTTGCTTTCTTTTAACTCGATTTTCTATTTCGCAAGCAAGTCAGCTTCCGCTAACAAGTTACACGGTATCCGGTCGTGGTTTATTGGACAATAAATGTTTGGACACATAAATGAAATGCGATGGCGCGACGCGGCAAGTTATTAAGGAAACGTGCGGTTGGTAGCGCACAAAAGCGGCTTTATTTCGCTTTTCACAGTGACGTTCTACATTCAGGACAATATCTACTATATAAATACGTACTTTTCAAAATGTCATTAGGATTTAGTAGAAACGTTTCTTTTTTTACATTTTTATCTTGTTTGATTTCTCTGGAGACCATTAGGATCCTAATCTCTTACGTTTCACTTTGATCTGATGCAATATGATTTCATTAAACTACTTTTTATAAATGTTCTTCCCGATGAAATACGTAAGAATTATTTATACATTTTTGTTTAAATATCTAATTTCTTTTACTTTACATTTTTATTTATTATCACACATCACGAACATAAAATTATTATACGCAGAAAATACTTTGATCGAAGCGTTTGAAAACCCATTTGAATCTTCAAAAATAAACCTCCGTAAATCCATAAAATTTCTATAAAAAATTACGAATTACCCGTTTTGACCACTCTAGCAATTCTGATATATTTCTCGAAATATTCTTTCGTATGATACACTAAAATAAGTAGAATCATAGAATACTTTAAATCGAATATATTTATCAATTTTTACAATCAAACATAAGGTACTACTGGTGGCTTGGAATATTGCGTTTGCAAGATTTAAGTCGTAGGTTAACAAGAGAATTTGTACACTGCTGCGGTGTAAGCGTATGGGTACACACACTTACCTACGTTTCTTACAACCAGCAATCTAGCGAGCAAAATAACGTTGCAAAATAACTGGTCACCTTTCATACACCGTATACTGGTCGTACATGCGCTGCAGTATAGAATTTCCAAGAAGTAGCGGCAACGATTCGTGTGTCTGCTCGGGGTTAAACTCGTGGAGTTTGCGACTTCGGGTCGGTGAAACGGATTTTTCACGTTTCGAGTGAACCACGGGGTTAAAAGGTTTAGGATGGAAAAATGTACAGCGGACAGTATCGTTATATTAAGGCGAAAATTGATTTAAAGGCTTAAGGATGAAATTAACACTTTTCAGATTTATATCTTTCAGTTCAATCTATCGATAATTTATATCATAGATTTTAAAAATATAACAAATAGTTGAATATAGAAATTAACGCAAATTTTCTGCGTATTCGTTCAGAATATTTATGTTAAATTTTGACGTTATTGGTATATGTTAAACTAGGTATTCGTGAAAATCAGAACGAGGAAGAATTCCAAAGCAACATAAGTGGTAAATATAATTTAAAAAAGGTTGATTCAACCAACATTTAGCAAGCTTAACATTGAAATTTCTAAATTGTCCGATAATAATTCAGAAATATGTTTCAATCAGAATTATTTTCCATTTCAACGAGATTTACCATTCGAAAACACTAGAAATATGAGAAAAAGTCGTCATCGAAAGAGATGATAACTGATTTCCGATTTTGACGTTATACACTGATAGTACACGCTGTTATGGAACGATATCACTGGAAATAAAAGGCACTAAAAGGCGGAAAAACAGGGGAAAACAGCGGGATCGATGTAAACGGTGACGTTGTTGTCGACTTTCACGCAAGAGCGGCGATGCCTGTAAATAAAAAACCGCGTGTTTCAGTGGTTCGAATTGATTGTCGTTTTGACATTCGCATCGGGGTACGAGCGTTTGGTGAAACTTGTTTGCCAATTCGACATCAGGCTGGTAAAAATTGCTACGCGTGCATTACTAAAACAAGAATTGCCTTGTTGAAAAAAGCTATGCTTCTAGTATTTTCATTGCAAGCTTTTGCTGTGAGACAGAAGAATCATGTAACTATACCTACTGATTCTCTATTGTTCTGGTAATATGAAACTAAAACTAAATATCAATAATGCGATACTTTCTTAATCGATGATAGAAGAATAATTCGTTCTGCATAATTCTTAAATTCAATAATAATACAGAAATCAAGGAACAGCTACTAATTTTCAAAATCTTAGTAATATTTCAATTTTGTGCCATCGTTAAAACATCAAAGCAGTATAGTGTACCTCGAAACGTCTTGATATTCATTTCTTGAAATTAACTTCGACAAGTTCCGAGCGAAATAATGTGCGCTTCACTGCTAAAGCTTTCAAAGCTGCAAGATGCGCGAAAGCGTGTTGCTAATTTTCCAAGATAGCGTTTCTAAATTCGAGATTGTTAACCAGCCGAAGAATATGAATCGTTTAATGAAGATCCTTCTAAGTAGAGTGTAAGCGTAACTTGACTGTAAAACGAAGATTGAAAAGAAACACGAGGGAAAACATTTAAATTTGGCGCTGAATCTTCTTGATTGCTCCGCAATATTCGTTAATTATATAAGTACATACTCAAATGTTAAGCAGTCATAACCATAAGTCGATGGCATCTTTCGTCCTCGTTTTCGTCTAATCCTCAAAGAACTGTGTTCATCGATTCGATTCTCCTGACGTTTCGAAAGTTCCCCTTTGCTATCTCGAGTTTGCAACGAAAGCAAAATTTTCTTCTCTACTTTTCGTTTCCATTTTTCCAGTTTGATCAAGCGAATTTTCAGAGGAACAATCGATCTTCAAAGTTAACTTACTACATTCGCTATTGGATAACAAGTTGAGATTTGGTTCGGTTTGAACGTTTGAACTGTGCAGAAAGTTCGACCAATAATTGGTAACGTTCTATGGAACAATCGGGAGAATTAAATTTTTATGGTTCAATTCGGAAACGTGACGTGGTCGTTGATCGCAGAAAAATGTCGAGCGATATAATTGGTTACATGATGGATGCAACTGAGATCACATTTAGTGTACGCTGAAAATAGGCATCGTCATAGGATGTAGCGGATATCGGTGTTAAATGTAAAAATATGACATGCTATTATCAAAGCACAAGTGACACGTTTCCTTTTTAGCAAAATATGCATTTCGAGATACTCTTAAAAGCACTTAGTCCACCATTTTTATTAAAGATGTGAAATTTTAGTGGACAAAGCATATTTATATTGCACAATACCTATTTATCAGAATATTGATTATTACAAAAAAAAATTTCCGAAAGATATCAATACTTGGTATTATCTAAGCTACAATAGTCAATTTATAGATACAATAATTAGAGCAGTGAGATATAATACTCTGATGCGGACACTCGTAAATATTGTTTGAAAATGCATGATCACGATAAAACATTGCGTAAGAATTATAAATAATATCCAAAGTTATAATGGCAGGTTCCTCTGGGATTTACGAGTAATAACTGACTCGTATAACTTTAATACGGAAATGTAATTTTACATCTTGCGAGATGAAAATTTAAACTGTTAAAATAATTCCACCTTCCCAAGATATATGAAATTCGTTATCCGTAAATTTTTGCCAGCAGTGCTGAGCTATCGTTCGAAAAAGCTCAGTTATATAGCAACTTCACACATTATTAGAATAATTCCGCGAACAGAAGTGGTGCGATATGTACAATGTATTCATAGTACCGTGAAAATTAAAAAAATGTCATGGTTACATTCACAAGTTATCATTATCGTTATCTACCATCGTCTGAAAATATTTCGCACGCGAAGCTTCCTTTTGGAATAGAAATATTAATTAAAATTCATGTACTAAAATTATGTGTCAGAAATTGTTTTAATAATTCTTTTATTCTAGTTATTACTTTGTATTACAGAAATATCGTTTGTAAAATGCTGATGATGATGAATATATAATAGTATTATATTTATATTTATATTACGTATACATTAGTAGTATCTACAGCGTTCTATGTAAATTTAGTATAATAAATTCATAGGAGAATATGGAAATACGAATCGGAATTGAATAGTTAATAATGTTATATAATATTACAGTGATACTGATAATATATGTTTGAAATTTGTCAATCTCTTAAAAATTTGTATTCGAAAATTATGAATAATATATTAATATAGAAATAGATATTATATTATATAATATCTATTTATTTATTATATAAAGAATAATGTTATTATTTATCAGTTTATATGCATATCTGATTATCGATTATTTAAATTTACTTTACTTCGCTAGCACGATAATCGACCTAACGAGGATAGTCGTGACAATATACATATTTTACGAAGGTACCATGACTAAAAAGTGAAAACAAAATGACATGTGAATATATATGATAAATGGTGACTGCCAGAGAAATTCGCGTTGTAATAAATTTATACCTGAATTCCACTGAAATAAAATTTCTCTCGTTTTCCTTACAACTACTCCTACATTAACGCAACGAGATGCATTATTTTGTGATTTCAAAAACACCAATACCAATTGTAGAATATCCATTGAGCAGAATCAAACGAACTTTAACAATAAGAACCAGCTACATAAAAATTTTAAAGAATGTTAAAAATAAAAAAGAACTATTACATGGTAACTTAATATCGCCTAAATGGATAGGACCAAACAATTACTTAATTAACCCCATGCATCTCGCCGTTGCACTATAATTCCCTCGGAACGAATCGTGGTAATTCTTATCTCTAAATACCTTTTCCCCTCGGCCCCCTTGCCCGAATGTTTCTTCGCCGAGGGGAGAAATATATATCCTGGCCGTTCTTAGCGGATTCTCCACTCAATTCCAATAAATATACATGCATACACACGTATAGCAGAGCCACACGTATACAAACGTGGCAATGCCGTGGCTGCCAGTAGCAAATAAATAGCCGATATAGCGGTATAGGGGCAGCTGGCGGGGGTGGGACATTACGGGCGTCCTTTCATTGAGGGGGCGCGTGAACACCGAGGTCGACGAGATTTAGAGAGGTTTAATTTTCCAAAAAGCTGGATTTGCGGGCAAAGCGACGTCCGTGTCGTCGATTTATCGCCAGGGACGCAGTCGTGGAAAAATTCCGAGGGACCGATAAACGCGTCCGCTTCGTTCCTCTATTCCTTTTATCCCGATCGGCCATTTTCTTACGAATTTTCCGCGCTCTTGGTTAAGGTAGGGAAGAAAAAAAAAAAAAGAAAAGAAAAAGAAAAAAGAAATGATAGAACAGAATCGAACGTTGATTCAAGAGTTAAACTTCAAGGCTATCTTCCTTCCTTCCTTCCTTCCGTCCTGGATGTCTAATTTACATTCGGAGAAAAGTTTTTCGTTGTACCTGCGGGTAGTTTGATGAAATAGTCGATGGTCCTTTTTAATCAGGTTGGTTGTTGAAAGTTACGCTCGAAAAGGGGACAGTTAGACAGAGTTCGAGTTGTAATGTCGCGGTATGTTGAGTACGTTCCGCGTTGGGTGATATTAGTTTTAAATGTAGTTGGGTATTTAATTAGGAACTTAGTTTCTATACTAATAAGAAGGTCAGCGTATTTGATATCCTAGTTGTCGTATGTAACGACCACTTTACGTTCCCGTGCTACGGTTGTAGTAACTTTGTATTTGGAACTTTTTGCTTGAGTTATGGCGTGTACGAAGTGACCTGTTAAAAAATTTCTTGTGTATATTCTACTTAGCTTTTAACGAGGACTGTTCATCTATCACGCACACGATATTGAAAATGAAATTTAATATCTACGATTAAATTGTGTCAATAAAGCGTTTATCGAATCCAATTTACTCGGGTTAATTTCATCGTCGCTAAGAAATGGAATTTTCTGATTGTAGGTTTAATTATTATTGGTATTTAGTATTGAATTAACAACTTCCAATATCGTTCAATTATCTAGCATGAAATCATCGTCTAGTTATTCGCTGATTATCTAGCTTATGATCATTACCAGTTACATAATCGTATTGCTTTGCCAATCTGCTCGTTAGTAACGACATTTCGCTGTTTCCTCTACTTTGTCCCTCAGACGCATCAGTCTGTTTCCATTAATCTGTGAATAATCCAAATTTACCTTTGCGTATAATATTGAAACTAAAATAAAGTAGGACGTCGAAGAAAAATGTTATTTAATATCAATGTTACTTTGAACGTCGCATAGTGTCTCTGTTCAACGATGCAATTTTAACACGCGAGCAGGATCAAAGGGGTGAATTAAGAAAGAAGAAAGGTCATTTATCGTGGCGCCACTGGCATTATCCGCGTCGAGATTCACAGTAATCGGGAAACGAAACTTAGAGTAAGGGTATCGACGGGGCGGAAGAGCCAGTTGCGAACGGAATTAACCGGTAAGATAAACTTCCGGCCCGTAAATTTTCGTGGCGATGTTGCCGATCGAATTAGAAAGCCGTCTTGGGCGTTTCTACAGCCCCGGCTTGTCCCTTCCGAAACAGTGAACAAAACGCCTATTAAACTTCAGTCGTGTCGTGCGAAATAAATCCACGAGTAGTAGTTTATTACTGCGTTGCATCTCTGTTCGAAGGAAAGAAGCACGCGGGATTATGGTTGCATAATGAATGGCGATCTCTCCTTCCGCTTATCGGTGTTCAAGCGTCGACTTTGGTATCACTCTTTTCTGTATCGTCAAATACTTCGATTACGATGTTTAAAAACAGTGAATTTACTGGGATATTTGGGAAATTTGTAGTTTTGTTTTTAATTTTGTTTTACGTTGTCTTATGATATTTTAATATACTTTTTTCTTCACGATGATTTCTACGATTCTTTATATGCGTATTTCAATTAATCGAATCTATTTTACTAAGTGGAAAGATTTGTGTTTTAAGAATTAAGATAAGAAATTGCAGTCTTGTTCAAATTCGAGATATTTTAATGTTAGGAGAATATAATTGGGCTAGGAATGACAAAAAATACGGAACGACATTTATGTATTAACATATTGTTACATTATTAATTATATTATATCAATTCGTATATTTTCTTGTACATTTCGTGAGATTGAGAGATAAACTTTTACTAAGCAACAAAACACTATGCAGATTCTTTAAAACTTTTTAATTAGCAAGCGATGGTTAATTTCAACAAAAGATTATTTTCTCTCTACGCTATTTTAAGAAATTTTCTCTCTTTGGTGTTATGGCTTTGTGTAACATAGTGTTTTTTCTTATCCAGGAGAGAATATCACTTTTTCTTATGGAAATTTTCCATGAAAATATTTCCCCCTTCTTTTTGTTTGGCCTGGGGAAAAAAGTCTTTTCGAGCGGCTTCTTTGTTTTATCAAAAAATGTTCTATTCCTTTCAGGGGCAATTTTCTATAGAAAACTGTATACTTACTCTGTTTTTTCCCCCTTCCCGCGCTCGTCCGTTTATTTATACGAAGTCATGGCGCGTGAAAAATATCGTCCCTTTGGTACATCTCTCAACTGCAACTCCCCAGCTGTGCCGACCTCACAAAGTACGTTAAACGTGTTTAGAACTCGATTAATAATGCCCACTTAAGGTTAAAAAATTCATACGAATGACGCGCTATAAATAGTGCCATTAAATTCGTAAAACTGTTACACATAACGTGGAACCTAAAAAGTTGCTAATTTGAAACTACTTATTCCACAAATTTGAAGCAGAAAATTGTTTCACTTACTAAATACTGTAGACTATGCTACTGCGCTTCGTGTGTTTCATATATCTTTGCATATTATGTACATTTTTGCATCTTTAAATTCCACATAGTCGTAGAAAAGTCACGCGTATCAATATCCTGCAAAGAACGATTAACATAAGATCAGCATGGATAATCTCCAATTCATCCAATCATAATTACCGCACTAACAACCACAATTTTTCCCATTTCCCCCTTTCGATCCGGAGAGATGCGTTTCTGGTACGCGTGCGACCAGAAGGGCAAAAATCAGTGCGACGAGGGCTCGCCATGGAAAGAGATAAACACGAAGCAGAGATAGAGGGAAACGGGGATAAAGCAGAGAAGGGGGATATCTGGAAAATTGGACCTGGCTTTCCGAAAGAGGGAAAAGAAGAGAGAGAGAAAGGGACGCGAACAGTGGAGGGTAAGGACGATTTCAGGGCGAATTGAAGTCACCCTTATCTGATCTGAACGCTTGTATAAATCCACGCAATCAAAAGATGACCATCTAAACAGTCTAGATCCCGCGAGAAGGCGTGCGGAATGACAGAGAAACTATTGGCTGAATCCCTTTACCCACCGACACAGTTTCTCGAATTAATCTGGAACATTTTATTCGACGCCTTTCGCCCTTGAAAAAATATTACAGCTTTGCAGATGCTACGATTATAGAGATCTCCTCCATAATTAAGGATGGATTCGGTTTAAAGACGTTTGGCTTTACGAATGGAAATTGTCATTTCAACATTTACAGTGACTCGCGAAAGTATTTGAATGCTTAGCGTAAAGAACGTTTATATTTGCGTTGCACATGTATGAAATATTTTGAAATTCCGTTGGTACGGAGATACGACTACTTCATAAAAGGTTTCTACAGATGTTCGAATATTTTCACCAGTAACTGTATATCGACTTTGTCGAGATTAGGAGTTGTACGAGTTTGGTACTAGTGCTAGAGTTTAGAATTTGTACAATTTAGGATTGCGAAGTTTGAGGTTATGAAGTGGAGATTCAGGAATATTCAAAGTTCGCGCAATGGAAAGAGAATATTCCTTGTTGTCTTGCCAGTTATTGTCTTTTACCTATAGTTAGACAATAAATTAATTTTCAAAATCTATCAAGCCTAATAAGGTTGGAATACGATACATTTTAATACAATTTTAGTTAGATGGAACAAATTTGTGGAAATTTTGTTTACTCTATAAGTAAATAATTTAATCTGTACACATTGCAAACGAAGGAAACGTAGACAAATTAATAAGTTGTTTCCATTAGTAAAGAGCGTATCTCGTCATTCTACATAAATTAGTCAAAGGTTAAAATTTTAATAAAACCGCGTCAAGCACAAGATTGGCATCTTGAAGCATCTTACACGTGCACCACAAGTCGATTAAACCCTAGAGTCTCAAGAAATACCTTGAATTATATACGTGATTATGATGATAACTGTTAAATAATAAAATTCAAACTACATCTTGCCGAAGCCGATCGTTCCATTTGCACTGTAACGATTTGTCGGTTTTATTTCACGAATTATTCCATTTCTAACATATTCTCATAACGAACATAAAAAAACATAAATATCCACTCATAATCGTGTATTTAGTTCCATTATTATTTTTCATAAAATAGTGGTCTACGTTTATTATTATAAAATATGAAACTTCGTCTATGGAAGAGGAACTAGTTACGAAACTAGCAGTGCTTCTAACAGCTGAATAAATTCTCGAAACTTTGACTTACATGACTATAATTTTGAATCCACCCAATTGTCTCAAACCATCCCAAACTTGTGCATAAATCGTTATCAACGACGAGAACGTACGAAACTCAACATAAACATCGATAGAAACTACCAGAGAGAGACGTTCGGTCATCCTGGATCATTGTTCCGGATCATCCTGGTTCCATTAATTAGTCCGTGTAACGAACACAAAATAATTATCGCCGCATCGAAGGCGGAACCTTATTGTCCTCCTCGCGAATCGGTCGAGAACAGGCGTGAATACTAATTAACCGACTGCAAATTATTTTCATCCACGTATAGGGCTTCGATATTTGTGAATCGAACATTCATTAGTGGCTGCTAGCTAATTAGACGCGACCGCTACGTGGTCGGTGACTTATATCGGCACGTTTGTTATCATCGCGTGTAACGGGCATCTGCTATAGCTGTTTTTCCTGGGCTGCTGGTTTGAAATTTACGCTGGTTACGTCGAAGGAAACGCCGAGCAAAAATAACGTATCATGCGCACGCGTGACAGCACGGTTTGTGGCCTGTCATCGTTTATTCGTTCACGAGCGAGTTGCAGTTGAAATTCGCAGGGAAAATCCGGTTCGATGCGGCAGCCTGCCATCGGGACGAGTTTCGGTCCGTTTTATCGGACCTTTGCAGGACGTTGCGGCGCCGGTGTAAAGTCATAAAGCCAACAGACACGGTCGTTTACTGTTTCGATGGTACTCGCTCGTTTGCAGCTCTTTCCCTGTAGGGACGAGTTTATTAAATTTCTTTTTCACTCACACCCGTGTTCGGTAGATTTTAGATCTGAGAAAATATTATAAATTAGGTTAATCTCGCGGATTAATGTATCCGCGGTAAATTTAGTTATGCTATCGATAGAAAGTTTGGAGAGAAAATGATATTTAAAATCAAGCCAAGCATCTTTGGTGTTAAATCGCGACAAATGGTAATTTACTATTAATAAATCGAATAATGATAATGTAATACACAAGTAATAGAGATAATAAATATAAAAGGGTATTACAAAAGTGTTTTTAAACTTTTCTCGATAGCGTGGCTTTTACTTTATAACGTATTATGTTTATAGGCTATTAGAAGAATTTCGAAAATTTGAAGTTGACATCATCTTTCTCTTACTTTGGATAGTAAAATTGTTATTCTTTCTAAGACTTTAATAGAAAAATTGTTACACTTTTGAGGAGAAAGAGCGTGGGATTAAGGAAACTTTTACCATAGACCAGGATTTAGTCTTGTAGTCTTCGAGAGTTTATGCATCTAGCCAGTTTCCTTAATAAAACTCGTCTTCGAGTCCACGGTTCTAAAGTAAGCGTTCTTCTTCCACAGAACATTATTATCCCTTCCACCTCGTGGAAGTTTCATATTTTTAACGAACTCTTATATCAGAGTTCAACCCCTGTGACGTGTAATCAGTAATCACTTACGTTATTATAACTTCGCCACCTTTCTCATTTCTTACCGATAGTTTGACTTATTACGTGAATCTTAAATCTAAAGAAATTTAATCTTCCAGATTAAATTATTTTTTACTTAAATTTATTATATTCAATATGATCAGAATATCCTTTTTTATTTTTTATCTGTCGAGTACACGCGTAATGCTAACTCGAATAATTTCAACTTCCAGTAAAATTTTTACAATTTCACGAAGAGTAACATATTCTTTTTTTCTTTTGCAATAAGCATTTTTTTCGCGTACTTCAGTTTCGAGCTTTTTCTGTTGTTACAGAAGTTTCGTTGGAAATATCGGTTCGTTGTTAGCAAACAAATGACTTATGCAACGATTAATCTACGTTCGATAGACAACAATGACAATTTGCATTATACTTCTGTCTCGTTTCATTGATATTGACGGTACAATTTTGACTGAAAGTAGCGAACAAAGAAAAAATTGGCAAGTTTGCCCTTAATTTTCGTGAAATGTCCAAGCCAGAAACGAGCCACGCGTAAAATGGAAATGAAATGAAGAAAAAGGGGAATTAAAGAATTGTAAAATTGTATCCTTTGTGTTCATGATTAACCGCTTTAAACGTGATTCGTTTTGTGCACATGTAAGACATTGTCTGGACGATGTAAAGAAATTTTGGTATTTTAAGATGAATAATTTTTGTAATTAGGCCATGTCAAGCAGCCTTCGAAAAGAACAGAGAAAGACACGGTCCTATTGTATTACATCTGGCGTGAAACGAATTTCCCAGCTTTCTGTGAAAATTGTTTCTCCTGGAGAAAAACCTTGAAAGTCTTTTACCGCATCGCATAATGGTATTAAAACGAGTATTTGAAAAACTTGCAAACCTGGCGTTTCATAAATTGTCTTGCTTTCATGACGGTGTTTCTGCATTTTAAATTGTAATTTTTTATTTTATACAAAACGTAGGTTGCGCAGGTAGATACAAATTGGAAAGATGAAATGTACTCTCTTAAAATTAATCTTATTGTTAACGAGAGCGTGAAAATTGTATATACTGTGAAAAAGGAATGAATGTTTGTTTAATAATAGATAAATATAATATCCATTAATAATCATACCTAGTAATATCAGTAATTTGCAAAATACGACTTTAACACTGGAATAATCACTTCAGCTATAAGAGATTATTATAATGCCATGATTATGATCAGCTTCTTACTTGACACGCCAAACGAGCCATAGATTTGACAAATTAGTTCCTAAAATAGTAAAAATATAATTGTACGTCATCAAAAAATTAATTGGGTAAATTTTATATGTGTTTATTATTATTATTATTATGTGTTTGTACGTATTAATGTAAAAGTTTCACGATAATTAATACTCGAGGTAGAATTTCAGATATATTAAACAACCTGAGAGGATTTCTTGCGTCTCTTGGAATACGACCCTCCACAAAACCACCCTAACCGTTAAAGTTTATTATCCTGTCAACAAATACACTTAACGAAATAATACGATGAGAATCCGCAAATCAGAAAATTCATCAAACTCCTCAACAACCTCCACACATCCGCAAACAACATATCCATAAATCGCATTAAAATCCAACTTCGTTCGTTCTCCAATTGCCTAATCCACGCGAAGCGCCACTAATTTCTCTCGCTGTGTACAACGCGACACAGCAAACTAGTAAGAACAAAAGAAGATTCCTATCGGAGATCTTTCTGGTCAAATAATAGTTCGAGACGCTGCCGTCTTGTATCGGTGCAAATAATCACCTAATGGAGTCGCTAATTGGACGGGCAAAGATGCGGTAGTTCCTCGAGTGCATGCACGAATATCGGGGATACCTGGACAAAAGCTCTCCGTCCTTTTCTTCCTCTCGTCTTTCTGCTCCTTTCTCACCCCGTGCTCTAGTATATTACACCAGCCGGGAACAGAGGGAGCTTTGTGCGCCGAAGCTTCGCAGGGTGGCTTTATCGTATTTTATCCGGCAAAGCGACACAATTTGAAGTCTTCCGCGCTTCGCGGAATCGCAATCTCCGTCTTTCATCTCCGCGGCGACACGGAACACAGACTGTGTCCGTGGAAATCGGTGTCAACGCGAAACTGCTTGGTTCCCGGCAATTCGTTGGCAATCAAAAACTGGTTGTTTTTGTTGTCGTTATCCGCATGGACAGGTCGGCGAATGAAATTCACGGGAATCGAATCGCGTCGTTCGTTCGCTTCGTCGATGCGTCAAGTTTTAAAGCGACCATTTTGTTTCACCCATTACGGAGGCTCGTAGCGTTTCGATTGTATCTGCGATCGATTCACGGACGGTTCGGGAATTTCGAATGGAACCGAAGTGGAAACGATCGAGAGACGTTTTTTTGGGATGGTGAAGAGGGAAGGATTGATGGGTGTTTGAGTTTGCGGTCGTGAGACCTCGGAGATGCCGGGATATTCTTGCATTCACGTGGAAAGGTGGAATGTTGGCTTACAGATAAATGGTTTATTGATATTTATATGTTTGGATATATCTGCGTTGCATCTGCGTTGGTTTCGTATTGTCACTTCTTTAGACAATTGTGAGAAGTGACTTGAGAGATATTTAGTGGGAATCTTTAGTTACTTAATAAAATTAATGCGCTAATCCGCGCGCAATTATTAGTAATATATGAGAATTTATTTCATTGCTAAAAGCGTTTTAGTGTTGTATCGTTAAATGGCAAATTGTGTTAAAGCTTCGATTTACGGATTTTTCAGCCAGACCTTTTGCTTTAATTACATGACAGAGAATACATTGAAAAGTAATGATCGCAGTCAATTTTTAGTATTCGGTCATTGTTTGGCAATCGACGCTAGAGTAGTCTCTTTGTTCATACGTGAATGTATTATTTGAATGCTTTACACACTTTATTCGCGGTAAACAATTTATGACAATTGAACAAATAACTTTACAGTGATTACTTTGATTTAATTACTTTAATTTTCTCGATTGACTTTTATTAAAAGTAAATTAAATAAAATTTCATACGTTTGCGTTTCAATTCTTCGATATTCGTTGATAATTCGATGTTTTAAAAGCTGCTGCTTTTAGCGATCGATATTATATCGTTTCACTCAAAATGACTATAGAGAAAAAAATTTCAATGCGATATGATCAGATGCTCGTTTCGAAAACATCATAATCATTTACCAAAGATTGATATAAATTCAGTAAGTGTATACTTCACAGCTTCTTTTATATCTTTGCCCCGTGATATTCAAGCTTCTATTCTTCTTGATGCTATTTTGACCTGAACTTGCATTGTCTACTTTCGACGTTGGTATCTCCTGTTATACTTGAGTAAACACAAACCAGTGTTGTTGCGACGATTTTTCAATCCTCCAGCGATCAATAAACCTTCAAAATGTCGCGAAAACTGCACGAAAAGAATTGGTGAAGAATTTATAATATACAAGATGAATCGCAATTTCTAACGCAATAAATAAAATACAAGTAATAAAAAGGGTAAATTGTTCTACAGAAAAAGATTACATTTATTTAATTATATACTGACGCACATAGATGTATGATATTTGTTTTCTGCAGTTAACTACTTTGGCGATATTTGACTCTCAAATATCTATTCATACTGAGTCTCATTGCAAACATTTGATATTTTCTTTTCCTGGATACAATGTATACACAATATTTGCTCACATTTTTCATCATTATATTAAAGGTTAACGATGTCGTATAATATACAAGCTCGATTGTTCTAAAATCAAAATGAAAGTCCAAGATATCAAAGCTTGAATTATTCAGGTAACCATAGCTTATCTCATATAGTAAGAATTAAAACTAGTAAATTCAACTTTTTAAAAAATATACCAGAGTGACATACCGTGTATACAAATCCTGTGGTAGCAGTATCCATTTAGTCTTGCACAGATGGTCATTTCTGTTTGTCGAACGTATTGGAATGCAGCCAATATATTCAGGAACGCCGCATGCTCAGGAGAAGTAGCAAGAATGTGCTTTCCCTCACTGTGTGTACGCTCAATGAAATTTTGCGGGGATGAAAAATAAATGGGAGTTTCGCATCTGGATCCGAGGTCTGACACTTCGGAAACGAATGAAATATGAAAGGGTCGTTGGCGAGTGGCGTTCAAAAGCAACAGGAGTCTCGTTTCTCGGTCCTGCACCGGGATGGCTTTATCGTCGGATGCGACATACCTTGGCTGCTTCCGTGATTTTCCATCTTCGTTGCGACGTGGTTCGGAACACAACGAAATTCTTCCAATACGCTCGGTGATTAATCACGCGCTTGAATCAAATATCGTCGAATTTTTTTTGTACAGAATGTTCCATTTTTATTTTTCATTTACAATAGGTTCTATTACAACATGTTCATATTCTATGAAAACAGAAGAAAGTTACAATTTTTTAGTCATTTTATCTAAATAACTCAACGATGCTTAATATTCTTCCATTGATAAGATTATTAAAATCTTTTTTATGTTTGTATGGTTATGTATAAATTATACATAAATCTACCTAGATTTAGGTACGTTAATTTCCAATGATTTTATTAGTGGAAGAATATTAAGCGTCGTTGATTTATTTTGATAAAATACCTCGGTTCCATTCCTGATTCTATAGAATGTCTAAATTAATTTTTAATGGCGCTATATGATTCTAAAATGATTCTAAAATTGAAATTTTCCTGAGTTTCTACATTTCATAATATTTCATAACGTACACAATTCCAAACATACGTACAAAGGATTAGTATAATTCCATAGAGGATGACAAAATAGAAATTATTTTCGTAGAAAGTTAACAATTTCAAGCAACTACGTGGGTAGTTGTTTCTTTGTAACGTGCGCACAATAATAATCTGAGAAAACCACTACTTACTCCACAGAAATTCTGTACTTTCTCTCTCTCTCTCTCTCTCTAATTCTATTATGATCGTATTATAAATCTATTTGATCGCTTTTATATGTTCTTAAAGTGAGAACAGATTTTTATAGGGAAAGAGAAAAAAGGAGAACGAACAATGCGATGAACCTTCTTGAACAATGAAACGGCTCTTCAACGTCAAGGAAACACCGTAATAAAAATAAAATTAATATCCCTGGTGCGCGAACCACGGGATAGAAACACATCGAAACGCTTCGGTTAGCGTCCTGTAACCATTATGAAATTTTAATATTCCCGTGGTTTCAAAGAAATTCCAGCCCGAAGACCGAGAGGTACCTATCGTTTATCATGTTCCCGTATCTTCTTGTCTTACTTTTTGCACGCTTCTCTACCGAGACTTATCAAAGTTCCGTCGAATGTCGAACAGAGCCCACAGGCCAATAGTTTCGCCGCGAAACGATAGAAAGCCAGATATATAAACAGATAGGCGGCAGAATAAAAGAAGACAGACAATAGAGATAAGGAATTTTTGTGGAGGATCCTCTCACGGAAGGTTACTCTCAATATCAGCAGGAAAAAGGTATTATCCCTTCGGGTTTACTTGTGACCTCGGCTCTTTGGCTACCTTGCAACCACGTGCTGAGAGGAATTGGACAAAAGACAAAGTATCTTGTCGGGTTTGCTTAGATTGAATTATCGAGCAACCGGTTGTGATTGCTGTACGCTCATAAATTTCCTTTACATTTCATTCTCCCAGCGTTGCGTGCTGGTTTGTTGGTAGAGGGATTAATAAAAGAGAGAGGTAGCCAGGAAAATATCGAGAAACGCAGAGAGAAAGCTTAACGAGTAGATTAATTGAAAAGTTGCGCTCCTTTTATAACGATAGATTTGGTGTATGCAAAAAGATGCACGTGTTTGTTGTCAGTTTATGTTTTCGAGTTCGGTGTGCAATTTATTTTTGCGTGTAAAATACGAGACACGGATTAAAATTAATAATGTTTTCTAATTTCAATCTATCCTGTACTTTCGTTGTCACGTAGAATTTAATAATATCAATTAAAGATTAATGTCTCCTAATGAACTTCGAATCGATACTAATATTCAATCTAATAATATTGCTATTTAATTTGAGATAACATCTGTATTTGCATTTTTATCTGTATTTACATTTGTATGCATGGACAAGTGAATTTTAATTTTTTGAAGTAGGAAGGATTCTGTAATCAAATTAAAGATAAATATTCCTTCTACATAGACTAGAAAAAATATTTTAAAATTTTTGTACGTCTAGCTGACGCCTGCATAGTCAATGTATTCAAATAAGAGAAAGAAAGGTAGAAAATAGAACGTGGAAGTAAAATCCACTGGATATTTAAAAATATAAAATCCTGAAATATTTGAAATCCTATAAATATTACAATATTTCAGAGAAGCAGACGTACATGTAAGCGCATCATTGAACACGAATAAATTGTGCTTTGGATATTAAAATATATTGTACGTTGGATATTAAGCATGTTGCATTTTTAAAATATTTGCTATGCGAATCACTCGGAAAGATGTATCTCGTGTATTTGTTCGTTTATTAAGGAAATAGTGGATTTTAGTAGTATTTAAAAATCAATTCTAGATATAAATTTTACATATATGGATTTGAAAGTAAGTTAAATTTAAAAGCTATTTAATTTATACGAACTCATTTGATCGAATAATCTTAGCGCAAATGTACTCGTCGTGAACGAAACAGAAAAATTGCAACAAGTCGAAAAGGTTACGGCGGATAAATCGGTGAAAGCATTGAACATCTCTTGATGCGGGTGCTTTGAGGATAAGAAGCTTTTCTCCGTGGAAAAAGGATACCATATCTGTCGTTCCACGAGACATTGCATGAAAAAACGAAGAGAATAACGTGTTTCTTAGGTAGAAAAGTTTGTTTCTCGACAAATCGGTAAATTAAAACTATCCAAGCAATGCAGAGGAATGTTGTTTCAAAAATTTGCGTTCAAGTTGTTTCGATATCTTCATGCACTTAATTACATTATTTAATGTCATTTACTTACTGTATCTTATCTATGACGAAGGTTATATAAAAATTACTTGGATGTGAGCTGAAAACGACGTAGAGTCCTGATAGAATAAGAGGCAAAGTAAGGATTTCTAGCAAAATCTTAAGAAATAATAAGATGTATGTAGACGTATCAAGTAGTAATTTCACGTTTACCAGATTCGACAAACACAGTTTAATCACTTTGCAATTATCGTTTGATTAATCTTGAAATATTTCTTAGAAATACAATTTTTAAAAATGTTCCACAAATCATTTATTCTGACTTGGCAGCTTTAACCGTGGTTAAAGCGAAAAGATGTAAAACTTTTTAGCTCTAAGAGCAACGTTATCATCATCCCTTCCACGTAGATAAAAGCAATCGATAATCAGCGTGACTGTCGTAACTGGAGGATAATACGAAGCGAACGTCCGTAGAATGGGCATTGCTGGAACTCTCGAAGGAAGGTTCCAGCTTCCTCCCGACAAGTTTAAATCTGTACTTGATGAATCGACGACGGATCGAGAATAGCTTCAAAGAGGAATAAACCAGCTTCTTAACCCAATTCCTGACGTCGTTCCATTCTTCCTTCTAAACCCTGAGAACCGTTTAATGCGATCAAAGTTTATCCTCGGCCCCAGCCCAGAGATACGGATAATTAAAAGAAACAACGGATCCCCTTTTTCGGTTCCATCCCAGCGATGAAACGAGGAAATATCGCAGTCACGCTTTTGTATTCCGCGTGAAACGAAGTTTATAGCCCAATTTCGAACTTTGAAAAGAAAATTCGTTTCTCCGTCTATTAATATTAATAAAGCAGCGGTATGTGCTAAACAGAATATTTGGTTGCTTTAGCTGGCTGATAGTCTGCTGGTGTAGAGATAGTAAAATCTCTTGGCCGGAAATAAAAAATAATATTTTTAGTTCAAACAGGTTTTTTCAGTGAAGGTAATGATGGTTCTAAAGAATTTAACGACTAATATGTAAGATACTAAAAGCGTAAATTTTTAGTAACGCAGAAGGTTGGTCCGGTTAGTGTCTTAATTTTTTAATGTCATATTTCACGATTTTGAATCTCCTTTTTTTTGTATATTTATCTCTGCAGCCATTAGTTTAGTCGATTTTAAAACTACGAATAACAAGTTGATAATAATTTGATGAGTAAAGAGAGAAAGTTTTTATTAAACTTTTAATATAGGCATGTGGCATACTTCACGCACCATATAGTTACAATTACAAATGAGGTTAATAAAATCATTTAAAGTCTGAATCCTTCGAGTTGTGCGAAGTTTGAATTAATATAACACGTAATTAAATTCATAGTACCTACGCGATATTAATTTTGTTGTGTACGCGTATATTTTAGCCTGGAATTCTTGGCGTTTACGTAGCTAATGTAAAACTCATTGAATCTAGAAATATCGCAGCTAATGAATTCACGCAAACTTACTGAATGATCTTGATGGACGAAAGTAAAACAGTTTATTATCTTTATCTGCATTAATATTATAGTGAAAAGGTTTTTACGAGGATCAGTTTTGTTTAAAGTGATAATACTATTGATGTTTTAATTTTAGAAAATTTTCTTCAAAACGATCTAAATATATAAATTATAATTAAGTAAAGCTATTCCACTCATCGATTATGTGTGTTAATAATGGAAGATTATTGTTATAAAATACAATATGATTGAAAACGCTTATTAATTTATTTTCATTCTATTTTCGGTTTATAAAATTATTCAATTGTAGAATATTTCTTTTTATTTGTGATAGAAGACGCTTTTAGTACTGCAAGAATTCGCCAGATCTAAAATCTAACGTATTTTTCCATTTCCATGACTCTCAGAGATAATTACTGACGTTTATGAGAGGAATCCTTTAACCGATTTACTTTAGAACTATCTCCTGTCTCTCCTATTCCTTTATTATTAGATAGTATCTAATAATAAATTCGTCTCAATCGTAGATTTTTATTATCAATAGATGATTGATCATATTAGAGTAATTATTAATAAAGTATCAGTACCCTTATTAATATTTTCTTGATTAATTAATCATTCAGATTTTTTAAATGTTTCGAATTTTTAATCTAAATGCAGAAATCTTTCAAATTTAAATGTATTGCAATCAAATCTTAATCCTTTAAATTCGATAACAATCGAATCGATCTTGAATAATCGATCTTGATTTTTCCAATTTAATTTTATAATAAAAATTTCTCCGAGCGAGGAACAAGGAGCAAGAGTTTGATTTTTTAATTTTCACTTCAGCCAATGGAGCATAAAAATTTTGTTCAATGGAAACAGAGAACCTACTCGAATTCTTCGATTTCAATCAGCAAAGATAGTTTTCACGGATCAGCCGAGCATCAGTTTGTGTAATAATATTCGACGTTCAATAAAAAGTTGAAATCAATAAAAATTGGTATAGCTTGTTACGAAATATATTTTATATTCTCTGTATTTGTATAACTGAAAAAAATGCACTTCGACAATTTGCTTTTGCTTTCCAATTTCCAACCCGCTTGTTACAGCTTTTTAAATTTTGGTCAATAGAAATAACTAGCCAATCAAGCCATTGTTTATTATATTCGTGTATTGTGCTCCCAAAGGGAACTGAAACAACAGATTCTTTGTTACGCCCCGAGGCTTACTATAGGCTGTGTTCCTAACTGTCTCTCTTGGTACTACAGTATCGCAGACAGATTGCTTGACATGACCGGCAAAATATATACAATGTAGGGACAAACGCATAGTTGTCGTCAAGCAGGGAATTCTAGAAACATCGATTTGCCTTCGGTTCGTTATTTACTCACATAAAGAAGATGGCATATGCCATCACAGGCGCGAACGTTCGCGAGACCCTAACATGGTGAGGGTCGTCTCCAAGAGAAGAGGACAAAATCGAAGGGCTATCAGTATCATTTGAGGATTCAAACCGAATGGATCGAGCGGTTCAGACGAATAAAATGCAGGTCGCTTAGTCTAACGAATACATCGAGAAATATCACAAAGTCGAGTCGAATTCTAATGACAAATTAATTGTATCATCGTCAAACCATTTTGACGTGTTAATTATATTTGAAATATTCTTAAGAATACAAGCTTATATTAACCCTGTTAGTTCAGTGTTACAATCATTTGAACTACCTCTGTTATCTTAATCGAAACAGGGGAACGACTCTTTCACCGCGTCGATTATCAGAATCGTAGCGAGAATTTACGCCTCTCGCTGACGCGTTTTCTTCGCGATCGCGTCTCTCCGCGAACGGTCGTGACATTCTTGTTATATCAAATATTCTAGATTGTAGCCAAAAGACTGTTGCATGGAATGTTTAACGTTCCCCTGATCGTTTAGTAACGTTTTTTATTGTAACTTTAATATGTAAGAGGAAATATTTAATACAACACGTGACATGTAATATGTAACGTAACGTACGTATACGTATGTAGCATGTAATATGATAACACAAAATTGTGCGAAACTTTGGGATAAAAAAGTTGGAAGTAAGAATTTTTAACAATCAAATTCAAAATTTGGATATTTGAAAGTTTAAAACCTCGAATGTCGAAAGCTCGAATCCGAACACTGACATTATCTTTTATGACAATGGACCAACTGCGGCCAACGGTTTCTTTAACAAGTTTGATCCTGGTAATAATTAATAGAATACAATATAAATAAAAATTTAACCTTAGCTTCCTAAATCGAGATTACTTTTGTCCTATCTTTTTTAGCCCAATTTCCATCACATCTGTGGTCATATATACCATCGTATATATAATATCGACATATACATATATCGATATATAGCTATACGCATAGTGTAGTATCGTGTACAATGCGGTCTAAGAGATATCGGGTAAACCATAAACAGTGTCGCCAGAGAGCCAAAATGCCGACAGGCCCATCAATGTGTCGTCTGTCCTTCAACTAAATAGTTTCGTAGAAAAGGCCTACGTGACCCTGGCCACAAGCGAATGCGGAACAGGTGCGTGGTGGGGTTAAGAAAAGACGAAGGGATGCTAAGGGAGAAAGACGAATTAAGAGTCATTGTTAGTTGAGAAGCCAGAGTGTTAGTGGAGGAGTCAGAGAGTTTGGCTGAGAAGTCAGGGGAGTACGAGTTGCGTTGTCGAGAGAGTGTGGTCCGCGTGAGAGAGAGCGTTGGATCTGTGGTGACGAGAGTTGCGAATTAACTAACTATATATAAGAGTTGTCTAAATTAGAGTACGATATTATACTTGTTCACGTTAAGCAACCATCGTTTCCTGCCTAATCAACATCTGTACAATCCATTTATTGTAAATAAATTATAAATAGTTCTGGATACTACAAATAATAGTTTCCACGGTACTACAATATCGTTTTCTATATCGTGTACAATTAAGCGCTGTACTTAATCAATTGGGTTTTTGTCATTTCGGAGGAGTACTCGAACTATTTTCTTTGCGTGTCTTACACGATACAGTGCGAGAAGGGAAAAAGCACCGGTGGTCACGAGACCCAGGCAAAAGAAAAATGTCCGAGGCTTACGAGGAAACGAAGAGCCTTTTTTGTAGTTTCCTGAAGCGGAAGTTTCGTTGCTTCGGGGGAATTAACACAAGGAGAAAGAATTCATCGATAGATGCGGTTGACAAGGCTGCCCTGCGGTATTTGAACTTCCGTAAACGCGGCAGCATGTGCGTACCAACGTCAGAACCAGTTATTTTTGATGCAACTTTCGAAGTTGGATTATGCTGCTCTGTCAACCGCAACCCTTTCCAGGATCATTTTCACCTTTAAATAACTCTTCTGTCGTTCCTACGAAGATATTCCAAGAATTTCCCTGACGATCGTTACCGAATAAGAAACGATGTTATTCCTAAAATAGTCGACGTGTTAGAATTTATCGTGGAATTTTAATGGAACAGATGCGTGGCAATTTAATGAAACTGTATGACAGTTTTCGTGATTGTTGGCGCTCCTTTTTTGTTTTTTTAAAACGAAGTATACCTTTTGGCGAGTTCCATGTTTACTTTTTCGTAGTTACTAGATTCTTGAAGAATTCCAAATTTGAAAGTTAACAATTTTTGAGATTGGTAATTATGAAAACCTCTTTTTTATTTTTAGATATTGTGGGATACAGCGTGAATTTAGTGACAGAAATACGATGTGTTTAGTGTTGGTTGAATAATACCTTAGAAATATTATCTTATTTTATTACGGATGCTCTGTTAGGAAATATTTTAAATAGATTTTAAATACATTTGTTCGAAATTAGTAAATTATACAATGAAGTCCTTATCAAACAAGGTAATTATCAAGTAAAGCTGGATTATTTTTTGCTGGAGCTGAATGTATTTAATATCTGATTTTTAAACGACCGAAGTTTCTGAAACTATAGCTGCTAACCTACATTCAGAGATTGTTAGAATTTTTATGTAATTTGTCGTGTTCTGAAGTCACTCTACAATTGCAGAAAATTAGATTGCAAATGTTTATAAAATGTAAAAATCATTGCATCTCTTTTTAATAGAAGCGATTGTTACAATAATAATAAAATTAATAACACGCAATTAGGTAGCAATTATCGTATGAATAATGTTAAAAACACGGTAAACCGTACGTTACGCGCGTAAATTCGGCATGGCAGGGGTAAATACCGATATAATTACGGTTTCAAAAAGTAAGTTTTATTTTTGGAAGTGTTGCACGCGCAATTAGTTTGCGTTTATTGGTCCCAAAAGCAGCGTTTGTCTTTTACACTGTGATCAAAACTTTCCACTGTCGATTGTATGTTATATCGACAAAACTAACTCGTTTCTAGAGAAATAGTACTCCTGGGAAAATTATGAATCCGTGTTGATAAATGGGCGGAACTGCGTGTGCGTCTAAACGTGGCTTTCTAGTGTTTTGACTCGTTCAAGTATACGCACAGTTGACCGAGAACAATTGCTTAACACGGTCGACGTTTCACGTCTGATACTTTAAAAATATTTTGAAAGCTCGACGGTATACATCACTGCGTAACTTTGATCGATTTATAATATTTCAATATCAATTATGTCATTTAAATGTTGAAATAAAAGAGTAGTGCCAAATTGAAAAGGACCATCGAATTCGTAGATGACCACTAGATTGTAAGTTTCTATGCATTTTGGAAAATTTCACAATGGATAAATGTATAGAATATAATGTAATATTAAAAAATAGAGAAGGTAGGAGTATGAGATACACATCTTATATTTTGGTCCAGGGAATAATTGTATAATTGTAAATAAAAATGTCAAACGAATAACTTTAATAAATGAATTATCTTATTGTTAGCATTTCATATTTCTCTCTTATCTCATGCTGAGGTAGGCAGGTAAATAGAATGGAAACAAATTTCTACCTGTGTTCTATTTTTCAACCATATTCGTAATAATTTGAATCTGCATAATATCTGATTACTGCGAGATGAAATTCATCGATGAAAAGATCGAAATAAAGGTCAATGCGAAAGAGACGTGAAATTAAATCGGACGTTATAACGAATTTTTGACAGTCAAAGAGCCCAAAAAGTTAGTCGAAAATTAGGCAATCGCGTGGATGACTCATTGAAATCGACTATAAAATAGAATTCTTATAATAGTTTCCTTCACGGTGTGGTTTGGTGACATAGAAATATGAGGCGAGAAATCTTGATCTTAATCGAAATTTTAATCTTGGGCGAAAAATAGCGCAAAATCGACGCCAGGACGGTAAACAGCTGTTGATTAAACGCAATTGACGGGGCTCGTAAATTGACGAAATTAAATGGAAAGACGAATGAAGATAGCTAGGTGAAGGTGGAGTTATGATAAAACGAAACGAAAACGGTACTGAAGAAACAGCGTCCCGTATATGATACCAGTTATGGAGGATCAAAATGGAACATGATGATGGGGCGCGATGAAATCCGGTCGACTGCCGGGATTGGAACGACCCGGTGAAATGGTATAGCGCTGAATGAGAAGTTACGACGAATGATAAGGAAGGAGGGAACGCGTGATTCCTACCGAGATAGAAGCCATGATAACCGGTCCTCGAATGTCATTTTTGACATTGTTATTACGGTGCATAAATTGAAATTTCGATAACGAGATCTTGATTGCCTGCGTCTAGGGAAATTTTGTGGGAATTTAGGGTTTATAGGGAGTAAGAGAACAATTAAGTTTATGTGGAGTTAAGTGAGTCGAGAGTATGTGAAGAGAAGTGGAATATTAATTACCGTTTGAATATTTCAGAATTTTCGTTAAATTTTTGTTGAGTTTGAGATAAGCAAGAAAAATGGTAATTTGAAATAACCAAAGTAAATTATAACTGGCGATCATTAGAAAATATTTTACAGTACAACCTTCCAGTACAGTCAAGTGGTTTAGAAACGAGTTATTAATGTGCAACAGGTTTAAATTAGATTTGGCTTAGGTGTGCTTGCGAAATGAAGAAATATAAACGTAAAGTGAAAAAATAAAAAGAAACGGATAACGAATAAATGATTAACTTTCTTGACGATTGAGTTCTCTCGTGGAAATTTAAAATTCATTTATGCTTAAACTTTTGATTGCTTGCACGCAATTTAACATTGATTTCGAGGAGATAATAATTCGAAGTTCTCTAGTTGTTTGCCAGAAACATTAAATAACGTATATAGTCTAAAGTAGATGGACTGGTTAATCTTGTTTGTAGCAACAGATTTTAACTCGGAAGTAAATGCAACTTTGCCATCTTGTTACAAAATTAATTTTGCTATGTTATATTTTTTATATACTTTCGTACAATCCATTTACTTACTTAACTACATAATAACTTCTCTTCCAGCTACATTATCCGCAGAAATTAAATTTGTATGGCGCCAATCGACGATATCATAATTTTCAATGAATTAATTTTCAAAATAATTAAAGATAACTCGGAAATATTAAAAGGAAACTATCAAAGGAAAACATTTTTCGTTCAAAGAATAGATTCGTCTACACATGTTATAAGTAAAAGAAAGAAAAGAAGAACAAATATAAGATCTTTGAAATTTTGGAAGATTTTTAGAAATATTCAATCGTATATTTTTATAAAATCGCCTGTTAAGCGTATTCAGTAATATACTAACGTAAAATAAGAATTTTTTAGATTGTAAAATGGAACATCACTGCCGATAAAAACCTTACACTTCGAATTTTACGCAGCTCAAAAGAAATGTTAACTGAAAAGGGATAAATAAGTAATAACTCTTGAGTACCAAAAAATAAAAAAGAAAACATATTCGTAAGTAGCACAGCAAAGTACATTTACGATAGTTTGACAAAAATTTTCATCTGTCAAAATAAATTTTTGATCAAAGAGATAAATGGTTCCGCACGACGTAACGTGACTAAAAACCGTAGAATTCGTCGCGAGTGACTTCCTTTTTTATTCCGATTTTTGCTTGCTCTGAAACTGTGCACGAAAATCTGGGTCGACAGTAAAGGGGTCTCTGCAAAAGGATCTCTCAGAGAAAAATTCTTCGCTCTCTTCATGGCACCTCTGGGCGCGTGTCGTAGATAGCAAAAAGGGACAGTCAAATCGAACTGATCTTGTTGCAGACCGGAATATTACCTTTTATTGTACCCGGTATTCGTACTGGATAATCTCGAGGCGCCCATTTTATCACTCAACCATTCCCTTCGTAACTTCTTTTCTTATCTCCTCGCGAGAGTCGAAGTTTAAGCGCATCTACCAACAGAAAATCGCCATGACATCCTCACCGACCTTTTCACCTTGTTTTGCGTTAATTTCATCTTCAACTTTCCTCGTAAACGGACTAGAATCATCGCGATTTCGTTACGTGATTTGACTTGAACGAGATTCAGTCGAAAAACAGTTATCTCTTGGTAATTGATTTTATTGGGCTTTTTACAGAGATGTTATTTCCTGGTTATTATCGTCCTAGAAAATTAAGAGGAATGTTTTCCGCGTAATGTGGCGAATTTTAAACAAGTTTAATTAAGATTATAACGGGGATAAAGAATTATGATACTTTTGAAATTTAAATAAATCATTAAACGATGTACCTAGTATGTAATTATTGTTTAAATGGCGAAACGAATTCTTATTTCTAACACATTGAGTTATATGATTTGCTCTGGAACTAAATCGATCGATGCTACTATTTATAAAGTTGTCAAATTCACAATGATCAGGCACACGATTAATATTCAACGCCTCGAAAAAGGAAATCTTATTATCATAAATTTATTTATGTAGATTGCCGGTCAGAATATTTAACATGTATATGAATATGGTTATGTATATAAATCATGAAATATGGTTCAGTAATATTCTTTGCTATAAGTATAATATAGTAATACAGAATGTGGAACTGTAGAGTAGTAATTTTGAACAATTAAACTTGAAAAATGAATAGAAGAGAAGCGGCACGCCAATTATCGATCAATCCATATTCAAAATAGCATTCTTAATTTTGATATTAAAATAAATTAAAATAACAAAATTTACATCAGCGTAAAGTTCCCAGGGTCTCTATCGTTATTAGCCTAATAATTTCACAGACGTTAAATTGTAGGTCGATTAGCATCGAAAAAAAGGAATTTATATTTTTCCAGTAGTTTTTTCTCCTTTAAAACCTTGGCCATGTTAAATCTATCGACAGTGGCAACCCAAACCGGTACACTAAGTAGTCGCAGAAAAAAAGTGGTGGTCCCTGTTTAAACAAACTTGGATTCCAAGTTAAGTTACAGTTTGCTCGAAATATTTCAGTGGCGCTTATCCAGAAGCGGCATTAAAGTGCTGATGAAATACGTTTCTTTGGGGATCCTAGTAACCCGGCTCGTTTGTCTCTTTTCGTGACTGCAACACCGCAACTTTGCATTCGGCCGCAGAGTTAATTCGAGAGACGATTTAAACAATCACGATCCGTTCTACGGTTGGGGAATCACCGTAATCTAGCCAAGTTAGAATGAAAAAAAAAGAAGAACATGGAATAGTGGGGGAAGAGTTAGAAGAAGGATTAAAAATACATGAAAACTATCGACGTTTTATCGACCAAAAGCCATCTCACATGAATTTATAGTTGGATTAAACAGACTAGGCTACATTGCCTCAAAATAAATTAGGATGTACTTAAACGTTACCTAAACTAAATTAGAATGTCCTTAAACTTCATCCAATCTAATGTTTAATGTCATCTTCGAGTGGCCGCGTTATCGATGAAATTACGTAGAGTGTATCAAAGTTTATGATTTTACCTTGAGATTCCACGTATGTATATACAGTTTCAAATCAGAGCTTGTTATAATATAATAATTGGGAAACAAATGAATAAAATTAAAATCATACATGTCAAAGGCTCAAATATTTTACGTATAACTTGAATTCTCGAATGATGAATTAATAACTCCGTTGATTATGAATTTAAACACCCTCTGTATTATATCGAAGAATTAAATCAAAACTATAATGTAATAATTCATTCGCTTTCCGAAGCTTCAAAAGAGGCGAAACTCGTGCAGATTTTAACGCCCCGTGACCATTGTGAAGATCATCAAAATAACGGTAATGCGTTAAGTCACAGCATCGAGTTATCGTTTAAGTAGCGATCTCAGATAACTTTGTGTCAATAACCACTGGCAAACTAGCTCAGAATGGCTAGCTACCGCTTCAAGTAGAACTACCCTGTATCTGATCAGGCAGTTACAGTTCAATCGATAGCAACCTGATATTCCCGGGGCGGAGATTTAATTCGGTAATGGATAAGATTCTCGATGATCGGCCGAAAATGTCCGAAATGTGGCCCAAAGAACTTCCTCCTTCTTTAATTTTATTGTCAAATATTCTGTCTTAATACCTGAATAAATTATGAAAAATTATTGTATATATAAATTATATAATTATAAATTCGCATACTGGATAAATCGTCTATTTTTCCTTTTAATATCAAAGATACCGTAGGAAAAGCCAATGAGATCAAATTAAGCGATAATAAATTTTTTAAGAAACTATTTTTATTAATAAGTACGTTCATTAGTCATACGTAATTATAGAAAAATTACCGCGGATTCAGTTTGAGAATTCGTAGATTTGTTATTCACCATTTAAGGGAAATAATCAGTATTTAGTCGGACAAGCAATGAAGTTGCGGTTTGTATCGTAAGTAGAATGGTTCGTCTTTGGTTAGACGCCTCATACTACGTATATTAAGGCAATCTCACGCAAGTTAAGGTGTAACAAACTTAGACGAAGTATTACTTCCAGTTTCGTAAATTGCTTTTTGTTATGACATTACATAATATCATGCAACTATCAAAATGTTTCTATTTTGTTAATGTTTATTTTATTAATGTCTAACTACGCCAATTATGTTTCATCTCTCTCAAAATATAAACAAGTTAAATATGTAAAGTAACAATGATACAATAAATATATATTTTCATCTATAAATTATGTAAATTTGAAACGAAACTCTGTAGCGGTGTAAAAAATTAAACTAAAAATCTAATCCAGTACAAAAATATTATCTCATCTTAGACTCTGCATATAAAAATATCTAATAAGAAGCTTAGGTCTTGGAAGTGTAAATTTAAGCATCTGGTAAATTTTATTTATCCAACGTGAGAAATGTGTTGGAAGACGGTTGAATTCCTTTATCAAACATACGCGACGTGAAATTAAATTTACCAAAGAGAACGGTGTTCCGTGTGTTCAACGAGGTAAAGCGTAAAATGCCCATGAAATTTAAGAACTAACCTTCTTCGAGCAACCGGAATGGTACGCGAACAGATTTCGGAACTCGAGCACGTCCTGCCGAAGGGTTACGTTAATACTAAATCACATTTCGTGTGTCGCCAAGAACGTTGAAATGACTGTATCTAACGAACGTATTAGATCCATCGAATGTGATCGAAATATTCCATCAATTTTCAATTTGTAACAAGAATGTCATTCTTTCCTTTCTTTCTTTCTTATCAAAATTCATTTTCAACATTAATTATGTCCATCGAGATGGGTTAAAGAAATTAATAAGTTTCTAAACAAATAAGTTAATACAGTTAATAAAAAAAACATATATTTGAAAACGTACGCTATAGAATACCTTTAATTGAAATATCTCATTACAGAATAGAATGGCCTGTAATTTTGCATTAGCATCAATTGAATTTCTATTGACTTAAGTAATTTCATCTGTATCAGAAGTGATTTAACACTAGAATTATCGAACTCGTTAAAGTGACGGACTTCAGTTTTTGTCTTTTCTTGCAATTACTAAAAATATATAAATGCTTTTGACAAAATTAATATTAGCTGATATTGACGTCAAATTTTACAGCCGAGTTGCTCGAGCGTTAATATCAAACACCAAAACAGGCAGATAAAACAGATAAATCGATCGATTCTTTTCAAATCGTTTTTCTCGTTTCACTCTATTTTCCGAGATATGAGTATCAATCGTTAGAAGCTTCTTTCCATCAATTCTTTTCGACCGAGCAGAGACTGTTCGTTCAAAAAGTGATCATTAATCTATCCCGTGTTGCGTGCTAGCGTTCACTCGAATGAAAAATCTAGCGTGAAGCGACAAACGATAAAATTCTTCTATTATTATTATCCTGTATACTCCGGTTATGTATTTTGAGGATAACAAAATCGAAAATGATAGAGAAAAACAAAGGGATACGTCAACGAACAAACAAGAGAATGGAGAGAAAGTAATGGGACAGTTTCTACTTTCGAACAGGCAAGATAAAAGCCAGGGAAAATCGAAACTCAATTGAAAGCTGCTCCCGCGAGCAATAAACGTTACTATGAGACAACGTGGCAGGGAAAACAGAACTTATTTAAAGGTGAAAACAAGTTGAACGATTAAATTGTTGACCAAGTATTTCAGGAGTCATTCGTTCGCTAACAGGTATCAGCGTTAGAGTTGACAATTCCAACGTTTCTGGATACATCGGTTAACACAGAATCGTATTTCGCGTAGTAGACAATGCACCTGTGCAAACACAGCGCTGTTTTGTCGCAAATAAAAGAATCTGATTTGTTCTCGTTACTTGTTCACGAGAACTATCGAACGAGGATACTCTTTATCTGTCCATCGACAGCTTCTGGAGAATTGATGATCAACATCGTGGCACCTTTGATCGTAGCAAGTGAGAACTGTTTCGATGACGTGAAACTATAGCGGAAAACAAATGTATTAGTATTTGGCAATTTTTAGTTCTTGCGTCATTGGATATTTTACAATTTTTATTACCTCTTATTATTTGTGAATGATCCACGAAATTAATTTTTGGTAAACTGCGGTTATCTTTCACTCTGAACCTTTCACTTTGGGCTTAATTGCTTTAAGCCAAATTTATACTGTTTCACTTTGAAGGAATACGACGGATGAACGCTGCTTTCATCATCGTTTCATCTGCAAATGAAAGCAGCGTTCCTCGAAAGAGGAATAGCGTAAATTCGACTTTACCAGTATAAACGCTCTATAACCGATTTGGATTGGAATTATGATCTATGACCAGAACTTTGTTATAATTATTTGCATTGTTTGATGCTAATCCAAAGTCGTGATAACGAAATATAATAAAAGCGAATAATGTTTAAAATATATAAACGTACGGTGCATAATTTTGAAGGTATATAATATAGCTGAAATATTATAAGCATAAAATAAAAATTTAAGAATACAAAAATAAGTATGAGATACAAGATAAATAAAAGAATAAATCGTCATTGATGATTATCCACGTAATACGTGAATTAAAATATTATCTTATCCGTTATAATACGGATGTACGATTCGTAGAGAGTAAAATGTACAGAAATATATTGGTTCAGTGAATCTTGGTGGAGTACCAACGTTAAACATTGAGAGGAAAAATATGTTTGCAGTTTCTCCGTGAGAGCAAACCTAGGATCTAGGTTTCGACACTTTGAATCGTCGACGCATGAGGGCTGCGGAGGTATTCTAAATTAACAAAGAGAACGAACAGATTGTAAATTAGACATCAGATACAACGATGGAATGGTAAAAGCATGTGGGCAAGCATTGTAGATTCGAAAGCATATTTGGTCAATCAGGAAACAACGATGATAAGAAATTGGTGTGAAAATATAGAAACAACAGAAAATTCTGCTTCTTAATTAGCCTCTTTAATTGTATGAGCTGCTCTTTGAACCTCACCAGCGTTAACACTGTCATTCGTATTTCTTTCAAAGAAAAATTATCAAATTAGATCCAATATATAATAATAATTCTATACGTACATTGTATTAAATTTTTTATGTACGTTGTATTCTTATTTTCCAGTATTTTCTTTGCACGATATTCGATACGAGGCTAGTTCGCAAAAATTCCCTTCGTTTCATGCTTGTGTACAAGAAACAAGAAATAATTAACTTTTTAATCATACCATTTGAAATCATACCATTCCAAGCGCGCCCGCGTGAATATTTGTGTCAATATACAGTTCACATGGAAAAAGTTCATCAAGAAATAAAAGAATGTTTTTTAACGGAGAAGAATTAATCGTTTATTTTCTACAATTTTGTATAATTGCGAAAAGTATATATGTATGTGGTATAATAGAAAATTCCACTATAAAACCTATATGAAACTGTGTCTAGTTAATTGTACATAAAATTGAAATACTTGTATCGTTTCAATTTTAGTTAATTTTATTTCAGGATATCAATCATTGGTTATGAAAATATCCAAGTTTTAATTAGGAATCAGAAAGCTAGGAAGTATGTGTATGTATGTGTATGTGTGTGTTGCCTCTCGCTTCTTGACGGCGATTCGTGCATTGTAAACCCAGGAGAACGTCGGATATCCGACAGGGACTATGGGATTACGACCCGATTTCCCAAGTCTAGAACGTGACCAACGTTCCTGTATTGCGTGCTTGCATAATCTATGCAGCTGGTTCGCGCAGGGCATATGAAAAGTTGAAAAAAAAACTAACCAAAAAACCCTTATCGACGTTCGCACGCCTTGCTCTTGATTCACAAATCTTTAAAAAATACTTTGCATCATAAATTTTATTCCTGTACATATTTTCTTATCCTTTCCTTCGATAATAAAACGTTATATTTTTTGTGACTTTTGAACATTTAAAACTATTTAAACCAATTTGTGGTTTCTACTAACTCAGAACTTTGCGAGTGTTTGGACTGAATTTTGCAAGCTTCTGAATTCGACGAAGTTGCATCCAATTTGCAGCTGCAATAATCACGCAAACAGTGAAACAAGATACAAGCGCAAGACACAAATTGCCAACGCTAAGTTTGTTAAATTGAGAGCATCTTTTAACTAATCGGTATTGGTTAACGAGCCTGAAGCTGGTCAACCTCTCTGATATAAATTTTAAAAAATCTAAAAGACAATGTAATTTTTCAAAATTGACATTTTATTGATATTAAAACTACCGATAACGACAGCATAAAATGTGTCAAAGAAATTAAACTGAAATGACGCGAAGGAAAGATTTAAAGGTACAAAATTTGTTAATCGATACAGTGGACTCTCTATAAAAAATTATGAATTATTTATTGGATCTCCATTTATTTCAGCGAAATTTTAACTAATACCCGATTAACTGAATGACTAACTTTTGTTGCTTGATTTTATTTATCTAGACGCGAGCTCCTATTGTATAAACAAAAAATAATAAATCGTTGGAGAGCTTCTACTATACTTTCATTACATAAATTGTTTGCTTCCTGTCAAATTCAGATAAATTATTGTTTTACTGTATATTATTTCGATCGCTCTGATAGTCCTAGTGTTAAGCAACATATAGTCTACTATTTTAAGTAACATATAGTCTACTTTTTTCTCATATTGAGCATCTTCACTCTTGCGAGCACAATTAATTACTTCTTGGGCGTATCATTGAACGCAGAATGTTCTATACGTATAAAAACAGATCGAAGGACTTTTTGATCATTTAAAATCGATAAAAGTAGCGTGACGATTTCTTTTCCAAAAATCTCGTATTCCTCCAAGATACGTCTGATTTAGATAGGGACAGATCGATGAAAGAAGGCCAGCTAATTGAGTGGTCGTTCAAGCAAGATGGGTCATCGATTTTTTCCTGAAGCAACTGGGTGATTAGTGACGCGAAGTTCCGCTCGAAAAAGCCTACCGCAAACGTATCGCCTGTGTTCTTGTTCGTCTGCTACGTCAGTCCTCAGAAATGTCAGGTAATATGTTTTCCTTTAGGATAAGCCAGAGTGGCTACTAAATCGTAGCCGTGCTTTTTGCAGCCACGTTAGGATACCGGGCGTAATGTAATATTCTTCTTGTTGTTGCTTGATTCGGGTTATTCTACTTGTCGAAACAGAAGTGTCGAGATTAACGTGAATTTCGAAGAAAGTTGATTCACTCGCTCGAATAATTAATTGTAGTACAATAGATTTTCGTCCTGTTACGTTTCTCGGATTTGTCTTAATATCGAGGAAAAGTTCGTCTCGAACGAAAAAGCTTTCAATGAATTTATACGAACTTTCTTTTTGTTTCGTAATTGTTTTCTTTCATAATTGAGGTTTTATAATTGAGATTACAATTTACTCACCCTTCGTGTTGGTTTGTCCACGAGTGGCAAGAGTAACTCGAAAATTGGTAATTGCTCCTTGATATGGAAGCATCGTTGATATCGATATGGCTATTGGAACCAGACACTCTTTAATCCTCTGACAACTGCTAGATTATCTAAAGACTATTAAAATCGCAGCAATAGCGACCGATCGGAAATTAACGTTCTAAAAAGTTTATTTCGCTTTCTACATAAATAAACTGTAAAAGCTTTCGCAACGTTAAAATCCTCTGGAAAATTGCTGCATCTTTTATTACAGTAAAGATATTTTATAAGGAAAGTCGATGGATATAAAAATTGCAAATGAAAAGCAATGTTGGCATAGCTAAATAGTTGAATAATTAGTCATTTTCTACGTCAAACTTTCTATCTCAAATTTGCTTTTCTTACCTGTTATTATTCATCAAATTATTGATGTTTATGCAATATTCATGTTTTTTTACGGAGGCAACTGACGAAACGGATTATGAATGTAGAGAGTATCGTATAACTGGAAATGAAAACGATATGTTTGCTTCAAAGATATAAGCCCCTTAAAAATAGCTTTTATGCTGATGAAGTTTTATAATAGTCAAATGTATAACTATCAAAACATTTCAGCAGCGACATTTTAATACCTTTAATTTTAATATTATGACAAGCAATATTTTTTTTAATTACAAACAGAATGGAACAACGTGTGCCCAATTTCAAAACCAAACGGAAAGAAAACTTTGTTAATATCTACAACAACGTACTAAATTTAAAAATTGCTTTCCTGTAAAAAATAAAAAATGTGATTTATCGTGTTTTTTCCCTCCAGTCTTCATACAAATACGCCGGAGGTATACGATGTGCAAGTGCATAAATAAAAACAAATAAAAAAAAAAAAGAAAGAAATATGAGGTTTACTTCTTCCTTTTGCATCAATATTACTAAACACAATCAAACAGATAGAATATCGCGCATTCCTGTAACATTTTCCCCGAGAGAATTTCGGTGGCGGGACTTTCAAAGACAATTACACGGAGGCAGCCGTCAGAAATTACGTCGCCTGTGTCCCTCGAAAATTGAACACGCGATACATCGATATTTCACCGGAAATAGAGAACTCTTCTAACGAGTCACTGAGAGAAAGAGCCTAGATTTTTTAACTGGCAAACGAAACGTTGACGAACAGGGGATGACCGACGTCTGTAGTCGATGAAACCAGCGAAAAAAAGAAAAAAAAGAAACACAGTGCGAGAAAAAAGAGAAAACGAGGAAGGCGAAAAGCGAGAAGAAAGAGATAGCGGGCTATCGTAACTGGATGTGGATAAGGACGCAAAGGGATGGTATGGACCGCGTTAACCAATGCTTTTTGGGGGCTGAAATTAGTTTACCAGAGATCTGTCGGGTCGATAGTGAAATTCGACCTGAAAGGGATAAACAGGATTGCAACGGTAAAATGACAGAGGCACGAAGATGAGAAAGCGCAGAAAGAGAGAAAGAGCAAAAGGTATAATGGTTGAACAGAAAAGGAACATTGGCGGGTAAAGAAAATGAGCTGCGTTTTGCAAGGGAGAAAGAAAAAAATAGGTCGAATGTTCTTTTGCATTTCCACTCCCAGGGGAAGAATCGATTTGTTTGCCGTTGAATCCCTTGTTTTCAAGCCATTTCACCAGGGAAACGCACGCGAATAAGAGTCGTAGAAGGATACAAACGTATCTTGGAACGATATCTCTGTGGTTACCTTTTCCATGGTTCCCCAGATTGATGGTTTGCGTCGATTTAATCGGATACGTCCAAGATAATAAACGAACGAATCATGAACGATTGTTCGAGCGTAGATGTTTACGTCGTAATGAGAAATAAAATTTTCAACGAAAAATTATTTGGATTTGACTTGCAAGAGAATTATTTACTGAACAGATGATATAGACAGAAAGAATAGAATTTGATTTTCGATCTTGATTTTCTATTAATATAAAAGTGAATTATTTTGAATTATAAATTGTTCCAAAATACACTTTCGAATTATTTGAAATGTTTACTGTAATATTTGCCTCGCTAATTTCTTTTTCTTCGCAATATTTTCTCTCATTTTAATATACATATGTGTAAGATTCAGTGTTCGTTTCGTCTGAAAATCGCACTAGTCCGTGATAATCGTATTGAAAAGTACATAGAAAGATGATATTTATCAAAGAGGAATTTCTATCGAATTATTTACTTCAATTTAAAGCTTTGTTTCTATTCACCGTTCTACCGTTACTCACCCTGTTTCATGTTAATGAATTGATTTCGTTTCGGTAGTACGTAATCGCAGTTGAAATTCGTATTTGCCTGTATCTGAAATCAGTAATTTTAACCTATACAAATTATTCTGTTAGCGTAATTGCAGAGACAATGGAATTTCTCGAATCGCCATTCCAATAGCCTAATGATTCTCGTTGTAAAAAGGTTATAATAATACGAGGGGCGATGAATGCAGAGGTATTTTCACAAGTGGTTAAACTAAACTGTATGAATAATCGACCAGAAGAGGATAAATTCACCTCGCAACATCATAAGCCATGATAATCCATAGCGGAATGATATACGTATGCAATAATAACATCAAGGAGAGGAATTAAATTTATTATAATGGAACGGATAATTCATCGAATGTAGGATAAGTGATACCAATTTAGTGGTGAAGAAGGACGATCGTTATTACTCTTCGAATAATGTAGGAATACGCCAATCGCTGTTCGCATTAAATAATGTAATTGATTGAATTCGATACGTATAACGCGAAATGAAATTATCTTTGGTTAACGATAATTTTTGTGAAAATCCGATTTGTAATTCCGTTACGAAGAAAGGAATACAATAATGAGTATAACTGAATCGATGATAAGAATTTCCAAGCAAAAGTATTATTTACTTTTATCTAAAGCGTGAAAATAAAAATCAACGTTGCTAGTTCCTCGTTACTGTCTTATACGAAGAATAAACAAATAGAGAATAGAATTGCAGTAGAATTTCTATACGATATGTTCCTTTTCCTAGTCTCTTTAATATCCAAAATTAAATAATTATAAAGTAATAATTAGTATAGTATGATACTATATCATGTTAAAAAAACCATGGACGACTATAATCGCTCGTTAGAATTCTCAAACTCGTTAGAATTTCGAAAAGACAACAGTGGTCTACGTATAGTTTTCCAATTGATAATACAATTTTCGCTGTATCGGTGTCCAAAGTTTATAGTCGACGCAACAAAAGCGGTTTAAATAATAACCTCGTGATAGCGACATGGATACGAGTAGGTCTGTTGTTCCATTCGACACGGAAAAACGGGAAAGGATAGAGTAAAAGGGAGAGAAGAGGAGAAAAACACATAGAATAGGTGAGATATGTACAGATGGACCTTCAAAAAGAGAGGGAAAGGTATATTAGAGAGAAGAGAGAGAGAGAGAGAGAGAGAGAGACAAAGAGAAAGAGAGCTCTTCGATTGGATGGAACAAAATGTTGCGAAAACAGGAACAACGTGCAAGTTCCAATGCAGGACGCAGTGAACCATAACGAAACCGTTTGTCGCACATGAACAGCCGTGTAACGAGCACGATAAGGCTTCCGGGTTGGGCCGAAGTGCATTTCACACCGGTCGAAGCTGTCCTTGTCAAACTGTTGCGCTGTATCGGTCGCGTCGATTCAGCATTCACTGCAGGAACAATGAAATTGCGGTGCAGAGGACAGGGAATTACGCTCGCATCGGCCGCTTTGTTTAAACGAAAAGAGACACGGTCCAGACTGTCGCGTTCTTTTACCTAGGAAATTTTACTTGCTTCTTTTCTAACAATCTTCCGGAGAACACCAGACAGTTTTTGGGAATAAATGGCTTTTCCCTCCAAGTTTCTTTAGGTGTTAGCTTTGATCGATGATTAAATGGAAGAGCTTTATGAAGGAAGGGTTTATGATCCATAAGTTTTAGAATAATTTGAACATATTACGGTCTTTTAAGGTCATTACAATTATCAATTTAGACGTAGCTAATATTAAAGATTAAAATTAATCGTCAGGCACCTAAAGTAATTTACTCGATTCACCAGTTTGTTTTATGAATCTTCTTTCTAGAAAGCTCTTCCATTACTGGAACTGAGAAGTTGATGCAATAATGGCTTAATTTCTTGGATGTTAGTATTTTCTATTTAGTACGCGATGTAGAGGAAAGAAGGTAGAGTTTGAAGATTTATAAGAGAAGGTTTCTTTTAGATGAATTGATTGCTTCAAACTGGAGGGTTATTTTAAGAGGAAATATTTAAGTATAGATTTCATTTCTGCATTTAAGAAATCGTCTATTTATTTATTCTTTCGTTTACTATTATCTCAGATTTCGACTAGATACTCAATTAATATCATCCCCAAATTTCGAAGCTTTTAACACTCGTCTTATCGAATTTCAGGCGAGAAATCCCACCGATGAGGAGATAAAAGATTTGAAATGTCCAGACTCGATCGGCTTTCTCGTCTTTGCTTTGTGTCGGAGAGTCTCTTTACGTTTTACAGTGGAGACCATCGAGATTCGTTTTTCGTTTTAGCCACTCTCTACGTTTGTCCGGGCTAACTTCCAGGGGAACTTCGGTTAACTTCAAAAATTTGAAGAGGGAAAAGTCACTGGGAAGAAGTTTCGCTGGTAGAACGTCGAAGAAGCAAGTACGAAGTGAATAATTGACAGAGTAATTAAAAGATAGTTATTAGATTGCTTAGAAATCTTGCTTACAATTTAGAAGAATGCATAGAATTATACTGTCCACGCGTTAGAAAAATATTTGACGAGGCAAAATGTTAATTCACGTATTTGTATAATTTTTTTAAAACAAGAATTCCCAATACAGCATAGACTGACTAAATTCACTCGTCCCTCAAGTATACCGTAATCTGTGATGCAACTTCCAGGGCTGTAACCTCTGCAGCGTTCAATATTTTATCACTTGCATCATTTTCCTCCTAAATCTTCTACCGCACTGATTCATGCAACTACGTGTAGTGTTTTATTCGTATAATAGGAGTTTATATTTAATTAAGTAAAATCAATTCTTCCAATAAATGAAACTCCCACACATTTATTTTCCTCGTGAAAACTATTCCCACTAGAAAACATCTTTAAAAAATTGTTTAGGGGAATCCTAAAAAATCGTATCGAAAAATCATCGATATATGCTACATTTAAACAAAACGTCTCGACTAATGTTCCGTTTCCTAATATCATAGAATGGTAATCGTGAAACGCACCTCTCCTCTTCATTGAAAGAAAAAAATCTCATGGTTAATAGCGTATGCAAATCTTTCCGCAACGGCGAAACGCGAAAACCCGTGTTCGTGCAAGCTTTCAAGAGAAATTTGTCCACTTGGCACGGACGAAAATAGGCATAGCCATCATCTGGTATTTATTCTCGTGGAGAGTCAGAGGGGAAAAAGCATCGTTGTATCGGTTTAGCTCGTGAAACGCGCGACAATACGAATTTTACGGTCAGGCTGGATTTATGGTGTTTCGAGTCGTTGAGCCAGGTGAAAAATTCGTGAACATGACACGGAGTAGGGTACAAGCAAATCGTTTATATCGAACAGTTGTGGATTATGGGCCGTCAAGCGATCATACGTCGCCATTCTCTTCGTGGATTATTCGCGCCATTAAAAATTCACGTGCAAGCGTTAACTGGCGTAGTTTAACGACGATTGGTTCGTTTCTAAGCGAACGATTTTCATGGTAACGTCGTTGCCTACGTTAATAACGTCGTTGTTATTTTCATCGATTTATTCGTTTTGCCGTGTTCTATGCGTTGATTAGTAAGGTATCGATGTTTGGAAATTTATTTGTGATCAATGTATTTCTTATTATAATTTTAAATGAATGCGCGAAAAAGGATTTGTGAAATATTTACGCGAAGTGATACGGAACTAATTGCGAGCGGATACGTATTCTAAGATCTTGACAGCGAACAAGGATTTATACGCAGAATACATATGTATTTACATAGACTAGGATGCATAGTAGACTAGTATCATGGATTAGTAGTTACGTCGTAATTGTATTACGGACATTATGCTGTTTTGTGTTTTCATTGGAGAATATTCTAGGAACCGAATGAAGTAAAACTGTTGTAAGCAACAAGAAACGTTGAACAACGAAGGGGAGGAAATTTTAGCTGAAACGAAGATACATTTCCTTTATGATTATCTTAGGTCTACCGAGAGTGTCAAATTGCAATTTCGCAAATTCCATCCTACGGAAAAATATCGTTTTGCTCCAAATCTCGATACAATGGTAACGCGTATTCCTCGGAATTGAAAAATCGACAACTGCCCCAATATGAATTACAAAAACTTACGTGCAGTATACCTTGCTTTTTTCGCCAACAAAGCAACTCTAGAAATTTTGTAAATGGAAAACGATAATTGTATTTAACAAGCAATCGTAACACAGTCTTGTTTTTTTTGTCGAAAAGAATATTGCACATGTAGGTACAAAGCAATCTTTCGAACTGAATTAGAAATAGAATTTGGGGATGGGATATTGACGTTATTCTTTTGACCGTTCTGTTTCAGCTTTATCATTTGCAAGATTTTTCTGTGCAAATATTACAGATATGTATACGGTTACAAATATTATAAATAATACAGTATATAATAGAGTAGTATACGATATAATAATGTTTAAAGTATATACTGTTATAAAATATTATCTACTTCTTATCCGAGACAAAGGTAGCGGTAAGAAATGGTGAAAATGAGCATTGCTTGTAGAAGCGACAAGGGATGGAAGTTTCGGGCAGCTGAAGAAAGTTAAGTCGACACCTGAGAGTTATAAATTATAAATACGTCCGTACAGTGGTCTACCTTGGAACAAAGAAAATTCGTACTTGTAATTAATCCTCTTGTATGCTTAGTTACCCAGCTTATTTTTCCTGTTAAAGACATAACTGAAGACAGAGAAACAGATATTAGGGATAAGTACATTTACATGGTGGAACATTAGAATTTTGGATTTTTCTATACACCGTGAAACTATTAGCATCAAACAATACTACTGTTTAAAAAATAAATCCATTTCATCGTAAAAAGTACAGCGTGTTTTATTAATTTTAAAATAATTGTTTTTACGAACTTTGTGAAAACCAAAAACTAATAACTGCATTGCGGCAGGTTTTAATAATCTGACATCTTTATAAATACGAATAAAGAAATGGAACCTTCATGGAGATTTAATTTATATATTATATATTATAACGAATATCTTGAATATTTCATATATGGTATATATTATGCGCATTCTGTACATTTGAACATCTTCAAATTTTCTATAAATACATAAATATCCGCAATCTAATAATTATAAACAATAATGGTATTAAATATCTAACAAGGAATCCGATTTCAAAGATAATAAACGTCATTTTACTTCCCTTAATAGACGTTTCTAGTTCATCTGGAAAGCGTTCGCCGTATCCAGAAATGAAACATTGAGAAACGGGCAACAATTCTTTACCCGTGACGCGTTGCTTAATCCAAGTGACAGGATGCGAGAAGAGTAGTGATTGTTAGTCGAGATCGAGCTCGATAATTGGACGGTTAATTCAATTGCGGCGATCGATAAGACGCTAGAATAGATTTCAATCGAGCCAATTTTCTGCTTTCGTAACCACGTCCAGTAGATTATTCGTCGTTTCTGTCGCCGGCCATCGTATCGGACAAACCGGCAAACTATAACGCGTTCGTTGTTCGATCCAAGGAAAATCAATAGCCTTGTGAAACTTGCAAATTAACGGCCCGATTAACGTTTAATTCTCACATTAAACTCCGTGATCGCCAGAATGACAGCAATGGTAATTTCATTAGCGCATGTTGAAATGAGCGTCGCGTTCAATGTGATACAACGTCTCTCGCCTTAACCAAAATTTCACGATGTATCCTATTTCTTGGTAATTTGTTATCCGATGATCTTGTGTTCTTTACTGTCGTCTCGTTTGCTTGTTCTGTTCAGTGTATCGTGGTCCAGAGAAATGTCATCGAGATACTATATTAAATGTATGACGACGAATATAATAATTTCTCCGATTCCAATTTTTATCATCGCGTTCATGAACAGCGAAACCATTCGGTTGATCGATCGAATCGAGAAAAAAGCAGGACAGCAGTAATTTAATTAAATTGTCCGAGACGAAGTTTGTTTCCTTTAATCAATATAATCAGTTAAACTGCCGTCACTCGTTGCGACAGCTGAAATTTCGTTTATTTGATCCTTTTTTAAAATAAGAGGACGAGACTTCCATTTTCTGTCACGAAGGCGATAATTATTTTTAGAAAACTTGATAATTTATCTTTTTCCCCTATTTTAAATCATTCTACGTCAAACTGATTTATCCGGTATAAAACACCGAGTTTTTCAAACTATATCTGGAGTTTATGACCTTTCATCTATCGAAGGAAGATATATAGAATTCTGGTGTTCGAAGAATTTAAGTAGTACAACCGTAAAATTTGTCTGACGCAATCTCTACTATTTTCGCATAAGTTTATCTAACATTGAATTACACGTTGAATTTTACGTGGTCAAAGAACGAACGTGACTTGTATATCATGAAGTTTAGATTGCACGTTATAATGATAATCAAGGATTAAATAAAACAAATGTAAATTTACGTGAATTTTAGACTAAAGATATTGTTCAATGATACATGTTTCAAATGTAGTAATGGAATGAATTATATCGCTGTTAACGATGAGAAAGAAATAAGAAAGGGAAATATAAAGTGTTTAGTATCGTTATATGTCAAAGAAAATTTGACGAAATGGGTGGAGGTTTTAACGAGTCATTGTTTTACGTCTGTGTGTATTCTGGGAGTGGTTTATACTACAGACAGAAAAGAACCGAGTGGCAATGAAGGGAAAAGATAGACGAGGGAGGTTAAATATATATGAGAGGCGGCAGAGTTTGCTCGCAATTTAACCTTGGTGTCAACGTCAGTGCCATAGCTAATGTGGTACATCACGCGCAACATTTTCTTCTTGAAATATAAAAAGCTAAAGAATTACGGTTGTTTAGGACTTATTAACCAAAGGCATTTAGAGACAGTCTCGTGAAACAAGTGGACGCACCAGTTGTCAGAGGTAGGACAGTAAAAACTTTAACGCAATAAACGGCTTACAAATACGTTAAACGGGTCGAATTAATGAATATTATAATAAAACGAATAAAATAAAATGGATAGCGTTGAAATATCGGTGATAAACGCGTGATGTTAAATTAAAAACGAAAGTGATAAAAAAATTATTTGATAGAAGGAAGTATTAAAAAATATAAAAAAATAGAAAAGTGTAATTAATAATATCTGTTTTTTTAAGAAACGTACCTACTATGTTTATTTGTTGCATAATAAGATGTTAGTTAGTAAGAAGCAAAAAAGAAAATTTTATATCTTCATAATCAGAAAAAATAAAAAGGTGATTTAAAAGTTTTCTCCCGGATACACATATTTATAATACACCTATTAACTTGAATAACTTTAGCTTAAAATACGAAATGCGTGATGCATCTATGAAAAAGTACGGCGATGTACAAATCCCTGTAGTATGATATTGTGTCTGACTATAAACGATCCACTTCTACTTATGCTTCTGCATGTATCTACGTATTCGTTCGAACCATCCCTAATTCTATTTTGTCGCATCTATTATTATATGCATCAGATCGAATATACATCTTGAATAATAAATTTTTTAAATTAATAAAGATTTTTAATTAAGAGCTTATATCATAATTTATTTCACTGAAAAAAAATTAATGTTTCTTTCGCACATAACGTAGGACATTCACATTATGAGAACATACAAATACTTAATTGGTTTTTAAATATAAAAATATTCATATAATATTTCTTAACAAAATTAGAAAAACAACTTGCACGCACTTGACGGTCAGTCACTTTTTAACTTAATTTCTCATAATCACATTTATACAAATTTTCAACAAAATTAAAGAAACAGTTGATATAAGTTTAACGATATGTCAGATTTTTAATACTTATATAACAACCATAATCGTGAAAATATTCGCCTGGGATACTCCTGACGATAAAGAACATACAAACATGGCGAAAAGAAGAACGAAATAATACGAAACGGACTACCGAAAAACTTGGCGAAATCGCGCTCCAAGCAAGACTACAACTTAAAAACTTACTGAATGAACCGATCGACTCATTATCAATGCCAAGCTCTTTAACCGCACTCGATCAGCAAACACAATTTCGTTAAACCACTGTACCACGAATACACTAAACACATCGAACATTCCAAACCAACCATCACCATCTACTTATGAAAACCAACCATCTCCCTCAAAAAGCCCACCTCTCCGCCCCAATATCAATCCGAACATCAACCATAGATTCGTCGTCCTGTCAAAAATCACGCAAAAATTGAATCGTCCCTCAAATCTTCTGTCTACACATATCGCAGTAGGGGCAATACCTGAAAATGTCTCGTGGAATCGTGTCCAGAGGGCAAAGAGAGGATTCGCTGGTACGCAGCGTCCGTCTGGACCGAGGATCGAGGGGCAGAGAAGCAGGAGGGGGATGGAGAGGGTCGCGACGCAGCCGCCCCACTCGGCGTCGGCGTCGCGGACGCGACTGTGGGGGTAGATTCTCGGCGGACGTCGCGGAACCGCGCTCAGTTTCGTTGGAAGGAGCGCCACGAGGCGGCAGCATCGTTCTCCAGGCGAAAACTCGAGGCGTCGTCAGTGTGTCCGTTCGTTCGAGCGGCGTCGGAGCCCGCGCCGCCCCCCGAGTCCTCTCGGCGTCTCCGCGCCACCTGCCGCCGCGCGGCGCTGCGTCGCGACGCGCCTCCATTGAATCTATCTCTCGCGGTGGCTCGGTCGCGTCTCTTTGATCGCTGGCTCACTGGCCGCCACGTACGCGGAGGATTCACGACGACGAGCAGCGATCCGTGCGAGAGCCGCGGCGGGCGCGCTCGAATGCCGGTCCTCTCTGTTTATGAGAGGCGTCCCGACGCGACCGGCTGACCTAGGCCGGCGGCAATTTCGACCGCGGATTCGGATCGGTTTGATACGCGCGCGAACGCGCTGCTGCACCCGCAGGAGGCGAAGGAAAAAAACCCTGTCGAACATAACGGGATCAGCGATCACACTCTGTTCCTCGGAACGAACGCGTGCATCGAAATCGAATCGTGTTCCCGTGAAATCTCGCATTCCTTTCCTCGTGCAAGCTCGCGGTACCTCGTCTCGTTATTATTAACGTGCCGACTGCAGTAAATTGTGATCCTCGTTGGGATCCTTTTCGTGATCCTCACTGACAAGGTTTGCGTGTTCGATCGCGTGTCCTATTTGCTACGCATTACGATCGAACCTGATAATACGGATGTGATGATAATCCGATGGTGATGATCGCGGAGGATACGAAGCGGATCGACGACAGACCAGCAGGTGTAAGTAACAAACCGATGCACGATACGTGACACGGTGTTGGGTTAACTCGCGTGAGAAACGCTTCGATGGGGATTCGAAGCTGATGGCCTCGGTGGATTGGGACTTGCAAGCGATCGAGGCTCTTTTTCTTTGCTCTCGATCGAGCTAGCGCTCGTTGAATCCTCTTCTGTCGTTAGTGTGTCTCCGGTGGTTGGATGCGGTGAAGGATGGTGATTCTGTTAGCCAAAGAAACAAAGAGGATGGTCGGAGATTGAAGAAAGGAACGGAGTAAAACGACGACTCCTCTCCGTCTCTTTCGAGACGTGTGTATCTCTTTCTTCCTTGGTTTCTCCTGTGCTTTTTGGTTCGTCAAACGTGGAACAAAAGTTTAAACGAAACGTAGGGAAAAGACTCGCTTCTTCCTATTTCCTTCGCGTCCTTTCTTTTTTGTTTGTTAAACTCGTAACGTTATTGGAGGTCGAGTAGCGAGCGAAACGAAGGAAACGGATTGACACGAGTGTTATTAAACTGTGCGAAACACAGTAGGAAGGAGGCAGGACTTGTAGAAATTCCAAACTGTTATTGCTCGAGATTACAGTTTCCACCGATTTGAATGTTGTCGAGTTTTAGGTCAGATTAGCCATACCAAGGTATAATTTTCCACGGTTTACCGCTTAAATCTCTGCCAACCTTGTTCGACGATGAATTCGTCCACGTTATTCCATTCCATCCAAAAGTCTCGAAATTAATAGTTTTCGATTCGCGAGATTCGCTTGTGAAATGTGATTTAAGGAATTACAGGCGTTTCGATCTAGAAATTCGTAGGAATTTTTGCAGAAGTGTGTTGCGTGAATAAGAAAATACAAGAGAATAAGAGGAACACTCCTGGTTTCCCGCTTTAAGTGGTCGATCGACGGAAATATTACGAGAAAAGACATTGATTCGCGGCGGAAATCGAAGCACGTGACAGGTGTTCGAACGGAATTCGGTTTGAAAGTATCGAGAAGTGATAAAGAACCGAGTTACGAACGTTAAGGATCTCTCTTTCTTCTGGATAAGGGTGACGTATTTCCCGAAATACAAAGTTATATCGTCGGGTGTTCGTGGAATTGCCTGGAACTTTCAAATGGCAATAATTCCCAGTTTAAGGGCCTCCAGACTTCGATTTCTCTTTCCTTGTTTTAATTGTTCCAATTAAAAGTGGACGGAATTTTTAAACTGCTGGTAGTTTATTGCGTTGTTAAATCTTGACAGTTTATTGTATCGAACAGTACTAATTACGGTAGTTTGTTTCGTAATAAATAAATTATGAAAAATTTAAGTTATACGCTATTATTGTAAACTGTATAAAATACCCAGAGCTTAACGGTCGTTACAAGTCGCTTAAATTTTATTTCTTTAATTGTGTTTATGAAAATATGAATTTGTACATATATCCGCAGTTCAATGATAAATATTTATCCAAGCTTGTGAACAAAGTATTACATTCGTTTTGTGAAATGTAATCCTCAGTGATATGTCGTCTTTAGAAAAGACCTTATGGCTCATAAATTTTAATCCTATACGTACTCGCACTGCAGATACTTTTAAAACGCGTATGAAAGGAAATTTGCTCTATAAAAATTTATTACGTGGCGAAGCTTATAAACCAAATGACTAATACCGAACCTTACCACGTAGTTAACAGTGTCCTCGTACGGGTAAAGAATATACTCAGAATTTCATGAAACTTGCACTGGTAATAATGAAATTGCCCTTTTTCCTAGAAAAGAAAGAGATAGACAAATTATATTATAAACAAATAGTCACTTATCCCTCTTATTTCTTCATATCGTTCTATTCGAATATTAACTAAGCAATATTAGAAAGTAACTGACCATTACCACTTCATTGAAGTAATTAAAACAAACCTTGAATGGAATGTTTTACGAGATAATACGTCCAATGTACGAATAATCAGTCAAACGGCCGTGAATTATACGCGCAAACTGAACGTGATTTATGAAAATCTGGAAATCGATAATTAAAATGAAAAGTATAGAAACCATTATACAGCGCTGTCTTTTATCTTAAAACTTCACAGAGGGCAAGAAAAAATGACAAATTAAGTAACGTGAAACACTAGTAATCAATTCACCGTTGTGAACCAAACCCTGAAAAAATAACGAATTGATTGAACAGTGTCTACTAAATAAACGAAACTCGATAGCAACAATACAGAACTACGTCGATGATCATTCAGCGTGAGATCTATAGATGCAACTGAACGTGCAATGATTAGAGGTATGTCATTAGAACGTGGCTAATTACGAAAACGAGGTGTCTCCGGTAAGCGATAGTCGAAGTCTCTCGTGATCGTCAGGATTTTCCCTGCTTGGCCGCCAATCTGTTCTCAATGACTAATTATGCCTCGGCATTTGGATGCTGTCTACTCACGTTAATGAACTCGCCGGAAGTTTCGAAGCGAGGGCTACCGCGTAAGTAGCGATGCTTTCGATACGTCGCCGCGAATCATCGATTGCCCCGGCTTCCAACTAATAATCCGGTGGCATTAAAGCTCTTTGGAATCGGATTAACGAGCTAATTCGTAATTGGTCCATCGAAGTAGCCTTGCCTCTCGCACAAAATATCCCTTCGAGGAATAATTAGCACGATGACGCGTTTTCGTTCGCGAAAAGAAAGGCTCCATAGAAATTTAGGGATGCTTTCTCGTTTGTCACTCGATGAAACTTTCTTCGGCTAATCCATTGTTCCAGATGGATGTCAAGCTTTTTATAGATCGTTTATTACGTTATTAACGAATGAGAAGGTTTCGTGGAAATGATACGGTAATAGTGGGAAATTATTTTTTAATTAATGTTCGCAGAATTATAGGACAGCTGGAATGCTGATTTTTATGCATTTATGAAACGTTTCAACCTCTTAGAAGTCAAACCGATCACCTCCATTTTTTTATATAGTTCCAATTTTACGTTATTCATATGAATGAGATCTCAAAAAGTATCTTATACTCGTAAATCTATTTATTACAAACAGATATTACGTGTATGCGAATACTCGCAAATGATAGGATAAATTTGAGAAAATAGCGTTTGTAATTGTTATTTTTCTATGAATTTATGGAGTCTATCGTAAAAAATAATATTCGATTAAAAACTAGTCCATTGTTATTTCATGTTTTGCTTACAGCATTTAACAAAGCATCCGTCCACGTTCACACGACATTTTTATGCTTCAGTTCTAAAAAAAAACTGTATTTAGTCATAAAGAAAACTTTTTATTCGTAAAACATGCTGCCATGGTATCGCGGAAAAGTCTGGGACATCTGTTTATTAAACTATTCTCTATATATAAAAAAAAACAACCTGTTTAAGACAAGAATTATTTTCCAATTAAAAATTTCGGAGGGAAGGAAAAATATCGCATTGAACGAGTTTGCTGGTAAATCGTGTGTCCCTGAAATCAATGGAAAATCGTGAAGTGAGCGTTTATATTCGCTGTTTCGAAGCGGTTTCCTCTCGTTTCGCGTACGACATTCCACAGGAATCGAGAATGAAAGTGAAGTACTCCGTGCTCGTTACGTCGTTCTTTGAAGAAGGACGTGTGTACATACACATAGAAGAACACCTACACGCTTGTGTTTCGTACGCCTGTATGTGTGTGTGTGTGTGTACGCGCTCGCGCGCGAAAATAGCGATAGCAGTGCGACGTCAGGTGACTACTTTAAGGTTAACCTTTTGCGGTCCTCGACGACACACTTTACCCTGAATAGCTTTATTTCGAGCTGAACACGTCGTCGAGCCGGCGAAAATTCTTTCCTCGCAATAAAAACTCGTAGCGTTGGGGAAAAAACGACGTACAAAACGTACTACGTGCATCGTACGTGCCCCAATATCGGATAGTTTTACAGTGTTTTTCATTGTTCGCTTAATTGAATTTGTTTGCTATTTATTGGCAGCTCGGTGTACCCTACTGATAAGCTTGTAGGCTTTATTATGCGCCGTTCCACATATCCGCGTCGAGAAAAGCGGGACGCTGTTCGTAACACCGATTGGAATTTTCCAACTGGCGCGATTTATTGAGAACACAAGCCACTTCTGTTCGTCCATCGATCAGGTTACAAGAAGAATTCCGTTAGAGCATATTTTATACTAATTGTTCGAAGACCAGAAGGAAACATAAACGAGTAAAAACAATAACAAGGAAATAATGGAAAAATTATATTGCCCCTTGAAAGCAAAGATTTTCGAACGAATAACTATACAGCTATTTCTATTGAAAGAAGAAAAGAACGATAATAATGAAGTATAAAAGTGAAAAAATTGACAAAAAGTAAATAAGTAGTATAATATTCGTTGCTATGGAGAAAGATTAGAAAGAGCAGCTGCTACCCTTTAGAAAGCAAAAATTTGAGAACAAATCACAGTAGAGCTATTTCCAGCAAAGCCCGTAGTCTGGTAAAGTTGGGTTCACTTAGAAATTTGATTAAATAGACACAGAGAGAGAGAGAGAATGTTAATCGTAATATAACAGCGGGTATCGTTGCATTACCATTGTGTACCGGTAGAGAATAGTGTAGCTATTTGAGGGGTGAAACTGCAAGAGTTTGCAAAGGGAGAGAGAACGCGCGTGCCGAGTCTGGCAGGAATTTTAATTGCTTCGATAAAACCTGCAACCCCCGTCGATCCGATGTGTAAGAAGATATTTAGGATGAATGGAATGTTGTTGCTTCCTCTGGGCCAAGCTCATCGATCAAATCGTTCCGTTTATTCTGCGAGGGAAACTACGAGAACGCCTTTGACCATTGAAACGAAACGTATCCGAATGGTCGAAGAGACGCCGCGCTATCGAAAACATTCGATTCTATGCTTTATTTACTTTATTCGGAGGAAGACGCTAAAATAATGGGTAATACTTCTTTTATATTTAGTTCTCGATCGGAAACGTTACGCAGAGATACGTATCTACGTAGGTCGAATATGTTATAGATTTGGATTTCGAATTTTTCAGACGCGATCCAGAGGAACGTGTAAAATGATTTCGCGTTTCATGCGAAAGAGAGAAAATAGGCATCACATTCGAGACATTTTTTCTTTGTTCCGGTTTACTTTCTAAAACAGTAGTTTGTAACGCATACCGATATTTTATATTGATCGCTCAATTTTGCTTTTTCATCTGTGGTATCGCGAAGACGATAAAATGGATCGAGTTTAGAAAAAGAAACATAATTAGAGATACAAACATAATTCACACGAATCTTGCGGCGAAATGTGTTGTAATATTATAATTGATATTGTTTATTTCTTCGAATATCGTTTAATATTTTTCAGAGAGAATATTTCGTAGAACTGTATGGAATCTACAATTCTCATTAATGGCATATGTAGTTTTTGAAATAGTATAAGCATTGTCTATTAAACAATTTGGAGAGAATTTTTATTTAAGTAAAATAGTAATAAAACTGTATATATTCTATCCTTAATTTTTTAAATTAATACTAAATTACTTGTCTTGAAAGTAAAAGAATGTAGAAAAGCAGCAAACTTCTTCTGATGAAATTCTTACGTATCATTTTATCATATCAAATTTCTAAGTGCATTTCTATAGAAACATTTTTAACTCGTTCGTTATCAGAGCGACTCTTCTTGAAGCTAAAACAGAACGCAGGTACAATTAACGTTAAATTAGAATAACTTTCAGGTGTTATTTTATGTAATTAAACTATGGTAAGCTAAAAATTTGGTTAATATCTCGATTAAACTGACTGATAGGAATAGGAATACGTATAATCGACACTCGATATGTTTGCAGTAATCGATCCTCTCTATGCGTTCTAGATCGATTCGAACAAAATTCCGGCAACTGTTTCCACCATCGATGATATATGGAGAATGGCTCGACATTAAAACGTTTGAAGTGTTTAAAAGCAAGCTAAATCGAACGAAACAGGCGTCAACAGGGAATTTTAATTTTTAGAGAGTTCGCATTCTTTTAATAGGCGACTGAAGTTTTGTTTACCATGATTTAAAAATATATTTTTTTACACCTCTGTTTTTATTTGTGTTACGAAAACATGACAAAGATACAGGATGGTAGGAACGATACAAATCATACTTTTAACAGTATTGAAAAGTAATAAATCAAAAAATGAGTAGTTGGAAATATAAAAAATATTGATTTAATACGGGAACATAAATCTCAGCAGAGCTTTTCCTGTGATTTTTTAAAGAATCTTTGTTGTTAGAGCTAAAGGGTTCTGCTCGTAAAAATATAAATGTGCACAGAACATAGAAAAATTTCCATAAATCTGAAATTAAATAGAAGTTACGTAAACATAAGTATGTGTGTATAATATTTTAGGAGGAAGTAAAATGTACGTATATTTTACAAATCGACCGTAGATTTTTTTTAAAACGATGTAAAATGTTTCGGATATATTACAAATCGAATTTTGACGTAATAGTCTAGTCGATATGCTTATATTGCGTAATATATTTTGGAATAGTAGAGAATATTTGTATTTTTAACGTAGTTTGAAGTTAAAGATTACAGAGTTCTAAGCGGCTCAAAGACAAAGTCGGATAAAATACTTGACGAGCTTGTGTTGAAGTTTCACAAGGTAGGTGGTAATCTTTTGCTTCTATTAAAGGATTCATTTTTATTCGAGTGTTTTATTTATTCAAGGCGAATAGAATTAAAATAATATTTGCCCCACCGGCAAGGATCAGTCAGATTTCATCGCCAATATTTTGTCTTCGTAGGTTCATAATCAACGCGCTATTTTATATATATACAATATTTAGACTAACGTAAAAAAATAGATTTTAAGTAAATCTGAAATCGATATAAATGGAACAAAATTGAGTTTAAAGTCCAATTTTAATAATATATATAATGGTATCAAATGTATTTTCTAATCGAATAGTTGAATTATTATGAAACATTTTATTGCTTTATAAATATAAAAATGTAATTACTATCGACGAATTAAAACTGAAACTTTCAACACAATTTACTCAATCCACTATTTTATATCATAGGTTTTGTCTCCAGGAAGTTCTTCAATTATTCTACTATTAATACATTCTCCAGTATATTCCTCATGGAATCTACATCCTACCCTGTGGAAATCATTTTCTATTTTTTGATACTCGTATCGTTTACCATTTCAACTCCCCAATCGCTCATGAAAAATTTATGGAATCGCCCGTGAAAATATGGAAAACCTACCCTCGCTAAGTTCTTCTGTCTATACCGGATAACCGAAGAAAATAATTTCCCACGAAGGAGAACGAGAATATCGTGGCCAGACGATTCGAAACTATTGCCAGGAAGATGCCAAACACGTCAGGACGGTGAAAGAATAGGGAAGATCGGTGAACGAGAAGGTGTACGTATGTATATACGGCTATATTCTGATCCGTACGCTCACGTATCGCAAAATCTTTTATTTCGTTATTCCGCGTCCACGGTCGAGTACCTCGTTGCTTCTTATTTCGCGGATCGCGTGGACGCGAGTTCCTCTCGTTTTCTCTTTACTTCCACCGCGAAACGAGAACTTCCGTACACACGTGTTTCGTGTATCGAACAACCTCGTTTCCGATCCTCCATATTCTGTCGGCGAACGTGTTCCTGGAACCTCTCACTCGCGAGGAGCTGTTGCCTCTTTGGATGACATTCAAGTTTCCTCGATCGCTTCTCTAGCTAAATTCATGTTTTCACGAACCCAATTAAAGAAGTCAAACGTAAGCGTAGTTTTGTTTTGTCACATATTGTAACGAATACTATGCTTTGGATATTTTATATGTTTTTGGATATTATCTGCATTCTGCGTAATTTTGCAGCTTTCAATTTCACATAAACGCACCAGTATCCGCAGTCTAGTAGCAATAATTGGTTGAATACTTAATATTCCGTTGAAGGCTGAGATACCCTCTATCTCTTGAAAACTTTAACATTCTCAAGTGTTCTAGAAACCTTTTACTTTTAACATTTTAATCTGCAGGCACTAGAAATATTTTTAACTCCTCCATGCATACGCTTACAAGCGATTGAACAGACCGAGTACCATCATATTTGCTTCTTGCTCACGATGCGAACGTTTATATACTGCATTCTTTCTCCTCAATTTTTCTATATTCCGACGACTGTAATATGATTCTTAAAGAAAGAAGGAAAAGAGAGAAGTGTTTCTGATATTTCAAGAGATACAAATATTCAGCGTGAAACATCTACTGTGAATTAATATCGACGGTTCGATACGTTCCGTGCGAAATAGAAAAATAAGTCGGTTGATGAAGCGTTATTTGGTTAGCGACTCTATTCTTTCTTTACATTTATAAATTGATTCCATGAATTTCCTTTTTTCAAAGCAAATCGTGGAAGTACAAACATAAAATTGCAATAAAAAATAATCTTGCATACCTTGACAAACTTCTTTCTTCTTTTGCTCGCCGTTGAACTTGTACTATCTTTCCAGAGCAAATGTATTTTATTAACTTATACTTAAATTAGTAACTTTATCAAGCCTCTATATTGAATAGTTTCCAGCACGTGAAACTATACTTACGATACATTCGTTGCTTTTTAAAATTCACGAAGCAGCTTATTAATGCAAATACGAAGTGATTTCTAGTACAAACACGAGTTGATAGTATAGAACACTTTTTTTTTCTTTTTATAGGTAGCTTCGTTTTCTGAAAGGAGAGAAAAGAAGTTTTTATCACTGTACGTGTTCGATCCTGTATTTAAATATGCCTTGATTACGTGTCCGCCTATCATGCATACGAAAACGCGAGATCTGTGAAAAAATTTAACAAACCGCTTAGATCGTATCATTTAATACACGTGACAACGCTACGTAATATCCTTTGAATAACAAACTTCAATTACTCTTATCGATACTTTTGTCCATTAATATGATGTTCCTTCGCAATTGTTTCAAAACTCTATTGTTAAAATTACGTTCGTATATTTGTATTTACGTCGCAATTTTTGCCACGTTTTCAAAAAAGCTTGGCACACGAAAAAAATGGATCTTACTACTGGATCAAGAATTTTAATAAAAAATTTCTCAACACCAAATTGTACGCAAATTTATGTTCTGCAATGTATTATGCACGACTATTCAAACTACTCTCATTTTGTTATTTTTACACTTGGCTTACAGGATGTGCTTTCACTGTAATTTCTTTACTTATACATACACCTCCTCCGCGATTTTTCGCAATGCTGCAACTTTTCTTACCACTTCATTCGCCCCTTGGTTTGTTACTACTTGGCGCAAAAGTTTCTAAAACTCTGTAGAATCAACAATGTCCATATCCAGAGATACCGGTGGAAAGGGCTGGGTGCTAGAAAAATTCTGATAAAAAAGGGAAATGCAAATACTATTCGGTGCATGCAGCACGTCGAAAAGAAGCAAGTGTATTCTCCTTCCTTTTCTCATCTTCCATTGTCTGATAATTCCGTTATATTTTGTAATTTTCCGCGTTCTACGAGCGCGTCGAATATCGTGCGGAACGAGTGGCATGTAGAAGCTTTGCCTTTTTATTTCGACGAAAATCGTAGAGCGGGGGAAAAAGAAAGAATACGTAAAGCTTCAACGATTTCCTCCTTGTTATGCTCGATGCAATTTTATCTTGTTGGCTTTAATTATTTCCCTCTTTTTCCCTGTTTCAATCCTCCAGGTTAATTGTTTTTTCCTGAGCAACGCTTAATGGAAACGTTGATTAATAAATGAATCGCGACAACATTAGCCTAGGAATAAGACGCGAATTTAAAACCGGGCTCGTTTATCGCAAGCAGAAAGGCAATTGAATAAATTTCCCCTTGTCGTTGCGCAATGTTACAGCACTGTATTTCTGCGTTTTACCTGGAATGCTAACAGTGTGGTTAATTATTTTCCAGGAAAGTTTCCGGGGATGGTTCTGTAAAACTGCTCTAGAAAAATGAAGATTGTTGTTGTTTCTGAGTGAAATATAATTGGAAATACATATAGAGATGCTAGTTTCTCTCAAGTTTTAATTGGTCGCTTTAATCACTAAAAAATGGTCTCGTCACCGATTCAAAATAATCATCGATATCCTACACTTACATCTAATCACACGCCAGCGTTATTGAAGACAGTAGAACGTTAAAAAAAGAAATCGTACTAAAACGTCTTTGAGTGATAACGCTAAATAGTTGTTTGGTCATTTGAGAAATAATTGAGAAAACCGCTAATTCCCCTTAAAATGACGTTACATCATAATTCGTCTTATTTTCCATGTTTTCAAATAGTCATAAAAGCTGCTAGAGTAACGTAGTACTGAAAATATTACTATAAATGACAGAAAATTGAATATACTTGAACGTAATTAATTATGTAGTATGTAAACGATATAACAAGTAAAACGACGCGGAGATATTTTTTCTAGTCACTGTATTTCTCATAGGATGCTAATTGGCATTCATCGTCGTTGACCTATTAACAGAGAAACGATGAACTGCGCGACAAATAACGCGACATACAAAAAATATCTACGCGACACTTTTATGCGTTCATCGATGATCGACCTTGTCAATTCGCATAATCCGGCGCTCGCGACTGTTTAAATACATTTTATCTGACGTCACGCGACATTGTCATCTGTCGCTTAACGTAATGCTTTCTAAACGCGTCCCTCGTGCTTGAATGTACAGTGAGCGCCGAATTTACGACCGGAAGACGACGTCAGCCTGCAGCGACAGCTGTCGTGTTCGAGAATTTCGCTTACAAGAACGATTTCTCTTTAATGTCAAAGCCGAAATGTTCTTAGCGTGGTTCCAGAGGCGGGATCATTGAATTTCGCGAGATACCCAGGCCCTGTTCTCGGTTCGTCGCCTTCTTTTCGCGGATTCCATGTAATAGAGCCTTTAATATTTCACGCTACATATCAAGAAAAAGTCGGAGGAACCTTTGTACCCGTTGAAACTTCTTTCTTCTTCGACCCACCCTCGCCGACTCCCTCTGTTTGTCGTTTGCCCTTTCTTCTTCATTCTACTTCTTCGTCTTCTTCTTCTTCTTCTTCTTCTTCTTCTTCCTCCTCCTTTTTCATTTCTTTTTATTAGACGGTTTTTACCTCGTGTCGGAGAGAAAAGGGTCGCGAGACTCGTTTTTAATGGCCACGAAAAGTGAAAGCGACGCTCAAATACGACGTTATCGGAATCCATAAATCTTCCGGTCTGGAAGAAATTAGAAAAATTTTTTTATTACCTGAAATATAATAATATGGAACGGGGAGCAGGTGACAGAGCGGCCGAACAATTTCTCCGGAATGCACGACATGCCGGAATTCACCGGAATTTATGGATAATATCTACAGTAGTATAGTAGTATAATATCTATATAGTTAACTATTAAAGGTTGGAAACTCGGGTGCGACCGCTTCTCCTTTTTTTCCTCTTTCTTCTTTATTGTTCTTCGATGAAACGTTCGATCAAAGCTGGTGAAATTCCAGATAGTGACGTGGTTATCTTAGTTCAAAGTTTTGTTAATATCAACATTATTTTTATGTCGCATCAGTGATTCTTTTGATAATAAAATTATTAATAGAAAATGAAATAAAGATAAATATGTTTAAAAGTTTCTCAAATATGTAGTAGCTCGTTAAAATATTTGAATACAAATATCACACAAAGGTTTAATGATAATCACCAAATAATCACGATTATATCGCGAACATTAACATGAATCGTTCCCTTTTTCCGTGGAATTAAGCACATTGAAATCGCACACCACTAATTCGACTATCCAAACGATCACGCGTTTAATAATTCCGTTTAATAAATAAAAATAATTATATCGCAAACATTAACGAAATCGGTCTATTTCCTAGGTTATTATGGACACAGAGATCGAGACGTCTCACTTTTCGACTAATTTTCAGGAACCGGCATATTTCACTAATTTTTCTCTTACGAATCGTTCTCTTTTTCTCACACTCTGCCTGTTTCTCCTTTTCGTTCGTTTTAGCCTGGTAAACTATCGATTTGTCAAAGTGCTGACACGTACAAAGACCCGTCAATTAAAACGAAACAACGAAGCAACAACGCGGAAGATAAAGCCATTAATTTTCAACGTGAGTGAAACATCGTTACTCCGAGTCGATTAGCCGAAGAAAACAACGTTCGTTTAGTTTACCCTTTGATTCCTCTTACGGTTAAATATCACGATACTTATTTTTTCTATTTTTTCCTTTTTGTTTTTGTTTCGTCCTTTTTGATTGCTTTTTTGATCATCGGGAACTTTCGTTTTATTTCGTATTATGGAATATTCTTTTTTAGGGGTTGATTATTTTTTTGCCATCGACCGACATGTATCGTGCATAAAATGGTTTCATGGAAAAATTCATCGGTGTGGCGAACGTGAAATAATCGAGCAGAAAGGATGAAAGCGTGTAGCAGGAAATGAGTACAGGGCCCGAAACAGCGCAACATTAAAATCGATTGTTTCGGTACATGCGTCGACTTCACATTTTACACGAGTCCTTTTTCATCTGCATCTGGTTTATCGCTTCTTTCCAAGAGAAGGGATTGGCTCGATTAAAAACACTAGCAAAAGTATTTATTATACAGAGATTATTTATTATACTTATTATACAATTTGAAATTTTATTAGCATTTCGATGAAACACGATTGTCATAAACGTATATCGTTCGACTATTAACAAACCATAAGTAACTTGAAAATATTTGCCCGCTTTGAGGAAAGCAGAATTTCTTCTGTTCATTTCAATTAATGCTAATAAATAGACAACACGTATTTCTGACAAATACAATTGTATTAAAATATATTTAAGATAAACATAAATGCGTAAAAGCGTAGAAAGTTGAGGAAGAACGATGCGAACTACTTGTTACGATATTTATACTTTTACTAATTTATAGAATTTTTCAGAAATATGAATTTATAGAAGTAATCGCGGTCCAGCGAAATTTTGAATGGAATTTTTTTCGACTTCTTTCTTTTTCTTAATAGCAGAACCTTGGGATTTTCTGCTTTAATATCTCGATAAAATTACCAACTGCGAATATGTTAAAACAAGCTAACGCTGCTTATCGAAGAAACTCGTAAAACGCTGGCATCTGTGGCGAGAATGCTTTCATTAATTCTCGGAATAATGTTTGCACTGCAAGCGAGGGAAAAGATTGTTCGAGATCGTAGAATCGAGCGAAATTTCCTTCTGTCTTGATAAATCTCGTAAATTTACGTAGAATATTCTATTCCTAGAATTTTGAAATTTAATTACAAAGTCACGAATAAATAGGTCTGTAACGATTTTAAAATACGATATCTCACAGCTTCTTCCTGATTTGACGATTATTAGTCAAATATGATTTCACCTGATTTAATTACCCATGACTTCTCATTTCCTAAATTAAATAGCTTGACAATACTGTTTTCAAATTTTGTCTGAAGAACTAAACGAAAATACGGATGTTGATATAAAATCTAGATCTCTAGAAGGATCTATAAGCGAAACTTCTAGAAATGGAAAAGGTATTAGTGACGATATATTGTCACTGAATGGTGTTTTACAAGTAAAATGTTATGACGTTAATCCCTGTGGTTTTTCATCACATTTGATTCGTAGATCGCTGTAGTAAAATTTTTAAGAAAGTAGCAAGTATTTATTTTTGCTCGTCAATTCGTACATTTTGATAAAATTCACGTAGCGTTTCTAAAAATCGTAGAATTTATTTGGGATTTTGGGGTAAAAAATAGACTATTAATTTAACTATTAATTAAGTTTCAATAATTAGAAGTTAAGCATAATTTTTTATGCAATTAATGGATACTTCGCGTAGATCGTAATACTTAAATATAGAATGTAGTTAATTGAAATGCAAGTTTATTTCGCGTAGTGAAGAAAATGAAGTGGACGATGATAAAAATTTTTCAGGAATGTCACCCTAGAAAAGGTGTTCTTTCGTTACAAAAACAAAGGAAAAAAGCATAAGAGGCAGACGAACGGTCGAATAAAAATGTAATTACCTTGACTAGCTATTAGTTTATAAAGTAGCGCAACGAGGTTTGAGCTATTAATGAAAATTCAACGGACTCGCGAAGTCCCCGTCTAGAATTTGATTTTAACTTGTTAAAATTTAATTCTCTTGTTCTCGCAGCACCAGCCTGCTCTTCTACTTTTTTCCAAAGCATATCTAACCATAATAATGCGTTTCAACCGAACTATCAAATTTTATTCGATCTTTAAGTGCTTTATGAGTTACGAAGAAGATGTATATTACTTACGGTAACGAACAAAAGAAATTTAAAACTCGATAATTTTACAAAACTAAAGGTAATCCATTTTTATCAAATACATCTTCATTTTCATTTATTTCATCATCCGAATTTTCGTCGTTGTTATTCACTTCGGCAGACAATAAATCTTTAACGTCTGAATTCTATATAAATAAAACTTCTTGTTACACGAATCACTTTTCATCTTCTAGTAGTACAAAATTCTGCTTGAATATATGCAATACAATTTATAATAATATCCTCGGCATATTAATCATACTCGTACAAGACAGGAGTTACGAATAGATGTAATTCAAGTTCCAGAATAGATGAAGGTTGTCAGACCATTAAAACATGACCAGCGCGAAAGTTAGCCATATACGCAAGTAGCAATTTTTAACTTGCTCTTGTCTAGCGCAATGTGCGAAAAAACGGGAATAGTTTCAAGCCAACTGTCCATATGTAACAACGGAAAATATGAAAGGGAAAAATAATGGGAATTCTGAATTTCTGCAGTGCATTCGAAGTTGTATGATTTGTACATTGTGTGTAGCATCCTGAATTAACAACTGCGTTCCCTGCATCGACAGGTGTCCATCTAAAAACAACGAACAATAGATATCTTGTTTCTTTTCAATCGGCTGGAACGCAATCGTAATTTGCATCATAACACGCTGTTTGACCCACAAAGATGGAAAGAAAAATAATCAATGAAAAAATAATTGAAAAAATCGAATAAAATACGTATAATTTTAATCGGTTATATTATTGATGCATTGTGTATTATCGAATGAACGTTTTCGTTGTACGTTAATACACAGTTTTAATTCGGTGAGTATACAATTAACAGAGCTTTGGTTTAGTGTTGTTTACTTATTGTTTTGAGATATTGATAGATTTTATAGAGAATTTCGGACCAGTAAAATTAACGAAGGATAACGATACCTTCAAAGTTTGAAATAACACGAGATATAGCGTACAGCAGGTACGTGAAATGATATAATCCTTTATTTATTATTCCGATGTGTCAGCTGTCGATTGGGGAAGGGCCGAAACATCCACTTTGCATTATTCAACATGCAATTCCATCAGTTGAATCAAACGATTCCCTAGCACGACGTAAATATACATCTGCCGGGGTTAAATGGCATATTTTAGGAAGGAGAATAAATTGATAACAAATATCTTCCTTTTTCGTGTCTAGCCGTACAATCGTAATGAATTCATATGGACTCGTACGATATCAGAAAAACGTATCAATCCATTTGGGGGGGGGGGAAGCTTTTTCGAAAAATGTCCAACCGTCGAAAACGAAAAACAATTTACTTCGCTCGAGTTTTTCATTGCAGCTACAATAGTCTTTTTAGCTGTCGATGAAACTTGTCACTGTGAATACGATATTGATATCCAACGATTCGATATTACCCGAATACATTTCCAATTTCGTCGATTATGAAACGAAGCAGTTCATGGTATGAGCTTATTTATAGACAGTATCGAAAAAATGAATTTTTGCCAACACCTATCGGCACGAAACGATCATTTTCGCAGCCAGTTGCTCGATATTCGCGAAATAAATATAGTATTTCTCATATTTTTTAGCCCATCATGATGAAAGCTCTGTAGCATATTTTACTTTTGTTACGCGTTCGACTACTTCTATTCGATCGCTGTGCTACGATGAAAATATAAAATATTTTTGGGGGAAATTGATATGAACGTTCAACTTACCGTGAATCAGTCAAAACCTAAGGATTTCAATTAATAGTAAACCTTCATAAACTCCATGAACATTATGAACGTCCAATGAATAATTTTCTAAGAAACAAGTAACACTTGAACACTCGACCAATAATGTCCCAAAAATCAAGCAACGATGCCGCAACACAACACGTAACATCCACATACGGTTTATTGACATACATCGATCCACAAAGTGAATATCCTTGACTATTGTGGACTAGTTACGATTCCGCAATACCAATTAACAACTAAGCTGCACGAACTCGAGCCAATGATCTTTCAAACCTAAGCAATAACCTTGTAAAAAGCCTGGTGACAGTTTTACAACATAAATAACGATTCGACAACGCGTGCATGTAACATGTATGTAAAATCCCTGGACACGCATCAATCAACCAAATCAACATCCGCTGTGTCCCAAAAACCCATCGTACCTCTCACACCTCCCCGCTCGCCCCCATAAAAAAAAGAAAATAAATAAATTCCCACGCGAACATCACATTCTCAAAAAAGAAAAAAAAAGAACCTGCTCCTGGTTGCAAATTCACGCGAAACTCGTTGAACGAGGATTTTATGATACGCACGCTACGCTAACGAGCGAGGTGCGCCACTCTGAATTGACAGCTGTCGATCCGAAAGACGCGGTCCCAGGACGGAAGAAGAGTGCGAACGCGCGCGTGTACACTACTGCACACGTGAGTTTCTATACTCGGCCATATACAAAGCTCCACTCGTGACTCGTGCCGCTCTCGACCGGGGGCAGGCGTTTTTTCAACGAAGCCACTCCGAGTTCGTTCGTTCTCCCTTGGCGTTTCCTCGCGCCTCGCCTCGGAATGATAAATTTTTTGATGTACCGTCGACGACGCTACTCCAAAGAGAAAGAGAGAAAGAGAGAAAGAGAGAGAGAGAGAGAGAGAAAGAGGGAAAGGGAGAACACTTCAGAATGGATTTTCAATTACTCGTGTCTACGCGCGTACCGTGCCGCGTACTGCTACGTCGTAAAATCGAGTTATCGCGCGCCGTGACAGCCGGCTCGTTTACGCTCGATGGCGCGCGAGATGGCCCTGAATGGGAAATCATTGTTAAGAGGATTGTAATTGAATATCGTGAGGAATTCCACGCGTACAGAAGTCGCAGTGAAAGCGACCGCTATTCTACCAGCCTGTTTCAGGAGAATAAACGTTTCCCAGGCCTCGTAGAAACGCGCTGCCTCTGAATCGTTGTTTATCGGTGGCATTCGACTAGGCGGAATTTATTCGCTCACTAGTTAACTCGCATTCTTTCTTTCTTTATTCGATTGCACTTTGTTTCGTCTGCCTCGCCACAGGCTAGGATTCTCGTAATTCTTGACAATTTTCCGCGTTCTCTGGTTTCGCTCGCGTGGAAACGACCGAGAGCCAACTTAACACGTTACCGGTATAGGGCGGATTTAATGATCGCGATTGTGGAGCTAGGTGTTAGGTTCTTGCACACGATACGTGTTTCTCTCTCTCTTTTTTGTAAACTGTAATTTTAATCACACAGTTTCCTTGGAATATTTTATTATGAGATTTAATCGGAACAATTCGCACATGATTTTGTGCATATAGTTTTCTCAATGATTAAATTAATTTTCGTATTGCAGTATGAATGGTTCTTTCATACATGTAAAACTGTCCACAAGGTGTCAATAATTTACGGATATCGAAGAGAAGTTTGTTTGTTAGCCGAAATGAAAATCTCGCTCGGACAAGGAATTGAAGGATTAATAAAAAGATTAAGAGAAATGATTAATTTTTGCAAACGGTTTCCATTTCACTAATAACACTTACTCCTTGCCTTTAAAAATTTTCAAACAACGTTCTTTCTTCATAAAAAACGACATATATGTGCCGGTGATAGTAAAAGTGGCCTGGATCCTGAATCTAAAAATCCCTCGTTTTGCATTGCGTCTATTTACATTATAACAATCTAAAAATTATCACATTTGCAAATTAGTAGAGATGGACCCTCTAGTAGTAGACATTGAGTTGTTGCGTTGTTCAACGGAATTCGGCTCGTACATCAAACGTAAAACATTAAATAATAATCGCTGGTACGTATAAAAAATTTGAAAAGACCAGACTAAAAATTAGAAAACATAGAAATATCGATATCAGCGGTAAAGGGGAATTATCTCGTATCGGGCGACATTGCTAAGCGAAACGATGGAAATAATTCGATTGGGATGGTGTCGCGACGAAGTTCTCAACGAAATCATGCGTTATGTATAGAATCGCGATGTCGAAGCGCTTAGAACCGCATGTTGTCGCATGTTGAGCTGCCTCGTAGTCATAGTACACGGTATGCTGAATGCATTCATGTCGAAAAGTGCATTATAGCGAGAACAGCGACTCGCAGCCGTTGGCTCGGCGAAGTTGTAACTAGAGCGTAACCTCGTTTAAGTTGCAAGATATAACGGTTCACTGGGAGTTATCAATTAGGACGAGTGCCAATTCGCTGTTTTTCCAACGACTTTTAACTTTTATACGTGTTCCTTTGATTCTTCGAACGATCGCGTTTTATTTTTACGCGAAACAGTAGCAGATGATATTACTCGCGAGGACGGAAATAAATTGCTCGAACGGTTGTTCAATGAGAGGCGATGTACCGTGTTTTATAATGATAACGTCGCTACAGAACTTGTTCATTTTATTTACAAACTGTAACTGGAAGAATCATAAAAAGTTTGAAAATCTACAATTTAAAGGAAACATTTACAAACAAACAATTTAAAGGAGTACGCTTTCTTAAAGATACTTTCGAAGAAGAAGTTTTCGGTTTTAAAAATCGACTCGTTGATTAATTCCCACGATATGAACATTGAAAGCGCGCCATTCACTTTCCATGCGTCGAATCGGGATTGAGAATCGAGATTCTGAAGAACTTTTTTTTTGAGAGAAATAGGCAGATCACCATTTATGGCAAAGAATTGGTAAACGAGTGCACGGCATTGACTCGACTTCAAGCTTTAGTCTTTTGTTACTCGTTTATGGAATTATTTACGTTTTATTGGTTCAACTTAACGCTATTATGTTTGTTATCAGTTCTGTACTAAATTAAATCGCATTGCTGCTAATCATTCGCCCTCCGTTCTCTCTTCCTCTCTGTTTCACTTTCACTTTCACTTCCCGTTACAACGGGGCCACGATTTTCCGGCAATTTCGCCGCAAATAACCACACCGCGTTGCGGTTCCACAGATGGAGCACTCAAACGCGGTATTTTGCTCGGTTTAAACTTTGAATCCGTGTACACGCCTACGAAAAGTCGTGGTTGCGTGATTTTGGGTACAAGAAATATAAACGAACGTTGGTATTTACAAAGAGTATGCATAAAACGTCTGATATCGCTGAACACGAATTTGAAATTCGTGCAGAAGTTTAGTTTCGTTGCTACGAGATTCGAAATTCCTGATCCCGTTAGATGTGAGACATCGAAACAGGATTTTATTAACAGAGGATACAAATTTTATCGAGTAATTCTTACTCCTCCATCTAAACGAATAATTCACTTTTGCAGTGAATCTTTTCAGATATTTCAAAATTAATACGCTTCAACTACAGATTTGTATTCAAATTCATACTTTTCCAAACACAGATAAAGAATTACAAGTCGAAGGAATATACTGATATTCTGTTTCTGATATTTTAGATACCTTTGCGTTTCTCTACGTTCTCGTACATTTTTGCCATAAACATTTAGAATGTTTCACAATAAAACTGCAAACATCCATCGAGCGTTTTACATTGAGAAATTGAAAAACGTTTCTTCTTCAATTTCCTGAAAACAAATTTTTCTTCTTATTTCTTTCTCTCCGGTTCGATTATGTTACGTGTGTTTTTCCACACACTGCAATAAACACCATTCTCACGTTAATTGTTACAAATTACGGGCAGCCGAGAGAAAAAATTTCGCAATTTGCCGAACTGTAACGCGATTCAATGCGTTGCGCGTGTTGACCTATGACCTGCCCGGCTATGAGTCTCAGGGGCATTGCCTCTCCGTGAGAGAGATTATTCCTCATCGTTAAAGAAATAAGTTAGAGAGAAAAGCAGCTACGTTCGAAATGAAATCTCCAGCGAAATTTATATTTGACGAGAGGTAGCAATGTTACCAAAGGATAAAAATGGGTTGAACCCGTGGTCCCAACTACCCCCGACCAAACGAACGCGATGAGAGGTAAGCGAGCGTGGATCACGGCGTGGTTTAAACGCGCTGGCAATTGCGTTCGTTATTATTGAATCGTTCGCATACAGTACAGCCAACATATGTACATTTACTACAGAAAATTTTTCTGAATATAAAATATTATTATATGTATTATGTGAAACTTTTTAAAATTTCGTAAGCGCTGTAATAAGGCATGACTATGATTGTTACAGTAGTAATATTTAAAATCAATCCGAAATTTTAATAAATTAAAGAACAGAGAAAAATAATTGTAAAATTTACTTCGAAATTTATGATTACTTATACCACCTTTTTGTACTAAATAAATTTACAGAAATACGTAATTTATTTTACGTCAAGTTAAATACTAATTATATAATTAGATAATCAAATTGAGATATTTAGCAAAAGTGGAGTTGATCAAATTGGCTTCTGAAAGAGCAAATGTATCTTGTTTGTATGTGGTTACAGTGAAACATAAAGCGAAAGAATGAAAGTTTATTTAAAATAAAATAAAATAAAATGAGCAGAGGTACATATGTACATATATAAAAATCTAATTATGTAAATTTGATAATAAACCCAGTATAAATCTAGTAATCTAGAAAATCTACTAATTTCTACTTTACGATTAAAATTTATGATAAAAAATTGGTTTACGAAAAATATAAAAGGAAGCTTTTTTTTACCTCGAATCTTTTTACGGAGCTCGAGATGTATCGACGGTCATAGACACGAAAGATAACGATGGAAAAAGCTTTTCCCGATCTCGATGCTTTTTCGATGACATGACTAGATCGAGCTCGTTCGAACTTTTCAATTTCCGCGGTGTTACACTGTAGCATTGACTTCTCTCCTGAAAGGCTGGAAAGACGAGAGGAGGATAAAAAAGAGAAGTCAGACGAAATTTCGAGTCTTTTGGCAACGATCGAGGCGAATGTTACCTCTTTTATATCGACGGAATCTTTTACGTGTCATAAACGAATTGTGAACTGCTTGAAACGAAGAAAATTGAAGTGTTCGGAAACTTACTGTAAGCGATTGAAACGATTACGATCTCTCAACGAAATGTTAGATGAAATGCTACGTAAATTAGAAGATATAAAATTCTATGGCATTCTTTCAACTGTATTTTTCTCGACAATGTTATGTTATTCCTATAATATTAATTTCAGCCCAGTAATTTGTTAATTAATCTATCAACGTCAAATTTAGAAAATTCTTCCTCCTTGTCATTTTTAATAACTTTAATGCCTTACAATTACTTTGCCAACTAATACTTTAGCATATTCAAACGATCGAAAGTTCATTTCTTAAAAATTTAAGAGATCGATGAAATTACCCGAAATTACTTTTTTTCAACTTCATAAAAAAAAAAACTTTCACCCGCTCGCGTTTTTCCCTCTTCATCGCGGCCATTAAAACTTATTTTTCGTTTATCGCCGCGTCGTTGTGTAACGTTTTTCTCTGACGTTGTATTATTTTGCTAACGCCTGTGCCGGCGAATTAATTAAACCTGTAGTTTAACTCGTTTACGCATTCATGAGTTCCGTTGCTCGTTCTCCTTTATATTTTCGAAGCGCAACGCGGTAATTAGTAATAAACAACGCGTTGTTAAATCAGATACTGATCTAATAGGCCCCTCCAATTTAATTTTTAACCGAGGGTTGGCCGCATTATTAAAACGCGCCCTTGGAAAGCTCCGAGTTGGAGATATGCCTTTATTATTAAACGCTTAGCGCTCGTAGTAAATTGCTAAATTTCTCTGGCGTTATTAATATCTGATACCATGTACCTAATAGTTAATTGTGGTTTAATGGAAATAACATTTAAGTCGCTATCAAAGCGTCGTATCTACGCGCAAACGATGTAATAATCTCTAATAATTGCCGCTTATTAATTACCGCAAGGTAACGCGTCAAAATATATATTTTCATATTTTAATCATATTAAGTTGAGATGTTTCAACAAATATTTGTTAACAGGGTGAAAGACATTTTTGTATATGTAGAAGAAGATCGTTACAATTCGATTATTATTAATTTTTAGGGAAACAATTTTCATTATCAAACGATATCTAGCGAATACTAAGCAGTTTGAAAATATGATACGTTTATCTGTTCGCTGTGTGAATTTTCTAAAACAATTGCAGAATATTATTTTAAAATATTGTCGAAATTTTCGCCTGAAAATAAATGTTATCGCCTTCTTTCCTTCAAATCGCTTTATCTAGATACTGCAGCGAAATATAGATCAAAAACTAGTCTTAGTAATTCCAGAGGAAGGCCAAAGTTTCTCCGTTCCAAACTGGCGAATTTTTCTTCGCTAATAGGAAACGCGATAACGATCGCCTTTCCGTCCCCATAACTTACAACCCACGAAATATCGGTTGTTGGAGTTCTATTCTACCACCAACTCCGACCATAGCGTAAAGAAGTAAGATCCTTTATAGTAATGAAGAAGTAACGAGTATCGAAACCAACGATTAACTTGCATACTTATTTATTACTAGCTATACTTTTTTATATATTAAGAAAATGATAGATAATCAAAATTAAAACAATAATAGCGAAGATTAAATCCCGTCCCGTGTTTTTCTTGTATGCAAAGTTTTACAAAATTACACTTGAAATATCCTTTAAGCTAAGCATTTGCGATCCAAGTACCTTAACACTTGTTTTTCGTAGAGAATTAGAAAGTGGATCGAATGATTAATAAACAATTATAGAGTTCCATTTAAAGCAGGAACGTAATTGCACTTTGCCAATGCGTCGTTACATACGAAACAAAAGTGAAAAGCTGCGAACATAAATCTTATCATGCCATTCAATTTTTATTCTCTACGATTTTCATCTATCTTCAACGAAATCGCAGCTACATTACAACCCGTCCCAGTTGCATGGTTCGCCACGCGTAATTCTGTGTATTTAATAATTTACACGTGTACGTATTAAACGATAGTTCTATCATTAAAAAATCAGATCTAACAAATAATTTCCAAGTAGCCCTCGTTAGAATATGAAGGTAGAGACACACATGATCACACGCGCGTACGGAATATCCAGAGATAATTAAAAAATAAGTAGCACGCGAGTAGACGATGAATTTTTCGCCGATTTGCCGACAGAAGATTTCCCAGGTGCGAGTGGATATCTCGGTCAGCAATGGACTGTATGAACGTTCTTCTCGACAGCGCACTCGATGCCCTGGTCACGAATTTTCCACCTCGTCTTCGTCGTTTCTGTCTCTTGGATTTTCTTAATTAAAGCGGACATTAGTCGAGGTTGACGTAATTATTTCGTTTTGCCGGTGAACATGTGACCGCGTCACGACAGCTCATTTTTCAGTGCGATTAAAACCGTTAAAACTGTTATATCACGATAATTTTAACGATTCAGCGGACGTCATGATTTTTTTAATAGAAGTTACGGAATTTGTTGCGTCATGAGATTCGAAAATATAGAGCTGGAAAGAATTTTCCTCTTTAAAGAAGTAACGTTGATTGAGTAGTTTGTGCCTTGTAATTTTTATTGCCATAGCTTTTTTAGTTTTGTATAAGATAGACGTGTTTTATATTATCATCTAATCTTAATTAAAAATCAAATCATGAGATAAATTAAATATGATATTCTAAATAATACAAATTAAAAATAAGACGACACAGTACTAATGACACGACGACAGCCGAACATAAATATGATATGCTGTTATATAAATATTCAAGCAGATAATACTGTACTAAGATAAAACGAAGGCAGGCAAATTATAATTTCATTACCAGCGTGAAATTGATTTTCTCTGCTTTAAGCGCCACTAAATAGAAGCTCGCGAAATTTTCAAATATCAAACTGCCATGATTCGTAATTACAGAATTTGATAAAATATGTAGGATAGAATGTTTCCACTCTTTCTACCGAATTCATTCAATTTCTATCGAGTTCATTAAATTCAGACATCGAATAAATTTACACTTATCGGGCTTTCAGCTCGAAAAATTACACTACTTAATTACAGAGTTGGCGAAATTTACGAATTAAACAAAATGTTTTTTCTCGTTTCACTTTCCCATCGATCCGAACGAAACAGGCTTCTTAATTTCTTCTTCGAAGCTACCTCATGCCCAAGAGTCGTGTGAAATAATGAAATTATTGATAAAACGAACGATCCTGTCGTTAAGTCTCTCCCTTTCTCTCTTCCTCTTTCGCAGAAGGCACGCGAATTTTTCAAATAATTCGCGTTTCACCAGACACGGATCAAAGGCATCGTGCGCGATCCTCTTTTTCAACGTTTCGTGAGTAATATGAATCTTTAAAGGCGCAATATTCCTGGGCCGGAGAAACGACAAGGAAAGAATCAAGAACGAATATTGTGTTAGCGAGCAGGGCCTCGTGTTTTGTCGGCACCCAGTAGATACAGAATTTAATTTCCTTTTCCCCGGGTTATCTTTGTTTCATAGCAGCCGTCGTTTGTACCTGATTGCCTTTTCGCCTTCAGAAATTTTTGCCAACCTTTAAAAACCGGTCATCCTGTATTTTTGAAAGGAGCAGCGACCGCTGCTCGTGAAAATTCAAGAGGGTTCGTCCGCTATGATCGTTCGGTTCTCCCAGTGTATGTCAGGGTTCAAGATTGTTTGAATAAAATATTTCAAAATATATCACAATTTTGAAATAATACAGCGCGTTGTTTGGTTTATAAATCTTTTGAATTAATTCTATGTGTCTTAAGAGAAATAACTCTTCTATGAATTATCGTATTATTTGATGCATCGAGTAAAATAACTCGTTATTTTACTATTTGGAAATGTTTAAGCATATTTAAAATCGTAATTAATTGGAAAATATAATTTTAGTAATCTTTAGGTCGATGTAGACGGAGTATTTGCAATAAAATCCACGGTCAGATGCACAATTATATACAGAAATGATAATTCTGAAATGAATTGTTTAATCTAATTTAATGTTACATTGACAATAAACGACTGAAAATGTCGCGAAAATAATATACAATATTAACATACACGATATAATACGATACCACATGTTTAGCATATAATTTTGGTAATTTTGCGGATTCATCACTAATTAAATACGAAATTACTAATTTATTTTCGGTAACCATACTGTGAACATAATCTCTCGTAGAACGTAAAATCACTTTAATTTTCCAATACGTTTGTTACATCAGATACTTGTGTAAACTTGTGTATTGTTAAGAAAGTATATAAACTAGCGGCAAACGAGAGTAATAAACAATTCTAAACGAAATGCAAATGCAATTTTAACATTAAGATTATCAAGATCTTCTTGCGCAATAATTTGGCGATAAATAACATTGTTAGAGACCATAGTCTCGAGAGGATCACAAATTGTTCGAGACCCTAAACTCGAAAGGGTGTACCAGCAAAGATTATTTACTACAACAAGGAAATGCTGACAAAGATTATTTGCCAGTACGAAAACACCGCTAGATTTATTTTACCTGCACTGTATATAAACTGAACGCGTTTGATACGTTGAGATGTTTCTGATTTTTTAGTTTGAACGTGAGTTCGAAAGCAAGTCTGAACGTAAGTTTGAAAGTTACTTCGACGATAAGTCTCAACGAACAAAGTGTCGATTCGTCCGAGAAAAAGGTCCGATGACACGCCGAACGAGACACGTTGGCGCCAGTAAGACGCGCGGATTGACCATCTAAATATTTTTGAATTTGCTAGAATGGTCGATTTACTGCGATCGATAATTCTCCTTCTGCAAGTGACTACTCCCACGCTATCCGCACTCGGAGGGTCTTACCCAGCGACTGTTGCAAACAACCCCTATGAACCCTCATATATCCTTATGAGGCACTCTGACTGGACCAATAAATGTTAGGATGGAAAGCTAAAAAGGGGTAAAGTCCTAAATTCCTGTCTATTACAGGCAACTGTTGATTTCTTAAGTTGTAGAATAAGCGTTCGATAACTTCGTAAGGATATCGTTACTAAGAGAGTTAGAATTTCTTGGGCTTATAAACATAAACGTGTGTAAAGGTATAAAAATATAGATATATAGAAATATCAATGTATAAGGATATATATAGACACGTAAAGCTATAAATGGATAAGAAGATGAAAACATAAATCTAGAATATGAGAAGAACGTAAGAAGAAGTTTCGACTCGGTGTATAAAATTTCGTTTCGTACGATAAACCGCGAAGGATCTTAGCATCGAACGAACATTATAATTTTAACGTATCTTACAATTACGAGACACAGTGTAACATAAAAAAGAATCAACCGACGAACTCTAATAAAATGATCCGAAGAATACGTAAAATCCATATAAATCGAGTTTTGCAACCGCGTGATTGTCTGCGAAGATAATGTCCGGTTTTGAAAAGTGGAGCGACTGTCGACGTGATATCTACGATCTCGCACGTACGTACGAGGATCGCTGCAGGAAGCCGAGCCGAGTGCATTTTTCTCCCGAGGGAAACGCCGGGAAATTATCGATGGCCGAAACAAGAGGATATCGACGTTCGAAACGGAGCAGAGCAGGGAAATATATGTAGCTCACGTTCGCGATGGAGGATGCGCGAGCGGTTAAATGTAAGGAATGGAGACGAGAGAAGAAGGGGATGAGAAAAGAAATGGAGCAGTAAAAAGGAGAAAGGAACACGAGGAAAGGAGGACCCGTTGCTGCTCCAGACGGAGACGAGAGCAAGCGCGGGTGCATGCCTTGCGTTTGAATGACGAGAACAGGATGAGGTAAAAGATAAACGCAAGGAGAGTAAGAAGGAGAAAGAATGAAAAAAGGAGGGTCTCTCGTGTAATGAAGGGACGGGGTTTCACCTCGCGTTTTGTTTCGCCTGTGATTCGCCTTCTATGAACTCTCGCCGGCCTTTCACTCGGCTGAAAACGAGCTACCTGAGGATATTCTAGGAGAAAAAGCCGGACGATGGGCGACTGAGAGTGGGAAGAATGAAAAAAAAAAAAAAAAGAAAAGGAGAGTGGAAAGTTGGCCAGCCGTGGAGAGGAAAAGGGCCAGCTGGAGGGCAGGGGGATCGAATTAACGAGCGAAATCGTATGAACTTCTGGCTGTTTACTTTTGTGAATTAAAAGCAGTCGAAGCGCAAAAAGCTCATGGAAACCGTGGAAACTCGTTTATCTTCCGCTTTTCGCCCTCTTTCTTCTCCTCTGTGTCCGTCTTTGTTCACCGCTTTTTTCGTTATTAAAATATACCTAGAATAAAAACGAGTGAAACGCGCCGGGTTGGGGTTGAGAAAAAAGCGAAGGGGGAATTGAAGTAAAGCAAGGAGATATTGTTAGGCGATAGCGCGGAGACGCGCGTGAACAAATTGCCGGAAGAGCAACGAAGGAAAAAGCATCCGCTACGAACGGTGTTTACCGGAAGAGATAGAAAAACAGAGGAAGTTGTCGTCGTGGCGATGGTCACGCTCGTGGTCCGCCCTGCTTCGGGCGGAACACGCTCATTTGCATACCTCTTCGACCGACTTGCGCTTTGAATTTTTCAAGTCTCCTCTCGCTGGCCACCAACCTTCCACTGGTTACGTGGAACGTGGAACCGTGTCCGGGTTTGAAAAGCTTCCGAACAAATAGAAATATAATGATAAGGCACACTCGACGCTTGAAAATGCGGCCACGTAGAAACCATCTCTTATGACTTTTGCCCTTTCCAATGCGTATCGATAGTGCGGTCACATATGCCAAGAATTTGTGTCTCTTTGAGAGTACAACGGAGCCCCCGTTATCCGAACAAATAGAGAGACAAAATTGTTCGGATAGTGAAATTTTCAAATAATACGACGATCACTTTTCCGATATGACATTTCACTTAGTGGAATACAGCTTAAGATTAATTGGCAGATTCTTCGAATATTTATGAATCTCGTATCTTCTTCACCGCTGAGTCACATAATCTTTCAACATAAGTAACTGCATAGAGTTACGTTCCTTTTATACTTCGAACCATCGAAACTTTTCCGAACGCCACGAATGTTTCGATACGAGAAGACATTTGCTCTTCCCATTTGCATAAAATCTTCATTATTATCGTTTTTATCCCAATGAAACTACTTCATTGCATCGGTATGTTTAAGATTATCCTTCTCTTGCCATCTGAGGAATCTACGTGCTTCACATAATTCTCAACGTGTTCGATGTTTTCGTCTTTTAGCGTCTGTGATTGTGGCTTTTCACATCTACGTCACTTTTTTAATTATGCCGTATTTTGTTTCGATAATTACAACGCTATTAGTTTCGTAATAAATTTTTATAATCAGTATTCTCTCGATCGAACGAAGGAAAGAATGCGCGTAATGAAGCACAGAACGTATTTGAAACGAAAGAAGGCATCCGTTATTGGAAAATAGGTTTCGTGTTCGGATAAGCGAGGGTCTATCGTATTTTGTAATTTCCATATACATCTTTAGATTTGTTTCAAACTTTATCAACGTCATCGTGATACTTGTGATTCGTGAGATTTTAAAATGTTTTGTATAACACATAAGATATTCATACAATTTTTCTATGATAAATGCACAAGTATATCGGCGACTCACTGCATGTAAAAAGGAAATGAATCTTCATATATACATTCAGTAGTTTAAAATGTGAAAGTTGGAAATAATTGGTTTGAAACCAGCCCATAAAATACATAACTCGACGAAACTTTCATCTCCGGAGTTTTATACGTCTGTGCGATATATTTTTCTTCTTGAAGAGAGGGAAAGATAATGTTACAATCGGAGTCCGTAATATTGGAAGAAACTTATTGCGTGTAAATGTTCTTTTTCTGTTCGTACAGCGCGCATTTCAAGTAATATTGAAACGATATCGATTACTTTAAGTGGCGCTGCGTTGTTTGTGCTTTTAATACGATTTCGTGATCGACGATCATCACGTACCTCTTAACTTTCAATTTATGTTTTATAAAACGAGATATCGCTTTTACCGCGAAATCGAACGATGTGTCGATGAATACAAAACAAGTACGCAGATTTAAAAAGTGATATTTCGTACTGCGTTAAAGTAAACAGAAATAATAGCATTTCTAGACATTCCGAAGTTACGAAATCGTAATACTCGATCTGTCAAGTCTTAAATTACGAAATTATAATATTTAATCTACTGTTTAAAACTACCAACTACCAACATCTTCTCTTTACTTAATCAACATTTTTTTTCTTACTTTGTTCGGAAATATCTTTTTAAACGTATTCTAAAAAACCTTTTCTAAGATTTACTTAGTATCTCTATAAATCGATGCTGAAAGTTTCAAAAGATAGAAATAGAATGCTGCAACCTACGCGTCGAAACTTCGACAGGATAGAGGCACGAACACATTTTTCCATCTAAAACATTGCGACAGAAACTCGATTATCGTGACCAAAATTGGGGGAAAAAATGCACGAACGTGACAATTTTCCCTCTCTTCATTATTTGCGGCATAACGGTTCCAAAGTGAATTACACCTGATACGACCAAATTTCCGCGGAATTTTTCCTCGAATTTCAGTGCAAAATCTCTGTTTGAATTTCTTTTTATAGAAGCTGTCGAAAATATGCGAACGTTAACACAAAAACCCGCGATCCAATGCATTAATCGCTGGTTTTAGAGTTAGAATCGTCTGTAACGTATACCTAAATTTTCTATATTCAACTTGTTGAGATAATCGTAATTAAAAAAGTTTTTGCGAAAAGGTTGTAAGACTCTGTAAGACAAAATAACGAATTGCGTAAATTGTGTCGGAAGTTTTAGTTCTAATTTTCAAATATTAGCCACTGTTGGATCGATAAGTATAACGACACATAAAGATCTTTATTTATATTCGTAAAATAAATGAGGATTTTATAATTCGATTACTCGACTAGAAAATACACTTGATATCTGAATATTCTTTACAATATTTATTAGGCGAAACAACTTTTTAACCGAGTTCTATTTTTTCACTATATTCGTCAAAATATGAATTTGCAACGAACATCTTAGTCTAATGATTCTTCTTCTTCTTCTAGGTAACATTTGTTAGTATAATTCGAATATTAATTTAAATATCTCTAAATTATGTATATTCTCGAATATCGAATCAACAACGATGAGAACTTCGGCACTGAATTGCAAGCGATTATATAATAGTTTGAATTAATAATATTCGTTCCGTGAATCACGACTATTCTGAAACTATGAGAAGAAGCGTCACACGCTATCCAGTCAGCCTTCCGGTGGCTTTCCAATGTTGAATGACGGTGAACCGATATGGCCGTGGTAAACGAATCACCTTCGTGCTCCTCTTTGATTCAGTTTCTGCTTTGACGACACTCCCGTTTTAGATTTTCAGGTCGTAATCCGTAGTAATTTGCGGACTTACGAGTGGATTTGTGTGCAAAAATTGTCCGGTTATTGTTGACGATAGAATAGAATAGAATAGAATGTTAAAAGCGGGACATGGTTTTGACTTTTTCGTTGGGATTTAGTTTACGTGAGGTATTCTTCAGCTGTAACTTGTCGAAGCTTAAATTTTTGTAAGTGTTGCAAATATTAGTAATAATAATTGTTATTTAATTCAAAAAAATTACATATGAAAGACGTAAGATATAATGAAAAATAATTATAAATAAGTTTTTTATGAACGTGATAATATCTCAATTATTCTAACCTACACATTCCGGGTAATAAAAGAAGAACGCTGAATTAAGACGGATAATTAAACGATATTTAATAAGTATCGTCAAGTACAATGGAATTTAATGTAATTTAATAGGATGCTCTTGCCCTGTTATTTACATTCGATACAGGCATCTACACTTGATTTAATCGAAGATAGATATTATAGGAAATATAATTTCGAACAGATTAAGAGTTTTATGGATAATGTTGGAAGCTATCGAAATATTTTTAGAACATAAAGTATCGAATCTGAATATCAATTGTGTTTAGACAGGACGCGTTTCATGCTACTTTTCCTCTACCACTGAATATGAGAAATGGTAACGAATATGGGAAAATGTTTTACAATGCTGAATTTGCGAAAAGAATTGTAATAATCCTATCGATCAGTACGTATATTCGGTGATAAGATAATATGATCTCTGAAATTAAATTGACCCGCGATGAAGTAACACAAAATTCGATTAAAAAGTTGTTATTATCAATATAGAAATCGAACAACATTTAGCATTTGACGTAATCGTATCACGTAAATCGTAGTTTATTTCTGAGAGAAAGATCAATTAAACATTCCCATAAAATCGCTATAGATATACAAACTCTGAAAATTGATCATTCAGAATTAAAATCATTATTGGATGCTCCTACCAATAATTTTATTACATTGCATCTAAAATGGCGTACAGTGTGCATCTAAAATACGTATTCTCAAATAACAATAATTCTAAAATATTCTTCCACTGTTTATTCACGATTATTCAAAAAGTTATTTAACGATTAAATTAACGTACACTTTATACATTATTTACACCTAATTTTCATGAATTTACGACGCAGGGACAAATCAGCATGGTCGAAATTCAACCTGGTCCAAATAGCCTAATGCGTTCCTCATTTTCATTACGTCCTTCGATACCGGCCGCATTAACATTCGCGACCGCGTTCGCCCCTGCATTTTACCGTGTAAAATGAAAATAGCGTTCCCTGCTAACGGACGAGGTTCGTCGAATGAAAATGCTGTTACCGTGTGACCGCGATAACACCCGGGAAAATTGATCCCAGTGTTTAAGATCCAACACGTCCCGCCGTGATTCCATGCCGCTAATTCGCGTTTAGTTCGTGGTGTTTCGCACCCTGCAATTTTCAGCGCGCAAGGGATGTTCCACTAACCGAATGGCGTTTTCTTCGATTTGACGAAGCGAATTGTTAATCGTAAACGAGTTAAGAAGACGATTTTTGTTTTTCTATCTTGGAGATATCTCAGAGAATTGTTCGTGAGAATCGTTCAAAAGGCAAATTGATTCTGTTTTATTATTAAAATATTCTTCCAGCTAAACGTTCTGATAGAAAATATTCTTCTTCTTTTTATCTTATGATTTTATAGGCATCTTATAAATATTTTATTATTAACAATAAATAATAAGAAATTTTTCCTTTATATTCCTCTACAAAATATCTTTTCTTTATAACCAAAGTTTTCAATATCTTATTTATTCCCGTGAAAAAGTTTTGCGAAGATCTACCAAAAGACTGTGAAAGCTGCTACTATCGCACATTTTTATAACTGAATCTCGTCCAATAAGATGCAGTTTGTCCACGGATTTACGGATCAAATTCTCGACGGCAAACTAATATTTCCAGCAACATTGTAACGTCTTGTTACATCTTATATTTCGATAGTTATAACGTACATATATTTCAGCTACTCGGGATTTGTAGAGGCAAATTATGTGATTTATAGAACCACGTTATATGATCTATACAATTCTCGGATCAATCTAATACTTTCGAAGCTAAGGACATTCGAAGGAAAGAAACTTTCAGGTGGAATATTGGAAAATTGTGCCCAGAAGTTTTACATACCCTTTCGCAGACGAAGAAGCGAAGGATGTAGAGATTTACTTGTGACTCGTATCGTAGAAACTTATAAATACGTATACAAGAAACTCGAATTCTTTTCTTCCATTTTCAGATAGAAAATATATCAATTTGTAAGTTCGAGAGGAAAAGTGAAAGAATTATAAAGCTTCGACTTTATGCTAAAGTTTTCCTTTACACAGAAATATCGAGTATTTTTATCTATTGAAATAACAACGAGATTGGCCAGTGAAAAATTCGAAGATGGTGGCATGTCTGAAAAGGAAGATGTAATTTGTCAGGAATATAACTTTTGCAAATGGAAGATATATTTTTCTGTAAGTAGATAAAAAATGGAAGGATTATTAAAAAACTTTCTTTAAAGAAGATTTATCTTCATTAACGCCTCGAAGTATAACCCTATTAGCGAATGCACTTGGCAAGTTATCAATTTTATTCGCTAAGACCACAATGTTGATTAATTAGTAAAGAGAATAGCGATTCTTCGAGCAATTAAATTCTCATTCTAGGACAGTTTACGTCGATGCCCAACTTCTGTAAAGAACAAGCAATTTACCAAATTATATCGTCTCATTATATTCTGGCCGTAGTAGCCGTCGAACTTTCGATACACAAATTGAAAATTAACTTCGTTACGTTTATTAAAGTTAGGAATAGTCTAACTTTCAATGAAAAATCTCTAGAATTTGTTTACAATTAACATCCTTCCTGCGTTTACATAACTTTCACAAAGTGGAAAATCAAACGAGTAACTTAATGATCATATAAAGTTTGAAAACTGTGCGATATAAATAACGATGTATCGTTGCTAAGATATTAAAAAATATCTAGTAGAAAAGTTTCTGACACCAAAATCCTCGAATGTCAGTTTTATAACCTTCTTTTATCCCCAACTGTATACATAATATCAAATTGGTATTTTGCATCGTGTACAAAACATTGTGTACAACGACGATCAATAATGATAATCATTGCAAACCATACTCTATAGGAAATGTTCGCGTCTCGAATATTTACCGTTGGAAGCATTAATTCTGTGTCAAACATTCACCGCAAACATCCACCAATCCGACCACAATTTTCCACGCTGACAAAACTTCTCTAAATGTCGTAAATCCTTCGCTCACGTAGCTCTCGATTCATCGAATGTTCCTATTCTCTCGCAACAATCCACCGAGACGTGTTTTTGAAGCTGCATCGAAAGGTCTCTCGAATCCCTATTAACTCTACAGTCGGAAAATTCGTGACGTCTGGTTGTTTTCATAACATCTAGGAAAGTGACTTTCCACGGCGATTAGAGGCCGCCTGAATCGACGGCGGTGCAGTCCAAGAGAGGCAGGTCTGAAAGGCCACGGTGAAACGAGGACGACGAGGAGTGGGAACACGAACGAGGGATCGAAGATCGTTGAAGAGAGTCTTCCGAGGCTTCTCGTTTCCGGAGGTCTCGTTAAACGAATCCTCGAACGACCGAGGGCAACCGTGTAATATAGAAGGTATTCTCCGGTGTATCTCGTTGCTGAAACAACTCCCGGAGGAGTTTATTGTTGATTATTCAGACGAATTTATCGGAACTCGTTGTTGTTGACCCCTCGCGACCGTTAAACTTGTTGATCCGCGCAAGTGTGCATCGTGTTTCGCTAGGAGCCAGGGTAGAACGCCATCGAACGTTTCTTCCTTCGCCTCGAAATGAATACGAATTCGACGTAGGATAGAAAAGGCAAAAGAACAAAAAAAAAAAAAAAGGAGCACGTTGATACTCGGAACCGGAAACTCTGTGTCTGCTCTTGTGATCGCTCGAACCTCAAGTGCTCGGAGAACACAACTGTTTCCGAGTGAGGTTACTCCGGGACAGAAGAAAATCGATGTGGAGAGATAGGGTTTTGTTTATTGAGTCTATAAGAAAGTTGTTGGAGTTTCGTGCGCCGGGAAACCTGTTTCTTCGCAAGGCTTTCTCGTCACGGGAGGGAAATTTATGGAATTGAAAAAATGTCTGACGCGTCTCGGTATCGTGCACGCGTATAAAAGCGTTTCCTCGGAAGAAGGTTGGGCGAAGCTAGTTTAACGAGTTGAAGTCGCAAAGAACCGTAAGAAAAAGACGTTTTAATTGTTACACTGGGATCAGTATTAAGAATCTTCCTCGTAACGAAAAATTAGAAGAACGATCGGAAACTGAAACGTACACGAAAGTTACGGAAAAGAGTCATCGCAAGATTATCGGATAGATTGACAGGTACGAAGAGGATCGCTTTAATGCGTAATCATCGGCCGTCGCGAGTGTATACCGGGTGTAACGTACGAAGTAGAGTGCTCGACGAAATTACGAAGGAGCGGGGTCACGAAGGACGACGTTAAGGAATTCGAAGAAGAGCGAGTCCCTCGTCGACCAAGTTCTCGAAAGCGTGTTAAACTTGTTGACCTCTTCCAACTCCGTGGAGGGTTGGGCCGTAGTGGAATCGTGGAATCGTGGTATCCGCGGTGAGCGATATATCCCGGAGAAATTTTCGTAATTCGCCGCGAAATTTTCGAAAGCGAAACCGGACGTGTGACAAGCGATCGAGATAGTACGTTGGGGAAAGTTGAGTCAAACTCGGAAAGTACGAGACGTGGACGGAGGACTGACGAGTTCCTGCTAAACATAGGACCGACCAAACGCAACGAGGCAAACGGAGTCCTCTTCTTCATCCTCTTCGAGCGAGGTTTCCAAAGAGAATTCTTGGAGCGGAAGCTGAATCGAAGGAACATCGAATCGAACGGCGAACAGGATCTCTGAAAGAAAGAGAAAGAAATCTGAAACAGCGGTCCGAGAGAAAACCTCGAAGCGTCGATGGTGGTGGTTAGAGGCGAGGCTGTGGAAGATCGTACGATCGATCTTGGAAAATCGAGCCAGGGGAACGAGTCACATTCTGCCAGATGACTTTAAGGAGGGTCCACGAGGACTCGGCTGACACGTCGTCGATATTCGAGTACGAGGACGTGATAAAGTTATAATAACAGCGGCAGCCTTAGTTGAAAATCGTTGTCGGCACTGATGTATGGCCGTGTGAGAGAGGAATATTCTAGTTAGTCCCCGCTCCTATTCCCCTAAAAGAAGAAACAAAGAGAGAGATATATATTCATATACCTAGATATATATGTATACATAAATGATATATTGATGTTAATCGAAGTTATTAATTGATTGATCGTTTTCCATCTGGTTAGACTGGTTGGAAACTGTTCGTTGAAATATTCGGATTAACCGATTCGGTGTTGACAAAGTGTTGGTGAACGAGTAAGATAGCCAAAGGAAGGGGAGACAGTCCGAAAGACGAGGAAAAATGGCAATGGTAATATCGCCCCGTAGCAAAATCGTGACTCTGTCGTTGTTGATCGGTATAATTACGCTGGTGGCGTTGATAATCACGGGTGTGATCGGTATATGGCACAAGAGCGAGAAACCGACGAAACCGGGCACGAAGATGGTCAGCAGCAAGCTTCAACAGATCACCGGCTACACCGCCACTAAACATGTGAGTAGAAACTTCCTTTTCGTGGCGGCCACGTGCCCTGCGCTGAATTCTCGCGCATTTTTTACGGTAGGTCGATTTCATTGGTTTATTAGCGATTATCAAATGATATTTATCGATGTGATGACATTTGCCGATTCATATCGCGAGTACGTGTGTAATTAAGGAAAATGTATATCTCTTACACTGTGATACAGGTAGGAAAAATTAATTAAAATATATTTAGACGAAATTTGAAATTTCAAGAGCAATGTCTTCGAATCTTTGCGGGAATCTTTGCTTTTGAATCGTTTGAATAGCTCTGTGAAGATCGATTTTCTAATATAGATAATAGAGTGATAAAAGTATCAAGACGACTGCTGTGTATGATACGAAATATAATAAAGTATTTCAATTTTATAAATATGAATTTCAATGTTAATTATATATGCGTGTTGATGAAATTCGATATCTCTTCATTAATATAAATAAATCTCCGCCATTTCGTTTATAATTTCATTTCTGTTCGTAGTTTTTTATTGTTGTTAATAACTCGTTAACTAATTAATCATACCGAATAATGTACTGGAATTATAATATATGGCATGTAAAACGATATTAAATGAACACATTGAATATTTTTAATTAATTTGTATTTTACGTAGAACTGGTATTGTTCCGTTCGTTTCATTTTGTAACAACTTTCATTTTGTATCAACGATACGAAAGAAAAAACTATTCGAAAAGAAGATGGTTACTCTTAAAACTTACGTAAGAAACAAGTTTGACAAATAATCTAAACTCGATTTACTTAAAGAGACGAAGACCCCAATCAAATTTATTATTTTCGGTAATGTTCACGTATTACGAGGTTCGTTTCTCGTGATACTGGAGCGATCCATCGCTGTACGTTGTTAATCTTTTTCGCTAAAAAATTCCGGAAATTTGTATCGTAATGGAATTATAGCGGTGCAGCTTCACCGTTCCGCTTGATTCCTAATCCGATCTCTGCCGTTTTAGCCTGATGCAAGGCGTATCGCGCAATTCGACCATGTACAATCCAGTTAAAGTTGCATCACCTACGTAATCGTTAATGCGTTCCTTCATGGTCTTGTTACGCTCGCAGACGTTACAACGAAGTTAAGGATTTTCGACAAGAACAAAGTTTTATGAGATTCTTCGGAGGAATCGGGCTAAAGCGAATACTTTTTGTAATTTTTTTACCGCAGTTGAAGCAGGTATTTTTAAATCCCGAATTCCTAACTCGATGTTATATAGCAATGCGTAATAGAATAATATACGCTTAGTTTCATTTCTTACTTCTATCTTTTTACTGAACTGAATATTTTAAATTAATGAATTTTTTAACAAACATAGTCTGCCGTATTTTCTTAATTTTTTGACGCGTAGATTAAAGCTAATCGATAGTCGTAGCGTAAATGATCGCAATAGCGATTTTTGATGAATGAAAGACGCGTAAATAATCCTCATAAATAATCCACCGCAGGATTGATCCGTCTAATGTAAATAAAGAACGGGCTGGCTCAACGTAGCCGTGGTAATTCGAAAAATTAATCAAGAGCCGATCGATCGAGTAAACTTGGAAGTTGGTTCTATACCAGCGAACGTCTCGCGGCGGCGCTTACAAATGGCCGTCGGCCATCGGCATTCGAATACATAAAACACCGAGAGGTTGCCAGCAGTATTATTTATCACTATGGAGTACGTTGGAATTCCAACCACGGCTCCATCCAGGAAATTCCGATATTCCTATGAAACGAAGGAAAATCAGGAAAACGCGGGAAAATTCGTTCTCGAACGCGGTGGAAACGTCCGCGTGTCTACGAGACTCGCGACACATTCCACGTCCGCGTAAATCTCCGTGGTGGTTACACGAGACACGGCTCGTAAGATTCGCTCATGCATATTAATAATGTTCGATGTAAACTACGAACAACGCCTGGCAACTTTGTAATCGCATCACGGCGAAGACCACCGGTAGGGTAATACCGTTGTCGCGAAACAGCATTATTTTTCGATCAGCACGCGAACTGCGACCTGATCCTTCACGCTTATGGACCACGTTCCCGGAAGCTTCTCCACGCGAAACATAGAGTGACGGCGCGCTGACTCGTGCCGAGTCGGGCAACGAATATTGGAAATTAGTTTTGATGGAAGGGTGCAGAAAGTGGCTTAGAGTTACATCCAAGATGCGCTTTGGTTCGCACCGTTTTTATGGTGAGTTGGATATTGTATGTAATGTACTTTTATATATATGCTATCTATGCGATGAATTGGATCGTAGAGTTAACGAAGTTACGACAAATACCAAAGAAGAATCACGCTTGTATGAAAAAAGAAGACATAGTAAGAGATAAATTAGTATCGAGTATTGGTACAAATTTCTGATTGATTTCCAACACGCCGATCTTGCGTAACTCGTCTATCGAATGAATTGTTTATTTGAATACGAGGGTTATGCGAGTATAGAGTAAATTTTTGCAATTTTTGCCAAGTTCTGTGATATCGAAATTCGCTCTTCTTTGGTTTTCTTCTTAACGTAATTAGAATCGATCGTTCGAAATTAACGTTCATTTATAATAACAAGTAGAAGATGATTTTATGAAAAATAAAGTAGCACAGAGTTTCGATAGAGATGATTAAATAGAAAATAAGCTTTATATTTGTTCCATGGTTGTGGACTTGTTTTTTTTTTTTTTAAACTAAAATCAAAGTTACGAAGTTAAATTTATAGATACGTAGTATTCAGTGCATGTAATTACTTTTGCATAGTAAACAGATCTTTCAATATTTAAACACAAATCCTCTTTCAAAACATCGATTAAATCGAAAAAATCGAATAAACATAAGCCGATAACCCAAAGCAGTACTTTCATATATTTTGAGTAAATGTTTTATCTGCAAATAAGTAGAAACGTAAATATTTTTTATTTTTTCTGTTTATCACACAGTATACATTTTCGTTTACATAGTTTTCATCATATTCCAACTTTTACAGTTTCATATTTTTTTTTACGCTGATATTTGAAAAATGCTAAGTGATACGTACGATTCTTTTGTACGTGCGATACTTTTAATATAATTATACTAAATTATATATAATCCCTTATTCTATAATTTTTAGTCACAAGTAAAGATATTATACAAAATATAGCTTTACTGTTGCATATATTACTATAAAATATTACTTCGACGTAGAATTTAAGTACAGTAGGATACTGTATAACGCGATCAAAATATTGTGAAAGAAAGTTGTGTTATTTTAACGTTGAAAGTATCAATGTTAATTTAAAACATTAATTGAAATCCGATTCACATTTTAACTATTCATATGAATTCATAGACGCGTATTAATAGTACGAGCAGAAGACATTAATCGCAATGCTGAAAAGACGGTATAACGAACGATCCTGCACCCTTGTATCGCACGAATAAATTTTCCATGATTTATTTCGATTAATTCTCAGCGAAATTACGCGTCTCTGCGTTAACTCGCGTCCGCGTTTCGTGCTTTCTTTCCAGCTGCAGTTATTACAACTATCTTGATTAACGTCATTCACGTGATATTTCTCAATTTTTATGCTTAACGAGGAACACAATGGGTTGTCAGGACGTATGTTTGCTTTTATAACTTTTACGTATGGGAATACGTGTGACGTCCATGATTGATGACAGAACCGAATCGATGAAAGTTAAAAGGAGTCAAGAACCTTTACTCGGACTACCGTACTTTTTTGTAATACACTGTCGGTTTGCTGGAAGAATGCGTAGTCTTTGCAATAATTAATTCAAACAGATTCATTCTGGAAAATTTATTCCAAAGGAATTTCCAAAAAATAAGTGTAATTTCACAAAAGCACGCAACAGATGGTAAATTATATTTTAAATATCATACGTTCACCTAACTTTTTTTAAAATATCCAACACTATTCAACGTTGTATTTATAAATGGAAAAATGAACTTCTACGTAAAAGGTTCTTCGACATCGTTTCGGTTTACGGTTTAGCTTGCAGTTTCGCTAACGTAGCACAGAGAACTACAGTTAGCAATTAAGAAACCATCATTGCCGTTTAAATTAATTTGTCCTAAGAAGTTGTAGAATAAGTCGACGAGAGCACAAATAACATTAATTTGAAAGTAAGCCCCGATATTCGAAAGTAAGAGAACCAATGTCTGCAGAAGCAATTATGGGGGAGGAAATTAAATGAGCTAAACTTCGTTACCACGGTCGTCGCTGCTTTGTAACAAGTTAATGAATCGCAGTCGCCATTTCTTGTAAGCCGAGATTCAGTGTCGACATCATTCAGCGAATTCCACAATTATTTTCAAACAGAATCGAATCACTTCCCACAAAGAATTTCTTTAAAGTAGAACGACCTACTACGATGTAATTTTTTTAAATTATCGAAAAACATTTATTCACGATATTTTTATAAATACTCTACAATATGGAACGCGATAATAGGTACTTGTATAATGTTACAGAAAAATAATAATAAACGAATTTTTTCGTTGCCGTAAATAGATTTAATATCCAATATTTACCTTATAATATCGCATTATATACATTACCTTACTTATTACGTTATTACAAATTTATTACATAATATATCTATATTATAGCATCATATAATTTGCAAGGTTTATTTATAGATATTTAACGAAACTTTTTACATCGGTCACTTCTATTCTCGAAAATTTAATTCCGTTTGATAAAAATTTGCTCGATTGATATTTCTTCTCTTCCTTCTTCTTTCTTTTCTTTTCTTTTGTTTTTCCTTTTTTTTGTTTCCTTGAAATCCCGTCACGTATATAAAATATTATATAAAGTTAGAGAAACTCGAATGAATGGATATTGATGATTCCTCAGATTTATTCGAAAATATAACCGCAACGTCGAGGGCAATTTACGAAATAAATGCGAGCTCAAAATTGCTCCGTGATCAAAATGAGTTCAATTAAACAAGAGATTTAAATCTTCCTCCCTCAGCGATTTCCTATTTCAATTACCTCATTCCCAACAATGTGTGTGTTGCACGTACAATGATAGATTTAATTTTTTGACGCAATGCGCTAATTATAATGTTCATTTATGTCCGATATTGCGTCGAGGTCCAATATAGAATCGTTGCGACCGTTTTCCGATTGTAATTAGACAACCATACCGTCGATGGAAAATCACTGTTGGGAAAAAATGAAACACCGTTTTTTCTCGTCTAACGGTAATTTCTTCCTTTTAATCTTTAACGAGATAAAGGATTTAACAATTGAATTTATTTTCTGCGGGAAAGAAGTACATTGATTTCCAATTTATCGAACAAGCTACACGCCCATTGCCTGTTAAACGAGTGTTAAAAATCGAACTTTCTTAAATTTGCATCCTGTCGATTAATAATTCTCTTACGTCGTCGTTTATCGGCTTATTGACTCTCTCGTTGTCCGAGCTTCCTTGTAAAAGAAAAATCTTTTGCAATTTTTATAAAATGACGAATGAGCAGAATAATTTAAACGGCATGAAATACATCTTATTTGACATTTAAAAATTAAAAAATTGTTTCGTTATACGTAACAAAAATCGAATCCATAAAGAACGAACTAATTTTCCTACATCTTTTTAAACGTTTCCGATCAAAATAACATTTTCTTTCGTTAAAAAGTTCCTCGTGTCTGAGAAACCTAAGAGATAATTATTATTAATACGTATAATTTCTCGTTTCAATGTTATATTAAGGATTTTTTAAAACGTTAAAATTCCTTCTTCCGCTTGAAACCAAACGAGAATGAAAGACGAGAAGAATAGAATTTCTTCAAATTGGCTCACTGTGCCGAGTGATTTTCATCAAATTTTATGATACCGAATACACGTTTGATTTTCTATATTTCAATTCTGTGGTACTGTATGATATCACCAGGAAACAAAAAGAAACGACTAGAAATAGGAGTCGAGATGGAGATACGATAAAGAGCAGTAAATAAAATGTACAGTGGGTCATGAAGTGCACGGTCGTCGAGACTGAGCCGCGTTTTCCTTTTGTATACCTTCTCCGCGGTATCTTCCCATCAAATTTCCTGCGGAGAATGCGGCACAATCGTCTCGAAGGGTTTGCTCGCGTGATAAATGCTCGCGCATGCTTCAGAAATATTTCCTGGATCTGAAATTCCCGCCGTATCGAGGCGAACTTACCCAAGTGCCTAGCTTGGGCGTTCACGTTCGCGTGGATGCCTTAATGATACATTGCGAAATTTATGTTAAATGTTTACGAGTAGCTTTGTGCTTTGCGCGGAAAACGGAGGTGTACGAGTATCGATACGAGCATAACCGTATTTGACTCACAAATGATATCGTTGCGTCGTAGCCGCCACGAGCGACTACAAAAGCTCAGCTTACATTACTTAACATTTAACTACAGACCACCTATCAGAAAAATCTGAATTTTTATTTTATAAGCCATAATCTGGTAAAAACAACTTCGCGAGTTGCAGCATTTCGAACAAATTCATTTTGAAGAGTTATATCAATCGGCAGATTCTCTGAACAGAAAAGAGTAAAGTGGAAGAAGTAATATTTCATTAACTCGAAATATACTCGTTTGATATTATTTGCATTGTATCACGTTACGGTTTCCAATTTAAGCTTCCGAAGGTTTTCATGAAAACAGTGACGAATTCCTTGTTCAATGCTGCGATATTCTTTTAAAGAGTAAAAGATATCGATATAGGAAAGTATACACAAGAAGTTAAAGTAAAAAATGAATACATACAGAGAGAAATTTGTTCTCGCATAATACGCGAGGGACATTTTATAGAATTTTCTTTTATACCCGAAATTTTATCCATACTTTGTGTCATTTATTTCGTTTCGTCGAGCTTAGCATGCGAAACACGAAGTGAGTGAGATAAACAGAAAGATTCATCGGTTGATTCATCGATACCAGTATATTTCCAGCATAAAATATTATCGCTTCTGTTTTGAGAGATAAGCCTCAAACGGTATTTTTCTATAGAAACTTTTCACATCGTTTTGACGTCTATAAATATTCTCGTACCTCATACGTTTTATAACAATCTACCGTATATCTCTATATTTACTACAAACTTCGCCGCACATTTTCATACGCATAATCCTGACACGTATCAATCATAAAGTTTCGTCATTGTCATCTTGACGCCAGAATACTTTTGAAAAAAGGAACTAAAGAAGAAAGTTTGAAAATCGCCGAGTACGAAAAAGAGAAAAATTTCATATATCACAGAACCAGATATAAAAAAAATATATATCCGTACGCAAAACGTCGAGAGTGACACGCATTACTCGTAATAAAAACGGGATAATAAATCTTTTTGCCTTCATCTTATTCTTATAGTGGCTAATGCGTCATTGGTAAATGTAGAACACGATTGGGAGAAATTGTCCTCGACAAAAATTGTACGGAAAGGTTGGAATAGGATAATGCAAATCGTTTTAGCGAACGTACGGATAGCCAGATGATATGTCCCCGTTTTACGAGCGCGACCCCTCTTCAGAACGGTTTTCTCGTCTTGTCAGGAACCGGTGGAATTTTCGTTCGATGCAACCCTGCGGCTTTCCTTGTTCGAGTTGCTAGTTTGGCTGACCCAGATAAATGTTTGCTACGCTGACCCTTTTGGTTTCCCTCGCCTCTGGAATCCGTGGTTTGCGCGCAATGTGCAAAGAATTTTCAGTTTCATCGACAACCGGCCGTAGAATTCGGCGCCAACAGTAATTGGAAATGGACTTTCGATTATCGAGTGTCGATGGTTATTTGAATTATTCTGATTTACGTAGTGGAGGTTGGTATATCGAAGCTTTGAAAGACAGACGATTCGCGAATGTAAGGGACCAAGGGTAAACAGCGAAGTTTCAAAAGGTTTTTTGATGAAAATTTTTAATATCGAATTTTTGTCGTGGCATGTTTTCGTGATCGATGGAACTTTGATTAGGGAGACGATGGTTTTTGGATAGATCGATATCGTTTCAATCGTTGTATTAGATAGAATGTTAAAATGATAAAAATAAGTAACTGAAATTGAAAAAAAAGGAAATTCTATAAAATGAGATTGGGATGATTGTGAAATATTCAGAGTTATTTATGGCCGTGCTTAATTATCAGCGCCAATTGTAACAAATATTCACCTGCATTGTTCGAAATAAATAATCCTATTTGCCGCAAACTCTTCAAACAGGATAACAAATTTATATCGTTATTATGATAAATTGTTATTCGTTTGGGAAGGTTGACTTCGTTGGGCGCTTAAATTATAGAAACAAATGTAAAATACATTATTCATAGGTCTTCTGTACGCAGCGTGAAATGAATTGTTTATTACTTAATATACAATTACTCGATATTAAAACTCAATAATTTTATGAAAATCTGTACGTCGAAGATGGAATAGCCATATGAAACGAAACGTTTTCTAAAATTGTAGGTTATCGTCGTAAATAATAAAAAAGGAGATATAAAACTGATAGATTCGTGCAAGGAATATAAACGAATATATATATTTCAACGCTATAATTCGATTTTATTATCCAATTCAATCTACAATTTTTATTGCTTCACCTATTTTTTTTAACCTTGTAATCCCATTATATTTCTCAATATTTATTTATATATTTTTCAGTATGCAGTGAAATTATTGTTTTTATTTTACTGTTTCCACACTTTACGAGAATTTTCTTAGAAATTCTCATGTCGTGCATCTATCGAGTGCGAAGATATCGGAATAAAATCATTTATTTCGATATTCAGCGTTGGGCATTGTGATGAATTTTTGCCTATATTTTCGCCTATACTGTCTTTTTATAAAAATAAATCTACGATTCGATCGAATTCTTAAATAAAGTCAAATTTAAACATTCCAAGCTATTCAAGTGACATTTCACCTCATTAGTCGGGTCTCAGGAATCGATAATTTCGCTCGTTACCAAAATTGATCCTCTCGTTTAACGCGTTCCATATTACGGAGGGCCTTTAGCAGTACGACAAAAAGCTATTTAATTCAAAAGAATTGGTACGTAGACCAAATTCTTCACAGCTTGGATTTCTCTCGCAGCTAACTCAACACTTTTATTGAAATTTTGAAAAATTACGCTTTGAAACAATTTTATACCAACGATAAAATCCTACCATATCGTATCATAAAACTAAAGTTGCATGGAAAATCGTGAATTCTACGAATGTTTATATTAAACGAATATTGAGATTGTTTATGTTCTTGGATTAAATAATACGCCGATACTTTACGTAGCTTCACTTTATAAGATAACTTCAAACTTGTAGTTGCAAACCTTACGTAGTAATCGCTTGTAGGAGACTTCGTCGTCCGCTATGCCATGCTAAATAACTTTCGGAGCCATAATACTTGTCTTACCTCGCTAATCATCGTTGTCGACGTTCTTGCATCCTTCATTGACCTCCTTTCGCTCCTCCTTTTTCCATCGTTTCTTTTCTCTCTAGTCGTCGCTCGTTTTGTTGCTGGTGGTAGGGGCTGGTTGCAAGTTTTATTGGCCACCGTTGACGCGGTCGGGACGAAAAAGCATTTTCAGCGGTAATCTGCTTTCGGTCGGGCGTACAGGTAGACCAAGAAAGCTTCAAGTAATGCTGGCTCCGCCAGAAATCCGGAATAGGTAATCTAAATCGCTTTAGGGGGAATGCGACGGACAGCCCGATAAAATATACCCCGATCTTTGCTTCTTTCCCCTGATTTAACCTGTGCTTGGCGAGCACCACGTTACCGGCACATTCCCCCTTTTCGAAGGAATTGCGAAATTCAGCATGAAATGGAAGAGCAATTTTGTTGCCTTTAGTTGTATCGAGATCCGTAACGATTTTGATGTGTAGTTAACTGGCTGGCCCTGTTTGCCACCCATTCATTGCCACTCATTATCAAGCTGATATGTTTGTTAGAAATACCTTGCAAAACGTAGAGAGTGGTGCTTTGCAACTGTTTGAGATTCTGAGGATTTTTATACAATTTATTATTGCTTATTCGATGGTAAGAGTTGCTTGATGAAACAGGCTGTGGATTTTTTTTTAATAGTACAATAGTACAATATTTTCTTTCTTCTTTTCCTTTTTTGTTTGTTTTTTGTTTTAAGATTGTTCGCATCGGTCACAACTTTGACTTTATTTACGGTAATCTTTCGCAGTTGTCCAACGAAGCTTTTTTCATCAGATTCTATTTCATTGGTGCGCGTATAAAAACGTGAATATGCATAAACGTCCGTAGTGTATGTATTTATAAAGTTTAACGTAGTGTATATTTTAATACAATAGAACGTGGTATACGTATTAAACGTGAACAAAATGGCATGTTATTTTATTATATATATATATTTATATATCGTTATATTAAAGTAGATTGCTACTGTATTATGCATAATGTAACTGTTAATTTTGTGAAGTTATTATGAAACTGTAATGGTGGTATTATTATTACCATTACAAACCGACTCTCTCTTAGATATTTTTATTTTCGAAAAGTTGTGTTATCAACGATGGTTGTTACTAAAATTACCACGAACGAGACTTTTTTTTAATAGAAACCTTATGCAAATAGGATTCTGTTATGGTGGTTATATGGAAAAGTTTAGTGAATTTTAATATAATGTATTGAATGCACTGTGGTAATGCAGCTACTTTCTGCATTCCAATATTTTTTCTGCTCTGGTCTGGGTGGCTTTAATGTTTGTTTCCCACTTTCCATTCGTCGCTTACGCACATTCGCTAAATATTTAACTCCTAAAATTTTCAAATGACGCTATTGCCAAGTAATATCTCCTTAAAATACATATTTCATCAGTGTACTACTTTCGTGGTAAATTTTATGGTGCATCCATTTTTTTTAGACAATACATAATCGCCATTTATTATACAAAGAAGCATAATTTACTTCGTACGTTTTGATGAATATTTGTTATCCTTTAACAACAAAGGAACGCAACAAATACATAGAGAGTTTAATGGAATTTAAAGATTCGAAGAATACGTGATACTTTCTTTTTCAATTGGCGATCTTCCAATGTGGAAACAATTCTCTACTTCGAAGATTGTAATTGTATTTTTTGGAATATCTCGAAGACTGGAAGTCGTATAGGTTCAAAGAAAAATATTCTTCCAAACGAATTAGCTGTAGGCGTTTTCGATTTGAAAATTGAATCATAGAAAAATTTCAGAAGAAATTCATAGAGTAGATGATGTATTAAAAATTTGAATGTTTAATAATGTTTATAGTAAGCGTTACTGTAAAAACTGTAACAGTTTCTTTAAAAACATTGATTTAGGTTTGCTGCCTTATTAGGAAGCTTTCGTGATCTCTATTAGCGATATGTTGCTCGTCGTTAATAGACCAAATATCCTAATTAAACCATATTGTCTATCTTAATTTGGTTATCGCGATCTCTTGAGTTTTCAAAGAAAATCGATCGACGAGGAGTTCACAAAATGATCTTGTTGTCTCGGGAAATTAAAGTTAGTTGAATTAAGAAAATTTAAATGAAGAGCACCGGATCAAGTTGAATTAAAATTTACAGAGACGTGACTGAATTCGAAATACAAATCGTGCTTCCGGATACAGTCGGAAAAATCCATTTCCGGATCTGTATCGCTCGGTCGTTCATCCAGCAACTTTCGCACGATTTTATACGTTAGGAAGAGATTAAAAGCTAGGAAGAAACGCGAAGTAAGAGGTCGATACTTTCCAAAGGATGGTAGCTATCGATATTAAATAATTAAAAAAAGTTAATGCAGTCGAAACGTATAAACCTTTCTTCTCGTCATGATTGAATAACTTCGCTGATATAATCCTTGCTTCAAATAAAAATCTCTAGCTAATTACGGATACTTTATTCTTTGAGATGAAACTGCACAGAAACAGGTAATTGTGACGGACTGTACATTTCCACAACGTCTATAGCTTTTAATCTTAATTTTGGTTAGCTGCTTAATTGATTAATTTCAAGCGTTACGTCTACAGAAGGTGAGTTATGTAACTGACACAGAGTACATCCAAGTTTCATATTTCCGTAGTCAATCATTTTTGTAAATATCTCGTTATATCTCATACAAATTGAGCGTTTCAAATGTCTTAAATACATATAAAAGTATTCAAGCGAAATATAAGATTAAAAGAAGAAGATTGTTCTATTTAGAAAGAGAGGCCAGCTACGTTAGACCCGAGTAGATTGGAGATAAATATTCCAAATTTATCGTTTTCTTTACAACGTACAATTTGTAGAAACTATTGTATCTTGTGGTAAAATGTATCATAATCGCAGAATAAATTTACATCTCCATTTCAAAGCAACCTGTACCACGCGATAAAGATACATTACGATAAGTTTCCAGCATTTCGCTGGATCTCGAACGTACTGTTGGGTAGCAATATCCAAAAACAGAGAAAATATCTGGCAGTAGCTTTCGTTTAAAGACGACATTTCAATGCTAGTAAATTCAATGTTAGTATCGGCGTATGAATAAATTTTCCTCGAGATCTCAAAAGCTGATTCTATCCCTCTCTTATTCCATGTTAGCCATTAAACGAGTAAAAATTTCCCTGAACATTTTCGTTCCATCTCATTTCTATACGAGATATTGCCTCGAGTACAATCGCTTCAAAGAACGTCTTTTAGCGCACGACGCGGCGTATCGGGAATAAGTTAGTTGGAATCGTTTCGCGAATCTAATATGCAGTGCCCGATAACGCATACAATATTCCTGGTTCGCTCGAGTGGAAAGCAAGACGTTCGGTTCTTCCTCCCAGCGAACGTTAAAAATGTATTTGTTCACCTCCGATAAAGAGTTAATAATTCAACTCATGGAAACTTGAAATTCTTTTCCTTCTTCTAATTCGATTCGACGTTTATTTAGAGCTGTTTACAGGTACGATTTTTAGTTAAACGCCTCGCGTTCCTACGTTTTCGTATTCGTTTGTTCGTTGCCGTTACCTAGAGCTTTGCAAAATTTCATATCCTTGCTTTAATACCATTTATCATATCTACTACCACATAAATTCGCTATTTAAAAATACCAACGGTTTAGAAATGTCAAAAGTTTCAATATTTATCTAAAAACGTCATTATAATTAATTTGTAAAATCAATATCAGAAGCGACAATACGACCCATCTCATAGTTCAAAGATCAAAGAATCTGAGAATAAGGAGTTTACCAAGCGATAAAACTGTTCTATATGGTTTGGAAATTGCAAGCACCAGATTCATTAACATCGATTTAATCGGATTATAATATATCATTTCTGAGCAACAACATTATTGCTATTAGCGAAGTATTCTTCGTTTCGTAATTAATATATCTTGCCAAAACTGTGCTCCACTTTGTATCACTGTACAACGTACAACTTTCTCATAAAAGTGAATCGACCTTCTTGGTTGTTGATTCCTCGAGAGAGAGAGAGAAAAAAAAGAAAGAATATTCCTGAATTTCCTTTAGAAAGGGACCAGGTGTTTCGCAGCTACAATAGCCATTCCACTTATCGCAACTATTCGCAGTCTAATATTTGATGCGGCGTTGGTGCGGTGGTAAAATCGAGGCTGCGTCCCACGGGGGATCGACGGTTTCGTGGCGCACACCGTGCTTCACAGAATCTTACTTGGAGCTGTGAAACGCGCCGCTGCTAGTCGTTGGATTTCACGGACGACTCTCGACGGAATGACGCGTCGTACTGAAAGGTATTTCGACAGGAAAGAATGGTTATGCGGCCCATATACGGCTATTCAATTTCAAACGGTTTTTCTCTCTTCGACTCGGCCTCCGCCAGCTGACCGAATTCGGATTTTTCTGTTTCGCGAGAACTTCAGGCGAGAGAGTGAAGCAGCGTGTGTGTAGTCGTTAGTTTGCTGCGAATGACGCTAATTTTCTATATATCTTCGCTTGGTTTTTTCCGAGTAAATTTTTGACAGAGTTTCGAAATTTTATAAGGACGGATTATTAAGTGGAGGTGAGCATTTAAAAAAAAAATTGCAACACACCATTTCGAAATATTTGAGAACAAGCTTTATGTTTCTCTTTTTGATGCTGTTTTTACTTCGTTCGATTTAAAATATTTAGTCGTTACAATTTGGCATAGAATTGACATATCACAGCCATTGTTTACTTCAGATTTTTTAATTTAACCGCTATAGAAAAGAGGATTAGGTCGGACAGTTTATATTATTTAAATCTAGATATATCTGAATTCTATCTTCCTTTTTACATGATCTTGAAATTGTTTCATTTTTTTATTCGAGATTGTAATTATAATTTCAATAAAAATTCATAGAAAATCTCTTTTTTTCCTGAAGAAGAAAATCTTCATGTCAAAAACTGCATAAACTGTGCAACATATATACAGTGTACATTTCGAAAGGAAGAACAAACTTTAACGATATAATTCACTGTGCTAAAGCATTTAATACATTGTCCATCGCAAGTAAAAAAAGTTGATGATAACAATGATAACGAGCGACGACCCTAATTGCGTGAAATGCGATCGAAATCCGGTAAATCAGTTCAGTGAGGTAAAAACAGAGGAGAACGACAGAGGAGTGGGTATGTTCGTACAAGTGGCGCGATAAAATGAGAAATCGAAGCAGCCGCTCTTCCGCACGTATCGATCGAACCGGAAAAATTGGAACTTGAAAACGCTTCCAGATTATCGTGTTTGTATAACTGTTCTTTGTCGTTCGACCACCGAACGAGAGTACCACTGTGCACGACGATTTAAATTTATTCTCCAGAATAATCGAACTGTACGATTTTCATCAATTAGTTTCAAGCCCCGCTGCAGAGTAGAAAATCGTTTTTCGTGTAATTCAGATGGTTTCTTTCTACTTTGTTTCGGAATCTACCGCGTTTTACAATCTTGTGACGAGAAGGAGAGAGCAAAGATAATTTGTTGCCATGAAGTTGTTTGTTCTGTATTTATATTACTTGTTTGTTCTATATGTAGGTAATCCGATAGTACTTGTCTGGACTTTGGAACGAGTTAAAAGTTGAAAATGAAATTAACTGTACAAGAAGTTAATGTAATCTGCTTAATTGAAAGGAAGCTATATACTTGCATTCTAATTCGTTGAATCATATTTTGATTGATATTATTTTTGACAAAGCTATATGTCGAGAATTGTGGATCTTAATCGCCGAAATAAAAGTAAAGGAACGCTAAGGTTACACTTAGATTTTATATTAAAATAGTTTTAGATTTATTTAATAAACGATTTGCAGGATCTTCGTCGATATACATTTGCACGTGTCTCAGCACTCTCTTTGTCTCACCATCTTCTATACCACACCGCCAACGAAACAGTTGCATTCGTTTGTTTTTCGAGACACTGTGCACACACGTGCTTCTAACACTCATACTCACATACGTGTGCCACTACTACGCGGCTAATCTAGTGTAGCACACGAAATTATACATATCTCAATACTATAAACACTGAAAATTGTATTAAAAATTCATACACATATAATTAAATAAAATCGAGACTTTGAGAATTCGAATTTTTCCACGTATTTCAACTTTTAAAAGTCTCACCCCTTTAGTTTCATAATTAAATAATTTAATTCTCCGTCACGTTACCTTTTCAAGACTTGGGAAAATATACCGAATTTTTATAATAATAAACGTAAAACACATATTGTTTTATGCAAACAATAGACTGACTTATACCCTTCGAATTCTTATCCCCTTTATATTACAGAAATTTCTAGCGATTTCTAATAATTTCTAACATGTAAATTATTATATTCGCGTTTTTCATTGCTTGATTTTTAACGTCTAAACTCTATTTGATTTTAAAGAAGTTTCAAAGAATCAAACTCTGGAGTACAAGCCAGGAGAGTGCTTTTTTCATCGTATTATTAAAATTTCATTTCCTCTTCGACATGTCATCTCCATCATTGCATAACTCTTTTATTTAGCAGATGTAAGAGGTCGTTTGAATCTGTGAATTTAAGCTCTGGCGTGAAATTACACGTGTGACGCAAACGCGACTGCTGGAATAATCCCTTCCGTCTAGCCTCCGGCTTCGGTACTTCCGATTCGGAATCCGTAATCGCAATGCAAAGCGTTTTTCGTGCTACGAACTCGACTTTGAAGCATCAACGCTTTGCTGCAACATTTACGCTTCCGAAGATACGGCTTTAACAACGATGTAAGAGACGCCCTCGACGTAAAAGCAACCGGCTGGAAGTAACATTATTTATTTGCAGATAGCTAGAAATGATCTCGGACAAGTGCTTCCTTGCGTTACTACCGGCAGTCTTCGTTACGAATTAAGTACCTTTAATAGAAATTTTAAGGAGACGTTGTATTCAGGATGATATGGTTTAATTAATCTTTAAGTATTTAGCAGGGTAAAGGAATTTGATAAAAATTTGATAAGAACCGTCATCTATTCTTGCAAATATCTATGTTCAATTATAAAAATTAATATTACATTTTCAACGAATCTTTTATTCGCTAATATCGTGTTCGGTTGATTGAAAAATTTTGCCTTTTCTTCCTATGCTAATGTATACATCATATCTGTTTTAATATTTTTGAAAGGAAGAAATTAATTGTTTTATTGAAATTTCTATTAAGTAATCTTCAATACAGTATTCATTATTACTTGCTACTAACTTCCATTAGTCATTGTGATTTACGTATTAGATAAAAGATAAATAAATAAACGCTACATGATTGGAGGTTCATATAGATACATATATCTTACGTGGTGAATATTTAACTCGTTCGTATTAACCAAATATTTCAATCGATGAAATTAGACAATGATCGAATATCCCTAACTTTTTTCAAAGTTTTCTATCTGTTTATTAAAATTCCTTCGTGTTTGCGATATAATGAGACGGATTATTCCTAGAAAAGAAAAATATCACATAGAAAATTCCACTCTACGATAATAGAACTCCAAGAAATAATAGAAAGGAGGATTTTCCACCCTCCTGCCTTCAAGAATCAATTTTCTCGTTATGTCGTTTCCGGATTCGTCGAGCTCTGAAAGACGGCCCCGTAATTCACGTCCAAGCGTGAAATCGTCAACGACAAGAAGGGCCACGCAAAGGTATCCAAGACGAGGTTCCCGATAACAAGGCGAGTTTCTGTACCGCTGTGAAGCAGCTGGCGCAACTGCAGTGCTGCAGTTTAGTTTCGCATAGGTTAGCTCGCGTCAGCGATTGCAAGAAGCAATTTGCGGCCACGTATCTCTTACTCCTTGCCAATGAGAATCACCCGATATACCGTAATAAAGAGCCGTTCTCAGTTTGGATACCAGTTGCTCTTACATTATGATATATCGAAAGAGATACCTAACGATTAACATAGCTGAATCGGTACTCTTACATCGGAAAGGAAAGTAGAGATTGATACAATAAATATTTATCTATATTGGATAATGTAAATATAAAACTAAGGAAATATTTACTTACTTTTTTATTAAAATGTGTATTAGTAACGAAGAAAATTTTCGAAGAATATTGTTTCTCTGTTGTTTTAATTAAATGGGGACAAAAGGGTATTATTATTATTTTTTTTTTTTTAATATTCTGAATGATATACTCTGAGATACTTTTCTGTCTACTTCGATCAGTATATTGATGGTGTTATTATTGTCTTATATATTCCAGCAGTTGATGAATAAATAGGAAAATAATATTGTAGCGACGTAATTCAGTCACACGTTATATCACAACTCTCTCCCTCTCTTTCTCTCTGTTTTGTTCTCTCTTATGTATTTAACATTCTATTTTTCACTAACACAAATTTGTCATATAGACTTATATGCCAGCGTTTGTATGCCAAGTTAACTGGCAGAGGACGAGAAAAGCTTGCTAAGCTCCAAAGCTTAACATGAACAATACTGACACGGGTCCTTCTCCCTGAAGCCTAAAACTTTAGGAATAACGATGTCTATGTCAGGCTGATGTTATTTCGTTAAAGAAATTTCGAAGAAAACGCTTTGAGGCTAAAATATTTCAGTCTTTATTTTCGCTAATCTTTAACAATGTTTTTTCGTCCTTGCAGTTTTTTTTTTTTAATTTTCTACCTTTGCTACTAGAAATCTTAAAATTTTCTAATTTTTATCGCACAATGTTTTTCAACTTAATCTGTGTACATTTCTACTCTTGCTACTAATAGTTAAATGCGAAATATGTGATAAAGTTTGTTATTAGTTGATTTGAGTATCACGATTACTGGAACATAACAGGATGCTTTTAGAGCTATAAAATATTCAGGTTTTGTGTCGTAACATCCAAGGAGGACCTGTAAATATTTTATTCCTACAAATAGTTTGATATCGGTTCGGTCTCCTTTCGCCGCTATACTCTCTCACTCTCTCTCTCTCTCTCTCTCTCTCTCTCTCTCTCTGTCTGTCTGTCTCTGTCTATCTCTTTCTCTGATATTAATATTTGTCACCCCCATTTTTGTTTACATTAAACGTTAATTATTTCTTTTCCTTTTCGCGGTGCACCATTATGTACGAGCGAAAAAAAGACATCGCAACATAAATTCGTTCGTTAGAGTAATTATGTTTGCCCAGATTGTTACAAATTTTTGTTTGCCGTTGTTGCGCTTCCTGGTTACTGGATTTCATACTGTGTCCACGAAAACAAACGTAACCGTAGTCACCACTTCCTTTTTTTCGTACGTTAAAATAGTTGTTGTAACGTATGTTCCAACGTAACGTAGCGATATTTCATATGCGAAATTCATTAAATTTATGCTTTAATCTTACGATAACTACGCTTACATTTCTTGCGCAAATATCATTTTACGCGTTTCACTTATCGTTTTTTAAACGATTCAACAAACAATAATATGAGAATTTAATGTTTAATCTGGAAAGTACATGACTCGTAATTATGCCTGCTCGTTTATCAAAGCGTCGTATTAAAGTCATAACATCGCCATTTGTTATTTTTATGTAACATTTCCATAACAATATTTTCAGTCACCGTTATTTCAAATATTTTTCGTCCGATACCTAAAAATGTTTATTTTTCGTGATGAAATTTACTATGCTTTAAAGATAAAGAAACTTTCCGTGTGTTATTTTCCCGTTATATCATAATATCAGTGAGTGAACATAAATATCCATTAAATTTTCACAAAAATTTTGCTACGAGATGTTCTGCAGTGTTCGAAACGATATTAAATTAAATTATCCTCTATTTTCACAAATATGTATATCGATAGGTACAATTATTACTTCTTATAGTTTCAAGAACATTAATGCTATTGGAAATAAGGAACATCCTTAGAAATATTCCTTGTACGTTTTCATCAAGAGAAACGTCCAAATACGGAAGGAGCAAGAAACAAAGTAAGAAAGTTTTAGACTGTGCAAGTAGTATAAGCGCGTGATAGACTGGATAGAAGTGCCACTACGCTTATTCCTACGTATATTTCAATATTTTTATTATTTTAATATTTAGTATTTTCTATGCATTCCACACTCCACTAATAACAAATAAATTCTCATATATCACCCTCCCTGAAAGAAACAAAATTATTCACACTATTGATACGACAATATGGCGCAATAAATACTTGAAAACAATGAATTCTATTCGAACGGACAAAAATATTCCTATTATCTGCGGTTTAATGCAATAAATTCCCAAGAATCATGAATATCATTCCAAAAGCATTCTCCTCGTCGCTCGTCATCAAAAGTCATAAAAAGAAACAACCAAAAAGAAAAAAATTTCTAAAACGAAACGAAATCTTTCGTAAACTATCAGGAAGATTTACGTTCGACTCGAAACATGCGCGAGAGACTGGAATTTTTCAAAACCAAAAATAGACATCCTGCTTTGACAAAGTGGCAGGCACAGTAGACCAAAAAGAGGTAGCATGGAAGAAACAAGGAAATGGAGGCGGAAAATAGTCCGGTATGAGGGTCGCAAATTTCCGTATCAATTTCCTCGACGAAATTCTGGTCTAGGGATGCCCGCAGACACTGGCTGCCGCTCGTGAAATTTTTCCCACGAAGATCTGGCATATTGCGCGGCCACGAGGACACTCTAATACGGAATTGAAGTGGCCCGAAACAAGGTTGGCCCGCATCGAGCGCGCATCGCGACTGCATATTGCAAAACGGAAACGAGAATGCGCGCTGCGATTCCTCGCGACCTCGCCATTTCGTATGCCGTTGACATTCACCCGGCCACGCTAACTTTCGCGTTAAGCTGACTACCGAGTTGGCGCTAAGTAGCTGCCCCGTTCGGGCAAGTTAGCTAGGAAAAGTGGATTGCTGTTGATGGCGGAGAAGGACGGGAGAAAGAGTCGCCCAACTTTCGCTATAAATCGTAGTTGGATTCTTCTTCTTCGCCTGTTTTACGGATGAATCTTTTAGCGAGAAGAATTTTGCGTCAGAGCCGCGTGGTTTCTTTGATTTTTCGATAAATATCGACATTGGAATTTTTATGTCCAAGAGGGTAACACGAGCTAGAAAATTTAACTGTATTATATGAACTTTATATTTTTATAACTTGGAACTACATAATCTATCGCGTAACCTTTCCAAAGAATTTAATCACTCGTTCTTTTTCTTTGGAAACGAAACTCTCGTCATTGAGAACGGTCGAATGGCTTTTTCAAACGTTCCCTTTATTCCTTTCTTAAATCGGTTCCTAAAGGTTATACGACTACGTCCCTCGGCCAAAAGTTTCCGAGTACACCTTTTCTTCAAAAGGTAAAGTACCATCTCTCCGAAGATTCTTTGTAGTACTTCGCTTTTAAGTACGGATAACATCTTGATTCTTTTTCCGCGTTTTTGGATTTGACTCGTGCTTCTTCCTCACCAGGAGACAAGAAACTGATCGAACTTGACTTCGCACGAGCGCCTCGATTCGCGTCAAATTTGAACAAATTTTCGAAATTGACGAACCAGAAGCTTTGCCTTTCGCTTCGGAAGGCCAATCGTTTTGGTTTTATCGCGACCTTCGAAATACCAAAATTTTTCGTGTAATATACCTACGTTGTATATTAAAAATAAGTTAAAGGCATTTATAATATTAGTTCGTATACTTTCATTAGCCACCGTACATGTTCGTACTTAAAAGCACCATCATTTTGTACATTCATCGTAGTTTCTCCTTCCTAATCTCTAAACACTGCATAGTGCATATACCGTTCCCGCGTTAATTGGAACGAAGGTACGTAGATGCATTGTTAGGTACAGTGGCACGTAGTGGTTCGTGGACGAATTCAAAACAGCTGGCTTAATCTGCCCGTAATTTTTGTTGTCCGTTGAGAACGGAAGAGCTATGAGGGGAAAAAGGAAACATTGGAAAGAAAAGTAGCGGCCGCGTACGAATTAACATACTTAATTAGAAAACGAGCTGGACCGGCATTAGTGTTAATTTGGCCGACCAGCTGCCAAGTTGTCGCTAAGCAGCCGGTGCATTAAGGAAAGTTAGCCGAGTTCTAGATGGTCGGCAACGAAGACGAACTTTCCTAATAAATTATTATTACGCGCTGCCAGCACTGTCTCGACGAAACGTGTCGGCTGCATGCTCACTTCGTCTCGAAGGATTCGAAAAAGTCTCGTTGAAATAGCGAGAAGAAGATTGAAGTTATTTCTTATTTATTCGTCTGCTTGTTTCGTATTTATCGTGTAATACGTTAGACGCGGTTCGTGATAATGTTGTAATCGATAGTATGCTGTTATTTGAACGACGTCTATAAAGTTTTCTGTCTCAAAGTTTAGGTGTGACCATGTACATTGGCAAAAAATCGTAGAATTTCTTTATAGTGGTGACTTCTTTTACGCGCAATACGATAAGAAGTATATTTTATATTTGTTATATTCGTTCGGTATCGACGAGAACTTTAAAGACTTTGTTTAAGGTGCTTTCATTCTTTGTACATTTGTCTAGCACCGAGATAAGCTTGGAAAATTATGTTGAACATACTTTTTCTGTGGTCGTACAAATGCAGCATAGTATAGTGATTCATGTCCTTACTTTACCAAAACAATTTCACGGGGTTATAGATATATTTTGCGATATTAATTGATGAGGGTCGTTTATATTTCGTAAAATTTACGCTAATCTGAAACGATGTATCTCGAGATGATATCGATGTTGAAACTTGAACGAAGGCACTTAAATTATATTGTATTTATACTTTGTTCAATTTATTGTTTGTTAAATCCATGGTAAAATGTTTACATGTCTTTAGTGATGTGTTGCAATGAGCTCGATCGAACGAATTCGCGACATTAAACCCATTACGCGTCAAGAATTTACGCACGCTACATTTCTTTTCAAACAAATTTCCGATTAACAGTTTACATTATTGTACGGTTTTCACTAGATAAATCGTATCTAATAAAAAAGCGTTTGTACAGTTGAATTTATAAGAACTAAAACTATCCGGGAAATATCTTCAACTGAATCGAATAACATTATTGTTAAAATAACCAGAAAATTTTCACATCAGAATTTTGTATCGCGAAATTTCAATTACTTTTTCAACCTATTATTATAAATACATTTTATTCGGTATCGTTAATCGACACATATAATTATAGAAACACCAAAAATGCCCAACAAGAACATTTTAGACCGTGCAAGTAGTATAAATACGTGATACGTCGGACATCAGTGCGATTTTTTTAATAATTCATCTTAATACAAAGAAGTTTATGAATAAATATTAGGAATATTAATGTTAAGATAGCCGTAGAATAAAACAAATCAAAATTATGAGATACGAAAAATGAGATATTAAAGTAATAAATTTTAAACTAAAAGCGAATCAAGCTACATATAAAGAGATTAGTTTGGCCTTTTATATTTCCAAATTAAAACACCCTCCACGTTCTATTTGAAGGACATTAATCTCCGAATACCTTTCCAATAAATATCACACAAATCTTCGACTCGATGGGTCGCTATTATGACTCTGCTGTAGAGCGAGTAAGAAACCAAGACAAACTATTGTCTCTGACTCTCGATGTCGTTTATATCGAACTTCCTCACGCAGTTCTTATTTGAATCGACTTAAATGCGTTATTCTATCGTCGATGTATTACAAAACTGTAGTTGTACCGCACAGTGTACTTCATCGTACTTTATATACCGTACTGCGTTATCTCACGGTACATTAAATTCTATAATTCTAGCTAATACATTTTCCTGCCTCTTCTATATCTCTCGTTGCTCTACGATAGTACGAAATTTTATTAAACGAAACTGCTAACCGTAGCTACGAGAAGCGCCTAAATCGCGATACGGAAGTATTGTTCGCGTGAAACGTATTATCTCTCGTAAATCAATAAAATCATTGAAATTTTGTTGTGACTACAGAAAATACCATTATATTTCATGAAGATTACGCAACACGCAGAAAATATTGTCCAATAAAAAGTCCAGCCGAGAGCTTAATAAATTTCTCGTGTGCAATTCGTGCACGATATTCGCGGACTCTTATCGCTGCTAAACTGGATGATCTTCCACTTGATAATCGAGAATTCCTCGTCCGTACCATTAATTCTGTGAAAGAATTTTAAATCCTGTCGACGCAGTTTCGCGAGAGGAGACAGGAAACCATCGGTGTTTAAAGGGTAAGCGCACGGTTTCTCCATTGAGTGAAAGTTACGTAAATTCGATTATTATGAATCTGCGTGGTTAGTCCGCGAATTTACGACGTTCTCTGGCCAATTGGAATTACGTAAAAGCACCGTCGCTTCGCTTTCGATAACAACGAAAAGGGAATTAGACAAAGAGGAAGAGGAGTAAACAGGGAGAAGGGAGAAGAAGAGCGAGGGATGGTACATGTTAATTGCATTTGCAGATCCGAATTCCGTTTGAACGTGGAACGGAACTCGAAAGAACGATTAATTACTGTGATTGCACGGCCGAAATACTTTAGATTATAAATTCGGAAGTTCGAACAGCTTCGAACAACGAATCGGCTCGTTCAATGGCGAACAATCCCCGTAAAGTCTCCGTGGATTAAAGTAGGCTTCTTCGTGGAAAGCTGCTTTGGCAGAAATCGAGTCTATTAAAGCTTAATGCTGTTTATGTGCTCTGATATTTTATTCTTGGTTCGTATTTATTGCAGAATTTATTATTTTCTTTTATAATCGTTGAAATATTTATGTATCATCAACGTACAAATTCTTATTTATAAAACATACAACAAGAGAGGAAATAATAATGATAAATTCTACGATAATTTAATAATTTAGATTTTTATAATAAAAATTCAAAATTCATTCACTCGCTTAGAGATGTCCAGAGTGCAAAAAAGTACTGATTTACACAGCTAAATCTTAACAGAAACAGATTTTTGTATTACTAAATGATTTAATAATTATTGATAGCGTAGTATCTTTTGAATGTGTGGTCTTCTAGAGTAAGAATAAGGAAGAATGTTCTATTTAAACTGAAGTTTATTTCTATTTTAACAAGCAATACCCAATACAAAAACTGACTACAATATCTCCGTACGTCTTATACCAACACTCGGCTCACAGTTTCTGCTTCCCAGGTCAAAAAATGCTGACCATGCTCAAACCTCAAATGTTCAACCCTAGCACTCTTCTCCCATTCCTTTGCTCATTTAGCTTTTACGTCACCAAAGCATACACTCCCACTTACACTCTCTCTCTCTCTCTCTTTCTCTCTCTTTCCCAGCACTCTTAAGACTCTTAGTTTATTCCTTAGACTCTAACCTAAATATATAGACTAAGAGTAAATCCCCTTTTTTCGATACTACGATAGTATGCTTCCTCTGTTTCAAACAGATTTCTTGGACAATTTAATTTTCTTAGTTGTATCATTCTTCTAACAGGCCATAAAGATCGTAAATTCTTTTGAACGTATATACGATGCACGAGCAAAATATGTTTTTCGCCAATTGATGCTACCTTTTGGAAACAAGGTAGTCGCTGCACAGTACGCGTAATAACTTTAGCCTCTTATTTCATCTTCGAAATTCTGTCGCGAAAATTGTTTGTCACGTCGATCGTTCAACCAAAATAAATATTTGAAAACGATATTTTCTCCAAGTCTATCGTATGCAAGCAGAGTATTGCTGAATGGCATGTTCACTTATCGGTGACAAAAGAAGCAACAGTGTAGTTGCATGTGGCAAGAACTCCCACATAGGCATCCGGAACAGGCGGTGAAACGACGTGTTGATTATTCAAATATTAAAGCGATATACTCTGGTCGACATGTTGACATTAGTCAGTTCGATGTTCGCAAACCACAAGCCATTCTGTCTCTCGGTACAAGGAGAACTAGTGTCCAGGTAGAAATTCGCAAGGACGAACAAGGTTCGATCTGGTAGACAGTGTTTGTACCCTCTGTACAGCCATAGAAACTACAATTAGAAATGCAAACTAGCGCGGTACCGACGTCCGAAATTTGTTCAATCGATTGCCTGGAGTAGTCCTCACCGAATTTATCTATTTATCCATTAAGGAGCTTGACAGAAGAGCAACAGAGTGTTCAAGGAATCTATCTTGGAACAAAATTTTCTATTTTTATCTCTTGTATTTTACAACTTATATCTTCTCGTAACTTCTCTTTTCTAAATCACTTCGATTCAATTATTTCAATCGATTAAAAAAAAATAGAAAATGTCTCTTTTCTAGTGTGTGATGAAATATATTCTCTTATATAAGGTTTCTATATCTGTCCAAAAAGTAAGAATATCAGACTTGCGATATTTAAATATCTTAAAATAATTTCGCACTATTTGGAAAAAGGGTAGACGAATAAAACGAAATATTGAATTTTCTCTAGAACGTGGTGTTTTTTAAGTTTGCATGTTTAATGATTTACCGTTAAAAATCCTCCCGTTTTATACACGCTGCATTTTCGCATTATACCATTACCATAAATCTAAAATCAAAATGAAGACACACGGCTGTGATACGGACGTAACATTTATATTGACACAGATGTACAAATTCGCATGTGAAAATGCGAATATTCCAGGGAATGAAATGCTTTCAACGTTATTGTGTTACAAAAATTTAGTAAAACGCGAGTGAAATTTACAAGGTAGAACCTTAGCAGGGTATGCCGCGATACTTGCATTATTTGATATTTCTATGAAACTGGAACTCTTAAAAGCACTTGTTAACCTTATCCTTCCATTTTTCCCATTAAATAACTTTCCCGTGTATTTGAAAAATCCATTTCAACGCAAAATCATTTTCAATTTAATTTACATTAGCTATGTTATGGGTAAGAGAGCTTACTGTCAATGTATATAAAAGTAAATGTATTTAAAGTCATTTTTTAATTTTATTGACCTTTGATGCTATTTAAATTCACTCGGGAAGTAACATTAAGAAAGAAAGTTTCAACTCGATCTAATCTTATAATATATGTATTTCATAAACTAATTTCCTCTGTTGTGTGCCATTTAGATTATCATCTTTTAATTTCTTCTGGCACGGTAGCGTACAGTATCAGTGCCAGTATTCTTCAAGAGGTTATTTAGTGGTCGTCGAAGTGAGATTACGGTACAACTTCTATCGATTTTGAAATTATGTACTCTTTACTATTCATTGACGATAAATCTATTCGGGAGAAGAGTAAGATAGGTTTATAAGACTCAAAAATCTGAGAAATAATTTGTAATCTTATCCATACTACCACGAAATACATCTTACTCGTCAATATTTAAGATGCAACATTTTTATATATCTAACCCTTGGAAAACGTAGCACGAGATAGATTCGCACAACTATCAACATTTTCTATATACTTCACGTGTCTGATAGCAGAAACACAACAAATCTTGACGATAAAGGAATAATTATTTTCGAAATTATTCGCCTTGAATTCTTCGTCATTTTATTACGCTATCGAAGGATTAAATGGATACTAGTTGCATTGAGAAGAAATTCAAAATTATGAAAGGAGATAATCACGACACTTATAAGTCGGAAAAGCGTCGGAAAAAATCGCCCGTGGTAACGTTTGTAATAGTAATAGTATCTAGTAACAAGCGTATCGGAATTAATGCTCGAAAATTGATATTTTACTGGGCAATGGTAACGGTAACCCGCGTTTCACGTTTGTATAGAGGTTTTTTCTGTTCTCGTTACGAATTTCTGCCGCGTAACTTCAACCGGTCGAGTCCGGTTCGCGCGTCACCGAGTAAGATAACGAATCGTTGGCTCGAATTTCCAGCGTGGAATGTCAAAACGAATTTTTTAATAGAAGCTTTTGTCCGGTCGCGTTCACCGGTGCCTCGCGGGCGCAATTATTTTTCTTTTTCTCCTTGTCCGTTTCGCGTTATCTCTCTCCAGATATGCGACTCTTAGGCCATTTTAGGAAGGCGCGTTGAAAAAATTAAGCAGGCGGGCGAACCCGTTGAAAGCTCGACGATCCATCGATCAATAACTTTTATTTGATGTATTACATTTTTCACTGATGGCCAATTCTAGAATTCCCTAGGCGCGGCGGAATCGCCTCGTGAAATATTGTCGTATTGGAACCGATCGGAAGAAAATAAAATTTGATGGATCTCCATGGACGATTTCCAAGGTTTTTCTTCTTTTTTAGTTTGATTTAATTGGCATCGTAATTTATAGGTAATATTTTAATGGAAGGGACATGTGGATAATGGATTCCGGAGGATAATGATTGATAAGTGATCGATAACTGTCGCGTTTGATTGGCACGTTTTTGTACTTTACGTATTTTATCTGTTTTGTACTTTAAATTTCCACTGACAACTGTGGAAATGTACAGTTAACAATTAGAAAGATTAAAGAACGGCCAATATGAATAAATCGGAATAGAATTCTATCGATTATTTCCAACAACTGTTTTCTTATTTAGAAACTCTACGTCTTGAAGTTGTTTAATTCCCAATCTCGCGACGTCTCAACTTAGTAACTAAATTAAATAATGAATAGACCGTTTAACCTGATGACCGACACAAATGTAGAAGACAGTCGCGATTAATTGAAACAGTGAGTCCTAAAATTAGCGGTTCCCTACAGCGACGAATATACCTTAATACTTTATAAATTTGTAGTCTTATCGATTTCATGAAAGATACGACAAATGCCAAACGGCGCTGAACTGTTTTTGCTATATTCTTATATACCACTAGCGTAATGCACCCTAGTAAAATCCACTTATACCGTTGCTACAAATAGATCAAAGCCTCCGGTTCTTTAGGAACAACAGCGTACCTCACCCTCCTATCCAAACATCAAAGTAAAAGAAAGGGGAAGAAACTCGTTGGAGTTAATTTATAACGATCCTATCGCTTATTATTCATAGGGAATCGTTAAACCGTGGCCGGAGGAGATCGTTTCAACGCGACTGGTCGCCACGATTAATCACCATGCTTCTCCCCCTCTCCTTTACACGGTGGAACGTTGTTCGTGCAACGAGCTATGTATGCGCAGAGAATACCGGGCGTGTTCTGTGACATGACAATTCGCGATAGCACGGTGACACGATACGAATCGAACCGTTTAAATAGAGCGACCGGTCAACTGAAACGGTTCACTTGAACGCGAACGCAATCACGGGGCCAATCATGGATGGAACATTAGGTGAATACCATCCTCCAAGGATGCACGCGTGCAAACGACCGAGAATTGTCGCAGGTAACCGACAACAAAACCCGTATTACAACGACGTTTCATGCAACCCGCCGTTATAATGACAGGGTGTAAAGAAATTCAGCTTCATTGGTTACGCTTCTGTACGATCAGTTCCGATATCCGCCATCCGACTCTCTATTCTCATTTAAAGTCTCGTCCTCTATCCGTGAATCACTTTCACGGCGACTCCATTTTACGCGTGTTGACGAAAGTTTTAATCGAATGGTTGTTCAACGCCACGCCGCCGCCGCCGCCGCTGCCTCTTTGATCAGACAATTGTTCCGCGATGGATCGAAGCGATTTGTTGAACTGTTTTCAGAGACAGGCTTCCTTGAATTGAAGTTTTCTTTATGATGCTGGGATTGTCCGCTTGGGATTATCAAAAGTTAGAAATTGTTCAAGAAGAATTATTCAATAAAAGTTGAATTTTAATGGAAACATTACAAAGCACGTTGAACACTACAGAGAAGAGAAGGAAGGTTATAAGTCAATTTTCCTATTTTGTTTTCTCCGAGTTCATCCGAGTTTAACATAACGAAAATTGATTTTTTCATTTGTAATTCGACTTCATTTACCTCTGCTACTTCTTCAATTTACTTTTGATTTCACTAGGTTTTACGATGTACAAAATTCTGTCTCATTTCTCTCGCTTATTTTCTTTTCGAAAGAAAATACACTTCTTCGATACGTACGTTATTTTTCTTAGTTTACTTGTTGGATATAATTGACTACGGTATGGTCGTTTAGTTACAGGAAACAAGACGTGAAAATATTTAGACGCGAATATTCATATCTAACATAGTCGAGAATCTTCGGAAGGAATAGCTGTATGTTCTAGATCTCTGCTCTGTCTTGTTTTCATAAATATTGAAAAGCAGAAAATGAGACTGTCAATCCTGTCACGGCTTTTTGAAGGAAATATGTGCGTTTAAGATCACTGCCTCTCGTTTTACGATTATTTAAATGTAAAAAAATGGAGTGCGTGCATGTTGTCAAAGTTGTCACAATTTCTTTCTCTTTTACCGATTCGTATAGAAAAATGGAACATGTACGCGTAATCCACGCGCTATTAGAATATCTTGGAAAACATCTTGCAATTCGTAGATCGATATTTTTTTCTGACGATCCAACAATCGTTAGAATACAAATATATACAAATTTTCCGAATTATCTGCATCGACATACATAGAATATTTTCTAGAACGTACTTTTCATATCATTGCTCTGCTATTTTCTTTCTTGATTACTCACATGCACGTAATATTGCGTGTACAATGCTAGAGTGTCTTGTACTCGATACAGTTGGAAAGCAGACGAATTTTCTAGAGAGTTTGGATACAGAATGTTTAAAGTCGCCCTTGGCTGAAACTGGCTTTTGAATACCAGTTGAGGAAAATGTAATTCACCTAAGTGAAATTCCTTGTAGAGGTGCTCTATAAGTCGAAAGTAACTTGTAGCTCGCATAAAAGTAACTCGCTTTCAATGGAAATTTTAACGCAAGCCCGCGTAGAGAGATTCGCGTAGGTGTGAAAGAGATCTTGAGCGGAATAATTTTTCGACACGATAAACGCGTTGCGTTCGACTCAAGTGTGTCAGGTCGCTTAAACGAAAGTGAAATATTAGTTGCAAACGTGAACGTTAAAATATACATTGCGGCAACGATATTTCGTATTTAAATAAAAACCGGTTACATTGCAATTCAATCATAATTTGAAATTTGAAATAATATGGGTAAAATTCGAGAAGAATATTTAAAAATTTGTAGAAAAATCTAGAAAATCCTATAGTCGACTACAAAAATTATTTATTTTTATTTTAGTAGAAGAATTATTATCTCTCTCTTTTTGGCAACAAATATTTTCAAAAAGTTTCGTCAGAAAAATATGTCGAAGTTGCTATCGTCCGAAATGCAGAATTCTATATCATTTCTCTTTTGGGATACTAAAAAAATTCTTCTCTTAAATAAATATCCTCCTTTCAAATAAGATATACGACATCTATGCGTAAGAATTCGAGACACTAACGTACTCATAGTGCTACTTTTTATAAAACGATATTCTGCGTTTATCGTTGTACAAAATTCGCCATAATCTTCCAAATCACGAAAACGTACCGCGGCAAAGAATAGAGCTAAAACTTAATTAATCATGCAACCGAGGAAACGATACTTTCAAGAGTTGAAAGTACACGACTAAATGCAATTTCTTCAAAATTGTAATCCCCGCTACTAGGATTTTCAGCCCGTCAATTATCGCAACGAACCATTTCCTACAAACTAGCGACTTGCCACGAAACAAATCGATATTTTTCTCATGATCGAACTACCTTCGACCAACTTAATCGGATCTCGGTACTTGGTTGCCAAGATACAAATACGAATGCAGTACACGATTTAACACGATCTCTCTCCAGAGACAAGCTCAAACTAGAACAGAGACGCTGAGAATCGCGTAAATCCGCTAGTAGAAAACTGTCGAATTGCAGCCGGCACAATTACGCGTGAAAGTACCAAGCTACGCGGTATACTGTTCTCCAAGGATTAAAACTGAAACAACCGTGAGCGGTTTCTATTCTGACGATCCTGGCTGAAGTTATATCTTCCAGCGGACAGAAAGATAACCGGAGGCAGGCTGGATCGTTGGTGCATTATTATTTCCCTCCCCAAACGACATACATATGCGAGAACACGGTGGGGTGAGACGTCGGAGATGAAAGGGTGTAGGGTGGCTGCTTAAAATTCAAGAATTTTTATGCGACCTCCGCGGCTAGATTTAATATAAGCAGAACGGAGAAGCGTCTGGTTTTCTATTCTTCCTGCGTGATAAATTAGCTTTCGTCACTTAGGGAAGTTTTCAGAAAAATTCGCTCTCGCGAGCGGAATGAAGAGAAGCGGGTTGTTTTGGTCGGTGCATGCGGATTCGCGAAAGTAGAAAGTTGAAAACTGTATTATGGAATTAGGGGTGTTAATAGAAGCGAGTATAGAAAAGTCTGGGTGTTTGGGAATTTTTCCTGCGAGTTTTCATGTTGGTATTATTCCATAATATTTATTTTATATTTATTTAGCTCATCGAATCTTACTGATATACGAGCAGCGTGAATGATATGTATACGTAAAAAGAATGCGAGCATGTGGAACACAGACGTGTTACATATACGCATTGACGTAAGTTTATAAACGAAAATTCTGAACGAATATCTTCCATGTACATATGGACAGTGCATATGAAATGTTGCTTTCCCAAAATGTCATTTATCGAATTTTGTTCCGTTGTCAATTATCAACTTCGTTGAAAAAGGACGAAATTTGTTGTAAAAGAAAACTGAAAAATGACGAAAATATTTAAACACACGTATCTTTTCGTACCTTTTCTTTATAAGAATCTATTTTTATATGTAACATGGAATAGTTTGAACAATGCTGGAAGTAATAAAAAGAATGAACCGCTGTAATTAAAAAAAAAAAACAATTTATTCTAAGAAAATACAATGTTATATCGCAGAGTAAGAAAGCCGAGTCTCGAATTTAATTAAATTCATCCGCAACTTAATGTAAATACTAGTTCAAAGAACAGAATGCGGCGGGAACTCCAGCGGCTATAAGAATCGAGTTATACCATCTTCTTGCTCGCTTCATTATAATAACTGTCTGCGAGGAACGTGCCCTCGTTATTATCGACTACGTGCACGAATTTTATGATTTCCCATGCGAGGGAAGACTAGATTTTCGTCAACAGCATTTGATTGGTCATTTCAAACTTTGATGGTTCAAAAAAAAAAAAAAAACAAATGTCTACCGACTTCCAACTTTTTTCCAATTTTTATGTAATTCTAGAGATTTTAATTGATATAACTTTGATCTTACAGATTTAATTTCTCGATAAAAGGATAAACAAAATATCTTTTCCAAGCATCAACTATACATATATCTACTATATATTTCAAATACGTTTTAAATATTTTTGTTTTAGTAAAAAGATAATTAAAGAATTTATACAATATTTAACAATATATATATTCGACAAAAAGAACGTTTCTGTTATATTATTTGCAACGTTCTATATTATTTGATTGTACATTAGATTATTATCTGATATTATCTTTCTGTATATTTAAAAAATCGTGGTCACGCTGTGCATCCTCTTGAATTAAGAGAGACATTTTCCTGTCTCGTTAACTTTAAACGTTGGTAAACTTAAACTACTACGTATTACGAATTTCACGAACGTCTAGTTCTGATCAAAGAGGCGCAAAGTACAATCCTTTCAAACAAAGGGATCGTCTGTGTAATAGGATACTGGGCGCTTGCCTGTTAATCGCCTTGTCTCTCAAGACTTCGACTTTATGAATAGCTATCAATCCAATCTGAACGCGTTACTTTGGAAAGTTTGGAAATCGATGAAAGAGAACGTGGTACACGAATTGAATGGTACGTGGGTTCTTTGAAATGGGTCGAGAGAAGCTTATAGAATATACTTACATCACAGAATCCTGAAATTGGAATTAATAATATTGCGGAACTCTAAAATGTCCACGGCTGATGGAAATGTAATCTGACGAAATTTCTGTCATTCGCTGACTGTTACATTATCGTAATACTTATCAATCGCCTTTCAGATCCTTGCAACGCGAATCGCTCTTACTAACCTAGTTCACTGCTAATCAATTTTTTATTTATCGCTTATTTATCCATTAACACACACCACATTAATTAAGTATTAGTACACACGAACACAGCGAAAACTATAAACTGCTAAGATTTACAACTGCAACGAAGACGAATAATTATGTATTTCTTATCCCCCAATAAGTGAATAATTATATGCAAAATCCATATGAAACAATTGTTCTTTAAATCTCGCAACGTAGTTACCGAAGATAACCGAAAAAGAATCAAGAAGATTGAAAGAAGACTGGGAAGAAGAATCAAATAACTAAGAACGAAGTTGATGCAGAAGGTTTATCGTCGAGATATCCGTATTGTTTCAGCGACCAACTAAAACTACGATTAAAGCCAGACTAAATTTTTCCTTTCTTTCCCTTCATTACCAATGCACGGTCTTCGCAAACATTCTCTCCACCTACCGCCTCACTGACAGCAACTCCCATCTAACTCTGTCCAACCTCGATCATCCGAAACTTCAAACCGGTCATTGTCTTTCGTTCACCGACAGAATGCGAGTCGATATCCTTTCTGGAAACAGATTCTGCACGCGAAATGAGGACGCTGTCGCAAGGCAAGCGGGTAAAGGGAGCATAATTAAGCGTGCTACGAGCAGAGGCGACCGCGAACCAATCGTGTCTCGAATTTAATTAAAAGCCCCCGGCGCGACTCCGAGTCCGGTTGCTCAAAGAAGTTGGCTTGCCCGACTGAGCACGGGATTCAATTGTGCCTTCCTTCCCCTGCGCTACTTCGCCCCATTATGATAACTACATACGCGGGACGCGCCGCGCCGCGCTGTCCCAATTACGAAGCTGCACGTGTGCTACGGGAAATTCGAGGCAGCCAGGCGAATCCACAACGATCCACGCCACCTATGTTCGCTCCCCTTCTTCGTAAAAGAGAACGCTTAACTCCATTTCGCTATTTCTAAATGCGAATCTATCTCGCGGTCGATGCGTCTTCTATCTGTAGTCCAGTTGATAAATGTTTACAACGTAGACACATGGCGGTACTTCTTTTTTTTTTTTCTTGAGAAATTTCATACGTGGATGATTTATAATTTAGGTTGCGATTAGAGTTGACGTATCGTTCCGACGAATAGATAAAAGTTGTGGGATTTTGTTACGAGCACCGCGCGAAAGAAAGTTATTTTATATCTCGGATTTATTTTTTCGCATAAAACTAACCCCTTGTCGATTGTACCACGAATCTCGTAAAAATGATCCGGAGAAAAAGTTCTTTCCACCGTTACGCGCACCCCTTCGAACGGTGTTACTTTCTCCTGAGAAAGGATTTCCGTGTAATCAAAAATATGGCAGATATTTAAGCAATCCCACTCGAATGAGACTTAGCTCCTTATCCAAAGTTAATATAAAGTATTTTTATCTGTATAGATTGGTCTTTGGAATTAGCTTTCATTTTTTCTGTAATTATATTCTGCGCGTATGTTAATTTTAATCTTTAATCGGACGAATATCACGGCCGGTAAAATTTCTAAGTTTACGCGTGTTCTTTATCATTTTTTCACTACCTCAAGGGATGAATACTTATGGATTTCATACGCTTTAAAAAATATGGAAACGTATTCGGTTAAAGTCCTTCATTAACAGCAGGGTTTAAAAATCCCCTCTCTTCTATTATATTCCCGTCGCACGAAGACCGGACAATCGTTCAAACGAACCAAAAATCTTAATTCGATGCGTTCAGTAAAAACCGGTCAATTGCGCTCGAAAGAGCGACGTGGTGGTTATTCCGCTTCGAATCGTCAAACGATCTTTTGGAAACAGAATTGCGCTGCTAGATAGATCCGCATTTCTGATTCCTGCGGTTTCGACCATAGGTGATCCATTTTCTCTGTTTATTGGCCAAGGGTTGCGGGGGAAACATCGCCGTCGGTGCAGCGTGCTTCTTGGTGGAATAATGAAATTTCGAACCCCTATCGTCGGAGGAGGGTTATTGCAATGTGGTTGCATGTGTGAGGCAGGATTCTCGAGATGGTTCGCTTTGGATGCGAATAGATCGAGTTATCGATCGTTGCCTGTGGTTTTTGCATCGATTTTTTGCTCGAGATGCTTTGAAGCGTAGTCGAAGATTGTTTTTAACGTCTTTTCTTCGCTTTTAACGTTATGAAAATTTATCGATATCGTCGAACGTTGTCGATGTTTTCTTTAGCGATCTTGGTTCTTTCTTAAATGCTTCTGCACCGAGTTTCTCCTTTTTCCCGGTGTACAATATGAATGTACACGTACTAGCACAACACCATTAACCTCTTATGTGATCCATCATAGGCTAATGTGGTTTGATCACGTCGCCTTCACGTTGTAAAAGGTAACAATGTCAAAAAAATTAGACGAGAGAGGAGATTGCGTCGATGGATGATGGATCATATATTCCTCGTATTCAAATTCTCTACGCTGACCAAATTCCGAATATAAAATATTCAATTTATAATTCGGAACGTAATCTTTTCAGATAACTCTTAGAAAGAGTGCACACTTTCTGAACGATTTCTTACCTATCACAAAACTGTTACTTCACAAACGGAGGAAGAAGAAATTCACATTTCTACAAACACAGCTGATGAAATAGGATCTAAGCAACGGTTCTATTCGATTAAATATTACAGTAAACGCTACAATTTGGGTATTTTATATACTTTTGCATATTATGTGCGTTCTATGTATTTTCAAATCTTTGAGCTACCCGTTTTACAAATTTAACAACAAAACCGGCAGAAGACTCTTATCGAAGAAGGGTAATTTACGATCAAAATTCATCTTTCACGAGTGCATCTTTTCCTTCCTACACGCGCTCACCATCTTGCAAAGTGAAATGCAATAATAACAATGAAGTAAGCAAGAGAATACGGAATAACAAGTGACAAAAGCAATCTTACGCATAACAAACACCATCTTGTTAAAGGAACTTGTTCCCGTGAACCTGTGCCTCGTCCGCTACGTTCATCTATCCCTTAATGCATCCGCCTCGTGCAAACTATCTCCGGAGAACATTTTCGCGAACGATAAGAAGCAACTGCCTAGTTACAAGCGTCGACCGATTATCCTGTATTACGTTGCATAACAAACGGCTAGAAATCGCGTTCTGCCAGTTATCTGGGTCGTCCTCGCAACACTGACGTTTGCAGAACTTAGCGCAACAAGCGGCTGCCATAACTGGCTACGACACGGCCTGTCAGCGTTCCGCTTGCTCGAGTAATCGGCCGTCGAGCCAACCACCGTCCGGATCGGACGTCATTGCCGCTTTGACGAGTTTGTTAAGGCAACGATCGGGAAACTTCCCGGCAACAAACGATTTTCAGGCGAATCGCGCGACTCGATACAGACTTCCAGACATGGTCGCGTGTTTAGTAGTTAAATTGAATGTTTCAAATTTTAATCCCTTTGGAATTTTTGACGAGACGCGCGATGTGACTTGGTTGTATATTTGGTATTTTATATCGGTTAAAATAATTACGCGATCGTTTTAGAATTGTATCAGTTTGTTTTTTTATATCCGTTTTGCGCGTTTGTGTACATTTATTGTGATTGTTATCTTAATTTGTCAAGTATGTGGAACGTATCAGGTGATGATTCAAGTTCTCAGTCTGTAAGAAATAACAGTTTCTTTATTTATAGGTCTGATATGTTTTAACGCGTCGTATGATCTCTGTTAAGAAAACAATTAGTTGTGACGATGTAACAATGTCAAAAATCAATTAACTGAAATGAGAATTCTCTGTTACTCCCATTACGGTATTCCAATTTGAAAGAATAGCGGACGTAGGATAATATATAGTTAACAGTAAGTACGAAAAATTCGAAAGGAATTTGAAATAATACGTATGATACTGAAACGTAAAAATACAGAAAATATTCAAAAGTAAAAATGTATAGGATACACGTACTTTAATCGAGTCCGCAAGAACATAAATTTAAGAATATTATACGGTTAAATGCAAAATCGTACGCTTCTACGATATAAATGATAAATGTGCAATGCAACAGAAAAATTCAAGTAGCTTCGTTTAAGCAGCAACTGATTCTTAACTTTGCAACTGGGATATATTTTTGGAATAAAACTTGGTCCTTTGCAGAGCCGTTTCTGCTGCACCGAGCCGCGAGCAACTTTGCCGTCCTGCGTGAGGAAAGTCAGCCGCGTATTTTTCCGCTACAACCTTTCCACTCTGAATTCGAGATACGTGAAACAGCGAAATGGAAAGAGATTTTGTTTCGCGCGCGGAAAGTTTGAGAACCTGGCGAAAATTCAACGTGTTAGACGATGGCAGTTACTTTTTTTTTTTTTCGTATTTCGAAAGTTACACGAGGGGAGAAGGATCGTTGTTTGTTAAGGAATGTCCTTAGTAATTGATGTTTTAACCCCTTACAATGTTAACCTACTTTTAACTTTGTCAGTTCGCCGAAGGAAAATCCTAATGTTGTTAATTAGATCGAGAAGCTTTTTAAAAAATCCGATCTATCGTAATTACTATGTCGTGAATTTTTATGCAACTTTTGACAAATAATTTGTATGTTGTTAGTGAAACAATCAATTCTACGAACTAATGTACGAGCCAACAGCTCGTTGTTAACAACGATCGTTCCTGGTGAGAAACGATAAAAATGCAACGGACTGCGACATTTCGAGTAAAACGCAAAGCCTTTGGATACGACGAAACTACAAATACGTAGCAACAGTATCGTATGGATGTAAAAGAGAGAAATTGCAAAAAAGTAAATGAGAAATTCGTCGGATCTCGTCAAAATGCGTCTGGTGTTTCTGTCCTTGGTTGTCGGCTTCGAAAAAGAGTATTTAACAAACTGCAGTTCATAACTGGAGCCACCTGTACTTGTCGTGGCGTGTGCTGGCGTAATTAATCACAGTCGAATAATAAATGTCCATCGGCTGACGGGTTTGCAAAGGGAAAAAATCTCCAGGCACCGCGGCAATCCCGGATTAGCCGGGTATCAGCAACACGATGCTTCGATGATTACTGCCAAAAAAATCTGATCAAACTTTACACTACCGAGATTCCTGGTAAAATTTTCTGCAATCGCAAAAAGGACTAAATTCTTAAACTACGATACTTGTATTACAAAGTTTAAAATTAACGTAACCTAATACGATGAAATTATTAATATAGAATATTCTCGCATACTTGTTCTTGGTGTCTCAATCGAGTACTATGTGCGTCAAAGATAAAATTTACATTCAATTACGTTTCTGGATCGGGAACCTTATTTTTAACGATATTGATAGATTTATGTTAAAAATTGAACGTACTTGAATTTATTTTAGGCATGCTATATATAAAATGAAACAATGTTAAAATGTGATTTAACTGTAATCATGAGCAATATCGTAACGTATTCATCACGTACGCGTACTGTTCTTCCGTGAATGACTACAAATGAGCACTCCGTAAAATTACACAGGCATTTACAGCTTTCGATATTTATAAATGTAGCTATGTATATCGAGAAATCTAATTTTTCAATAATATAAATGAGAACTTAAAATAGCAATTTAACATTAAATACCATCCTTTATTCCGTGTTCGTCTGCATAAATTTCAATTTCGTTATTCACTGCAACGAAATCCGATTATTTAGGAATTACATGAATATTTTAATTTGCTCAAACGTATCGCAAACCTTTCTTTCGCTACTTATTTCGCCGTATATTTCGTACCAAATAGATTTCACGCGTAAAGATTCGACAATTCGTATTATTAATCCACAGAAACGATACAAATAAATTTGTTTTCTCCGATCTTCGAGTATAATATAATCTTCTTCCTCCGCAAAGGAACAAAACTTTGCCGTTATGAAGAATCAACCGATAAAAATATCTTTTCCGAAGAATCCACGCGTGTTTAACGTTTTCTTTTTTCAAGAGTAACGAAATTTAACATGCAGCGAGCTAAAATAGAAGGATAAGGGAATTTCTTTGACAATTTCCTGCGCCTTCGTCCTCGCAGGTGCATTACGATTCAGGGCAATTTCTAGGACCGTTAGAGAACGCTAAAATCGAGGCACGAACGTTGCATAAATCGATCACGCGGGAACGATCTTCGCGTATCTGCGATCGTTCTGGATTGGCGCGACAGAATTGGCCGGTGTTCGCAAGCTCTTGAAACCGTGCAGCCTTCATCGTTACCGGGGTACGGCCACCTCCAACCCGCATCTCGATGTGTTTGCATAATTTATTCCGGTGACGTATGAGCACGCGTTATGCTGCGACTGGAATTAACGGCTTCTGTTTACCGCGAACAAATTGGCGCAATTATCGGCGCAGCCGAATGAATTGTACCCGCGGACGCGACTTCCAAGCAACCGAACTTCTCTCCCATTCTGCTTCTGTTCCGCAGCCTCTCGCGTCAACAAATTGCGCGCAATTCGTCCGTTGTAATCAAATATTCTTGGCTGTCGTGTATTTTCCAAGCCACTGTAGAATTGGTCGAAGTAAGTCATTTTTAGAAGCGTATAACTTTTATTGTTTGTCTGAAATGGGCGATAATTTGATTATTTGGTCGTCGTTAGAGCTTCGATGTTGTTGGCAAATTTAGCTCTTTGACGGGGTAACAAAATGATAAAGGATTGACAGTAAGAATTTAAAAAATAATTATCCTTCGATTCTGAAGATCCTTTAGAAAACGATAAGTCGCATTTTGTATCTTTACAAAAGATACAGGAGAGTAATTTTAAAAATTCGTACGTTATCGTGCGAATTATCAAAGTTTTTGTTTGCTCTGTAAGCTAAACGCGGTATTGTCCCATCCTCTTCGATCTCAAAATATTATCTTTCATTTTTCTAAGGCCAGAAGATACATAATATGAGAGAAAATAATAATTATTTCTTCTAGAAGTTTAATTCGATCAAACGAAAATAAAATAAAAAGTAATACAAAGATTTCTCCGTCCTATCGGAGTAATAAATTATTCATCTTATGATAAATAATAAATTGTTGATGAGAATAATATTAAAACCTCGGGACATTTATTAAATTGATGTAGGATTTATCAGACCATAACAGCTATACATTCTTGAAACATACTGATACAGAGTGCAGCGAAACTTGCCATATATATGTATATACATCGTTTGGTTGAATTATGTAAAATTATGTAAACTATGCTGAGAGAGCGACTCCGGAACTGCAAGGTATTCGTAATGCAGTGATATTAGATTCAAAGGCGGCTCTGATCTCGGAGAACCAGTAATTAATAAAGTACCCTATCACAGAATAGATTTGTCCCAAAATTAACCGCAGTCTGTGATACTAACTCATACGAGTTATTATCATAATGGTATTCTTCGCATTTACTATACTTTGTTTCATTATTTTCTGATTTCACGGTCGATTTTATATGGAGCAAGGTTGATCAACGAATACGAATTTTATATTGTTGCGTTAAAATTAAGCAACTTTTACATTAATGGAATAAAATAAAACTTTTGAAATTCACGAAACAAAAGCTACGCCTATTTCATAGAAATTAAATAAATTACTTCAAAGATTCGTCCGTCTCGAACAATGAATTCTGTGGCAACGAACTGACAAGTTTATGAAGTGTAAAATCAGGCGTCTCCTTTCGCTGATATACGTTCAGTTACTGAAGTCGATCAACGGCAGGGTCACACGAACGAGACAAGTTTCCCGCACTTAATTAACATATTGGCTTTTACTTCTCAGATTTCCCTCCAGAGATTTCGTATATTTTTATCCGATTCGTTAGCTTGGTTTCAAAATGTTCCATTCCAATGTTTCGATGATGCTAATTTTTTTGACAGAATTTTAATTTGTCTCGTTATATCGATATAATAATAGTAACTGCTAATTAGGAGATTAAATAGGTTCGTGAAACTTTCTTTATACAAATAGTTAGAACAATTTTAATTTGCTTAAAAATCTGAATAAAATTTGACAATGACAGTAGAGTTAAAATTTCAAATACACTATAGCTTGGCATTTAAACACACAAGGTGTCACTTTTTAATTTTACAGACTCCGAAAAATAATGGAGATATCTCAATTCGATGAGCATTCTTTTTCTTTCCCTTTTTTCTTTTTTGTTATATTATTGGAAATATTTCGAAAAATGTACTGCATTAAAAATGATGCTTTTAGGGGAGAAGATACACAGATTCGCAAAAGTATTGGGAAACTTACGGACGCCTTTTATGATTATATTACGTTACGCGAGACGCTTTGAAATTTCATTAACGCTGTTATTAGACTCGGCTACAGTAGAGGTTACAGTATGGAATTATTTAAATTCCACAAAATAAAATATTAAAAATACAGCAACTATCGGAGACAGTGTATGGAAGAATTAAAATTTGTAACTTCTTGAATGGAATGAAAAATCACTTTAGATGGAGCAAAAGTTACTCGATTAGCCGAATGCATTTTTAACTATTGTACACGAGTTTTCTGCAAAGTTTCCCAACAACGTTCCGACTATCATCGCTAATTTCCCTCGTAAACAATATAAACGACATAATTCGCATTAATTATCCTCCTTGGTGTCCATAGACACTAGAAGGAACATCTAATTAATCGGGAAGCAGTTTCGAAGTGCTCATGGCCCGGCGGCTGGCCTTATTTGCTCCGGAATTAATAATTCATATTTACACGCGCAATTACAAACAGAGCAGGCCAGCAGCGTGCATTAACAGCCGAGGTTGCAATTAACGTTTCGTGTAGTCTACACACGCGTATTCTCCTGTGTTTGTGCACCGACCGCGAGCCCTACCCTCAAAGGGTGAAATTAATCAACGCGAGTCGCTTTAATTTTCCTAAGGAAGACAATTGGTGTAAAGGAAGTAACTGAATGACGAAATTGCTATGGAATGGTAGACTGTACAGAGTTGAAATTGCATTGTAGAATTTTATGGCTGAATTTGTTGATTCGTGAGAGTTCGAAGTTGGTCGAATTATCAATTTTTTAGGTTTTTAAGAATTATTTATCTATATTCGGCGTGGTTATTTTTATCCTGAAAATGAAGGAGAATAAATAGTTTGGAGAGAAATACGAGGAAATAAGCAATTATCGTTAATATCGTTGAACATTTCAGTTTGTTCGGCTTTTTTCTTCGTTTCCTCGGCGCTTCGATGTTTTCTTTTGTTTATTTGAAAAACATAGTCGAATACTTTATTCCTTCCATACGGAGACAGAAAAATCAGGTCGTGGTTCAAGCTAGATGGATCGGCGTGAAAAAATGGATCGCACGCTGCACATGATCCATCCTGATTCTCTTCGAATTTGATATTGAAGAGGGACTATAATACGTCATACGGGTAGCATGATATATGTGTCGATCGTGATGTAATTCGATGAAATTTACACGAAATTCGGTAATTGATTGTTCTTTTCTCTCTTTTTAACGACAACGTTACACGAGGGAATAATTTTTCAATTGCTTGTCATACGCTCGATTACTAAATGTCTTGCTCGAGTTATACGAGACACTCTGTGTATTCTCAATTTGCAACAAGTTCTTGGAAATTTTAAACAAAAGAATAATTTCAATAAAAATTCATTTGAGACATACAGAAGGCAAATCGATCATCTCCATCGAAATTAATAAAGTTCACAGGCGAAGAAGAAGAAGAAGAAGAAGAAGTTAAGCGATCTTAGTTGTCCATGACTCTTCTTTTATTGAAGAACATATCTAAATCAAATATTATTACAAATATAGTACAACTAAGAATCGTTAGCTTCATAAAGATTTCGTAATTTATTCTCCCATATTTGGTTCTCAAACTATCTCCGATTCTATCGACTTTCATCCTGTATCCAATGGAATGAATATATATATATATAATGGATTGAACAGTAACCCACGACGTCTCTTTCAGTTCTAACTACGTACCGTAAATATTGAAAGAAAAAATGAAATAATCGAGGAAGAATCAATAAAGAACTTCGTATCTCGATAAAACATCGTCACCGTAGCGGTCGTTTCATCGTAGCTTTCATCGTAGCTTTCAACGTAGCAGCACACCGATCAAAATGCAAAGTAAACCGCAAACAGGCCGGAACGGCCGATCGATTTGTCTCGCAAACGTTATCAGACCGTTTCATTAGAGGCTAATACGCGGTCTCTAGGCAATCGTCGAGTAAAAAACGTAACGCGAGGCACGACGAAAGGCGGATGTCGAACAGACAAAAACGATTACTTCTCTCTCTCTCTCTCTCTCTCTCTTTGCTTTATTAAAGGAGTAAAAGAGTTTTTTCTCGCGAAAGATCCTCGATAAACGAGAGGAGAGGCGAGGAAAAGAGTAAGGTCATTCTTTGACGAGGGAAAGTCGAGCGAGTCTAAGAGCAGTTCATGAGAATTTCGTGGAAATTCTTGTGAGATCGAACGGTGGCTCGCGCGAATACCATAGCGAATCAACTTGTTTGAAATAGTGTAATGACTTATTCACGATGATTCACTAACGCCAAGACTTCAGTTAATGTCGGACTAATGCGTTTTCTTTACATTTTATTCAGTTTCGCATAATTATGATCTTGTGGTTGTGTTTTAACTGGCTACTACGTCGTACGTACGATACTCCACTCGTCGGAGAATAAATAAATCATACGATAGAAATTCACCATTAGTCTCTACTTTGCTTATTAATGAATTAAATAAAAGACATTTCACTCTACCTGTGCCCTGTGTACAAATCGGTCGGTAAATCGTACTACGACCTGTCCTGATATAGTAGATACGATTTAGGGATTTGGTGAGATCGTTGAGAAACCTGATTGGAATGTATTTAGTTTCGTGCTCGATCCGATCTCAAATAAATTTAATTGATTTATCGGCATTGATCGATTTGCGTGATACCTGGAAGAAATAGTTGATCGTTTCTTTAATTGGCTGTGTTTGTCTGACGAATGCAGTGGTGCGTTTACAAAGATGTACCTATGAGAGAGACTATAGAATAGTTCAGCCACCGAATTCAACAACTCGAATTCGTCTCGATTTATTGCCCTGTGATTTATAGCTGTCGATAAATGATTCAAATTCAAATGGTTGAAAAATCCGCGAAAATCCTGGGAAAATGGAAACGTGGTTTGGGAGAGGAATAGGTACTCTGGCGGTGGTTGTTCGGTTACATTAATAATGAGAAGCTACGTGTAGGTGACATTAGCTGATGAGAAACGCGAAGAAGGTAGACATGCTTGGGAAAGAAGAAGGGCGTATAATGTATTTATGCTCCTGCTGCTACAGCGACGCAAGAATATGTCCTCGTGAGGCGAACTAATTTCTTTGAATGATACGCCACCGCGTAGACGTTGTTTATGGTACTACTTTGCCACGCGGGCTTGTATTAACGCCACTGTCGCCTGTGAACTATTGTTCTCCAGAATTTTATTCATATTAATATTTTTTCAAGGAAACTCGCTCGAGAGCCCGCGAATATTCGATCATAGTTTATATATGGAAACAAGTGTACTTGGAACTCGATGTTAATGATGCTGTCGAGCAATTCTTAGGATATTCTAGAAATTGTAATTGATACGGGCCTGCTATCTTGGAGGTTAATTTGTTGTTTAGGATAATGATAGACAAGACGAGAATAATTAAATTATAGTACAAAGAAACTAGGTAAAGGAGGATGGTTCGTACCTTTTAAGAGATGTGAAATTTGTTTAAATACGTATCTATATTTATTGAATTTCTTAAACGTTAAATTAAAGTTTAGGTTAGTACGAATTAATGATTCTTAGAAAGTAATTTTCAGCTAGTCTGGAACTAAAATAGCGAAAGGTTGTAAGCGCTCGCCATTATATACGATGTTCGCTGCAAACGCGTAACAAAGTTTTATTCCATAGGAAGGATGTATGTAATAAAATACCAACAATTTATGTTTATTCTTGTAGGTACTTTGTTAGAGAGAACGATGAAATAATTTTGGTTAATGAAAATGGAATAGACTGGTGGTACATAGAAAGAAAATTTGAATACGTATTATACGATACACTCATTTTTTCATTGCAAAAGAAAAACATTTCATCTTTAGTTTCGTCAACGATGAGAAGAAGCACTAGTGTAACGCTAGATAGTTCGTGAAATAGTGATCGATTTCTCTGAAACCTAACGTTCCAACTAATTCAAATGAAGATAAAGCACGCGTGTCATGCGATTAATTCTTAACTCAAAGAGGATAACTGTTTCGTACGTGCGTGTCTACGCACAACTAGTGTAACCCTAAACGCATAACCTGACGAAAGCGGCAGCGAACTGGCCTTTAGAAATTCAGGCTTAACGCAAACATTTACCGTGCCGCTCTATATATGCTCCGCGAATTAGTTAATCCGAAACCATCTGCGTGACAAAACACGCAACGTTTATGAGCAAACAGCAACTCCTGGATTAAATAAACAAACATAAATCAGAACTTACGTGGCTGGGAAAAGCTTCTTCGCTAGCCGAAACGAATTTATATTTTGATACATCCTGTGTAAAGGGCCTGCCGGCTGGTCTCGTTTGTCAGGCCGGTAAAAGCCAGGTCTGTCGCAAACGTTGGCAGGATTTCATCCACGTTGGGCGTCAAATTGCAGCAGCGTGTGCGACACGTCGCTAGCAATAATCCAGCGATCCTTCTTCTCTGGCGCGAAATTTTCAACGTTTACAGCGAGAAAGAGAAAAAACGAACACTCGGGGCGAACCTGAAACCGCAAACCCAGAGACGACGTTTCCGCTTGAACGTAACAAACGCTTTGCGAACGTCTCTGCCTGGCGAACGTTAATATCGTGGAAATTCGCGTAATTTTTTTTCCCCCTTTCTTTCGTATCTTCCTTTTTGCATGGCCGTTTGCCTCGTGGTAATTGCACAAAGGGCTGCGTGTCATCAATATTTCAAAAGGTCGCGCCGAGCAACGGCTAATGCGATTTGTTCGAGTCGACCTCTCGGAGTGCATTCTTGTTTCCGGCAAATTTTCAAGAGCCGGTCGAATAACGAGATAAAGGATAAAAAGCTGGCTCGAGAACCGGGTATAGTGGGGCAAATTAAAAATCCATTCGTGTACGCTCACCTCGTCGATGGATACACAATTCCTTCTTTTTCCTTGTTTGCTTAACCCTTTTTTTCGTTTTTTGGTCCTTTTTGTTGTCGGTGGCGTTGTTTTTTTAGGTGTGTTTTGACGTCATGGGCACGGAACAAACGCGAGAGTAACTGTAAATGAGAGATTTTTATCGGGGATTCATTTTCGCGCTATCGGACTTTTTCCCACTGAATCGGGTTGTTTACTATGTGAAATAGATACATATACGTGGTGCGAGCAAATGTTTTGCAAGGTTGAATGGGAAAATAGAAGGGGAGAAGAGTTTTTTGGGGCAATATTAATAACTGATGGTATCTTTTCAAATGTAGATTATTCAATTTTTATCGTTCAGAAGGTTTGCAGAAAAAGTGGTATAATATATGAAAAAAAGGCAGTAATTTTTAACTCGAAATGGCTGGAAGATCGAATCGTTATATAAAAATCAGAAAAGAATTATTCTCTGTTTCGATCCATCATTTTACGAGTAATCGTGGAATTAAGACGATAAGCGATGTAGATGGCGAAAACGAAAATTCGTCGAGAAAGACGCAACGAATTTCTATTAATTTTGATCGATCTCATCTATCGATTAATTATTCCAAGCACATTTCAACCTCGATACGTTACTACTACGCTCGTCGTAGAAAGGAATAGAGGCAGGGAATCGTAGTCACTCAAGTTGCTCTCGTATCGAAGCTCAAAGAGACAAGTTTCATGAGAACAGAGCTGCTGCTTGGGAACGAAAGGACGAGCATGAACTCTCGATGCTCGAATGTCGTCGTTGAGGGTGGATAAAGCGTGCAAGTTGAATTACGAGGTACAGGTGATTTTTTTTTCCTCTGTAAAATTCTCCTTTCGAGGTAGACAGGGAGTTACGGATACTGGATATAAGAGCAGCGATCGAGAGCGTTTCAGAAACGTCTTACGGGAATGAGATGATAAGAATGACAATGGAGGGTAGTGCAATTGTCGAGAGCGAGGTCGAACGAAATGAATATGAAGTGGAGGAAAAGCGTAGTCGATCGTGTTGGATGACAGACCGTTCCCGTTTACTCCTCCTTATGATAATAGCTCGTTAAGATGGAGTGAAAATGGTTCATTTGAAAAATTAGAGGAATTCTCGATGGTTCTATATTGTTCGAATCGATGCTTTTTATACGGAATATTCAGAATGTTATCCTTTTTTTATTCTTATGTAGAGAATCGTGGATTTTATAATTTTAATATTACAAGTTTTCGAACTGCAGACATTTAATTATACGTGGTTTCAACGTTTCCGCGTATCGGTAAATTATACGACACGTTTACTTAATCTCTTGATTCACCAAGTTCACGATTAAAATTATATACCTCGGGTTACTAAATTAAAACTGTGAAACTAGAATATTTATTAAGACGAGGATGTCGGCATCAAAAGTTTATGAAAATTTCGTACGTAATATACTTGGTAATTACCTTCAGCCATGATTCGAGATCGCCACCGCTTGGCGTAAATTGATTAGGAAAAGCCCCCGGTTCTACTTGGCAAAATAGTCACGAAGTAGTTAATCGAATTTCTTCTAATCACCTTTAAAACATTTTATTGTTCGTTGCGTTAAAGAAAGAAGCGACGATCGTAATTGTTGATTTTTATCGTCAAAAATACGATTGACGATGTTGTACTCTGCAACTGTCAGGATGACTTTATGTCTTGTAATTCTTTCCGCGATCATTTTATTCGTATATACATCAAACTGAAGGGTCGAAGGAAGCCGACTTGTAGAAAGTCTTATCGATTATTTTTTCACAGAGGACCAACGTCGCAAAGGAAGGTTAATAATTTTTATCCGCATCGTCGATAGAAATTTTTCAATTAAACCCACGTGATCCTTAACTCTTTCACTACAAACAACGTAAATAACACCCTCAAATATTGAATAATCATTTATTAACAGTACTACGTATACGTTTTCTGTAACATGGAATCAGCTTTATCTCCATCGATATATCCTAATTAATTGTACACAATATTCAACGCACATATTTCTTTTCTACTAAAAAAGCTACAACCCAATCTATTTCTATCATCTGTTAAATATTTATTTATTATATTTGTTGAGAATTATGGATCTTAACTGCGGAGATAATGGCGTAGAAACACTAAATTTACACTTACAATTTATATTAAAATATTTATATATTTATTTGATAAACGATTTCAAAGATATTCATCGAGACACACTCGCACGCGTCTCGGCACTTTCTTTGTCTCACCATCTTCCATACTAGACTCTTGATCGACTCTTAACCGACTGAACAGTTTACATTTATCTGTTTTCGAAGCGGCACGCACACACACTCATATTCACATACATGTATCAATACTACGCGGTTAATCCAGTCTAACACATAAAATTACACATATTTCCATAATATTATTTCTATTATTTATTTATTACAAATCTATCATTCGATCTTCCACACGAGGAAGTAGTTTTTTCGACTCAGGAAGAGATGAACTATCTTTGGTATTTTGTAGCAACGCGTTTTATCCTCGCACGGACGGATCTCGCAGAACAAACTTGCCCACTGTCATCGACCAGCCGTGATAATTTATCATTCTCGATTACCGTCTAAACGGCTGTGGGAATAGGCCAGACGAGAATGAATTATTTATCCCTGTCTTTCAGCTGTACGCGCCGCACTCTCCACGAGTTCCAGCAGCGTTGTTCGATCGTGGCGTCGAAAACAGTCAGCGTGGATTATAATACCGCGTAATTCGCGGTCGATGGTCAGATCAGACAATCGATTGTATATGATAACATTATCTCGTGGAAGTTTCGTGGTTCGATATTGTACAACCATTGTACTATCTACGTTTACACGCACGACACACGTCGCTCGACATCTATCCGGATATCACGAACATACGATCCAAGCCGATTCCCCTGCGGCCACCCAGCGAACTTCACGAGAGTGCTCGGCCCGAGGCGTCTGTTCGCAGTTCGCAGTTTGCGAAACGATCGCTAGCAAGATTCGAAATAGGATAATAAAAAAAAAAAGAGTTGCACGAGCACAGCCGTGTGTGCGAAATACCATGCAAGTGCCTTCTATTTGACCGATTCCGTTTTTTCTCTCGCCGTCTCTCCTTTTTTGTTTTTTTTTTTTTTTTTATATACTAAGTATATGTATATTTTATTGGATCAATAAGCAGAGCCGGTAGATACTTTTTCGAAAATTGATTTTCACGGCGCAAAGTAACCTTCGAGGAGAATACAGTGGAATATATTGCCTGGAAATAAAGGTAGAAAGAAGGATTAAGAAGAAAACGATAGGTTTCTTGGAAAATGTAGATCGAGTTATTATATTATATTAAGATAACTAACGTAAAACGACATTTTCCTATTGCATTGATGTCTAGAATCCACCCTACGTACATATTGCATCTGCCACATATTTTGTAGCTCTAACGTATATCGTCCTAATCGAATTTTCCTTACTCGAATCGTTATCGTCGTTGTCGGATGGTTCACGAATGGAACGTCCGTCATTCGTCAACCATGCAACAGAGAGAAGGCAGCCCCGTTTGTGACCGGTTGCTCAGCTCGCAAGAGAATTTCGCGGTGAAGCGACCGCTTTGTGTCACGAGAGGTTTCATGAAAGTTCGAGACGCTCGTTAAATTGGCGAGGGGCCCTGGAGCGGCGGCGCGTGCGTCCCGTTTATTCCATGGCATCGTTGCTTAGCGCCGATAGCTTATAAACTTGGCAAAGCATAATCGGCTGTCACTATCTTGTCGGCCGCGCTGACGAGCCACTGATTCGTAAGTCAAACCGTCGCGGTCACGCGAGGATGTCAGGCCCTCGTCTGTTATCGCGATTTCCAGCGTAATACCGCCTGAGGATCGATGCGTCAGCAAAACGGCCGCCCCCGCGTTTCGTATTTAACTTACGTGTTGGAGGTTCGAACGCGTCAGGAACCATTTAAGACACGTTCCTTCTCTCCTGCTACTTACTCAGTCGAAACGTGTATTTTAACACTCTCACGGCACGGCGGGTGGTTGTACGTCGGCTGCTAGCGATTATAACAGCGTACAGGTTGTGCAGAAATTATTGCGAAATAAAACAGATATTTGCGGAACACAGAGAAGAAGCAGAGGTGTGCCAAAATATTTGAAAGATATAAATTTAAAGGAAAATTCTAAGGATAGAAACTACATTTTTATTTAGAAGCTTTCGTTACTCGATACTCATATTACTTTCATATTCACTATTTGGAAAAATGATCTTATTTCGTATGGGAACAAGGTTGTTCGATTGTTCGAATAGCGTGTACCATAAAAAGTAGTTTCCGTGGTTAAAATTTTAAAATAAAGCTATGGTACAAAATAGCCACTGAAAAATATGTATTATTAGACTTATGAAATTGAGAAGTTGAAATGGAACTAACAGACGTCATATTTTTACTATCAATTTTCTTCCTAAATCTAGGAAGAACTTCGTTCATCAAATTACCATTAAATGCACGGATAGTTATTTCGAGACGTCAAAATTACTCACCTGTCGATTTAAGATCCAATTGTATCCAAATCGATCTTGAATCGAGCTTGAATTGAATTTTGAATATTTGTTCCCTGTAGTTACTAAAAGTATACAAGCGTTTTTGCATATTTTTACAGAGAACAAATATTCAAGTTTCGTCAAAAATGTTCGTTTCTTCGTTAGAATTTTATACATTTATTTTCGATACACATTTAGGTTCGTATTAGGAGCGTTACGAGTGTAAAATGTTCTCACGTGTTTTCAAGTGTTATCATATATCCATAGGTGTAAAAGAAAAAGTTTTATCATAAGAAAGTATAGTTAAGGTTCATAACATTAACATATTAAGAAAGGAAGCAAGCAGTGCAGTGTACAATTAATTTTGCGAAAGATTTACTGCTCTGAGTCACGTTCTCGTATTTCTGTTTTAGAACGAGAGAAAAACGGTGTTAGAAACGCACTGGGAAGTTTCACAAATATTTCGCAATTATTTAAACAATTCTCAACATTTGTAACGATATCGAGAAATTAGGCTTCGCAGAATTAGATAGCTTTAGTTAGAAACTTGCGTATCGTGTTATTAACTTTCTAACGATAAGAGGAATTTATCGTGTTATATAACATGGGGCATGGTTATGTTAAATGGTTCACTATCTGAAAATTAATGAAATGTAGCTGATCAACCGATACGTTAGATATTATTGGAGACACACACTAACAGCATGCTCTAATTATACGGGATGCATTTAAAACAGATAATCTAGTAGAAGAAATGACTTAAAAGCAGAAAAATGTATATTTTAATGTTGAGAATAAATAACTATTATAGTTAAACAAAAATAATTATTTGTCTATCTATTAAAACATTTTTAATGCAACTATACTTGTGTAGAAAATAGTTTCAAAGAAAATTCTTTTCATTTTTAGCGAAGGCGAGCTTTACCCGATATCTAATTTAAATATCACGAGCTTTCCACCTGTTTAATTTTCACGTCGTATTTGCTTATTAAAATTCACATCGATGAATCTCGAAACGTGTCTTATTATAGATATCTTCGAAACAATTATAGAAAAATGAACGAAAATGGAAACGAACGATCAAAGATGTATCCAAAGCAAGTACATATCGAGGAACATGATTTCGTGTATTTGATATTATTTTGTATTACTATTTACGCTATTAGTACAGAACAAATATTTAGTGCAAGCAGCTTTATTCCAACTGATTACGATATGGCATGGCATTCAAACGTCAACCGTATCTGTTTGCTCTGAACAAAAAGTCAACATATTCCAACATATTAATTATTATAAGATATACAAACCTGATACCGCGAGTAATTCCACATTGCAAAATTACGCTACATTTATTTAATGCAAAATCATATATAATGCCTACATTATAAGCGTAATTTTAACATTAATTCTTGACTGAATGAAAATCATTACTATGCAGAAATATACAGGAATATGATCATCTCTTTTATGAATATACCGTAAATGTATATTCTTATGAACGTATATCGAAGAAGTTAAACATACACGTAAAACACTATTTTACGAAATTGCTAGCAAACAGACTCGCGTCACTGTGATTCTCAGCAAGCCAATTAATATTCCTTCACACCATTTAGCTATTACTATATGAAATTTCTCACTTTAGAAACAGAGATACTAACTAGGATTTCTGTGTGGAGAAGTTTTAAACGCACAAATTTTACTATCACATGCTAAGATATATAAAATATTCCAAGTAGAATAACCGTTATAATTTTTTATTTGTCAAACGAATACATATTTAGCTGTTATTTCTTTAATCGGTGTTCATGAAAATATAAATTTCTATAGAAATCCACAATCTAGCGATAACTGTTCTAAAAGTTTCGAGCGGAAACGTACTCGCACCAAAATCGGTTCCGTCCCTAACAAAGACCATTTACATCCATTACGTTGCACGAAACGTTGCCTGTGGATGTTTTAGGAAAAGGAGAAACAAGACCATAAACGTAGACCAGCAGGGAAAGTAACGTTTTCACGGTAAGAAATAATGTTTCTCTATCGGCAAAAAGTTGGTTGTTAGTTGGTGAAGAGAAAGAGAGAGAGAGAAAGAACGAAGAAAGAACGAAACGGTCCACGAATCTCCGCACCTTTCGGTCTTCTCTTCTCGCACGGGATACGCTGGGAAACGGTAATGGCGGTAGTTTCAAAGTATGCTGAAATGTAAACTGGAACGTATCTCACGTGGAAGTGGAAGTTTCGTAGGAAGCGCGAAAACGCATCTTCAAACGCGGATATGACTGCGATGTGCCAAGTTGCATTAATTAAAGTCGGAGTGAAAGAGAAGAAGGGCTGAGAGGAGGCAAGGGGAGATGAGGAGTTGTGCGTTTTGTTTCGACGTTCAAACAGCGTCGGAGGCTCTCCAAGTATTGTACAATGGAGAAACGGGCAGACGAACAAGTTTCTGTGTTTTCTGACTTGGAGGAAACGAAGCATCGATGACGCGATTGAAGGAGGATCTTAAGGATTCTAAGGATCGTAAGGCAACCTTACTTCCCATCATTCCTGTGAATATGTACGTGTATACACCATCATTCAGAAATATCAGGAAATTTATAGGAAATAATACATACAGTTGTTCAGAAGCCTTAGGACAGTTATTATATTAGCTTTAAAATTAGCATTACGTCCCGTGACCCTCCCCATAAACTATACTCCATCCCTCGGTCAAGATGATGAGACCACCAGATGTCTAAACATCCTTATTCCAACCCACAATAATAAGGAACCGTCATAAATTTTAGCATCTTTTTACGGTCAAGGTCTTTAAGTCCTACAAGCATCTATCAAATCGAAACGTTCCTTAGGGTTCATATTACGTGTCGATAACGATCAGCATACTGGATTGTTTTAGGAACATTCAATTTATATCGATGAATCGAAAAATATGTCTATTTTGACAATTTCATAATTGCCCAAAATATACAACGTAGCTTCCCGAGAGGTGAAAATTGCATTATCCGAATAAATTGCATTATCCAAATCTTCTGTCAAGCAATTGATTCGGTCGATGAATCCGTTTACTTACATAATTAACTCGCGATTAAATATTCTCTATCTGCGCTTCAATTTTAGTTCCTCTTTTAAACAATAGTTTGAAACAAAGTTGATAATTTTATTAGATTTCGTTAAAATTCTCTGTATTCGTATTTCTATAGTATTCAGAAGACCAAAGACTAACTCTTAAGAATAAACCTTTTATACTAATAAATAATAATTAAAAAAGAAACAAGAAAGCGTGTCTTGTAATTGTATTCTTTTGCTAAGGTGCATGAAGTCGCAGAAAGTTTACGCACAGAAGAGCTGAATTTTACCTTACAGCAACTTCTCACCGTGTTTTAAACAACTAAACTTTGTGCGACAGTTCCTTTGCTTTAATTCAACAGCTAGAATTTATCAAATAGTATGTATTGCGTCTATAGATCAGCAAAAATGAAGATATTGGTAGAAAGAAGCTTTGATCGAGATATTTTTAACTTTTCCAAAGACATTTCGAAATTTCATTAGCACTGTAATAACATCAGACTATTCTGCTTATACCAGTAAACTTTGAAACGAATCCGAATGTATAAAAGTTACCAGAATATTTAAAGCCATAATATTCAAACATCTCTAACGCTAATTATATATTTAGTATTCCTAATTAAAAGTAAATTAATTGCACATTATTAAATTAAAATATTCTAATTAGCCGTTCATCCTCTATACTAACTTTTGATATTTGTAATAAATTTGTAAAAAAGTTCTCTAATTTCTATATACACTTTCGGAATAATTCCAAATTTTATCAGTCGCGATAGGCGTGCCACATCACAGTGTCAATGAAATTTCAAAAAGCTTCATATAACGTGCGTAATACCCTCGTAGAAATTGTCTACGGTAAGTGTCGGAATATTTTCGCGAGTATCTTCGATCGCCCTATCGAGTCGGATCTGGATCTTGATCGCGTGATAAAAATTCCAGCTTCCGTTTTGCACGGGGATCGCACTACGCGTCCGATTTCGCGTTTCGCCGTGAGCCATATGAAGGTAATTAAAATTGCAATGACCGCGTCGAAATGGCAAAGAGAGGAAGAGGACACAGGAGTATACAGGGTGGGTGAAAAAATTTCGTGCAACCGGATCACCGCATTCTGCACCGAACTGCACGCCAGAAGATCGCATTTCAGATTCCATTCGCGGCCACGATGCTTGTACAAACGTTCGTTGAACGCGTCTCTCTCGTCCTTTCCCCCTCGATCTTCCTGCACCGTTTCTTCGTGTATGTATATTATGCGTACGTGTATGTGTGTGTGTGTCTTTCGCGCGGTTTTACGGGCTGGTTTCTCTAGCCGGTTCGGTAAACGATGGGAGCCGATGTTTGCACGGCCAATTCTCGCAGCGCGTTTCTTCCACTTGAGAGTCGAATGTCAATCCACAGCTATGTGTGCGGACCGACAGAGGATCCCTTCTCGAAGACTTAGACTCCTGCGGGATCGTAAACACAGCTGTCCCTGCATACCCGCGTCAGATTGCCTGGCACTCGTCGTCTAACTTTCGAATTTTCCAACTCTTTCGCAAAGTCTTTTGTTAATACGGATTGACTTTCAGATAGGAAGATATAAGGTGTACCCGTAAGAAAGTTCTGACGATATCAAGAACGATATGGATTTATTTGGAAGGAAAAGGACGCGAGGGACAATATTTTTAACCCCTTTGAATTTGTACTGTCTTGTAATTTAATAATGTAAAATGTAAATATATTTCTGTTTGATTTAATCAATCGCAAATTTGTACGTATTGCGTCTTGTATGAAAATGTCTGAAGAAAGCGTGTTTCTATTGTGGATAGTCAATACGAAACAATTCTTCTCATAAGCTAAAGAAATTTACCAAATGTCCAGCTGGAGAAATTGTAAAGTACAAATTAAATAGCAGTAATGAAACAAAATAAACTAAAGAAAATTCGACTCTGGAAACTTAAACGTTAACTCCAAGGAAGAAATCACTATACTTCTAAACGTTAACACGTTCAAAATCTTGTAACCAATATACGTAACCTACATAGATCTCCGCTGATTCACCAAGTTCGAAAATAAATATCCATTGCATAGATATTTGATTGTTCCAAAAGTTTCTTTCGTTTTATAAAGAAATAATAGATGCACAAGGTTTTTCTTTCATATTATTTTATTGAATCATGTATGATCCATTTTGTTCTACTGGAACAATTGGAATTCCAATAGAAACTTTTGGAACAACTTAATATAATATTTATTGTCTATTATAATATGCATATACGTATTATTATACTTTTTATTAAGAGAATTTCGTTGATATATAGGTTAAACGAAACAAGAAATATAACGTTAGCCAGAAATTTTTAGCAGCCACTGTGAATGTATATTAAAAATGTATATTGGATGCTGTTTGAAATGAAACACTGAAATATGAATACAATTATTGTTAACGATACGAGATATGAGAATCAAAACGTGAAATTCCTAAGACCATTTATAAACAGGAGTTCTCTTTCTGTCGCTGTATTTTTCATTCCACGCGAGTTTCCTGTTTTCTCTTTCTTTTTTTACATTTTTTCTTTTTTTATATTTCTTCAAGCCTCGCGAATTCCAAAATTTCGTTTCAACATCTTTCGACTCTCCCTTAAAATTCCCCATAATTTTCTACAACAAACCAGACAAGTAGTCGATAAAATTATAGACTAGAACATGACAGGGGAACGAACTTAAAATAGTGCCACGATCACGAGGAAATGCCTGCTTCAAAAGGTGCATTAAAACAATTAACTCGACAATGGAGTGGGCACACGAAGCAATGCTTCAACTCTGTGCAAAACTTCACGGCAATTTCTGATTACTAAACGCAACGCATGAATACAGGATCCGCATTAAGCGAAGCGCCGGCAACTGTCTTTTCCCAAGCAAATTGTAATTGTCCTTTCGTCGACAGCGACGATGTCGTTTCGCTAGAAAGGCACGTGCCGCACTCGCTTCTCGAACACACAAACGCGAATGCATTATCCCGCGCGTGCGAGGCGACGCGACGCTTAGAACGTATCACGCTCGACTTCCGTTCTAATTGGATCTTCCGGCACGTTTCATCGGACGCCTCACCGCTTCGTAATTAATTCATATTGCCGATACGTCTTGTCTCCGGCACGATCGAACTTCCTCGCTGTTCTTGTCTTATTTTCCAAACTGTTCGATCCAGATTCCACGCAAAACTGCTCTTTATCTCTGATTGATCGAAAACAAACGGACCTCTGATTGGAATTATTGGAGAGGTTAGAGAAAGGAATGTATTTATTAAAGAATAGTGTTTTAATAAAAAACGTAATGTAATTTTGCGCATAATGGACTTTTCTTTTAGCTGTTTCACGTTCGATGTTCGGTACACTTTTATAAGTTATTGATTAATTAAATGATAAGTGTATCTGTTTTTGATAAAACTAGTTTCAGGTTTAATCGCCCGAAGAAATGAGATTTTCTTGTTGATAGTTAATAAACGATTAGTTTTCTTGCAAGATAAAGACAAATTCGGTCTTGAAAGGGCTAGCTATGTAAAACTATCGACAATTAACGTATGAAACTTGTATGAAAAAGAGAATCAAAGTGGAGAGAAAAGTTTTTATTTATATATTTTACAACAAATGATTCTGATATACAAAAATGTACCTATGTCGTCGTAGATAACTATAAATATATCAATATCTAAAAACACATGACAGATTAAGGACCTAATGGGTTTATTTAAAAAAGTATTAAACGAACCTATTTCAATCCTTTGATTATTCTGACGAAGCAATGATGCTTGAAGAATTAATTTAAAGCAAAGCACTGGAACAAAGCAAGAATTGCATTTTATCCGATATAAATCACGCGTCTTGAACGAAGATAATCTTCTTAGTTATTGACAAAATTTCAGCGTTCCACGATAGAAACACAAATCCATTCGAAAATAAGTCATCTTTTCTTTACAAAGGATCAGATGGCCTTTCGCACAAAGTTCGTAGATTTCTTCTAATTTTCTCAGTTTCTTCCTTCGATTAGGAATCAAAGTTTAAATTTCATCGATAATCTAACATAAAAAGTGACGTAAGCCACGAAGTTTCTGTGATTTAAAATTTCAAAGCAGCGCCAAGTTTCCACGGCGAAGGTGATCGGACAAAACGAAGGAAGTCGTGGGCAATTAAATTTCCTTTGAAACCACCGAGTATCCTAATTCTCGTGGGGGAAATGAAAGTCGTTGAACTCGGATCGATATTCGAATGGCATTACCAAATTAACCAGACTATCTGACAACCGGACTGACTACGTGATCAGACCTTTCTCCTTTCTTTATTTTTTTTTTTTTTTTTTTAACAAAGGATCGAAAGATCGAATTATTTGAGAGGACGATAAATCATATCCGATAAACTTAATCGACGTAATATCGACATAAAGCGTAAATTTTCAATTTAAAAAATATTAGATTAAAAATAAAAACGTCTCGTTAGACATGTTACGGAACGTTTAAAAAGTGTTGAAGGATCGTCGGTTATGTAACGATAGTAAGTCAATTGAAGAAAATGCATTATTTCGTATAATTCGAACATTCGTGACTTTTAATCTTTAGTAATTCATTAGCGTGTAATCTCATTATCTATGGCTTCGATATTAATTATGTGAAATGCAAATTAAATAGATTACCACTGTTATTACGCATCGTTGAACATACGCAGTTATATAATACGTCGCATGCATATTTATGAGTCAAGCAATGAATAACGTGGCGGATATATTAGATCAAATTTATTTTGACAAAAAATTAATAACTATTTTTTCAAAGTAATCGAAATTACGTCTTTCTTCCTGATATCAAAACGTATGACCATCGTTTCAAAAGCTTCCTTCTTCGCGATATTAATTTCACTTTGATTAATTACATAAACAGAATTCTAGTTATATCTGATAATGTTAAAGAACCATAAAATATACGTATAACCGAACAATTACCTACTAACTAAAAATCTTGTTACTTATAATAACTACTCATAATAACTCATTGTTAAATAATGACGATTTGATTTACTCGATTTAATCGATTTCATAAATATTTCTTTCAATATATTTTTCAAATATCGTAACTTCTTGCTAAAACATTAATAGTCAAACATTTCATAACGAACGAAACAAATGAATTTTATTAATAAAATAGAATAAAAATAAAAAAGAAGAGTTTGAATAAATTATATCGAGAGCCAACATGATAGGAGCTTAATTAGCATCATAAACCAACGTTGCATCAATATCGGATTACCCGTGTTTCCGCGTTTAATACCGGATCTAGTCTCGACGTCGTTTCAAGCTTAGGACTAGTACTAAACTACCTTCGACTCTAATCGAGCAGTCAAACTCCAAACATTCTGGTACCAAAGTTCATTTCTGCCTAAATGATGAACCGTTTGGATACGTTCGCTATCAGGAAATACTATATGAATCAGCTGTAAATATTTGCGATCTCGTACGCCCACCGCCAGGTAGATTGTTATAAGTTTTTAGTAAATATTTAGTTAGCTTCTTTGAAATAATAACTTTTGTCGATATACGATCAATTTATTACTGCGGTATTTTACGTATCGTTGAAACAATTAATATCACAGTTGCGTTCCTAAACTCACGCATGCAAATATGCTTATTTTATCTGCTAACAAGAATTAGTTTAGCGATTAAACGATTAAAGGTTGTCTCTTGTTGCTAATATCGTGATTATGGAAATCGATACGTGGATATATAATTTCTTCATTTACCTACCGTGTCTACAACAACTCGAGCCTTGTAAAAGCGAAAACTGATAATCCACCACTTTCTGTTCCTACTGGGCTAAATCGTTAGTATTAAATTCCTCGGAAGGTAAATAATTTACTTCGATCCATTTAATTCGGAATTGAAATATAAAAGGAGTTTGAATTGCGAGTACGTAAGCCGCAATGAAGTATAGAAAGCAGTAACTAGCGCGAAGTGAAACGGGTCAACGTTATCTCAGACGATGGTAGCTCAGATCGAAATCGAAGTAGTAACATGGCCTGGGTAACTCTGGTGGATAGAGAATTAGGCAGAAGATGGAAAGGGCGTCATGGAGGATTGGTTTAAGCATCTCGCGGGCAAAAGGAAGCGGCTGAAAGCGTATCCTGCTTTATATGGCGGTTTACGTACCTTTATCTTTACGATTACGCTCGCGTAAAATCGGAGTTTAATATAAAGCCCAGGGGAGCACGGTAGAGAAAGCGACCTTATACCATGAACATTCGGTTGCCTGCATCTTTCTTCCAGAACATCGTGCGGAAGTTCGAACGAGAAAGGAAATACGAGGATGGAACGATGGAACTCTACTAGGTGTCCTCGAAAGGAAAGAGATAGCGAATTTAAACGAGAAGCGCGATTCTTGAAACTTGTTTAACCATCGATATATTTTTCTTTCTTATACACTTTATACTTGTACCACCAGTAGAGTTTGTATTCTCCAACTAAATACATAGTCTGAATCTTCATTTTACAATTGACACTTACATTTCGCTCTGTTTACAATACCAAGATACAACGACCAGTTCCAATTCAATCTACTCCGATAGTAAATCCTCGAATCAGATTATTCGTTTATATTCGCTTCTAGCTTCTCATTTTCTCAACTGTTATATATTAATGACGAGGATGAGAGTGTCGCGAATAGCCAATGATCCGCGTCGTAAACGTACCGAGCAATCTTCGTTGAGACGTGCAACCACCGTGAGATACGCGAAGGTGACGTCTGCAGCAGGAAGGGTCACAAGGAATCAAAGGGGGTCCCAGGTGCCTACGTGGCTAACAGAGCCGTTAATTGCCATGATACAATCGCAGGTTTATGATATTCCAATAGCTAAGGGAACTAGGATGTTGGAAGCGTACGTGCTTACCCAATGTGCGATAATCCACGACTTCCAAGGTTCTAACTACGGAATAATACGATATTTCTAGACAACATTTTACTCGTCTACGTTATACCAGGCTTTAGAATCGAAGTTTATCGGCAACAAGTAGCCGAATGAAACAATTTCATCTACCAGCCAAATGAATCAGTTTTATCCGCATATCGTTCTTCCTTCGAGTATTTGTCAGCAAGTTTTCAAATCGAAGCCTACTCGCAACAATTCTATCCACCAGCTAAATGAATTAATATTATGACCATAATACACGAAACAATTATATCCATCGGGCAATCGTATCAAACGAATCAATTTAATTCAACGACCAAACGAAACGATATTGTCAACCGATGAAACACGTCCGTGTAAAACTTCAGACTAATAACCAAAGTAGAAATGATGTAATCGAAGAAATGAAAAATTATGTTTGAATGAACTTATAGTAGGAAGAAAGCGTTTCGTGGCTTATTGCAGGCTGTCGAAAAGATCAGCATTTGCGAACGCGTTAAACGACTCCACCAAATTGAGCTTATCGTCATTTCCACCATCATGCGTTTATCATCGACGAACAAATTCGTATCTCTTTAGCGAGATTCGCGCTAACCATACTTATTTCGCAATCCTTGGACAATTTCTCTGTCGAATCTAATCATTTTTTCGTATCTCTGTTATACTCGTTGAAAACCATAAAGAATTCTACGAACAATCATTTCCCAAGCCAACGATTTTTCACTGTAGGACACCCCGTATACCAGTAGCAACGAGCAAGAGAGCTCGAATGCATAAAGTTAAATACCCGGCGGCATAACCCGAGCTCGACTATGCTCGAGTATCCTCGGTAAGCCCTCAACGGAGATCACGTATTCCTTCGGGAGTACAAGCTCTTTTTAGTGTCGCGATCTTCAGAATTTCTTCCTTTCCCCTACTTTCTTTTCTCTCCTATCTTCCTTCTTCGCTCGTTTCTCCTTTTCTTAACAATAACCACGTCAGTTTGTCTCCTACTTCCTCCGTTACATTTCTTTCGCGCTTATTCTCTGTTTCTCTATCCCCTCGAGTGTTTCGATGTTTCGTAAAATGGATTTGCATCCTGCGGTGGCGTTGTCGCGTTTCTGGATGGAAAGCGCACCGCTGCGAGAACGGATGAAAATTTCGGCTCTATTCCCAACTGAAAAATAGTAATCGATCCTGGGCAGGCGAGCGAAAGTGGAATTGGAAACTGTTTTTTGTTTCGTCCACGATGTTGATTGTATTTTTTCAACGTGAACGTATGGTGCATCGAGGATATATTACGGGTATTTTGATTAAGTCCGCGACAACTTGAGAGAGAAAGAGAGAAAGAGACAGAGAGAGAGAGCGGTGAAGGAGGAACTATCGATTCGTTCACTGATCTTTCCGAGGAATGGAAGATGGATTCACTGCATTTTTACTGTTGCGCTCGCGTCATTTATAAAGCTCACGTTAACTTCCAGCTTGTCGTAGGTAGGTCTTCTTTTTTTTTTTTGAAGTACGTCCTCCGGACGTTCTTACTTCGTTTCTGTCCTATGGAAACGTAAAAATGCAGAGAATACATCTAATATGCGGAAACGCGTAAAATATCCAAAGTACAGTAACTATTCTGACGTTCAGTCAGTAAAGTTCTCTGCTTAAATTCTATTAGGTCATCCGAAAAGTTTCTTTCGTTTTATAAGGAAATAATGGATGCACAACATTTTTCGTTTTATACTATTTTATCGATTTACGTACGATCCATTTTGTTTTATCAAAATAAAGATCACAACGTTCGACAAATTAGCTTTCACGTTTCTATAAAGATGCATCGTTGTAAAAGACGGATCCGTAGAAGAAAGACACTTTTCGGACAACCTAATATTTCTTTGTTTGTGTTTATACAAACTTTTATTCGCACGAAAATTCACCTTATAAAAGAAAGAGGAGGAAAAATTCAGTTGGCTTTAAACGAAACACCCTGTATACGGATTCAGAGCTTCAAAGCGTTAATGACAACGTTGTAAAAATCTGCAGAGATGTTCAATGATGCTTATAAAAAAGCACTTGTACGGCTGGAGGAACACTAGACTTCCACCTGCAGCTCGTCAGGAATTATTTTTATCCCACCTGTCCTCTCTTCCTTCTCTCCTCGCGAAAATAAGCAAACGACGTTCTTGCGATCGCAGGAACAGCGCGATCGGCGAGAATCTGTCCGCGTGTACGTTCGAAAAGGACGAACAGAATAAGAATGTGACGTGAAAAAGTCTCGCTGACAATAATGACTGTAAAGTCCTGAATATCGTCCGTTCTCGTTAATTAACCGTTAAATCCTGTGTAGCGTAATCTTCTCGAAATTCTCGAGTCGCGAGAAAATAAGACGAAACCGCGGCCATAAAAGTGTTTCATTAAAACGACGCGACGAAAAGAGCTTGTTCCTCTCGAGCGATTCGAATGAAATCTCGCGTCATTAACGCGGTCTTAGATCCTCGTAAAATGAACGAGAATCGAGTATACTATTGTTATATGGATCGTTGGAAGTAATTCAGTCGTACGTCGCTTGTAAATCCTATTAACTCGTCTACGTACGATTAACCTTTTGACAGTATTTTATTTCATCTAAACATGTAAGAATTATAAAACATCAACATCTGCTTAGAATTTTTCATTAGAAGAATTTCTCTTTAGGAGAATCGTTTCGTCCGATACACGTACTAAAATAGTTAGACTGCGAATATTTATCCGAACGTACATCTTCGTGAACACAGTTAACGGAATGGAACCCAAAGACAGATTTGTTTCGCCTACTAAACGTTGGAACGGAAATTTTACTTGAAAAATGATTTATAAAAATACGTGACTTTATATTTATATGTTTCTCTAATTATTTGTCGTTTCTAACTCTGAAATATTCAAAGTAATGATATCGAAAATTTTGCAATTTTCCTCACTAAGGTAACCAAACAATTGATCGTTCGTAAAGTTTCATTTGTTGTATAACCAAACTTGGCGATGTTGTGCAAAAATATTTTTTAATTCTCGTAACTTGTAACTCGTGAGAGTTATAAAAGCCTTAAATTCACTGACGATTCTATTAGTAGAAAAAGAATGGTCTATAGATTTTGTAACAATTCACCAAGCATTAAAAGTTACTCCAGTAACTTGTCATAGATCTAGTCACGGTATTAATACGATATTTCATTGCTAGAATTCTCTTAACATTCGACCACCTTTTCGATGTTTCAAATGCTGGGAAACGATGGTAGGATAAAAGCGATTGAAAAGATAGAAAAGTCAGAGGGCCGCGATTCGTTGGAATTTTCGTTGGAACGGCGATTCGCGTGGAAAAATAAAAAGCAGAGAACATGCCCCGTAATCCCTGGATGCCACGGAACGGCCGGGTAACATTTATTCCCGGGCGGAGAGCCGACGGTTTTTCACGCGGATGGAAGCGTGGCATCTTCGTCGAATTGCGGTTTAAAAAGGGAGCAAAAGACCGGGAGGAAATGGATAAATCAGTCTAGTATCGGCGGAGCATCTGGAGTGCGGAGAATTGCGGCCATTCGTAACGAAACGAAGGCGCAAGCTTCGAAACCGCGATAACTTTGTCACGCCCCTGTTTCGTGACGCTTTCCAAATCCGCGAGTTACGTGTCAAATAAATACGCTTTGTTCGCGTTTGTCGAACACGACTTCGCCTTAAATTACAATGAACTTCGTGCAAACGATAGCTAGACGCGCGAGGAACAAGTCTATACATTTTTATCGCAAATAGCGAGAAGATATATTTCAAAATGTGGTCCACGCTTGATATACAATGACAATACGAACGTACACAATGTTTAAGAATTATATTATTGACTCATCTCGTTTCGTACGTTCTGCTTAAAAATGTCCTATGATAATAGTAGATAACGTGGGAAGCTACAGGGAGTACGTTTTCAATATTGGAAGGATTCAATTGGAACCGCTTTTCCTTCTTCCCTGGTCGTTAATGTATACATATATTATATTTAGCTCCAAGTGGTATAAATTAAAGGTTGAACAGCCATTGGGTAGGACAGCTTTGTAAAATGTTGCCCACTTTTCAGAGAATTAATTCCATGGTTAATCGCAATGGGAATGAAATCTGTTGGTGCGAAGAATTCGTTTTAACCTTAACATGATTAAACACGGTAATATTTATCCAAATAGAAGAGGATTGCCAATTGATGAGACTAAAGAATAATACAGGCTCGAATTTTAATTTAAACGTCGCAATTGTCTTCAAGCGGAAACTTTAGTAATATTTATTCCTTTGTCGGTTTATTGCTAATAATTATCGACGGATTTGTCTTCGAATATAATGGTCGAAGCATTATCGCCTATGATAAAGCTACGAATGCGCAAATTTTTACTTCTCCAGTAAACAATTAAGTCAAACATCTTCCTTTTTTTTTTTTCTTCACATCTATATCAATCAATATCGGATACGGTTACTTTATTAATCAAATTTATTGGTAATAAACCGTTATGTAATATCTCATAAAAAAAGAACAGGCTAAACAATTTCCTTTTTTATCATTTTCACTTTATATGACCGGAGAGAAGAACCTTAAAGAAACTTTTCCATAATGATAACTCAAAAAAAAAAAAGAACACGTTTTACAAGTTGTATTACCTCTCCAATAAAGACATTGCGATACGTGTTTTATTTACCAACCATCGTAAAAAACCTTTCTCTAAATTTCCTAAATTTTAATTTCGTGTCTCGCGACTGGTCCAGTGTCCTAAAAGTACGTGCTGACTCGAATACGAGACGCACGCGTGTGCGTGCTGAACGTAGAACGAAACAAAATCTGGGAATTTACAAAACACGTTATCCCCTGCGACAAAGGAGAACTCCCATGCTCCGAACAATACAATTCGTTTCAAGCTGCCCCGTCAATTAGTTTCCGGGATATCAAGCTGGAAAGCGCGCCGCGTAAAACGCGTTCAGCATGAATGACAATTGAAACCCCGTAACCCGGTTTTCTCAGTGGAGATACGCACGTTGCGTAGCAGAGTAGTAAAAAAATACGCTGACACAGCCTCCATCGCTGGCCAACGCTTCCATATTGAGTTTAGCATAGTTCAGCAAGGGCGTACGAGACATATAAACGCAGAAGAACGTGCAAAATTACGACACGCTTTAATCGGCGGTAATGGAACGTCGTATCACGTTCAACAAAGATGATTTTAACCGCTTAAGCATCGAAAGCTTCTAGAAATTCTGTAAAAAAAAGTCCTGAACTTTGTATCTTTGATTTAGTAGCGTTTTATTAAGTTTGTGAGATTGGTCTGACTGTAAATCGTGATTGAAATTGCTAAATTTAGAAATAAATAGATTTCCAGCGCTAAACGATGGTAAGTTGTTCCTTTATCTTTTTGCTACTTGGACCGATTATCATTTACCGCTTCAACTCTTCGATTAATAGAAATTCTTAAGAATCCTTTCATTGCGTTATAACATTGTCGTAATACAGTACGATATAATGCAACCTGAAATTCGACTTATTTCCAATTGAAGGGTCCTTCGGATCGATAAACGTAGATGTAAATCGGTGTATCGTTTTAGTGCTTTGATCCACAACCTCGCTACGTTATTTCTATCGCAAGACTACGTTTAAAATAAAGATAATTAAAAAGTAAATTTAAGACGAATTATTAGAAACACTCTAAAGTATCGCGCTTTTCAAGAGCATCTTAGACATGTTGCATTAATCATAGAATATTCGCGTGCTGCGATAAATCGATGAGAAACGAAACGCTGTTCAAGAAGCATTATTAAGTACGCTTATTAACTAATACTCGGAGGCCCGGAATTCCTCAATTTTTAGCTGTTCGATTTTCGAGCGTTAAAACACTCGAACTTTCAGTTCGGGCGAAACTCTTGTGCCCGCCGAATTCGAAGGTGCTTCAAAAAAACTCCGAGCGTTGGCAAAATTGCCGTTCAAATTTATGGAGAACGTACAAACGGATCAATTAATTACTCGTTCCTCTCACACGTTCATTCCGCTAATAAACTAATCAAATCCTGCTTGAACCTATCTTGAAAGCAATTGCTCGTAACCACTCTTGTCCTAATTCCAACACTCTGTTAGCTCTGCTATACGATCTTCGAATTTTTATGTCCTAATTTCGCTCTCGTTTCGGCAAACGATTAACGAGTCTGTGTAACTTAATAAATCGTTCGTTGGAAAGAGAAGTGAAAATTAAAGTAAACTGTTCTGGAATAAGGATGTAATCGCTTTAGGAATGGTCTGGTTATTTTCTTTGGTAATCGATCGACGTTCAAGCCTTAGTGCGTGGAATTACTTGCCGAGTGAATCCGCTAATAACGTCGTACTTTGAAGCGTTGATGAAAATAAATCTCCTTTAAGGAACGTTCTGTAACAGTCCATCCAATTTTTATTTCACCTAGAGAAAAATATATTACAACTTTCATTTATAAGAATGATATATTTTTTGACAAATCATATTTCTCTGTAGAACCTGTTTCGAGTGTTTAAATTCCGGTCTGGATCTCGTTTGAACGAATTTCTTAGGAATCGCATATTTGAGAATTTTAATGATAATAAGGATTTAAAGAGTTAATAAACGCATAGCTCAGGTAATAAAAATTAACTTAAAGTACACAGACGGATGAGCACAATATTTATTTAATAAACAGGATGGTTAAAGCATGCTACGAACGAAAGGAAAGAAAGGTGTGAGAGGAAACGAAGAAAATAGCAGAGATAAGAAAGCGGTTCTGACCTGACCGTGAGATGAAAAGCGGGAAAAAAAGGATGGAGCCGAAAGAAAAGCGTCACGAGTGTTTCAACATAGCGGAAGAGGAGAACCTAAGCCGAACGAAAGGCTCGTCTTTATCTCAATCCTTTCGATACGCGAACCGAATCGAAGTTCCAACGTTCTCTCCGCGTTTCTCTCTTCGTTTCGGCTTTTGTGCCAGATCGGCCAGACTGCTCCCTTTAATTAGAGCTGTTTCCACACGCGATACCGTTCGAACCATGTTCCCCTCTACCCTTTTTCTTTTCTTTCCTATCCTCTTTTCTGCTTTTCCTCTTTCTTCTTCTACGTGGGCTTTTCCACCGATCGAAAACAATAGTCCCACAGATGTGAGATAGAGAGCATTGTTTCCGAGGGATTTCAGATGTTCCGGAAGTTGGTCGGTTGCGAATCCGCCGAGAGATGCTGCCTGCTAGATCCGCTACTACGAGAAAGCACGTCCAGTTTGTGTAATGAAATCGTTAACTGATCAGCTGACATACACCGCTTTGGGACTGACGTAGTTTCGATACAAGAATAGGTTTTGATCGTTGATACGGTATAGCCTACTTGTGATATGACAGTGTTAGGCCAGAGATTAGGATATTGAATGGAAAATTTGATAACATCATGTTTTGTTGATTATTCGTCATATGGTAGAATCTTACTGTTGTAATAATCGAAAGAAGGATATACATATAATGTAATTGAAAAAAGACGCAACATAGCCTTACCTTGTTTCAGAGATTTAATTTTTTAAATATGCCCATAAGAGATAAGATCGCTTACTTTGTATTTGAAATATTAATTTTTCCATAGTGCGAGTTAAGCCGAATCGGTGTATCCCGAATGAAGAACATTGGATATGGTACCGAATGAGGTAGAAGATCCCCAGGCATATTTCTTATACAAAGAAACGATTAAATGAGATTAAAAGTCTGATAAAACGAATGCGCTATGAACGATGTTCGTGTTGAACAGATTAAGAAAATTGTGTTTGATATTTCATTAAAATAAATCCGATATTAAAAATACAATTACATATTAAGTGACAACAATCTCATTACATTAAATCTCGCGTTCAATCATGATTATTTAATAATTATTCGTGCGTCCGCTCCGAAAAAGGAGTAAAAGCAGCGCATTACTCGCGACCAGTTGGAGTAAAACGCGCCGCGTAAACGCCGTAAACGATCGTAATCCAATTTAATCGGGTTTTGAAATAATTAAGACAAATAATCACGTTGCCAATTACGTCCCGTTATCAACAGCAGTAGTCATTACGTTGCTTTTAATGAGCTCATGTGTCCGCTTAATTATAAACGTATTCGTTATCAAATGAATTACGTAATGCATTTCGGTGTTTAATCCAATTTTCCGTTTAACGTGATAAGTCCTCGAATGACGAGATGAGCAAAAAGCGCGTCAAATAATAGACGATCGTCTCATCGAATAACCATCGCGAATCGTTCGCTCTCGATCGGAGAAGCGGAAAAGGAAGATCGACGATTATATCGAAAATGAATGATCGGCGATCGAATTGATCGGAACCGAATTAAAGTTCTACGAACTGGTCGGAAACTCATCTAGCCTCTTTATCTCGATATGGACGATAATTTCGCGACCGATGGCTCGACACATCCGGTTCTGTCCCTTGGCCGCGTTCTTCGAATCGGAAGTCTCGCTACTGAAAATCCGATAGGTACGGATCGCGGTTTCGCAAAGGAAACTTTCGAGTAAGAGAATTGAGAGCTCGAATGAAATTGCCTGTAAAATTTTTAATGATATCGATTCGTTTCGTATGTCAAAGGTAGTTCGAAAGCTACCTACCTAGTTGTACGATTTCGTGTGCAAGAATCGTTCTGCGTCTCACTATCGATAACTCTGTTCGTTGTTGAAAATTGTAAATATAATTCACATAGGTGCGTTATGAATGTTTATGCAAATTCATGTTTGTATATTGTTGAGGTTGACTGATTGAAGAACGAGTGAATGAATTTGTAATAGAAAAATATATTTAAATGAATAAAGGTATAAGTATAAGTATAATATAGAAGTTTATGCTGATCCAGATCCTCACTCTCATAGTGTTACAATACGATAGAATCGATGGGGAGCACGTTCATATATTTATAGCAAAAGGACATTACCAAAAAAGTTAATCTTATAGCTTTAGCTAAAGGCTACAAGAAACATAAATAGAAATCCATTTTTTCAGTTTCTTTGTTCCTAGACCTTGTAATCCAAAACATAATCTATATACAAGGGCACGATAATATGGACCTCTCCTTATTTAGAATATTTTTGTTTCACTAAATTCTATTTTCCGCGGTAATAGCGATCTTCGGGTCACGGATGTACATAAATAAAGATGTAGAATTTTTCTTTATATATCTTTACCGCGACCAGAGATATAAATGTAAAATTTATAGTCATTTCGCATGTACCTAATGCAGATTGCACTAGCCGAGAATCTTTGAACAAAACAACGTTAGATTTGATATACGAACAGAGAGTTCGAACGAACATGTATGCAGCTAAATGAACATTAAACGTAACAACTTAAGAAAAAGATCAGACTGATCGATGGACGAAATATGGGAGATACGTAAAGAGCTAGAATGTTATTTATCAATTACAGTATTTACATAATCTACCTGTTACTACAGTCTGATATCTCAGACGAAATTCGTAAATTTGATATTTCTCCGTTACTGTAAGAAATAAAAAATAAAAGTTTGTTAGCTAAAATGAATAAGTTACCGTGCGATTCATTAATCAGTTCTGCAAAAACTCGAGCAACAAGAATAAATATAGGCTTATCGGGTCTAGGATCGCGATGAAAAACGCGTTAAGCTTTCACGCTTGTATAACTGCACGCGATAAAGATATCACGAAAATAAAAAGGTAATATCCAGTAACGGGTGTCGCGATTGCTATTATATGGAAAAAGGACAGGTACAAATTACTATAATACCCGCGTTCAAATTCGCCACGCTACTGCGATTTCATTCTTATCGTTATTTACGCTCGAATTTCACGCGCAGAAATTACAATTTCGTTATTCCGCCGCCGCTGGAGCAATTTCGCCGAGAAAAGATATTAATTTGCCGCGCGATTGCACTCTCTTGACTTTCGCATTTTCTCTTCCTTCCTCTCTACCTGGTTTCCCACATTTCCCATCTTTAACGATTTTCGCGGGGCTTGCGTCAGATTTCCGTAAATGCGACTCCTTCGTTTTAAAAGGTTGCGGCCGAAGAATATCGGATATCGCGGCGAATACAAATGTCTCCTGTCAGCCGCGATTGTAGAAATCACCAACGCCGATATTTCAACGGTTTTTACGGTAAATTCGAAGTACATCGACTTTCTTTTCCCAGAATATCTCGTTTCCAACTTAATTACTAAGTTCTGTCGGATTAAAGCACTCTTGGTTTTCGTTCTTCTCTCTAGTTTTCTCCTATTTCTCATATTTGTGTATAATTTTGGATCGCATTGTGACGAAGATGGATTTAATACTAAACGTAAAGAAAACAGTAATAGATATATTTTAATACGACGAAGAATATATCGTAGAAATTTCACTCGTAATTAAATGGAATTCAAGAAGATAAAATTGAACGCTCGCAATAGAACGATATTTCATCCTCGAACTTGATAGAATCTCTTTTACTTCGTAATCGGAGTTTCTTCATTTATAAGTATCGCAGTTGTTGAGAAAGAGAAATGCGGATATCTCGTTAACTAGCTAGAGAAGTGCAGAAGAAGAAGGTATCTAATGACCTAACGTAGATAAAATTCTTACATATCGTTACATATTTTCTCGCTGGATGAGTAACAGATAATTGGCAGCTTTACTTATATTAGTAGCTACTTTAATTGTTCTATCAAAAACATTCGATCTTTGGCGGGATAAAATAAATGCAAGATGGCTAATTCGAGCTACAGCTTAATGAAGAATTTGCAAAAAATAAAATTATAACCATCCTTCGATACGGATAACGATAAACCTAAAGACTACTGTGTAGTCCTTCTCCTCCTCAAAAGACTGAAACTTGTAGACGTACAAATATATAATTTTGTTAGATTGTCTCAAAAGTTCGTAATGAGAGGTTAACTGGAATTATTTGCGAATAGTTGTTGCCGAACTTAATTAAATTCACTTAAAACATCTTTTCATTCTATCTCGTTAAAAAGTTATACAACAGATACTTTCCCTCTAAGAGGTCAAAAAATAAGAAAAATAAGCGTGTCTTGGATTAAAGTTTCAAATATTAAATAAGAATGGAAAGCAAGAGGTGAACGCAGATCAAAATGATACAAGTTTCATAGTAAACTTTACGCGTGATACAAATCGATACGATCCTACCACGGAATATCTTGAAGTCATTTAAAATTGAACACTCGAGAGAGCGTCCGTAAATGCTTCGAATCGCGTTGTTCCAGGTAGATAGGAATAAGCGAACTCGACGTACGAGGCAAGCGGAAAAGAGAGTTTCCCTTAATCAGAGACTTTGTTCCTTCCCCACCCAGTCTCCGAGCCCATCCACTGTGAAGACTTTAATTGTAAATTTCCCCAAAGACCAGCTCCCCGCTAATTATCAATCGACAACAATGCTGCCGGTAGTTTCTGTCGCGTTCCATCCTCCGTTTCATGTTACAAGGGGAAAAGATATCTATCCTTGAAGCAGGTAGAGGGGCGAATAAAAGAGAGAGAAGAAAAGAAAGAAGATGGCAAAGGATGGTGGACGATAATTCCCATGGCAGAACAAAGTGCAGAAGCAGCGAAGTAAAATAGTTGAACGAACGAAACGAAGGTTGTTACGATTCTCGAACTCTATAGAAAAAGAAGCAGCTAGCCTTTTACTCTCCGTCCCCTTGTTGCAGCCAGAGCTTTTATTTGGCCAAGAATTTTCAAACCAGCCTGGTCTGCCTTGCCACAAGCCAGTCGGTGCGTTTCCAGTATGGTGGAAAAACGGATGCTACTGCGAAAGCAACGAAACACCTGGTTAACGTTACGAGCCATTAACCTTTTACCGTCCATTTAACCCCTCCCCATAGGATTCAACGTTTCTTAGACGACATCGTAAAGGGATACGAAATCTGAACGCAAATAGCAAGCCGGGAAAAATTGCAATTGCGTTATGATTACCTCTGTCCTAATTATATACTAACTGGTTGACGACGATTGCGCGGACGCTAACTTTAAACGTCGTTTAATTACCGTCACCACCCCCGCGGAATAGTTCGAGAGCGACAGCGCGGGCTTGTTCATTTGCGACGCATTCTTCCGGGACTATTTCGTTTTGGACGCTCGGGTCTTGTTAAGGAATCGCGTGAAATCGAATGGACCGAGTGGAGGAAACTGGGTTTGATGATCTAACGATGTACAGAAATTACAAAAACAATAGAAAGATTTAATTGTAATAGATGTAACTTTTTAACATTATTATGCGTTATTGTCCGTTTTCAATTGAATTTTTCAACCATTTAAATACACCAGACTTTTACTATTAAACTATACGTATAATATACAGTAGCCTAAACCTTAAGCAGTTTCAACAACTTTTCGCTATATGCCTTATGACAGTTCACCGTTTTTGTTTTATCGAAGACGAAGAATCGAGATATGTTCTCGAAATATCGAACGCACATCTGGGTTCGATTTAAAAAATCACCGTTTAGAAACTATGCGCGGTGCTACAAAAATATCGAACGAGATTCTCTCGCTTAGAAATTTGATAAAATATTTCGTTGAGGCTAAATATAGAATAAAGATAAAATTAAGAAAAACAGAGCGCAATGAAGATGTGTAGAGAAAGATTAAGTATTTCTACTAAATGCTTAAAGCTTAAAAATAGGCGGCGCAATTTTTTTTTACGGAAAAATGTAAAAGGTGGATTTCAATTTTAGGATATTCGATGTTTAAAAGAAGCTAAAATACACCAAAATATTTATCCATACGGATAGTACACGAATATCTCTTATGCGTGTGTTGCGATTTTTTCAAAGATTTTAAAGAGGAAAGTTTGTTTGTGTTTGTAAAGATTGTTAGGATGAGAGTGGATTTTATAGGAGAAGAGAAGTATGGCGGACAGATAAAGATGTACGGAGCCTGTGTCTATACCTTCCAGTTTTTGTTTCAACCCATTTACTACCACGGTCTCCGTTTGGGAATCGTAAAAATGAATTTGTATTTTTATAGTACTACACGTGGTCTCTAAATGGAGGTTATTTTTAATCAAACGGATATACGCATGTATACTCGTGTACGTTTGATATTTTAGAAACATATTTCAATTATTTGGTTTAGTACCAAAAAGGTCTTGTATAATATATTAACTTGTTCAAAAAATAACTACAAAAATAACAAATATTTTATAACATTCGAGGAGAATTATTTATTATATATCTTGTACAAAATATCTCTAGCACTTGGACATTAGATGCATCAATTAAAATAAACAATTTAACGTTGACCAATAAAAAGAGTCACAGTTTTCAAAAAAGAAAAAAATCCTTGCATTTCAACGAAAAATCGGTAAAAAATGTTTAACATTCACGAGGAACTTGCTCCATTTTATTAATATCTGTTCTTTACAATGCATTCTCTTCTTGACAACATATTGAATACTACAGAGGTTTAAAAATTTCTTCGAGGAACTCATTGCCAAATACGTCACAATTTCTACGTACATCAGCATATTTATTTCAAACTTTACCAACATGCTAAACTTCAAAATGTCTCTCACAAAACACATGATATATTCCTGAAAGATTTCCATAATTAGAGTGCGAGTATTTATACGAATTCATAATTTGTATAAATATAATTAAGAAAATGGAAGCTAGACAGAAATTCAAATAAATATTTCATACTATGATATTACGATATCGTGATATCTCATAAAGTTTTGCACATTCTGCGCATTCTGTGCATTTTTACACCTTCGAATTGCCTATAAACGCACAAAAAGTCGCGATCTATTCATAATAGATATTCAAACACTTTCGTCGATCGCTATACGTATCTAGATCGAATTGTTTCCCAGTGCACGCATCATAACGCAGCAAAACTCGCATCTTCCGACCAACCACTAACGATCACCGATTCGGGATCTTCGAACCATGCAATTTCCCCATTATTCTCCGCTTCTTGCTATCGTTCACCACCTCCACCGCGGCACGTTCCGATCGAGCAATCGCGAATTCACCTGGTCCGTACGCGCTATCGAATGCACAGGCTCTCTCTTTGTACAAGATATCGATCCGATCGAGATAGTTATCCCCGGTTGACCGGGCGTGCGTAGCCTTACGGTGCGCGAAATAAGCTCGCCGAAGCTTATTATGCGTTCGTGGTCAATAATAATCCGCGTAGTACCCCTTGTCAAACGCAGCCTCCACTCTGCGTGTTGCGACTGTTCATCGTAACGACAATATTACCACAGCCATTCCTATAGCGCAACGTATAAACCTGTATTACGTGGCGGAGAAGGTTTTGTCCCTATCGTAGCTCGTTGAAATCAGGTTAAGATAGCCGTGCCTGTTGCTTTGTTCCTGTGTGACGACGTTGTCGGAGGAACAACAATTTTTGCTAGCAAAAAGAAAGTATTCGAACTCGTAGACATCGAACCGCGAATACATATATTATATGTATGTTGTAGGAAGCATTTTGGAATTTCATTAGCGTTTTTACAAAGTAAGAGTAACGTGTTTCTATTGATCAAATTTGAAAGCAATCCGAAGATGCGTATATCGCACGTAATATACAAAATATATTATGGAGGGTGTGACACGCAACTGGCATCTACGAGAAAACGTATTACGTTTGAAGCTGTGAAACACTACCGTTTACAAAATGGACACATCCGAGACACATAAAATCGGGCATCATTGATGAAATTCTTTTCTATCTTTTACCGTTTCGCATTTACGGCTTGTTCCATTTCCCCGGAATATCCTGTATGAAAATATATTACATGATATGTTTACAGTAACAAGTTTGAAACTTGACCAATAATAATGTAATCGTGACAGTTTTGTTCTTTTTTCTTTTTTTTTTTTTTTTTTTTTCTTGCCAATGTAATTTCGAAATGTTTTATATGACACACACACGATGACTGTACAGGTAAAAGCGTTCTATGATAATCGTCGAAATACTTTTGCGAGCTATGCGTAGAAATAAATATGTTGACGAGACGAGCGAAAGGAAGCGAAGAAAAATTGAAAAGTGGAAGTGGAAAGTGGCGGAGACGAGGGTCACGTTCAACTTCTCAACCCTCTCGGAGCGCGCTCACGAGCGATTAGTCTCACGAAACCCTCTTTGATTCGATCTCCACGATCCATCGAGCGAACGGCGATGATCGCGAAGAGATTGTTCGCTCGATTCGGTTTTAATTGTTCTTTAGAGCGCGTTTGGATTCGAGGTGTTCGATTGAATGTTACTCGATTGCTTTGTTGCCGAGGGGCTGTGGTTAAACGATCGTTTGTGAAGGACCTGTGTGAGTGGAATAAGATAGATGGTTGAGTGTGATTGAAGAAAATGTGGTTCTGCTTGTCTCTTTGAACGTTCGATTTTTTTACGTGGATAAATAATTGATAGATAATGAAATTACAATTAATGTATTACTTCATGTAAAAAGCACTTCATCTAAACATGCCAATGCCAAACTTTATTTTATTCTATTTTATATACCGTACTAAGCAATTCTAGTACATATGGCAATTGTTAGCTTTTAGATGATAGGGAAGCCTACGATGTTTACCAACGGCCTTCTTTATTATTCCTTCGAGCAGAGAATTTGCCAAACGTTCCTTTTCTCTACGCGCGATCGTTAGGTATATTTTATTCGACGATGAAAGCGCCGGATAAAACTGAGAAACGACTATGCTTAAATTTAATTTTCCCTGCTTTTTAAATAAAATAAGAGTCGCATTTGAATATGAAATATTGAGAAATTCGTCAGAATCTAGGTCACTCTCCGAATTATTTCGAATATTAGAATTATTTTTAAAAAATCCAATAAATGGAGAAATTAATTAAGGCACTCAAATAAACTCTTGTCCAAATTTTAATTTAAATTACTGTTATTAAAGCACTATATGGAATTAAGGGAATTTAAAGCAAAAACAATAATTAAACATGTGATTGAATTATAGATATAATTGAGTTTGATTAAAAAGGAAAAAGGCATAGTCTAAAGAACTTCTTAAATATATAAATTACGACTAATTATTACAGATGCTGGCTGGATCAGTTGTAAAAGGGTTAGATCGCTCGAAATTCAGAAAAAAGAGAGCGTCGGAAGAACAGAAAACAGATGTCTGATAGGATGAAAACGTTAACAGAAAAAGCTTTTGATATATCGTAACGCGTACTTGCTTAAAAATATTTCCACCAGATATCTTTGTTTTTTTACTACGCTATACTGTAAAATTATTGATCCTAACGATAATTGATTATGCTTTCTACCAGGCAGATATCGTAGCTTTAACGGTATTCAATATTTTGTAAATAATGCAATGCTGTTATTAAAATACTGTTTAATTAATCTCTGACAAAGAGATCGCATTTAGCACATAGAAAATATTTGCTTGATACAAATCTATCTTTAATGTACCTTTCATTTTGAATTTTTCTCTTTTTCTTTTTTGTACAAGTTTTGTACTTTACTCGTCGTGAATTTTAAAGTCAAGCAAAAGTTAACCACAAATTAAAGAAATATCCTTCTTAAAAGTCGAACGAGTTACGATTAAAATTTACTGTTAACAAAGATCGCATTTATGGTTTAATGCTGAACATTCGATTAAAACCATTTGCAAATTGTAAGAACGCATGGAAAACACGACTAACAAATTGCGTACATATACGACTAATTAGCCTGTTTCATGAGCGGGCTAATAATCGGCGGTTAGGGTCAGATGATCGACACGAATCGTTTCACGGAAACGTGAAAAACAAATTGCAGCGACGTGTTACAATTACACGGGGGAGGGTTGTACTTTTAATCGTGAAAATTTACTCGACTCCACTTCGCAATTAAATCTCGTTCATTTCCCAGCGTTTCGACAGGCGCATCGATTTATAAACGAATTAATCGATGACACCGACAACACCGAATTAAATGACAATTTTATTCCCGATGTTAAACCGATTCCCGCGATACAACAGGATGAAATTCGTTAAATTTCGCGAACGGCTTGTCACGCTGCTGTCCGAATGAATCAGGTTAATGTTTTATATCAATCTGTTCTAAATGCCTAAACCCGATGATGTTTAACTGTATGGAAACATAGTATTATCAGGTGAAACATAATTTTCTTCCCTTTCACATTTGGGAAATATGTATGCAGATATGAACAATTGTTCGATCTCGTATTGTTGTTTCTTTTCATTCAGTTTAATTCGATATTTAATCAGTAGGATAATTTATAATGCGATTCATTTAGAATATTAAAGATTTCCTGCATTTGACTGAAATAAAAAAAGATCGAATTCTTTTTAAGCTGTGAAACGCACTTCTTCTTAATCGACTATTAATAATAGAAAAATATCTAATGTTCTTGAAAAAAAAGACATAATGTACTAAAATTTAACATTGGTTTTACCAAATATTGATATTTATCGTTTAATTAATCGATAACCTGTTCAAGTAAATATAGCGATAATCCGTAAAGTACAGTAACAAATATTATAAATACAGTTCTTCCAATTATTTCATATAAAAAATGTAATTTTATCTTATATAACAAGTAGCAATCTTATTTTATAGATATTATTATTACGTTCTATCTTTAAAATTTTCATTCGAGAAATTCAAGATCCCTTTGCTGAAAGGAAAATTATTATTAGAAGAAAGATCTTGAGATCTTAAGTCAAAGGTTGAAACCTAAGTAATACGATTGCGGATATATATATAGGTACATTTCAATGCTACTTTGTTGGAGGGCTTATTGTATAAAATTTTAATTGTAACTACTTTGCTCGTTACCTCGTAAAAAGTTTCAGATTTATTTCAGAAAATAATTTCTCCGTGAATTAATAAACGCTATAAGAAAATCCTATTAGTGCAAGGTCCAAACGACCGTGTTTCTGCAAGAAAATTTCATTTACATATTTTAGCCATTTCAAAACATGTCATCTCATTATCACCTTATTAAATGTAATACGGTACGTTTCTCTCTAGTGAATTCCGCTTATTAAAATATACCAAACGTGTCCACAATACGTGATTAAAATACTTAACTATGCATACGAGAACTCGTCGCTAAATAAAAAATGGGATAGAAAAATTCAACGAATGCGAGTGTCGGAATATAAACACGTGACGCATCAACAGATTTAAAATTTCATTACTAAACATCGAATTCCTTTAAACCTCGATATCACCTTCGAATTTTTAGATCCCAATATAGTACACTCTTAAAAGAACGCAGAAGCCTGCCATTTTTTAAGAAAAATATCTTAAAGATATCTCAAGTATAAAATGGAAACGAGAAATTGAGCGCTTTAAAAATGATTCTTTCGTATTTTCCTCCAACTTAGGAGATGTTCTCGCGATAAAGAAGGTAACCTAAAAGACGTAGCGACGTTGACATTAATAACATGAAAATTACTTTTTAATAATAATCTTCATCGACAGGAACATGAAAGAAGGAAAACTTCCTGTATATCGTTTATAATATTTTTCTTTTCGAAGGAAAATCTCCGGTTTCAAAAAATTACGCCGTAAAATCGTACTAGAGTTTCTAATTGATCGTATCATAGAAATTTGTAGAAGGTGGAAAGTATTAAATCCTTAGAAATATACTCGCATCTATCACCGTCGCCAAATTATTTTCACATCAATTAAAACTCCTCCTCGTAAAGTTTCAAGTTTAAAGTTAAATCCAAAGCAGACCGTTAAGTTTCGAGTTTACTTCAAAACTTTAAATCCAAAGTTCAAACTTAACTTGTTAGAGTCTAGACGTTGGAAGCCCAACAAAATAAGCGACGTTCGTAGTTTCGTAGCTTTATTTCCATCGTTTTCGAAAATTCGTCCATCGTGTATAACTTCGTTCGTCGATCCACGTATCTTATCATTGAAAAGTCTTTGGACACTTGCTTATATCTGGCAATATATGTAATTTTATTGTACAATTATAAATAAAAAAACTACGATAATTTTACCTATTACTATTACTATTATACGATAGAGTACAGATTAGTATGATAGAATTGATTTTTAAATAGTAGTATACATGTAAAACAACGACTATAATTAACAAATCACGTTATGCAACGGTTCTATCGATCAACAAACTCCTTATCCTTATATCGTTTAATTTTTAAGCCATCGATCCGAGGAGAAAGACCTTCTTTTAAAATTAGTAATGAAATTTCCTAGTCATTGATTCATTAGTTTACACATTTTGATAAATTTCATTCGTATATCGTTACTGTAAATCGAGCAAAATGATGGGACACTTACCGAAGATGGTGTGTACCTACGATGGCAAAAATACACGTCACAGTGGCCTCTAAATATATGCAAATATACGTATGCAAATACTTATGTGCGTTGACCCAGATCCCTTTGAAGCAGTCCCGTTTACAATGCGTTTCACGAGGAAATTAGCCGGAGCGCGTTCGATAACAAAATTGGCGAATTGAATCGGTCTCGATGATCGCATAGCATGGAAGCGCAAATCGAACCAGATTTAAATGGACATCATTTCAACAAACTGTATACAGGGCAAAAGTGGCCGAATATCGAAACTGGTGATGCAGGATGGCGCGAATTTTCGATCGCGATGGAAGTACGCAGGGAGCAAGGCCAGAACTGAAAATGGCCGAGCATTGTTTGCGCTCGAACGCGGCTAGAACAATGGGAATCCATTAAAAGCCGCGGTTTCGTTTACTCGCGAATTATACATTTACGAGTGGCGAACAAATGTTCGCAAATCGAGAACCGCGATACGCTTCTGCATGAGCTGGTTGCGATATTTTGTCGCGTCCTTTCGCGTTACGGCTATCCTCTTGCGGCTCGTGCAAAAGAATCTGCTCCGATTCGTATTTTTTAAATTAGAAGCTTCTAGCGTTACGAAATTGATAAAAAATTACCAAAAACTAATAGTATTTCAGTTTGACGACTCGAATCTTGTGTATAAATTCGAAATTAAGGAAGATCGTTGGTGAAGGAAACGGGTATAGTTAATATTTTTTAAATCGTAGAAGGTAAAATTACAACGTTTATTGCTTCGATCTATGATGGGAGATGAGCGAAGATGGAAAAGACGAACGATGAAAGGGAATATGTTACTTGTTTTAAGCTCTAAATCGTAAGAGGAGGGTAACTTTCAATTTTAGAGTAAAAGTTTCATCTGTACAGTGTTTCTTTTACGATAAGAGATTAATCATGAAAAAACTAATGCCGAACTTTGCCAGTTGTAGCAAAGAGATCGGGCGTACTTTATCTTAAGTAGATACTGTCGAAATCTAATCGTTTTAAATTACGTTCTGAAATAGAAAATGTTTGAAAGATGAAATGTTGATTAAAATATATCGTTTCGCGATGTATTTTATTTATTTTATGATAATTTGGTTCAGAGGATTTGATGATGTATTTAAAGCAAATAAATAATTGAAAAGTAAAGATATATGCGTAATTGGCTATATTCAAATCGCAACGAAGGTAATTTCAACAATTTTAATATGTGTATGAGAATTTTATATTGTTCGATAAAGGCCATAATTTTACAGTAGCCGGAATAAATATTTTACAAGGGAAGCAGCGGAATATGAATGTTTGCCAAATAGCGATCCAATATATGTTAATATTTTAATTTTCTCCATCGTTTGACGCTTGCAATTTTTATGCTACAGTTAACATGAATACACGTGAAAATGCAAAATTGCCTTTTGCTTCTAAATAGAGGAAACTTGTCGATAATCGAAGTACCTTTTTATCGCAGAAAATATAAATAAAGAGTACGAAATACTTGCAATCGGATTTAAATACAAACTAAATTATATAAATTATAACATACTAAATCGTAACTTGAAAATAATCGGACGATTAACATCTGAGCCTCTCGGAAATCGGATTGATAAACACCACTTTTTATTAATCCTTCAATTTCTTTAAACAACTACACGATGAATATTCGATTTTCGAGAAGCAAATGGATTACTTTCGTAAGATTATTCCAGGAAAATTGTATAAATAGTAGCAAGTTGAAAAGTAAGTTTAGAGCACAGTGTTTGTAACACGATTCTTCTTTTCCACTTTTCAATTCATACAGTTGATCAACGTGACTTCTGAACTGTTAATTTATCAGTACGTATTAACAATGAGTATTAACAATGGGCGCTAACAACAACTTTCAACGTCAAACAACTTGGATTATTACCTGTTTTACGACATTAAAAAATTCTGAAACCTCAAAAATTACGTATACGGACATCGAATTTCTACTTGCGTCTCCTTTCTAAACACACCTTCTTCATAATGTAAGAAATGATAATATCCTTGAAAAGATCCTTGCAAGAAGATCCTCGCCTCGAGAAAGAATATTTTTTCACGGAAATTCTTTACTAGAAAAAAAAAAATATATATATATATCGGAGACCGAGAAAGATGAGAAATTTGCAAAGCAGAGATAAATTTTTGTTGACACGGCCAATAAATTGAAATGTAAACTTGTAAAATGATGCAGACGCCTGAATAGGATGGGCGAGTTAGTGGCGCTTCTGTTCATCTTTGAAGTGGGCGTTTGCGGTCGCTTCTATATATAAAACGTGACGAACAGGACGCAGAAGGCGGACGCCGAAAATTCTACCAAATATTTAATCCCCCTCGGAAGCCCGCGAGCCGCTTAGAAAAGCGTTAACTCGATTTCTTATCACGCTCTAATAAATCCGGAAAATTAAGCGTATTCCGACGATCCGCCTTTCGTTTTTGCGCCGGCGGACCCGTGGGGATTAAAATTTGCCGGACGTCTCGCTGTTCTTGGTTAACTCTTCGTCGGAATGAAATAATCGCGACTTGGCTTTTAAGAGGCGACTCACGACCGCGATGCGCCGAGAAACACGCGCAACGAGGAAGTAATTGTAGACGGAAAGGGGTTGAATCGCGATGCTAAATTGCAGGGAAAAAGGATTAGAGAAACTCGCTTAGGTATTCAGAACATGCTGTTTTTCTTCTTTTTTTTCTACTACAATTTCTTTACTAATTAATTATTATAACTTTCCTCTTATCTATTTTTTATCCGAAATCTACCCTTTACGAAAAAGATGTTGGCAATTAATTTTTGTATATTCCTATCGTCGCGAAACGACGAGCAAACATTTACGAGAACTTACGTACATATTTTATGTAGCTATTCGTGTCCATAGTAGTCGATTCTAGTACAAGGAAAAAGATCTGAAAAAGAGTATTATTGTCACATCCTGCATATTCATGAAACACTAAATCTTGCCGCAAATGAGGATGATTTATTTCCTGCTTTCTCGTAAATACCATTTGAGATAATGTTGTTCGGTCAATTACGCGTTACATTAAATGTAGATATTTCATTCTCGATAAATGCAGGCCAATAAGCCAAACACGATTCAACTTAATAAGTTTTATACGCGCATATTAGGTTGACATTACTACACCGAATAATTGATAATTAATAATCTTATATTCCTATTGATATATTCGCTAACCCAAACAAGTTGTGTTTTTATTCGTACTGGAAGCTGATCGAAGATAGTAAAAAACAAAAAAAAAAAGAAATGATAAAACAAAAAGGAGAACGTAGAAGCGTTTAAAAAAAGTATATGGATTACGTATTAGCGCCTATTTACGCTTCGATCATAAGCCAAGGAATCTCGTTTTAAAAAAAGGCTCGCCGCATAAGCGTGTGTTGTCGCTTGCTCCATTTAAATGCAAATGAATCCAACACGGGCCGAGTAGAACAAGTAAATTAAATTCAGAATCAATAATAAGTTTGCATATTCTTGCTCGAATGTCTGGTTAAGAATAAACATCGCGTCAAACTTCCTTTAGCGTAGTTGAGAATAAACGCTTCGAGTAGGGTGTAGTGTAAGTTCATTGTATCCAAAACGCTCGAAGACGGAACGCGAATAGAACGGAATGAAGCGCTAGAACGAAACGTAGCGGTGGAACGAAACACAACTACATATATCACTAATCTTTAATTGATACGGGTCACGAGTGATTTAATGCTGCTAAATATATGGCTGCGCAAACACAGCTCGCTATCGGCTTCCGATCGAAATTGGGAAACGAAATATAAAAAGTTTTTTATTTGTTGGGATATTTACAACGTCGAAAGAGACAATTTTTTCCTCTTTATTTATTCGTTTATATAGCGGATTCCATAAACGTGTAACACTCGCGAATAAATACAATTGACATTTGCTGGAGAACTGATAAATCTAGAAGGGGAATCTATGAAATCTAAACAATACATTACGCGTGTATTTGTATGTATAAATAGTGGTGATGGTTCTTAGTTAACGAGCTTGGCTTGAACTATTAAGCAGATGCTATGAAATTAAATATTAGGAAATATATTATGGAACTTTTGATGGAGCAATGGAACGATGGCATTTTTCAGACAACTGACAATTTTTCAGTTGATTATAGAAATGGAAATGATTCTTTCGACGTTGTATCGCTACATTCTGGGAAAAGGCAACACACAAATATTAATCTAGCTTACAATTGCAAAATTATTACGTGAAACGCAGATATAATTAATACAATACACGCATAATATTTAACACGATACACACATAGTATTTAACGTATTGCAGCGGCCAATTAAAATATCAAATTTCTGCAAATTAGACATGGAAATCGCCTGGAAACTATCAAATATTAGAACGGTAATGTTACAATATCAAATCAATTTACGTACACTATTGCAATTTTCGATAATGTTTTACTAAATGGAAGTATTTCACATTATCACGATATAATTACAATTCGTCCGTTTTTCCATCTACCTTTACGATATTCTTTATTGATCTCCCTTTTTCCTAACCAAGGTTCCAAAATATTTTTTCTCACTTACGCGCATTTAATAACAATTGAATAACAATGACCAAAGTGTAGGCCAATCCAAATAAATTAAACCCGTTAGACTAAATTCATCGAAATGGCATTTACAAGGTATAACGGAATTCTTAATGAAATGAAACTCGTACTGGCTGGCCTCTGAATCTTTCATATAGTTTTCTCAAAGGGACTGTACGCGGTAAAATTTGCAGATTCTTTAAATAACGAAACTTCGCATGAAACAAACTAAGCCAGCACGTAATTCTTCCTTTATAAATCACCCGTTACCTCATTCGTGGCACGCGTTGTTTGTTGATGCTTCCTTTCTGCGGACAAAAATCGTGAAGCGTAAAACGAGCTACGGCTACGAAACCAGACGGAAGAACCACTTCTCCCCTCTCTCTGATTCTTCGCCGGTGAGTCTCGTAGCGTCTAGCGTGGTAGAACAGTCATCCGCGTTCATCTCGAACGAAACGATCGGTCGGGAAGCGACCGGAAGTGCCCGTTTTCCGTCCGATTAGTCCGCTACCTCGCTGCTCGGCCGTCGAAACTTTCGCCCGCGATTTTTCACCGAAACGTTTCCGCTAGAATCGTTCGCGGTTCCTGCCACGCGTGTCCATCGACAGAATCGTGAAACCGTTGTCTCTTTCCTCGGTGAGAACATGGATTTTCAACGACGATATTTCACACGATGAAATATTTAGTTGGAGAAGTGGTTTCGCATTTTATCTGTACGGTACTTTGCGATTTTTACGTAAATCCATTTTTGTTTCGATCGTTTTGTTAATGGAACTTCTGATATTCTGACAGAGTTTTTGATCGACAGATTAAATTTCTTTCGGTTGTTATATCGGCGCGAGTTTTAGAAGATTGAACGGTGTTGTTGCGGATAATATGCGTAGTACTAATAATAGGAGTTTGGATATTATTTGAAGAAAACATTTGAAAAATGGTCGTTTGAACGATGTATAATTTTATTTGCTCGCATCTTCAACGATGGTGCGTTGATTTATTTGAAACAAGCAGATTATTTTTCTTTGGATTATTTCGTTATCTAATTTGATTTCAGAAGCTACATAATTTATTTCCAACGAAGGGAAAGAATTGTTACTAACAGGCTACGACAACCTCCGAACCACTTTTTGTAGCTTTTATAAATGAAGTTCTTTCGTATCTCGAGAAGCGATAGAGACATTGAAAGCAACGAAATTCGTCACAAAAATTCCTACTTAGTATATAACACATATATTTCAGCAATCTCACCGTAACCGCGAGTTTATCGACGTCTAAACCGACCACATCATACCACCCAAACGCTATAATCATCCCCTCTCAGTACCTCCATTTGAAACCTCCGAAAGAATTTCTTTCCACAACGCCTTCATTTCATCATTACCATAATAAAGAAAGCAAAAAATCTCCTATAACAAACCACCAATTCCCTCCACAGCATCAGCACGTTTCGCTGTCATGAACCCTTCTCATAATCGCTGCAACAGAAATTAGACGAAACTAAACCGGAAGAAAAAGAACAAAAATTCAGCGCGTTCACGGCCGACGGCGAAACATTTCACGCGGCGCGCGACCAACAGCAGGGTCGCGGGAAAATTCATTTCGAGGAGAATTAATTCGAACCGGAACGGGTTAACAGCCGGCGGCGTTGGTATTTTAAAAATTACCAAGCCGGCTAATCTCGTAAGTCCGACATTAAATTTCGCGGACCGCACGATCGCAGTTTTAAGTCGCGTTTAACGCGCGCTCGTACTCGTATCCTGTGGCCGGTTTAATCGGCGTCGAGGAAACCGCGATCGAGCGTTTCCAGCAGCGTAGCGCGACGCGAGAACGACTTTTTACCTGAGCAAATCCACTTGGCCGGGCGAGGAGGAGAGAAGAGTACGGAGGAGGAGGATTTTTCCGACTGAAAAAATCCGCGATGTACCAGCCGCGCGACGACTAACCTAGAAAAAAACCTTGTACGTACCGAGAGGAGGGTGTAAAAACTCGCGTCGTAACGCGCGCGTTACCGCGGACCATTTGGGAAGATCGATCGATCCTCGCGAACGCTTTCCGAATGATCGATGCGACGTTCCACAGCGTCGCTTTCTTTTTTCGCGGATAAAACGCGCTGAATTCGTTTGTCGACCGTGGATAAATCGTGGATTCTCGTTTTTTTTTCCCCTCTATCCTTCGCTGTTCTATTCCGTGACTCTGTGACAATTGCGCGTTGTGGAAGTTTGTTACGTATCTGCGCGATATTTACGCGATGGTCTTGAGGGTTGATTCAGAGAGGAAGTTTAGATTGGTGTTTTTGCTTTCGCAGAGAGGGAGAGAAAGTCTTGTTGATTTAGTTAGTAGTTTCAATAGGAAAAATTGGAGAGATATTGGTAAAATATGTGATGGGAATAACGAAATGGTAAAATTATAGGATACGGGAGGATATCGACGAAGATGGAATGTTGCGTGGTTTGATGTTAGAACTATGTTTAGGCAGCTGGAACAGCTAAGATCGTGCACTTTCGACGTTTCTATCTCATATCGGCGATTAAAAGAATATTTTGTAACTCGTTCGAGTGAAAATTGGATTTAGGAACAGGAAACGTCACTTTTAGCTACGTACTTGAAGAGAAATTCACGTTGGAAAATTAGTTGTACGCAAGATTTAAGGTTTTAATTTAGGATTTAATTTATTCGTTGAATGAACGGTTAAACGAAAAAATATTCTAATATTAATAATAAAATGTAACGTAACGAAAAATGAACTGATGGAATAATTCTATATGTAATTTTAATATTTTTGGAGAACGGAAAGTATTAAACTGTACTTTTTTCTGTGACGAATGTACACGGAAAACGCACGAAATAGTATCGTCTCAAATATCAAAAGTCAAAATGAGACTCATAAAAGTGATCCTTTACAACCGACGAACGTTTCGTGTACCCATGCCGTATATTTTTCTTCGAAAAAGCCAAAAGCCCCAAAAACGTAGACAGTGCAAGAAAAACGCGATAGAATAACTCTTATACGAATTTATTCGATCGCTTTCACGATCGAGAGGGAAAAGCTGTGCGTTCTCGTCGATGCGAAACTTTCAATCAAAGTTTCAAGCCAGAACAAAAAAGGTAAAAGAAAAAAAGGGAACCGAATCAGCCGGGACACGGACATGCTTCGTAAAAGTTGCTCGTGGATATTTTCCAGGGGTCTAAATTGTTAGTCAATCCACCGGGTTGCTGGTTAATTACAATCCGAACAAGATTGTCGTGTTCCGTTGAAAAGCTGATGGATAAATGGCGCGGATTTATACGTTGAGCGTGCGCAAAAATCATTTTTCCCAATTTTTTCTTTTTTAAGTTGGTACTCGTTCACGCATCTCGAATCGAAACTGTATCCGTTCACGCGTTTTTCCATCATTTTTGGCACACGAGCTTGTTTTTTCACATCGCACAGTGGAGTATTCGGCTTATAAAGCTGGTCAAACATTTTGAGCTTTCAGACATTTTAAAACACAGAAGGCATCGTTTTGCATTTTTGCTTATTTCTAAAGTTGTCTTTTTTCAAAGATCAATGAAATTTGCAAACTTTTTTTAACGCCGCTGTCCAATACCCTGACGGCACAAATAATGTTTCAGAAAATATTTATTTTATTTACGAACGTTCGTGTCGCTTTTTTATTTTATAAATAAGCAATATACATTTTTCAATGTTCAAGAACGTGACGAAATTTTATATCTCATGCAAAGATCAAACGAAAGAACGGTTCTCATATAAAATTGATTGACAACGTATTGAGCGTTTAAATTACTCTGCCATAAAAGACGACAGACAAAATTGTTACTCGCTTATATAATATTTGTCGCTTGTGGTTTTCATTCGTAAGCAAGTTTAAATTTATTAAGACAGAGACGATGATGTCGTAGCAGTTTTCTGGACCAAATACACCACTTTGTGGCGAGTGGAGTCATTCCTTTGGAACCGATCCACCACTGTCGAACCGACAGTTAATTTACTGCTTTCACGCCGCGCGATTTATACAGAACGCGAGAAAGCGCAAGTTTATCGGCGACAAAAAATTATTTGTGGATCCACGTAGAAGAGCTTTCATCCTGATGTAAACGTCGACGCGATTGCGAGCGGGCGATCGCGATGCATAATCCAGATTTGTCGCGAAATAAATCGTGAAACACGCGGCACCGGAATTTATCCCACCGATGAATCCGAATCACGCGACCGAATTCGTCATCGTAAAAATATTGTGCATTTTCTCGCGATTACCCGTTCCGGCAGCTCATAAATAGCTACCTCGCGAATTCAATTCGCGCGATTGATAAGCGTATTATCGAACAGGGACGGGCAGAAGTGGATTCCGTTGTCGTTCAGGGTTTGCAGGATGTTTCTGTCAGGTGACGCGCATCGGTGACGATCGATTAACGTTAAAACCAAGCGAGGATGCAGCTTCTTACGTGGAAATAAGCCAAAACTTGGAAAGTTTCTTCTCTCCTCAATGAAATTTTCCGACGTTTCTTGTTCAGGAAATGTTAATCTTAGAAATTGATGTTTCGTCTATGAGGCGTGGCTGATTATTTATCGCTTACGATAAAGAGAACAATGATTGTTTCTTTTCTTTTTTTTAGTATATACAGGGATATATAAGAATATATATAATGTATAATTGTTCATGTACAACTATTTTAATATTAGTCGTGTACGACTTTTTTTTAACAAACTTTTTCATATACTCTATTATTATGTTCGAGACACGATTTATCCTCGAAAAAGTGCAGTAATTTGATTTTCTGATTTTACAATTACTAGCGCTTTATAAATAAACGACAGGATTATTTTGACGGAAGAAACGATACTTATTAAAATCTCGTGAATTATTAACGTTCTATAGAGCGAAATACTCTGTTGTTTTATGTCGAAAACGTATAGATAAGGTATAAAGTTGTTAAAAATGTCGGATCGATTTTTCGTGTTTATTTAAAAGAAGTGACTTTTACGTTGAAACAGTGTAATCGTCGAGAACTGTGACCATAGCGTTTCGTCGTGAACAGCGAGAAGGAGGAGCGGACGAGGTTCGAAAAGAGACATGACGAATCATGTGTACCGTGCAATCGTCTACTATTTCCTGATTGTTTATTTAAAGGGTCTACTGCAATCCTTGAAGCTCTATTCCGGACATCCAGCGGATTTGGTAAGATGCACGGCCGACTTCAACGTGAGTACACATGCAATTTTAATAATATCGATAGTTGAATTCTTTTTCTTTAATGTTAACGTACGGTAGAATTTTGGATTGTGTCCATGTTTAGCTAGAAATATCTGTGATTTCTGGAGGTCTGAGAAAGAAATTCGTCGATAACAAATTAAAGAAATCTTTCGTTCCATTAGAATTATCAATTTTATACGGAAATGTTCTTTTCTATATCTCATTCATTAATATTTGCTTTCTCATACCTCCTTTTACGTTTTTCCAACTTCATTTGATCAGGTTTCATTTGTAATTTTTTCTTCGATCTTTAATTTCATACTTCTGTCACGTTCGTATTATAAAGTTACTCGACCTTTGAGTTGAGAAACAGATGGACGAAAAAGAGTAAAATAGAAAATGGAAAGTCTGTTCGTACGACTTTAACAATTTCTCGCAATGATGTACTTTCGCCGAGATACGATTCGTTAGAAAAATAGTATCCCCGTTAAAATAATTACCGTTGGAACGAAAAGAAAAAGGGGGAAAGAAAAAGCTCGTCAGAGGTCCAAGAAAATTGTCCAAGTATCCCATAGGCCGTAGGTCATCGGGGTCCAACAGGATAGCCCCAAGGGGTAGCGATGCACCGCGAATGGAACCCGGTGAGTCAGCAACGATAAATCGAGCGATTTATGAAGCGGCACGAGCATTCTCGGGGAATAATGCCGCTATCGATGTGCGTATACACAGGTGGCACAGGGACGAGGTATAGTCGACTCAATCATCTTGATCTCCGACGCTTCGATTCTCGATAAATCTTCGAAGAAAATCGATCGGTTTTCGTACTTGATCGAGACACGAAACGAATTTATTACTCGGTCTGTGTTCCAGAGTAATTCGATAATTAATTATTTTAAGAAAATCCGCGTCAAGAACGATCAAGTCAGATCCTAAAGCACGGATTAATAATTTCTTCGATAAATCAACCAGTCTTCCAGCAACAAATCAAACCATTTAACCGAAATATCGATGGATCTCCCTCGATCGATAAAATTCAAAGTAAATAAAGCAAACGTTAAATAGCGAAACCATCGATAAATAATAAAAGATGATAAAAATAATCAAATTTAAATACGCATATATTATTATTTTTCTCGCTGTCCCGATTCCATAAATCCTTCAAAATCGTAATTAATCACTCTCGATCCCACCGATCACTCGCGCATCAAACATCCACGATGATTCTACGATACTTCAATCTCGATCGCCTAACGAGCGAGTCACGGCGAATCCTAACCGGATCCTAACTGGAAAAAAAACATGACGAGAAAAAGACAAACTGCGTAAACATCGTTCCGTGTTTCAGGATAATAAAAATAATTTGACGAAACGAACACCCTCGCGTAGATACTCACGTGCGTTACTTGCACGAGCAAAAAGCGGAGAATCTCGTGAAACAAAGACGCGTGCGAGTGACACTTCTCGCGTGGATGAGCGACGACGATTTATTTAATTTGTCAACGTCAGTCAGGCCGCGTGGCACACGATCGGGAAATCTTCAATCAAAATATGACGAAAGCGAGACGCGACGCGACCCCGTTTCAATCGTAATTAATTTCGATGCCGGAGCAAGGGTGGGAGATTGGTATCACGCGGATAATTCCGTTCCGATTATAGCCGCGATTTCGTAGAGAAACGTGTTTCACGTATCGCGAAATAATTATTCGGCCGTCCAGTGAAAACGGCTAGGTATTTATGGTGGCGATAATATCCGTCATAAACGAGCCGATTCGTCGTTCAACACACGTATACACGCGCGTTTTTCACCCGAATGCGCCGCCATAAATCGGCTAATTAATGAATAAATAAAGCGAAAACAGGTTTCACGATACACGAATTACGTATTCAATTTAGACGTCCCACAGAATGCCAAGAACAATAATCTGTACGAGTTTCACGAGTTTCTTTTCTGTCTCCATCAACGACGTTGGTATTGCGCTAATGTGTTTCTTTTTTTTTTTTTTCTTTTTTCTTCTTTATCCAAAAGACGAGTTAATTTACTATTAGGATACTATTTTTGACACCGATTATCCTACTCTTTAGTTGATGAAACACTTGATACGTTAGTCTCTGGTTTTGTTCAGACTTTTAACCCAGATGGTAAATAATTTGTGAAAACTACGCACGGTTTGCATAACTATGAGGTGTAAATTTCGTGTAACGAGATGAAAACTTTTTTTTGTATTTATGAGAATAAATCTATACGTTCGTTGAATACTGCGATAAAAATACTGGCGTTAAGTAGAATATCCAAACTATTGGTAATATTTAGTAGAACTATTGGTAATATTGGTAATATTTACAAGAAGAAAGTTCGCTTAGAATATGAAATCATTGCATAAGGCAAAATACACGTAGATTTACATACAATTTCCATTTAGTGATATAATCGAATCAATATCCGATATTTCGAATGTACAATCAGTATGGAATATTTGGAAATTCTGGAGATCTCAGTCCTGTTAATCAGCTCGAAAACGAGAATAGAAAGAGACGTCTGCGTGACATAATTGATTCAGAAACTCTCGTTACAGCGTATTATAACGTCACGAAATAACCGCGTTTCGGCATCAGACGGTAAAATTAACGTCATTCCGAATTTATGCTTGGTTCAGACCGTTCGCCGGCCATCAGTTTTCACGGTTGCCCGCGTTTACATTAACACATCCACTTGATAAGAAGTAATAACGACAGCTCGAACGCGACGTCATGATATGCGAACAGGATTGTTGCATCGGACGCAACAGGAAATTACCGATAAAGTGAAACATCCTGTTGTCGCTGTATTTGTCGAATTTACCAAGGAACGTGCAAGCTTGTTTTACGTTTGTCAATTTAGAAACTGAACATTTTTTCTTTTTTTTCTCTTTTGTCAGTCTGTTATCCCGTCGAAAGTTTCAGAGCACTTGGAAACTCTTGAAACGTTAGAACGGAACACCGTTCGAAGGACTTTTGTGCAGAATTTTGTAAAATTTTGTAAAATTTTATCTCAATTTTGTCTCCCGACAGCGCTGTAATTGTTTTTACTGATAAACCGACAATGATTGATAGTCGATCCGTAATTGAGGAAGACCATTCTTTATGTAATTTAATTGAATTCATTATCGTATCATTACGATAACTTTATCGACTATTTGGAATTTGAACAATCAATTAGTTATTAACTTAAATCGTATAGAAAATGTTTTCAGCAACTAGCTTAGAAAACATTGTCAGATGAAAATAAAATAAAATTTTGAGCGTATCTATCAGTGTAATAATATTATTTATCTCCGAGACAAATATTTCAAAGGAAAAAAAAGAAGATTTTAATCCTATTTTACAATGAATCGTCACCTTCTTTTTATCGTTACCATTATCGATACATTTTATACTCAATCACAGTTTACGCGTCTTTCCTTTGGCTCGTAATTTAGGAGAAGATTTATCACGATTCCACGTAATTTTGGAGAAGTTAAATTGTAACCGTTTTCTCGTTAAGAAGGCCAACTCGAGTCGCTGAAATTCTGATGGCTTTTGATGCAATTTCACTCGCGAGCCGCGCGCGTACTACAAATATCAGTTGAAATGCATACAGACACAGTTACCAGTTTCCATTGAAACATCGAAGACTTTTAATTATTGTTTGAACAACTATTATACTGAAATATTTTAAATTACGCCAGGCAGATTACTTTTGCTTCAAAAAGCTATGAAAAGAGTATATTATTATAGAAAATTCGTGATGAAGAAGCGGAGATACCAATGGTCGCTTATTTCGAATAACTTTTAGTACCTATAATTTTATAAATTTCTTTTGACAATTACCTTCTCCCGTACTAGATCGTAATATATCGCAGAATTTATTTATTCGCGATATTTTTTTATAGAAGAAGTAAAATATTCAATAGTGGAATATAAAATTTTATCTCAAAAATCCTTGCGTTGTTTCACCATTAATCGAAATGAATTTGTTTCACATACGTTGATCTCACTGAAAAAATATCCATTTAAAATAGACGTTTTTTTCGTAACACTTTGAATTGAATATATTCGAGATTTCTTTAGTATTTTACAACATTCGTCGAATTAAGTACTAAAATCTTAGCAGATTAGTATCCCTTTGGAATTTCATGTTTAATGACGAATCGGAACTACTTTGCGGACAATGAAAATGAAATATTTTATTCATAAAGGCATAGACGTGGTTGATGAAGAGGATTTTAGATTTTAGACGAAAAGAGGAATGAAAAGAGGAAAGGTAATTTTAGTGCGAATCTTGTAACGATAAGAAGCATTTGCTAATTGTTAATATCATCGTTGATTACTACGCCATAGAATTATATTTATTACCAAAATCAAATAATTTCCTACTAACATTAAGAAGTTACTTTCGGAACGGAAGTTACTTTCCTTTTCCCTTTGACAAAAGAACAAAGTATTTAAAAGCTTTCGATGTGTAATAAAAAGATGTACAGTTTAAACGATGAAAAGAGCAGACGAGGCACCGAAAAGGAACAAATATCGAAGAAGAACAATCAGCGCGGAAATAAAAATCGAATGAAAAGCGTATATCCAGCTCGGAATCGTTTAATGCTAATTGCTACCAAAATCGAGATGGCTTCGTTAATACCGGTTCATGGCAATGAAGTTGATAAGAGAAACGAAACTCGGAGTCGAAAGAACATTCAAGACGATGACGCGAAAAGAAAGCTGCTCGTGCCAGACAAAGAGAGAAGAGTAAAGTAGCGAAGACTACTCGAGACTAAAAGTTCTCGCTGGGAAAAAAGCAGGAGAACAAAAGAAGAGGGATGAAAGAAAAATGAAAGAGGAGAAGAAGAAAGATTTTGCTCTGTCGATCAACTTTTTTCTATCGAGAAATCGAGAAAATACCTATATATTATTCTTGGCGAAGTGGTCCCCAAAGGGAGTGGCAAGAGTTGTTTCTAGTTTAATTCCAGTAATTCGATTTCCATTAAACGGTTTCACTACGGTGTGTACCCGACGATCCTCGCGGGAGTCGAACGGTAAACGAAAAAGATTGACGTGGTGTGCGAAAAGAAAGGAAAACTCCGGTGCGAAAGTTTGAAAAACGTGACGGGAAAAAGGAACGTAAAATTACAAAAGGCGGTCACTCGATGTTTGCCGGTGAATTAATCGGTTCTCGAACAGAATTAAAATGGCGACATTCGGGGAATATCGAGTGGTTTCCTTTTATCCGGCTGTTATTAGATTTGTTGCTCGAATAGTTGCCGCGTTTGTCCGCTTTCTAATCCACCTTGAGCCTGGATTTTATCCGATTAGACGAAATTTGTTGCGATCCTATCGTACGAGTTATCGTATCAACTTTTTAGAAGAAATACGAACGATTTTAAATAGAAACGTGTGCTACTGCTAAATCGTGTTACAAGAAATTCTTAACGTCACGCTAGTTGACGATCAATCCGAAGTCGTTGTACGAGAGTCTATTCTACCAAAAGAATTCATTTATCTGAACGTGAACTCCTATTACACGAACGAAAAATCATAAACAGTGGAAATAACTATTGGTACAAGTCAATGAAATATCGTATAAACTCCAAACAGGTTCGTACGAAAGAAATTCTACTATAACTTACGTATATTTGAGTCACATGAAAGTCTAATCAATTCCACTCATGATAATCGTTTGATTTCTATGAAGGATCAAACATTGATCGGATATTCTGATGCTAAACCGAAGACTTTTTCAAAAATTGTTCAATTTGGCTTCTGAATGATTCGTTTATACCTGTACCGCATAAAAATTACTTCGATTTCGTACATTTCTTTTCTCTTTGTAGGTTAAATCGTTCCATATCCTCCCGTCTCTAAGCTACTCTATGATTGAATAGCATACAATTTACGATTCATCGATATGAATCATGGTATGAATTATTGTTCTTTAAAATCGTAGTATATCTATTAAACCTGCCGAAAAGCGTATCTTAAATCGGCGTCCGATTACCAAGTTTCACGATCGTGTTCCCGTGTTAATCTGCTAAACGAACTCTTCGCTAATTACAGGTCCCTGATGTAGCTCAAATTATGACTTATGATTTGATGTCTAAGCTGCAAGTATCCGTGCTCTTTGAAACGGCCCGTTAATCATGCGATCCGCCCTAAAGTTTACTCAGCTTGCCTCTCGATTACGTAAAGAGCCCGGCTGAATATATAGCGGCATCGTGACACATGATCATTAAGGGAACACCATCAAACTTGGGGAATATCGTATCGCGTGTAATAGTTTTCTTCTGTTACACATACAAACGTGTCGATGTCTTAAATATGATAATAGAAGTAAAAGGTTCTTTGTTTTATGTACCAAGAGACAGAATATAATCTAGCAGTATCGGTATCTGGTGGTTCATTGAAATTTAGTAAAATTTAGTGTATTAAATATTATTTGATATGAACAAGCAAAGGTTCAACGAAAAATACAAAAATCTAATCATCGTTAAATATCACCTCTAATCCACAATTTGTAGTATTTACGATTAAACGACTAGTCCAATGCGTAAGTAGACCTGACTTTTATGGGGCATATTTGCACGAGCCATGTACAAATATGCCTTCAAGCGAAATACCTGGCGAATATCGGTGCGACAACCGAGCATCTCCGTGAACGGATTCGAGTTACGAGAAAACATGATTCGAACAGAGCTTCGATAAATTAAAGGAGAATTCAGATTCTAGAGATTTCAGCATGCTTCGATGATCAGCTGTACGGGAGTATTGTTTAAATTTGCACAACTAGAACCAATTTAACGATTGCATTTCGTACGGATACCATTATTTAATCTTTGGTTAATTTCCTATATACTTTAATTGTAAAAAAATTTGGACAAGCAAATATATTCGTAAAAAAAGAAACAGTTATATTAATAGTAAGATTAACGAGTAATGTGGAAGAATATGTGTCAATGATAGTGAGAAAATTACAGATGTGTGCGGTTAAAAATTAGGACCAAGCGTAGAATATTTTTGATCAGAAATTCATTACAGGATTGAAACGGATGATACGTGGATTTTATAAAATCTTCCATCCGTCTGCATTTTGGTCACTGATGACGTTAGAAGAAGATTTAGAGCTCGACTTCTCCGAAAACTATATTAATATTCTACGACAATAGCTGGAATTATACCTTTGCAGACAGAATACCAAACAATTTCCAATACTATTTCAAACAAAAGATTCGTTTGAAAAAAAGGTATAAGTCGACGTTCGATAAAATTTTCCAGTTTTTTCAACCAATTTTCTGAAAAATCGACTTTTCCTGGTTGTGTAGTTCTTACAACAAACGAATTTTGTGTATATCACGGTCTAATACATTATCTATACGACAACATATACGTACGATCGTTTCTCATTTCAATTACAATGAAACAGAATAGAGAAATGGAAAATGCAACGACTGTGAAAAAAGGAACTGCGAAATTGTGTTTTAATTTAAAACGAGCTGCGTGATCGATGCGCACAGAATGGAGGCGTATGTTGGCACTTAAACTACTTTTTCCCCGGACTAGTACTCGGAGAGCAGCGTTTGGAAAATCTCGATAATCGGGCCGTGAATAATCAAGCCCGCGAGCGAATGCGAACGATGAAAATTGGAATGATAAACAATCGTTTCCGATAGTCCATCAACCTTTTTTTAAAGAGACGTTGCTATGCTCGATCACGTAAAACTTCGCTGTTTAACGGGGCATTTGTGTACATTTGTATGCATCTGTATTCGTCTGCATGTTATGCGTCACATTTGCGCCACGAAAAAGCATTGGAAAATTCACTCGTGTAAAGCGGAAGACAAGACAAAGTTACAACGCGTGCAAGAAACAAAGAAGAAGCATCGCTTTTAGCAATTTGGCGCATACACTTTTTCTGAATATTCGCTTCGATTGAAAGAATAAATCGAATAATCATGTTCAAATTTTAAACGGAATTTGTTCGTTTCTAATTTTTTAATGATCGTTATTAATCTTGTTTGATAATTATACAGGGTGAGATAATAAAGTAACTATGTTCAAATATTAAATGAAGGAATTCCTTTTGTGCGACGATCGAACCGATCTAAAATTATTACGTTCTATTTTTTTCTGGCTTCTGGTGCTAAATATTGCACTATGTTGTAGAAGTCACATCTGTTGGAAATATTAGTAATACGCGTAGTACGAGTAATCAATGCTTGGTTGTCACTCGATTCACTCGATATCAATCATCTGTTGACGATTGAACAGGGAAAGGAAGACATTGACGCTGCATCATTCTACCTGAAATATTACGCCTTTCGCAATGTGATACAAGAGAGATACGAACAACACTATAGCTAAATGCACATAGCTCATACACCCGATTAAATTCCAAACCAAAAACAGTTAATCCTTTCATCATCAAAGCGAATCACAAAATACTGTGCACTTTATCAAATTTTTTCAAAGTGTTCATCCGTGGTTCTATTATTGCCACCCTGTAGAATCGACGTTTTGAATCTATCCATTCATATTCATTCGAATGCCATTGAGGGAGGGAGATAACGCGCTTTATCCAGTTCGCGTTAACGTCACGTTTTTCGCGTTGTAACTCATTCGTTTTCGCGCGAAGATCCGCGGGATGACAATTCCGATAACTTGATCCGTCGATTCCCACCGAAAGAAATATCCGTCGAAGATAGTAGATTTTAGACGCAAAACGGTATAACGCGACAAGTACAGAAATTGTGACGCCCTAAACGAATCAATAACGACAACGGTATATGCTTACATCATTACGATAAGTTACGATATTTTCCATAAAAATCGTTTAAAAATTCTTCTGTGTTCCTGATTTTAGAGAAAACTTCTGTAACTATCTATTAATGTAAAAGAAAATTCCTGTATCTCGATAGAACAGTAGGTAAATTGTTTTGTAAATCATTTGATAATTGATATGCAATGGATTAACGAAAATGCAAAAATTATGGAAACGCAATCCAATTCTCATATGTACGGATCTAGTAAATAATCTTCTCCTTTTGTTTAATCATTTTCATTTCACTCGACGCGGAAAAGAATTTCATCTCCATAGAATACTATCATAACCGGCGTGATCGATGCGCGGATAATTCATAACCGAAAGCAAAGGTGGAATTTTTCAGGCAACAACGAGCTGCTCATCGCACCCGCATTTTCAGCTTCATTTCTCCCCGTCCTCGAGATCGTTTCCCCTCGACTTTCACGGTTTACGAGTTTCCTTCTGGTCTCTTAGTCGCTGCTCGACGCAAGTGAGAGAGGAAAGGAAAAAAATCGTCTAAAGGGTAGAAAGCCACGAAAAAGAGTCAAGTATGGTGGTGAAAGAGAAGAGATCAAATAAGTTTAGACAGGGATTAGAAAAAGAAACCCAGTGAAATGAGGTAAAAGGAAGGGAATGAGGGGTGAAAATGATGAAACGTAAAGGAAGGACAGACAGAATAGGTGAAAAGAAACGAACAGAGAACGAAAAAGGAAAAGTTACGATTGTGACCGAGCTGTCGTACTTGTGAAGCCTTGCAAGACTTTTGACGACACTAGACACGAGAGTATAAATGCGCTTGCAGCTCGTGCACGACGTGGAACTGCCCCGGGAGTAGTAGGCGACCACAACACAAATCAAATTCTTTTTTTGCCAAAACTTCTGTCGGCCGAAGAATGGCCAATGTTGCTGGGCTCTCGTGTTTCGCTGAATTCGTGTTCAAGACACGACAAATTTAAATGCATTGCGAACTGTCGCTTGAATTCTGACGAATAGACGTTGCGATTCTAATTGTAAGTGTTATGTTACGAATTATAATCGAATTACGAATGTTTATACATCTATACTACTATAAAGACAATTCTGTTTTATCAAATATCGATCTATGTTCTGGAACATCGACTTGCATAAAATTGTTATAGAGTCTCGGAGCTAATTTTACGACGTTGAACTTTCTATTCTGGAATCTTTTGCTCGCAAACTTTCACGCGTACCCTTTGAAACTAATGATAACCAAACATCAAGTTCTTGGAAAACTGAATATCCTCTGAGAAATTATAGAGTAATAAAACAAGTATTTTACGAATAAAGAATTCGCGAATACTTTTCGAAAAATATCACGCTGGATGTATTATGAAAGAAAAATATTTAAATTCCCCAATTTTGTATTTGAAAGGAAAGTATATCGGAGAAAGAGATTATCTGTCAATAACACCGGTATACAAATGAATATGTATGAATAAATGATAATTCAAAGAGCAGGAATAACTTTTTCGTACGTTTCTCCATACATACATTGCGTATATATATGTAAGTTTTCTCTCGGACATTTCGGTTCAAAAATTAGTCTTCATCTGTGACAAATTGCTCCAACTTGCTTAGATATCTATATCTAAGGAATTATATATCTATAAGATCACGTCTGAATAATAAGCATGCTTTTTCGACCTTAATCTTATTTGGTGTCTAAACACGTATTTTAATTTGACAGTCGAAATGGAGACTTTTGGTAGATGCAATATACAAACTGCTTAAAAATAGTCGATAATTACGCATCCGTAGAAAACCTGCAGCATGACTAACGTTGTGACAATCGATAGTTTTAAAATATTCAATCGCACATGACAAAGATATATGTTTAATGACGTCCCAAAAATGAGAAGATAATTTTGACGTACTGAAAGTAAAAATGTTTTTCCTGAAAGAAGATAAGAAATGTTAGTTGTCATATATTTATTCTCTATAGTCTTCATATTATATATAAATATTATATATATACACATATATTCGACGTCATTCGATGGCATTAGACAATGCAGTCACGTTGAATTCAACCACCGATTGACGATGATCTTTGGTTCTAATTTATTGCACTCTAATTTACGACATTCTACTCCATGAAATGATATTATTTGGCAGGTTGTTGCATTCGTCTGAAAAAAACGCTACTATATTACGAATAAAAACATGTAGGGTTCCATTTAAAAAAATTAACTTGACTTTAGTAATATCTCCCCCACTACTACAGCTACAAGAAAACATATTTTACAAAAATATTATTTACACCGCCTAATGCCCCCTATACTATGCAATTTTTGTAAGAAGAATTTTTTGATAATTTTGATCCCTCGAGAGACGTTTCATCGTTTCTACAACAGTTAAGCGAAACACTCTATATACGTACGTATTTATATCCAGTTTAACAGGATTAAATAACTTCAAATATATGTAATTACAAATGGAATCGCGATTATTAAATAATTTCGCAGAGAAACGCGATACATGACATTTACACACAATACAGTTTTTAAAAGAACAAAAATGAAAGCAAGAGGCAAACAGATTATTCGAATGTACTCTATGTTGTGTAAATCCAACTGGAAAACTGTTCTTTTTTTTTTTTGTATTTTACGTCCATCAAATCTCTCAGCGGACTGACTCAACCAAAGTGAACAAATCCTCGTTTGATATCCTATATATTTCTCTGTGACAAAATAATACATCCGGCTGGAAAAAATACTGATTTATTAAATTCTATGCAACTAACCGAACGAAATATCTCTGCTACTGTGCCGCGATAGTAGCGTAATTTAAACAAAAAACCCTGAACCGCATAGATAAAACATCGAATAAAATATTCCCCAACTTCCACTTGCTTTCAGCTTGATATTTCCTATGAAAGTTACATCCTGTCTGGCAAGCTAAATCGATATTTTTTCTAAATTTTTTAATATCGAGAGTACTGAGAACATCGAGAAAGATTGGATTGCAAGAGATCATAACATCGGAAATAATTAAAATAAAATTATAAACAAAACATATATGTATAGAAAGAGATACACGATACCTTTGTGCTATTTTTTCTTATTTTTACGAACTTTGATGCCTTTCGTAGAATTGATTAAACCATCTTCTGTTGTCATTCACCGACAAATCAATTGAATATTGCGTTATAACGAGAGACAGGAATTTTCCGTGGACCTCGGTTTGTGGATAAAATGTCCATCACGAAATGTCGCGTATCGAATACCTCGTGGAAAAATATTTTACTTCGTGCTGTTCGAAATGACATTGTTCTTTTTTTCTTTTTGTATGTCATGCACATTGCGCAGCGTTAGATACTACACGCGAATGAAACTGCGATAAAATTTACCGGCGCGGTAATTTGTTACGACGAAATAAGTCGAACTTGTAGAAATATTTTACGTGAAATTGCACATTTTTAATTTCATCGTTCTATAAAATACTAGCTCGATTAGATCAAACGCGTAAAAACCTCGAAATTGTACGAAAAGAAGGAAAAATTAAACGTGAAACTCATGAATTGTGAATTATATTAACAACGTTTTTTGTTCAATGGGATATAGTAAATAATATTAAAATACAAATATCTTTGAAACTATTATTATAATTTTGTTTGCATACGAGAGGTAAAAATTGTTATTCGTAACGATCGTTTGCCTTAATTCAGTACTCGGAAGGTAATAATTAAATGGAATAAAGAATTTGACGCTGGTACAATACATACTATTACTATTGATACTTATACGTGTATATATATGATACTAGTACCATTTCCTCTCTCAGATATAAAAACTACACGAGAAACCATTGCAAACACCATCTTACCCTAAAGTTTCCGTTATCCTATGAACCCAGAACCCAGAAACTTAAAATTTCGTTCGATCGTAAAAAAAAAATCATGCAAAAATGAGATACGGGGAAAAACATGACAGTGGAGGGTTCTGTTCTTTCCGGCGGCGGCTCGTTCTCGGTGTTACGTACGCCGGAATATGAATAACGTTGACCGGAGGATCTAGGAAATTTTATTTCACCGCAATGCTATTACGAGAGACTGGTCGAAAAAAGGCGTACCAAGAGCCAGACCAGACCCGTTGCTCCTACGAGCCACACCAGAGGCGTTCTATCGCCACAGAGGCGAGAGATGTTCATGAAAATTCATACTAATAACGATAATTCAAATTTAAGCTTGAACCTAGTAATTCGGCTGGGCGATGAATCGTGGCCAAAAAAGAAGAAAGAAAGGAAAAGAAAGAAAAAGGACGAAGCAGAAGAAGGAGAAGAGAGAGAAGAAGAGAAGCTGAACGTTACAGAAGATCGTTAGGAAAGGATCGATCGATATCTCATGGCGAAGGCGTGAAAATTGAGCGGTTCGGTGAGTGGCCAGTGGCCAGGGACCAACGACGGAAACAAGAACAAATCGACGAGGTTCGTCGAGATTGTGGTATTGTACGCGAGATATACTCGAGTTTCAGGTTGCAGCTAGCTTTTATTCCGTTTCGCTTCGTCCGGGCTACAACGAATCGAGGGATGATCAACACGAAGTAGGCGAGATTTCGTTATTAGTTGAGAACTGCGGAGCGTGTTTATGAAATTCCAGATTCAACCTGGGGTGGCGAAGCAGCGTCAGATTTTATGGTGAAAATATATTCTATCGTTTTGTCGATAATGATCGTCATTGTTCTATAGAAAAAACCGATTTGCTTCGTTGCTAAGAGACCGAATGATTGCATTCGTGAAACTCGATTCGCGAGTACGAAATTGAAAACGTGAATGTGTCTCTTCCTTGTTTAATTTGATAAGGTGATGTAAGTTTGCTTGCTTTTAGATGGTAATTTTGTCTCCTCTGTGATGGAGAAGCCGAGTGATTTCAGTGAAATTGGCTAACAGGAATTCTAACTTTCAACTTATCTCTCACTGTACAATGGTGTATAATATAGCGCTTTACAAGTTCTTCTACATTTCTTTCCTGTAATATACGTCATAAAATATTTGTCCATTATAATTGAAATTATTCGATTTATGGTTTATACTGTACACATATGAAATTATTCTTTCTCCGCTGCTTTTGTTCTGGAAGAATGTTAACGTTATAACCTCTTTTTTTTTTTTTTTTTTTTTTTTTTTTTTTTTTTTTGNTCGGCAGCAGGACCATCCGTCCCTCCTTCCACGACACGGGGAATTCGCCCCGAGACAGGCATCTGTCGAACAGACGCATTAGTCTCGGGGCCAAGACCCCGGCGACGTCCTTCCACAGGCGGGCGGGGACTCCGTCGGGGCCCGGAGCTTTCCGCGCTCCGATCCTCCTCACGGCCTCGGCCAACTCCTCCTCGGTGACAACGTTATAACCTCTAGTGCTTCCTTAACTCGATATTCTAGCCGTATAGCTTCTTACGTAATTAGTCTCGGAACATCTTCCCTGCCATTAGTTCATGATGCATATAAATCTGTGTTGCGTCCGCTTTCGCCGAAACTGCAAGCTCATCGATTCGTTGTACGTCGTAAAGCGATATATCGAACTTGGTAGCTATTATATGAGTCAGTGAATATTGGACACTGATTAGTGATACGAATTTCACTTACAAATAATTTACGGACTTGAATCACCATAATCAAGCATTATACTTTATCTTCGTTCTTTATGGTCGATAACGCAACAACAATTTTTAAGAAAGTTAATCAAGTGGTAGAGATTAACTGAGAATATTAAACAGTAAATTTCATAAGTGCGAATATAGAAAAACTTAATGAAATTGAAAATACTAAAAGCAACTCGAAACTGCTTCGACCCGTGTTTTATATAAGCTATAAACTGCATTTTAGAATAAACTTGAAATCCTTCTCTTAACTTTCCTATGAATTATAGCTGTAATAAAGACTTTTAACGCCCTATTGATCGCTTTCGAACGAACGAAAATTAATAAGTTACTAGTTACAAGAAATCTTTCTTGAACGAATACGAAACTAAAAGGTCCATCAAAGATCTATTTTTACTTTATCATTATTATATTATCAAATACAAAATTCAACTATTTCAATATCTTATTAGATGAACTAACAGCGTAGTGAGAATAGGATAATATTCTTGGAAATGAAAGCTTTTTCCAAGATTTGCTAAATTTTTGATTACTTCTTCCTGCTATGCTCGACACGCTGAATTTTCAAACAACCAAAGATAACAAAATATACGATATTTTGTCAAATTATTTTATTGCAAGGAATGGGTATAAATTTTCATATATAAGAAATTAAGCTTGCCGGTTTTTTGGATCCATATAAATCCAAACGCAGCGGCAAAAAGTAGAACTGATTTGAAATTAAGACAAATGAATCGCTATTAAAATGCAGTTGTTCCCTCCCTCCTTCACCCTTTACCCTTTATCCTCTCTTCTACCCCGTAGAAATTAAAATTATTATGTTCTCTATATACGGTTTCGTAGGGAATGTCACATAAATCTCGCGAGGGAGATTAATTCGTTTCAACTAAAATTATTTTAATAGCAACTGCAGTTTCTCGCGAAATACGTCTTCGCGAAGTATGCATTGTGCTCTTTAGCAACTCGAAACAAGTACAACTACGATTTATGATATTATATGAGTGCAACATGATATTTTATTGAGAAATATTCCTCTTCGACTAAAGAACATACGTAATTTCTATAAATTAAAAACTTACGGTATTATATATATGTATATAATAAGGATAAGCGAATTAAAAGTCGTACGATTTTAAAGAAGAGTTCACAATGACCTAAATAAATGACGTAAATCGTAATATAGAAATAGTTTTGAAACTATTATTTATCGGTGTTAATTTAATACATTTCCAACGGACGATAAACAATAAACGCGTCAAGTAGAAAACAGAACAATAAATTACAAAGAGTAATAGATAAAAATTATTGGTACATTTTTAATGGAGAGGCAATCAACAATGAACATTTCAAGCACAACACGGAACTCTACGTTAAAAATAGAATAACAAATAGAATAAAGTACAATTTCAGAACAATAACGACCTATGTATAACGACACGACAGGAGCCTTCTAATAGCCGATAAATTGAACCGTGATATGAATTACATGACAGAAATACACGACAAAAACAAAGAAGGAGAAGAAGAAGAAGAAGAAGAAGAAGAAGAGCGCGAAATTGTATCATGATGCACGTAGGTAACATTTAAATTGGTCACGGGGTAGAACGATATTAACCTCGTTCAACCCACATGCCACCATGTGGCCGCACGAAATTCATATGTATCTTTCTCATACGTGATTCGCCTTTTAAACCGATCTATGATATTTTCCTTTCCTATTTCTTTCTCTCTCTCTCTCTCTCTCTCTCTCTCTCTCTCTCTCTCTCAGAAATATATATATATATTTCTTTTACGTTGTTGCTTGTATCGAATTAGGGGTAATTTGTCTATAAATACAACGAATTTACGGTGTATTCTCCCATTGTTTTCCCTTCATTTATTCTCGACTTTGTAATTAATCGAATTAATGGAACGTTGATTTGGAATTATCGCGGACAATGAAAATTCTTTGCAATCATTTGTGTGATTAACTATTGCTCTGTTGATTTTCAGAATGGATTTTTAAGAATGCCTTTAATAATTTGACGAGGATCGTTTCTCTCGTTGCAATTTGCAACAACGATACTTATTTCTAGTTCGATAAAGAGCAGCCTCGTACATTTTGCCACGAGTTGAAAGCGTTCTTAAGCTTGCGAGATGAAACCTCGTTGCCTGGTTTGCATCCGAAATGAAAAATTATGACGGGTTTAATAATATATGGATGTTGTTGATCGAGAGATTAATTATAGAAATAGCGAGTTTTTTTTTTATTCTAACGTACATCTTCCGCCTTAAAAGCGAATTTCTAAAGGAAAATTTTCGTTTATTAAAAATTTGGTTTGACGTATCGTACTAAAACGCGAATTTCTAGGCAAGTGTAATGACAAGGAGGTACTATAGATTCTTTTAGCTCCTTGGAATTTATATCAGACGGTTTTATATTAGATATTGTAACTTCGTTACTTGGAATTTTTATGACCAAAAGTATGTCACTGAAACAGTGCTTTTCCCGTGATTTATCGTACAGAGGATCCTTTCTTTGCGTATGAAAAAGGTCAGTATTTAATTGCTTCCATTCAATCAGAATTTCTATATAAAGTAAGATGCCAACGATTCGTCAAAGATCCGCTTAAAATTCAACATTGAAATTCAATAAAACAGAAAGATGATAAACTAATCATCCTACTTACGAGATTACGTTACTTGAATATCAATTATTACCTTTATTTACACGAAATTCCAATTTCGAGGGGACTCCCGTCGACTTTTGAACCATTCGAGAAATAAAATGGCACGAACGATCAAACAAAAGGGTTCGTTGAAAGTCATAGTCGTGAAGAGGAGGAAGAGGAAAGTTCACGCTTCTTGTTCCCCCGAAGGTGTCGAGGGTTTTAATTTCATGGGACGTTAAATACGTTCTCGAAGATGAAAGAGAAAAAGAACAAGAAAGAGATCGTAGAGCATAAGAGGGAGAGAGAGAGAGAAAGAGATAGAGAGGTTCCGGAGAAAAAAAAGGCGAGAGAAAGCATTCTGTGGCTTGTGGAGTGTAACGACGATCATTACACAAACTTCTTGAACCTTTTATGATTCTCCATGTTGTATTAATTCCAATGGGTCTCTTTGTTTCCTAGACAAGTATCCTAATTTATTCGATGTTCAAATTAATTCAAATTTTCTGCTTAATCGAAGATTCTTATCCAAATTCTTATGAAAATATCCTATGAAAAAAGTTTCTTATTTCCTCTTCGCATCACGTAATTCTAGATTGTGTCGTAATGTTACGTTAGGTTCGATCGAAAATTTGTTCATATAAAGCTTCAAATTGTAACTTCCGCATTTGGCGCACAAAACATTTCGTAATTTTCTTATTCAAGCACAGTGACAAAATAATGTATCGATTATTTAGAAATTGTTTAATTACGATTTTGTACGTGCGATGAAATCTTGAATAAGAATATTACGTGATAAAATTATAAAATGTCAATGTCGAATATTGATTGTCATTTTATCTGTTGTTATTTTATATGTTGTTAATTTCGGTTTAAAATATCCGTATACATGAATAGTATCTATTATACGATAAACACGAATACATATTTCATCCTGCTGTCACAATGATGGGAAACGCGTTAAAAAGAAGTTTTCAATTATTCGGAATATTATCATTCATACGGAGTAATTCTCAGAAAAACATTTCAATGGAGACGTTGAATCGTTTAAACAATAAGAAGATTTCATTCAAATAAGTTGCCGCTTCTTTTAGAACACGTGATAAGTACATTGTTCCTAATTCGAATTTCCTCGTGCCCCATATTCGACTGTCGATGGTCTACTTTTAATTATGCAGTCACCGCTGAAACGTTTCTACTAAAAGCGTACATTTTTCAAAGGAGAAATTTCATAGAATTTCATCCAACAGAAAAGAATACGCGGTCATATCGGTTCTTTCGGAAAAAAGAAGAAGATGGCGTCTACTGTCTTTTGACTTGAATAATTTCACCATCATTTTTCAGTGATTGAATTTACGAAGTAAGTCATTTATCAATGGTCTTTTAACGACCGTTAATCGTACAATATGACTTGCAAGTTGTCGATTTTAGTAGTCTGAAAATCATTGACCATAATTCTTAAATGTTCCAAATTCTAACAACTTCCAATTTACGTGCACTATCTTGTCGATAACAAACGATTTATCGACAAATTATCGTAACAGAGTTTGTCAACAATTTGTTCGTGAACAATTAATTCCTATAGTTCAGCTATTCATCGAACGATAATAATATTATAGTAAAACATTAGATACATTGCCTATCATCATATTAATAAATAAATAGCAAGCTGAAATCTTAATTACTTTTGTTCCATGACTTATTAGAGAAACGTAATTCACTAACGAGCATGATCATTTAATAAATCGAATTCCTATAATAAGTCGCCATTTCGGAACGAAGTATACACGTGTATCGATACTTCGTGATTTATTATTGTATCATAAAACCATCGAATGGTCGATAGATTGCGAAACATACACAAATTGTTGATTAATCTTTTTATCTAGTATATTATTGTTTATTTATAGGTCGTGCCATTTATCAGTAAAATTATTTATGTGCCTAAATGTTATAGAGTCAGCAAGAAATTTATAAAACTATTATCTAACGAATCGTACAATTTAATACTTAATAATTACTGTTTATATAATCACTTGCTATATCGTGAATGACTAGCGAATTACGGTTACTAATCATTATGTATTATATATATTAAAAATAATGTATATATACTTAGAAATAAACTATAGATCATTAACACGCAGCGGATCATCAGTGAACTACAAGTATCTCCTATATTTTGTTTATTAGTGATGCATAATTTATCACCAGGTCGTAATTTATTACACGACGATGGAATATTAATGAATTCTGAGTGATCGCTATGCAATCAGTTGTTAGTAAATTATAGTTCATACACAATCCCTGCGTTAATTTAGAAAATTAGGCGTGACTTATAATGAATTAATTAAAGGCTAGTTAAAGAGCTGGAAAATTATACCGTCGTTCTACCAGCTAGTTAATTTAAACAAAGTCAAATTCTGGCCCTTAAAAAAACACAACAAATAAGATTGCCACGAGTATATCAAACCAATAATACATTTTCTAAATTTCATTCTAGCCTCGTCTATCGTCGATTAAATTAACCTAAATTTATTTAGCAAGCTCAAAATGAATTCATGTTACGCTACTTCGTGGAATTTCAAGAATATCACGAATTCAAAATTGAAAATGACAGAACTCTGTGTGACGATATTATTTACGTAACGATATTTATAACGTTTCACTCAAATTTGGTACAATCGATACACAGTCAGTTTCACGTAAACAATCGCCGCTTTGTGCTTTTCCCTTAATATCTATAATTAATGGCTGCTCCGGAGCAGAAAATCTTATGTAAATTGCTCGAGATTTTCAATACGTTTGCAGGACATAAATTTAGAATTTAGAATGTCCGCCGTATAATAACGCGTCTTATAAATTATTCATCGTACGAGTGATCGTTGTCTCTAGTGAAATAGTAATAAGGTAGAAGTTACTAATGTCGTGCTTTTAATTCGAGCTTAACTCCTTTCTCGGTCTAACGATCGTTCGTTATAACAATGGCTCACTCTCGCAAAGGATCTTATTCGGAGAGGAGCAACTACGCTGTAACGATGTATAATGTCGCGTGGCTCAGTCCTCTATCCTCTTAGAGCAATTCCGTCGTTTAATCCAGAAATTATCCCGACGACGATTCAAGTGCCGGTGAACGGAAAAATAGCGGAGTTTCGTTTAACGCGACTCGCGATCAGATAAACCGGATCGGAACCAAGATAACTCTGAAAAGCTGCAGTTCCATTCCAGCGACGAAATGCTTTTCAAACTCATCTAGTAAGCCAATTTATTTAGTATAGTCCTTTATTTCTTATTCATTTGTATCTTATTATACGGTTATAAATTCGGTTATGGATCGTATAATTTACAGTGAGAGGCAAAAGTATTCGTACAGTTGGAACTTAGTATACTATACCGTAGTATACGTCTGTGTCATAAAATATATTCAAATGTATGTATTCTTTAATTGCTTTCAGAAAAATATGAGCTTGCATAAACATTCGTAATCTGTCAGCTATATTTATAACGTTTGTAGATAGAATTTTTCTTCAACTTCCATTTATTTCTTTTCTTTTTTTTACTTTTTATTAACTGTGAATATTGGAATATAAATTTTATTAAAAGCTATAGAAAACTTAGAGAGATAATTATAGAAAGGCTAATACAACGCCGAATTACAGAAAGGTTAGTACAACTTAATTTGAAATTAATCAATATACTGAAAGGTCAGTTTAGTTAAATACGTAGGATTGATTTCGAAATTAATTAAAACACTTGAATTATAGAACGATTAATGTAAATTACGCACTGAAATTTGCGAAACATTATTTATTGTATATACACGTAATGAGAAGCAATTAAAACTAGATTTCTACTGTACTGTGTTCTTAACAATTCTTTTTACTGGTTTAAAATTATGAAACTATAGTGGAATCGTGTTTCGTAAGATTTATACGAACTAATGTGCGCCATGAGCACCGAGTATCGCAGAAAGTATGCAATTTAAGCGGATATTTGTAATTCGATACTATATTTAAATTGATTTAGACGCATTTTCAAGCGGAACAAGTATTAAACTAATATATATCAAGTAGACACGATTCCGCTTAAATTGTCTGCATGGAAACGCAAAAGAAGATAATACAGAAACGAAAATTGATACGTATGATGCTACAAAATGCGACCGAACGTGATGATTTCGCATGAACATTCTTGGCAGGGGGACAATTGTAAAAATTTGATGCTATTGAAGACCCGTGGCTGTAAATACGATAGCAAACGTAGTCGCGTGTACAATGTACACGCGCACGCTTCTGAAATTGCTGAGGAACGATGATAATTCAAGATACACCACCGAGAATAACCTGCGATAGCCACATATCACGAAAGTTATGGCGTTCCACAGTGGCACCAGGTTAGACGAACGAGTCGATTTTTCAGATTGCCTTTCTATTTAGTGTTTGTTAAATATTATTGCAAAATAATCAATTTTACGCGTATTTTATGTAACATTCAAATAATGTAAAACAATATAAAATATAATACAGAATAGAAATAAAATATAGAATATAAAAGATTTGTAAAATAAATATTAATTATTATAATTTCTGAGAAAAATTATTTTTGAAGTACAAGAATAAAATACTACGTTATTTCGATAATATCTTGTAAATTAGTTAAAAGGTGTAATTTTACGAATTTATGTATAAAAATAATAATAATTGCATTTATCTATCATGATGTTGATTATTCAGAATAATGATTTAAATATACCAGCTTGTATAATGTACAACTTTAATGAAAAAATTCCCGGAGGATCTGCTTTTATGTCTAATTACGAAGGAAGTATATAAATTTATTAGCCCTTTTAATTTATGTTCGGAAACTTTTTTAATATCATGCATTGTAACGTTTTCTTATGCGGCTTTAAATACTCTTCCGTAATTTCCCGTCAAATCCGATGTTGATATGAAAATTCAACACGGTAATGTATTTGCTTACCATTAAAGTTCCATGTTACACGAGCAAGAAATTAAATTTATTAGCCGAGCTAACTTCTTTAAGTATCCAAATCAAAACTGGATGAGACAAGAGAATCGATTTTTCATTAACTCTCTTTTTAGCATATTCGGTAAACGAATACATCCAGAGATTGTATTAAGCGCCGTATCTACAGGGTGATCATGATAGTTTACAAAATACCATTATATGAAAGAAAATTGTTTCTCTTAATTTTATATATTCCTGTATCGCATGCGTGCGTGTTTATCTTTTAATTACGCGACGTCGATTACCTCTAGCAATTAACACAGTGAATTTTCTAGGTATGTGGAAAATCTAATGCGAATGAAAATATAATTGAAATATTATTAAATTCGAATAATTGAAACTTTTATCAAACGTCATATCTAGTTTACGTAAATTTCTATGTTAAACTATTTCCTTAAGAATAGCGAACGAATAGTTAAAATTCCGATATTCGTACGCAAAGTGGTCGATTTCGGGAAGTGATTTTACCATTTCGTGAAATCTGTGTCACGCGTTTCGGTATAATCGCGCGTTTAAATCCATTCAAGTTCTATGTAATATCGCGTACCGTTGTTATTAACAAATTTTATAACGATGTCGTTATCGACGCTACGTATGCATATTCGTCCCACCGTGCTTTTCATTTCTATCCTCTTAATACACCATTCGAAATGATTTTATTATTCTCCACTCGCAAGCTCCCGCGGGAGACCACGGATTTTCGTTAGAACAATTCTCTTCGAAATTAAAAAAGAAACATTCCCCTCGGTTAACGTCTACCTTTAGGCTATGAATTTTATAAAAATTTCATTTGTCACATAAAAAGTAATTAATTTTTATAGCCTTTTTGATCGCTGAGAAATAATTACGAATGGTGTAAAATGGTACGTGTCTTTATATTACAAAGGGGTCCTTTCAGTTCCTTGTAGCGGTTACTGTAATATTTTAAACGGGCGTAAAGCCGCGTTTTCACACGTGCGATACGTTACTCGGAGTATTCAACGAACACGTGCGCTGAATATTCATTTTAGAGACGATGATACTACGTTTGGCCCCCTTTTAAAGGTTTCAAATGTGTTCTGCGACTTTGGTTACAGCGATGAAAACGCGACTTAAGGATGCTCCGCTCGATCTTACCGTAATTAATCATTTGAAAAACATGCGTTCTCTTAATTGCATCGTCAGAGTATAAACCGGATTATGAATCTCATTCTACGTCTTTATAAAACTCTTTATCATCTAAATAAATTGTATAAGTCTAGGAGAATGAAATTCGTAGAAAAATTGTTGATCCTAATTTTTATCAAATACGGTAGAATACGAATGAAAAACAAATGAATTAATCAATGGTTCACTGAACATCGTAGCTGAATTAATAATTTTATGTTTACTTGTTTGTTGGTTCATATAGGTAATTAAGTAATTCTTCATTCATCCATTATAATCGTTGTTAAACGCATTTTAGCTGAAATTTGCAGTTAAATTAATTCTGTTTTATAACCGGAGTTTTCTTGGCATGAACGCATTTTCATGGAAATTTAGATGCAAGGGGAAGTAAATGGAATTTCCGGGATCTTAATGAGAAGCCAAGAAGATCTTGCCTTAATAGAGCGAATTTCTGTGACAATTGGTAGTCTGATAAATTACGGATAAACGTGTTCATAATCTTGTTATCATAGTCTGCTTTCTCTTATTCTTAATGCGACAAATTAGGCTACAAATACTTTACAGTATTATTTAAACTGGGATTATTTTTAGAAAATATTCAATTAAAACGTTATTATTAATATTGTAGAATATGCGATATGACATTTTCGTGTTCGTATCTTTTCACTGACAAAGAGCATTCGATTTATTTTTAGGACGTGCGTCTGCCTGGAAACCATCTTTCTAAAAGTATTTAGAATTTTATTCGACAATAGGACGAACTTAATGTAGGTTATAGATAGTAAATGAATTTTTTCCAATAAATAGAGAAATTAATTATTAATTTTGTAGGGATAATACATGCTTCTACTTGTTCTACTGGTTCTACCCTTTAAAGTTTCATAACTAAAACTCTATAAACTCATACTTGTAAATGTTAACCAATGTTACCAACACTTTCACAGTTTATACTCTAAACTAAAAGACTACAATAAAATCATCCACAAGTAAACTAACCAAATTGAATTCACTTAAGCAAGAGCAATGTTTCTGTTCATTCACAAACCATTCATCAAAGTTCAAAATAACAAGTTTATAGACACGTTGACTACTTTATCCTCCCTTGACTCGACCTCCCATTTTTCTTTTTTTTTCTTTTCTCTTTTTCTTTTCGCACAAAGCGTGTAGCAATTAAAAGATAGGGCGTGTGATTCGTTTGTTAAACATTTACGGCAGTTCCTTTCATGGTTTTACGCTATTCCTTTCGTGGTTTTACGGTTTTACGCATTTTGCTCGGCTTTCACCCGATCTTCGCTTGGCTCCTTTCAAATCGTTGTGAATGAAATAATGCGAAATTTTCTTCGGTACAGTATCACCGCTATTTCTCCCACATCCCTTACCTTCGCTACGACCTGGTTACGAAGAAATGAATTCACGTTCTGAACTTTACAGCCGGGAAAAATAGAACGAAAATACTTAACGTGCCGCGGCGGGGGCCAGACAAAAGAAAATTCTTTAAATTGCTTCAGCGGCAACGTGTTTGGGAGAATTCTTACACGGGCACACGATGTTGCGAATTAAACTGCGATGAGTTCAGTTTATACGTTCCCGTGAATTACACCAAACCGTTGCCAGGGAATAAACGAAGCTGCGATAAATTGTAAGAAAAAATAAGGAACAAGTCCATAAGAATTAATTTTTATCGGGACGTAAAAGTCGGTACAAAACGTTTAAGCGTTCTGCGAGAAATCTGAACCTTATGGTATACGATAGTTAAAGTTTTTAACCGTTGTACATAGTTTGTGATATGTAACGAAGCGTCTAAATTAACGATTAGAATATTCATAAGGAAAGAAATATTCTATGAATATTAATTTTCCTATTAATTTCATGCGTAACTCGTAAATGAAATTTAGTTGGCTTGTATCTTGCTATTCATTGACAAAATTCTGCATTCCATAGATGTAATAGGATTGACAAGCGTTTGGATGAAAGCGATAGCCTGGAAAAATATTCGGACAAATTTATGCCCGATTCACGCCTGACCTTAATCAAAAGATATTTCTGTCTGACAGATCTTCACAAACCCTCGATCAATTCGTCTCACGCTATCTCTTACTTGAGTCAAGAAGTTTTTCAATTCAATACTTTATCAACATCTTCATAGTTTCAAAAATGTTGCCTCTCATGAAATAAAAGTATTAATGTCCTTGAAGTATTACTCTTTGATATCTTTTCACAGAACTTTGTCGATCAATCATCTGTGTTTAGAAACATCTTTGATTATCAGGGGACAGTAAACTAAGAAACTCACCAAAAATATACTTATCGAGTCTTCCTTTAGCGATCTCCATATAGAATCGCATGACGTTAGATCAAGTACAATCATCTTGATGGAAAAAACGCGGATATTAGACAAAAAGCGAATGGACCGAAGAAAGAAGGATATATTGAAGAAAGAAATCGTTGCGTTTGCGACGTGAGAAATCTCGAATCGTCAGAGAATTCACCAGTCGACGGGATATTGTCTGACGAATGCTTCTGTCCTGTTGTCAGCCGGGTCGTCAGATCGCGAAATCACGCCGCTGATATTTTGTCGTGGAATATTTTGGATTGAAACGCGGATAGATCGGGGTCGAGGGTGCTCCTGTCGTACGCTCGCGCGCGCACACCTCTCGAAGGTACGGTTTTTCGATATCCAGAGGTAACGCCGGAAAAAGCAGGTCGTGTCGGTCGTAATCGATAAGGTATTGCCGTGCGAGGAACTCGAAAACATTTAAAACAACTTGGCCACCAAACGAGAGGCTACAAATATTCGATCGGTGAGAAAGCAGCTTGGTTCTTCAACTCTCTGATCCTTGATACGATTGTGTTCACTGACTATTTACCGAACGAACGTTACCCAGAGTCTTTTAAATGTACCGAAAACTCGACGATTTAGCTTTTGCGGGCAATGATCGAACGAAATAAGTCTGAACGTAAATGTAAGGAAGAGAAAAGCAAGAAAATTTATCGTATTCGGTTGTTTCAGAAATTTGTAGCGCGATTTAATCTTTTTAGAATGAAAAGTCTTTTGAAACATCGGAAGAATTTCTTTTTTTTTTAATAATTATTAAATCCTAATTTGAGACCTTCCAAATGCGTTTGCGCTTGGTAAAACCGATTCCAATTGTAATGGATTTTGTTTTCCTTAAAAAGAGATTGGTAAAGTGTATTTCCATTATCGATAATTGAAAAAGACTATTTGCTTCAAAGTCCAAGATACACTTTGTCCTAAGAGAGTTAATCGTTTCTAATAGTTTGTCTAGTCTTAAATATATCTTGGAATTAAGTGGAAATGTAATTAATCGTTCTTTGATCCGAAAAACGTTCAAAGTGGTTTTATTTCAATCAGCTCTCAAAAAATGTGTCGGAGACGTTAATTGAATATTTTACTGAAGAATTTCCTTTAATCCTATATCGCGTTAAGTGGAGAGAAGATTGTGGACTTTTCTACTCATGCTTAATTGGCTGACACGTTGGTTCTCGGGCAGGATAAGAGGGTTGTACGCGTTTAATCCAAGCCCACCTAGGATCACCGTCCATAAATCAAGATGATCAAACATGTCTCGACGAGTAAAGTGTAATGATTATGATCTACAAGTGAAAGTGTCGTGTAGATAGCTTCTTGTAACGAGTCTCCTTTATCAAGGTATATAGTTCTACTCGAAACATGAAAAAACATATACAGGAAACGTTCGATAATTGCACAAAAATCGAAATCCCAGTGTTGCAATTGTGCAGAGTTAGAAACAATTTGATTCCTCGAAACTGAGATCTTAGACGTAGCGAATATAGAAAAGTATAACGCGAATGAAAGAGAAAGAGAAACTGAGGGTCGAAGCGTTCGGCAAATATTAAAGATTCGCGACAAAATGAGACTTTTAACTTAAAAATAAACATTTTTTATTTTCGATTTGTCATCAATGAAACTTTTACCGACATATTTTTTACATTTTGCTGATTAAAATGACATCGAACGCCATTATAATTTGCGGCATATTTATTTACCTAATAAATGATAATTAAGTACATATCAATGAGTAAATATAATTCAAATTATATCGTTTTTAGTCTCGTTTTAATAAGCAAGATCTCGTTAATACGTTAGTACACGTTTAATTTTTAAAAAATAAAAATGTTTTTCTTTTGGATTAGTACTTGGATACATTGTACTCAGCGATACCTGATATTGGATTATGCCACAATACTCGATCACAGCGTGCCGTCGAGGTTCTTGGTGCAAGGCAACCTCATCCTCATAGGGAGGATGCCTACTGTGCAATTATCGAATGTTTCCTGTAGTAGAAAAAATTAAAGGTAGTGGAAAGATACCTACGCCATCCACAAAGGCGATGTCGGATGTACCGTGATCATAATGAACGTAGAACAACAATTTACATCTACAAAACATTGCAATGTACCTTTTCACAGAGGTGCATGGCTCGAAAAAATCATACAATACAAATTTATCAACGTTCAAATAGAATATATCTATTTTGTTTGAAATAAAAGATTCAATCGTAATATTTATTTGTGTAATTGAATTTAAATAAAATCTATTACGAATAGAGCAACGTACGCATCTAATAAATTAATTATAAAATAATTACTATATAGAAAGTTTCGAAATTTTATCATAAGAAATTTTAGGAAGAAATGTTTGATGTTTCAAAAGTTCTAACCATTTTCGTAAAGCGATGCAATATAGACAGAAGCCTTAAAATAGATCGGCTATACGCATCGGTTTTTCCGCAAACAGCCCGGACCGTGATGCGTTAACGTTCTGTTATAATATTCTTTTTGTATATCCATCACGAAAGTGTATCATAATTCTAGAATTTTATGAACGTCACGATCAAAATTTAAAAATTTACAATTTACATCAAACTTTGTAATTACTAAATGCGAAATCTATTCGATGTATTGTAGTAAATCGGACATATTTAAAATTAACTTACAGATACGATCTGTTACAAAGTTCGTTCAATTTAAATCTAATCGATGTACGGAATTCTTTATCGAAATTGAAGCTTAGCCTTGATTCTGCAAAATTTAGATATGAACGAAAATAACACATAAAAGTCTTACGTGTACATATGTGTATCAATCTTCCTGTACTTAAAAGTAGTACAGTGAATAGTTTTGAGTCACTTTTTCATACTTGTACGTATCTATAGCCTATCCTCTGGTGATTTGAAACTTTTACATTCTATGGAAGGCGTACATCAATTTTAGCAGCAGTTAAAATTTTAGGATCAGCCGGGATATTGGGACAGAAATTCATACAAGATATGGAATCTAGAGCTCGCATATGCAAAACCAGATGAATCTGCTTCGATCAAAATTGAAATACACCCAGGTGCAGTGGTCGCATGGCATTAATTATTGTGATATAATGTAGGAATTCTCCCGAAAACCGCTATTTTGTTATTAAGTTAAATGACACTGTGTCACGGAATTAGAGACAATTAAAAAAGGCAAACAATTTCAGTTTTTTTTTTTTTTTTTTAATTCTAATTTTAACATTATCATACAATCAAAAGCATACAAATTTTATGATATCGAGGTTCTTATTTTTTCCTCTTTCTTTTAACATAATAATTGATCGCTTAGAAAACTAATTAATATAATAAATATTTTTATTTTCAATTCTCTCCTTACGTTCGTTATGTTTCATAAGCGTCTATTTTATTTATTACCGTTCTTAACATTAGAACTCTGTCCGCTATCTTGCAGCCGGTTAAAATACCCGAGGGACTGTGACACGAATATTTTGTGACTCGAGACAAATTGCTACGATATTATTTGCATAATGAAATTCATGAATTTTCTGTCGTCGATTTTAATTGCGAATGACGAATAATAAATTGGAATATGAAGTAAAACGGATCTATTGTGTGTAAGTTGAATATCGATTTCACTGCAAAACGAGATGATATTCTTCGGCAACTCGGACAGTCTATCTGAATACGTCAAATAAAACATAAAATAAGAATTCGATATTCCTTCCAATATTTTCACTTTGGTGTTTTGAAATCTAATGCCATGTTCCATTACGAAGAGTTTACGAAATTTTGAGAAGCTAGACGGCTAAAGTACGTTTCCTTGCTAAAACGAGAGAAATTAATACGGTAAGTTAAAACGTTATACTGTTCCTCTTTCCCCACAACATTTTTGCGAAAAATTAACCAACCTTTGTTGATGAAACAAGCAAACAAGAATCGAACGCAATTTATATGCAAACTGTAGTCGGTATCACACAAACTCTTCGATATAAATATTCTTTTGTTCGGTATTCCAATAATAAACAATCGCTCTCATAATTACAAGTTTTCATATATTCCGAAAAACTGTTATTCAAAGGATATCCTTTTCATTGTATTTACAACAATCGAAGAATAACCATGGAATAAAATGATGAATTAGATCGTATAGTAAATTCGTTCGTCTTATGGTGTCATATTTTAAGAACTATCGTAAAGCTGTTACTTATATTGGCTGTAGAGGCTGAACATACTAGAAACATGGGTAAACGTTGTTTCGTAAGCGCATCAATAGTATAATTGATCTTTACATTAATAGTATACTTAAATCATTTACTAATAAACACATGAAATATCAATTGTTTCAGTATTTAGAATTTTTCTTACGAGTAATCATCAAATAACTTAAACGGTATAAAAATACGCAGAAATTTTTTGATAAAAGGAGGAAAATTTTAAAATCACAGAGTAGGTAAACCGCTTAATTTATTTGTAACAGATACACAACAAACTGATCTTTACGTAATGCGTTGTCGAAATAAATGTTATATAATTATCTTTAACTTTCCTTTTTTATTAATGCGAACTTATCGCACGGTCTAATAAAATGCAATGTAAAAGAAGAGATATAAAAGAAGAAAAGAGGAAAATAACGTTTAAAGGCTAACTAGGGAGACCGAAATGTTCCGTACGTTCGATAAATATGCATTCGAGTTCGTTTGATTAATCGAATTTCGAACAGACGCCTCGCTAAGATATTAATGAATTTTCCGCTGCGGGATTAAACAAATTGGCCGTCTCCGCGAAACTGACGAGCAATCGTCATGGGATCTTGGCCGTTTGAATAATTGAAAAGGGGCGAAGCCGAGCGTGTTGGATCAGAAATCGCTGAAATGAGATTAATTAAGCTCGGTACGCTTGTCCGCTCGCGCACACAAAATGACAGCGGCAGCGTTAACAACGTGTAAAGTGTATTACACGGCGAATGTTTAAGTGGATTAGTTTCTAATTTCAATCGGAAGTTTGACTTGGCCGCGGCGTTCGCGTGAATCCGCTCGATAAATGCCTGCGATTAACCCTTTAAATATTGTACATGCGTATATAATAACTTTCAGAAGGATCATTACGAACACTTGGATCCTTTCGACCACGGGCAAATATTTTATTTTTAATATCAAGTTAGAAAATTATTCGTGTGATTCGTACTTAGGGATTAGATAACCTGATAACAAAGAATTGAATTACCTTGCTAGAATATTCCATCAAACGTCTTTTTACCTGTATTTTGCAAGTAAGTTACATTTTGTTGAAAACGGAGCCTTATATCATTAACGTGTTATCGTTAGACGTGTTAGCTACAAAAGAAAATGCTTCCCTTGCTTTACATGATTTCCTTGTTTTATAGTAACGCGGACACGTTATGAACAGAGTAAATACTTTTCTTATACTACATCGCTCTACAGCATAGAAAGTCAAAGTCCTAGCTTGATTCTTTAAAGTCCACTTTCGTAATCTGATACCAACTTTATCGCGGATTAACTTAAAGCTGTGTAATATTACGTATTTGGACTTTGTATGCTTAATCTCCTGTTATAAACATACATTGTCATATAATTTTACAAACTTTTATACGATGACGTATTAAAATAAAGAATGCTGATCTAACTCGAAACCGCGTGTTACTTGATCTTTCTATTATAATGTCATACGACATAGAAAAAGTTACATACTTATTATTATAATTGATACTGTGAATATTACTTCTACAGTTATATCGTTGTATTGCCAAGCAATCTATCCAAACCAATTATTAGCTTTTTTGTTTCTTTCATCAAAAATTGCTATCAAGCGTAAACTATTTTTCTCGTTTCCTCGAACAATGGAAGGATCCAGTTACAGAGAGTTAATCAATGTCTGTTGCCGTATGTAAAATAGAAATAAATAAATTTAAATAAACAGTGATGGCCACTAGGTGTATCCACTGACGCCACAGATTACTGGCCATCTATAGAAATCGCTTAAATCCCAAGTATTCAGCACTCGAACGATAAAAGGCGCCGATGGTACTTGATTGGACGTTTTAATTGCGTTTCGTTAATTCCAGTGTGATTAATGCAGCTATCGCGGGATTTCAAATTTCGGTTCGTTGCCTATGAAATGAGGTGGTAATTTTTATAAAAACTTTAACAAAGATGTGTTTAAATGTAGAAATACCTGTTTCGTCTATTCATACGAGACTGTTCATATTTATAAAAGAAAGATCAATTATGGATAAATATGATTTTCTCGTATATTACGTCTTAGAATACGCACAGATATTTTCATGCATTTTAAACGAGTCTAGAAATTTATAAAAACATTCGTTTCGTACGAAAAGATAACAATTATACTTTTTTACATTACCAAGCCTGATGAAGAAGGTATTGGATAAAAACCTTATCGAAGCTAATTATTTTAAAGCAGATCTATCTTCTCTTCTATCTTTTTGCCCGTTATTAAATACTAGTTCAATTAAAGTTGAACGTATCGTGAAAAGAATTTCACCTAAATCGAAACTATTAAACCAACTGATTTCAGATTATTTAAATTAGCTAACTATTAGAATCTACAAGAATTGAGAACACATAATCAAAGTATAACCCTGTCAGTGTTCAGCATCATTTTCATATTTGAAAAATGATTTCTTCGATATAATCGTGTTTCGAAGTTATTTCTATAAATAATTATGTTTGAATTTATTCGGCCAACATAGGCAGAAACAATTAAAATACAATTTTAGAAAATATAGATCTATAAATGTAATGAAAAGGAAAGATGTAAAATCTCTTGTAACTGAAAGAAAGACACGAAACGTTATAAGAATAAAACCAATGGAACAGCGGTGGTTTCTTAATGTGCAGCTGTTGTCCGAAGAAAGACGACGATTAGACGTTACACGCGTGAGCTCTAGCAGAAGTTCACGCAGTCTATGTGAATTAATAATCATGGAAGACTGATTTCCTCTCAGAGGAATTAATGGGATACCAGGGGATTAATTCGGTTTGTTTAACTCAGTATCGCCTCGACATTTGGCCTCGCTTAGTTCGCAATTACGTATACCTTGACCTATCCATTTTACGCTGTGTAAATTTAGATCGGTATGTGTAACGTAAAACGAGCATAAGGATATCGGCGCTATACTGCGCAATATTAGGACTAATTAATTATCCCGTTTGCATCGGTGATACAACATATAATTACGATACCGATACCAATGACGCACGTATTTACCTATCATATATTATCGGAGCACGATATTGTATCATTGAAACGTCTCTTTATCTTTTAATCCTGCTTCAATATAACCGTTAAAAGCTACCACAAGCGAAATTTCACAGCAGTACGTTTCCTTCTCTATTTTAAGAATCAATGAAGTTAAGCAAATACAATTAGATGGTTTATGATAACCTTTAAGAGTTAATATCTTACGCTGGAGGGAAAGAATTATAAAAATTTTCATATTATAAATATCTTGCATCGATGTTTTCACATATGCATTACGTATGCTTTCTTCGGTTAATAAGAATAATTTTCCTTTGACAATTAACTCGTATTTTACAGATATAGGGATATAGACTTCCGGGTTTAAATAGACCGAGTAAAATCATTTAAAGAAGGATTCATAGGCAGCTAATATCAGAGAGAATAAATTGTTGAACAAAATAAAAATTCATAAAAACTGTCGGAAGTCCGTGATTTTAAAATATAAATTCTATGTATCTTATAAAATACATATTTTTCTGGTAAAATCAAATAACAAATACCCATACGTACATCGAATAAAGAGAGATATTAAAATAATTTACTTCTCAAATATCATTCAAAAATATTACTTAAATAATATTATAACAAGCAACGAGTAATATAACGATTTTAAATAAACATGCACAATATCCAATCTTGATCCGTATCACACAGTGTATCTGATAATAAATGCAACATCGGATTCTTCTAGAGTAGAATTCTTCCCAATTCTCTCCATGGAATCCTCAAAAAGGTCTGATTCTAATAATAAATTTCTTTTATAGTTCAACCCAGACGAGGATCTCGGCTCAGGCGATATCAATAACGACTTGATTGACGGTTTGGAAGACGTTGACACTAATGTGCCAGACGTGAGTTGCGTGATGAAGCTGAGTTCCGCTGAAAACTTACAATACGACGTGCTCACTAATTATTTGTTTCGCAAGCAACGTCTCAACTAACCCGATTGCATTAACACGAACTTCGCTTCGATGTTTGCTAACGAGATATTCTATAAACTTCTCGACCGCGATGCTCTCATCTTTGGCGAGCAGATTCGAAAGAATAATTTATCATTATGGTATATAACTTTGAGTAAAAACAGACTGGCTGAAAAGATGAGAAACAATTGTGGTCATGAGTTTTCTAACTTTGCGCCTACTAACGGTTAGCGGTAACGATTACTACTTTTCTATTCGAGCAGAAACGACAATTTTCGTTGTAACGCTGCTCTATCGTGTTATTCCGATAACAAAGGAGTCTTGATCGCGATAAAAAGTTCGATTAACCTACAATCGATATCATTGAGTCAGCAGATATTTAATTGTAATTTATATTTTATATTTCACGTCAGAGATGCTATTAATTGTCGCGTAAAATACAGAGAAGCTAAAACAAAGTAAATTAAACCAAGCTATTATGAATCAACGATGACTCAACGATATCAATTGGTTAAATACGATGCTTTCGTTTTTCGTTTCATTGATCTGATACACGGTGCTACTTGTAACTTGTCAATTTCGAGAATCGAATAATCTATCGTAGAGCCTTTCTTTCGCCGATCAATTAGACGTTATTGCTTCATCACCGGTTTTCATTACTTGAAAATATCTCGGAGCGCTTGATTCAACGATTCGTTTGTTCGATGTATTACTCGAAAGATACAAAGAAGGAGGAAAAGGAATAAGAACAAAGAGCTCGCACATGAAACGTTTTAATTGCGACTATTCGAGAGCGATCGAGTTATATAAGACGCTTCGATAACCCACAAAAGAATTCCCTAGAAACCTGTCGAGCGTTAGAAGAGGAACACGGTGATTGCTTTATGAGGATGATCTTTGGAACACCGGGAGAATAATCTTGGAGATTCTGACGGGATCTTGCATCGGTAACAGCGCCGAAAACGCTTCGTTTCTCAGAAAGCTTTTCAAAGCTTCCCACCACCGTCGTCGTTCTCAAAGATTTTCTCTTAATCCAAACGAACTTAGGGCCATGCCGCGTCGTGACACCAGTTTTCTCAAACTTATCCGACCCATTAAATCTTTTAACGATTAAATTTAATAAGGAGCTGAAAGGTTTGGTCGTTGCCTCTCTTCCTTCGTCATCTATTCTCGCCACGCGATAAAATACGAAGCTTGCATCTTTCAATTTATTAAAATTGCTTTTATATCATTGGATTCCTACGATTATAATAGGTTTTAATAAATAGGTTTTCGGAGAGAAGAAGGTGAATTTTATGGTTGAAACTGTCGTGGAAGGTTTCCAGAATGGATACATCACAATTATTTGAGGAATTTAATCGAAAGGATCATTACTCTATCTTGAAATTCTTGGAAACCAATGAGAACGGGAAATCGATTAATTACTTAATTAACGCCTTTGAATTTCCACTTAGAAGTAGCGAAGAAACGTTTAGCCATTCCAACGAGTCTTCGATCTAAGACAACAAGATTCCAAGAAAGCAAATTCCTTGAAAATTGCTGTGTTACAAAAGGTTTCTTTCAGGGATCGATCACGAGTGCTTAACTGGTTAGACGCAACAAGAGATTCAATCTCGTGGAAGAGAAATCGGATTATTCGGATGGAATTAGCAAACAACAAATCGTCGAGAGGTGGTACGATTCGAAAACAGGTTCATCAAAATGCAATTGCCTCGGAGGTATCTCCTTTTCGACTATCCTCCGCAAGCTACACGAACGATGAATGCAAGGAATCGAGCGAGGAATTCACGGAGGGAATTAAATTCTGACTGAACCGAGGGTGTTAGAAAGTTGTAAAATATAGAGAGACAGCTCGAACGATGCAGAAGTACGAAAAGATATAGAAAGACGTAGAAGATAGAGAATAAACGGGGAATGTACGGGAAAGTAGGATGGAAGACGAACTTTGACTTTTGCCACCTAACTATTCACGTTGGCAATTAGACGAGGTGATCTAGCTCTGTCCAAGTTAAACTTGCCAACTAGAATTGACTTCGATTCGTTCTGCTAGCCACAGCGGAGGATCTATTAGGTTTGATCTTCTGATGTTAGCTACCAACGAACGAACGTTTGTTAAAAAGACTCTTCTCGATTCCGGTCAAGTAGATTTTAAACGCGAATTAACTCTGAAGTGAGAGTTAATTAAAACAGGAGTTAGAGTCTTGTAATTTACTCGTAATTACTCGCAGAATAAGAGGGAAATGTATTTAGGTGTTCTAAATCGTTGGAAATGTGAAGTTAGGAAAGTATCAGTAGAAAAGTCGATTATTGGTCAGACATCGTATACACGTACTGTATGCAGGTGACGTTCTATTATCGTTTCTTTCAAGATTTAATAATATTTTTTGAAAATAGTAAATGAAATCTATCGCGTTCCTTCACATAAATATGATCTTCGGCTATTTCAAAATATACGTGTAATAATTTGACACATTTGAAATATTGTATGGAAAATTGGGTATGAGATTCACCTTTAAATTTAAAATATATTTATAACGTTCAATTATTTTTATTATCAAGTGACAGCAAAAAGAAGCTGGTCTACTTTGTTTCAAACGTTCGGGTTCTAATTTTTAGCTAAAATAAATGTAAATTATTCGCTACAATCACTTCTGAAATTATTTATATTATACATATAGTTAATCGATTTCGTTCAACGATAGATCTCGTTAAAATTTAATCAACGTGACAAATTCATCGTGTTTCAAGCTCTTGTATGTAACAGAGTTTGAACGGTGTACGATCATCTTTATTATACACAGCACCGGTCAGCAAATATAAACACGCTTTCACCCTTATCTTCCTAGCCAGCAATATGCTATCCCACAATGCAGCCACTGACAAACAATTCTTCCGTAAAAGGGGAACCGCAGTACACAATTCCTCGCTAGATTTAGCTTTGTTGGGTTGCTTTCCGTCTGCTTCGTTTAAATTAAAGTTGAAAGGTCAACATTTTATATACTTTACCTAAATTTGACGAAGCGTGCCATAGAATCCTTTTGTGATTTCGTCTAAAATGTATTCTCTACTTTATTACTGTACTTTGAGCATCTTATACGAGAATTTCACACATTAAGAAATACGAAACTACTTTTTACGATGAAGAATGAATTCCTGCAAGATCCTTACTTTTTGCTTCTTTGTATCTTGATCGCGGATTTTTATGTGCGTCTTTGTCCAAGATAACAAAAGAATACTTCGTTATCTCTCATTTCCGTGCGATTCGTTTCAATTTTTTGAAACAGAATATTCTGTAATTATAATTGTACTTAATTAAATCACGAAATTGTAAATATCGCGTCAAAAGTTTTTACAGAATCGATTAATTTTCGTTGGGAGTCTAACTTCTTATTAATAGAATGCTTCGTCGTCTAAGAGATTGAGAAACTTGACGGGTCGTTTCCTAAAAATTTCGAAAGTGAACTTCTCGTTAGAACGTTTAAAGTGCGAAATAAATTTCTATTTATCTTCCGTTTCTTTAATTTTACTCATAAAAATATATACCTTCGTGAAAGTGCCCAGTCTATTTGTTGCTTTATTCTCATAGTTTTATACAGCAACAAACGATTGTGTAGTGATACGAATTCTCTCTGTATAACGTTTATCGCGATACCCGCGTAAGTCTTCGACTCAGAATTAATACTCGAGCTCGATCGAACGAAAATAATTAAGAATACTTTCTTCCAACTTTCTGACACAAATTCCTCTGGAACAGTCGCGTCAATCGAGCCGTTTGAAAAATTCGCTCGTGCTTCCTACCCTCGTCGACTCGTCGAACGAACAAAAAAGAGGAAACAAGAGTAGGCAAAGAAAGAAAAAGAAAAAGGAAGCCGGAGGAATTTATTTCACCCGTGAAATCCTACTTCAGAAGAAAAGCTCCCAGAACGACGATGCAAAGACGCAGCCGTGCATGCTGGAGCTGATCAGGATGTACGTATACCGGGTGAACGAATTCACTGAAACAGCCTGCGGTTCTTCCCGTCGTTCAGCGCGCGCTATATATTACTGCGATCGGCCATTGATTTCACGTACGCCTTAAATTTCTACTGTTTCGCGAATGCTCGTGTCTTTTCTCGTTGATGAAACTTTACTCGCTGTACCCACATGTTCCTCCACTTCTAGTTATTTTAGGAATACATAGATCTGTCGGGAAGTGCTATCCGTTTTCTTGAGAAAGGATTCGGAAACACGAAGCTGTTAAAGGCAACCAAAGATAGCGACGGAGTTCATTTTCTCAACTTGCTAGAATAGATGACAGTTCGAAATGGACGACTGCGAAAGTTGATTCTAAGAATGTACTATTTACTAAGATAGGTATGTCGTCGTAATAAAGTTATATTTAATAGAAAGAATTTTACAATTTAAAGAAATTGCTTAAAAAATAAGAATAGTTCTAGCAAATTTAAGACATCAACATAATCGAAAGTACAATGTTTCAAAGCGAATACAGATCTCATTTATTTATTTATTTGTGGATTTTCGTTTTATTATAAGCTTCGCTTGTTTGTCCGCTCGTTAAATGTTTCTTTGTTCGTTACAAACAGACATACGTAAAATATAGTCCACGTATAGGCATATTTGATCGGTAGATGAAGTCCGTATAAAATATATTCTCTCGTCTAGAGGAATATTTGCGTGCGTGCTTTTACTTGTGCGTACTGCCAGCACGAAATGTAAATTTGCCTTGCTGTGTATACGTAGAAAGACATGAATTACAAATTGCCTCGAACGTGACTTAGATATCCTAGCGATCCGATTAAAATGTTAATTACCAAATAATTTCATGCTTTGTCGGCCAAATGAATCGCTAAAAATAACCGAAGCCCTTAGAAGGAAGGACAGAATTATTTGTGTTATGAATTTCTGGTATGAAAATAACTGATAGAAAAATATAAAGGTGTTTCTGTTTAAGAAGCACGAAGGAAAATATTTTTCATTTCGAAAAAAATCTAATGTTCCATTAAATTCATAAGGAAGAAAATTACGGTCAAAGAAACTTCGTTTCCATTTTCCGCGAAATTTAATCTACAATACAGATTCAGAGAAACTGCTGAATCGTTTAATTGCGTAGGTAGAATCAAACATAAATCAAATTGAACTTCCTATAACGCTACGTGATTTAAAATCCATATTTTATAATATTTACGTGTCATTTTGCTATTATATTTTATTATTGTATCATTGTATCGATTTATTCCAATTATTGGTCGCTCGTTTTCAAATCCAAAGTGAAAAATTGTATTTAATCGAAGTCTCTGTTCTAACGATCGAACAAAAATTTCGCGTTTATCGCGTCTAACATTTATGAAAGATAATTTTTATGAAAACAATCACGAGTAGCAATTTCGAGAATCGGAACAAGTCACACAAATTAATCAATTTGTACTTTTTAAAGAAACACAATGCAAAACATACCGTAGAATAACTTGAAAACTTCCAGTCATTGTATCTGTGAAAATGTTTCGAATAAATCAACTGTAATTTAATCGATCGAAAAGACAAACAAAATCTGACTATAGAAAGCTAACAAACAATCGAGTATCGACTTTGTACAATGCAACAACGTTTTGTAGGAAAATATCAGACGCAATATCAGTCGTGTCCAAACATTTTCTTCCAAACGTACCGTGTATTTCCATACTTATTCCATATTTCGGTCAAATACGAAATAACACATAACTACCGGTTCTTGTCAGAGAAACGATATTCACTTGGAAATCTTTTGTCGTTTATACGCGACGAAACGCAATTTTGTCGGCAAATAAAGATTTTATAGAAAATCGTGAAGTCGGTTTAACGCTTCCCGAAAGCATCGCTTAAAGGATCCCAGGAATCATAAACGCGGAGGATGTTGTTGCATTATATTTCCCATGAGAATCCAAAATCCGTGGAACCCCATACGCGTCAACTTGATCCGATTTGCCTAGTGTTCTTCAGTTTAAACGGCGTTCGCGCAGAGAGAAACAAACGTAAAAAAACTATCACGACGGTTTACCATCCGTGAATTATAAAGCATGGTGTGGAATGAGAAGCAAAAGAGTCGAAATGACGCGAGAGTAAGGAGAATTGAATTTAATTCTGTTTGTTTGTTTAAAGGGACGAGAAAACAACTTCAAACTTCAACGGCGTTCTTTAAATATTTACAGTCGCAAAATACAAATATTTATTATCGTTGTTAATATTATAACGATAGCTGATTCCATATAATATCGTGTATTTAATCGAAGTAATTTCCAAATGATTCAACGTACCTTCTCAATGATTAACTAGTTCCATTATTCCAGATTTATAAGAGTTATCGATTATAAAATTAAAAAATTCTTCGAATGGATCACATAGAATTTAAGAAATATAGATCACAACAACGAATTTTTTTACGTATTTCAAATCTTATTTTCAAAGTCTTAAGGTTAAGAGTATTGAGAAATGATAAATGTGAAAATGATCTTGTATTGTAGCATCTCTTACGTGACATTAAAGGGAATAATCGATGTAAAACTTTTGATAATTTACATATTATATATTCCTACGTGTTATTAAACATATTACATAAACATAAAATATTCAAATAACAATAACCATATGCAGAAGTAAATCAATATTAAGCCAAAGGGAAGTTTCAGATATGTCAAGCGGAAAATCAACGATAAATAACTGTCAACGTGCGGTTCGGCTCGATAAATCTGCACCGTTGCTAATAATTATTGGAAAGTAGTTAGGGCAAATATGTGCTAACCGTTCCGCTTGATTTAACCGAAAATTCATTAATCACCGTCTACGCGTGCGATATCATTCATTTTTCGAGAGGAAAAAACATACGACTCGAAAAATTGATCCTTCAATTTTAAACGCTCTAATTAATCTCTAAAGAAGATACTCGATAAAAACTATAACCACGCGATGCCAATAGTCAATCATCCTCGATGAAAAATAGCGTGCTTTTTTGTTCCACGGAAAATGATTCTTAAAAGGGTACAAAAAATATTGAAACCTTTTTTTACACCGCTCTTTTTCTTGTATTTAAAAATTCTTAGAACCTTTCCGCGTATAACTACGATTTGAAATTACAATTCTTGTTCTAGAACTTCGTTACAAAAGAAAGCTTTCGCTGCAGAAAATTGAAATATTTTAACAAAGTTACCATTCGTATGTTTAAAATCTTTCTCTAGTAAAAACATAATACGTAGCAATTGTTAAAACGTTGCATTGTGCAATACTGCAATACTTCGTCGGTTATACTGAATTGTACGTATTCTAGATATCTTATTTTTGGAATATCGTATCTTATATTTTATGTCTTAATATCTTATTCATTTGCAGAAAACAAATCAGTTTAAAAACGTATATTTATAATCATCAAATATAATACATATTTATACCATATATTCTATCTAGAATTATCAAAAACTGAATAGTCTCGATAGCATGCGATATTCAGTCAAACAACTCAACGACTCGTTGAACTAATCTCTGCTTCGCTAATATCTAAACGTCCTCGGAATATTTCTTTGTGCCACTAACTTATGCTTTTAATCATTTCCTAACGACACGGTATATTAACCACGAACTCGATAGCAAATCGCCGAGGATGGAGTGATTTCTCTGCTTTTCCCATCGCAAATAAATCGAGGCAACGCAATGTGCAATCAATCACACCCACCCATAAGCGATGAAACTTTTACGCTGTTCGTTTTTCGTTTTAGCTTTCTCCTCGCCTTTTTTTTTCTTTCTTTTACCATATAACGACATATAAATCACGGTTAGTGTTCTTATTCAACGTTTCTTCTTACCATCCGTTTTCAGATCGGACGAGACGATGACGAAGACAGAAGCGAGGAAAGCAATCCACCGCCATTCATCACACCCCCTCCTCCCAATCCGGACTGTGAGTAATCGCGAGGAATTTGCGAGTTTATTTAATCATAAGATCACAGATAAGAAATACCCTGACTGATGGCGACGACGTCGAAATTCCATTAAATGGCGTTTTCTTTAATCACCGAACCAAGCCTCGTTACGAGCATCCTTTGTCGATAATATTCCAAAGAATTTTCTCAAACTCTCCAATGAAGTTATTAAAAAAGTTCTTTGTAAAAAAAAGTACTTTGAAATTTCGTTTGTAGAAGATTTATATATCTTCTTCTGAAAGGTATGTTTGGAGTTCATTGAAAGCTTAGATCGTGCAATACTTTCGTCTCGTTTTCTTTCACTTTATCAGATATTTCGATCGTATATTTCAAATAAACATCGATACCAATAGTGTTGGTTTTATTGAATATATTGATCGACAAAGAAAAATGCTTGGCTAAATTCCTTTTATAGACGATATATGACGGACGAAGAGAGTGGATATGTGTTATTATCCCTTTAGATATGATTTATAACGTGTTTTTCTTAAATTTCTTAGACAAAGGGCCGAAGGGTGAGAAAGGTGATAAAGGAGACAAAGGAGAGAGCGTTAGGGGACCTCCAGGTCCACCTGGACCACCTGGTCAAGACGAGGTAAATATATAATTCTATCAATACTAATCAAGTAATACATATTGGACGTTACTGCATCGTATCTAATAATATTTTTATAATCAAATTTCGAATAAGACAAATAAATTTCACGATAGATTCACAAATTAGATAATTTTTAAAACAAAAAGAGATATACGAACGCTTTCATCAAATTTCCGTGATTATAGATCGTTTCTAAAAATGATCGTAGGTCAATAGCGTACAAGTCCACAAAATATTTATCGATTGATTGAAATTCCAAGAAATTATCCCTCCGGTAAAGATGATTTTAAAAAATAGAAACAATTAGAGGATCCAAAACCGGCTTTAAACTCGCGCGTATTCCCTTTACACACTAATCAGTAATTTCCATTCGTTCTAAATCGTGGAATTAAATTTAAGGTAGGATTTAAAGTTCACTCGTATCCGGCGTCGCTGTACGTACGACTGTTACGTAGCACGTAGAATGCATAAATGTCCGCGTAATTTATGCAAATTGTATACACCGAACTATATTATATACCCAGTGGCATATCGCATGCGTTATATCGGGTGTATGTATCGTACCGCACCGAAGATGTTCCATTAGCAATCCTTACACAAACCGCTGGACTTCCTGTTGTTATAGTTCAGTAGTCTATACACGTATAAAGGCAGGCTGAATGCGTTGTGCATATTACAGGATTACACGCGTTTGCATCAGGTTTCGCTTACGACCACGCGTTACTGCATTGTTCAATTATGAAAGAATATCGAATGACCTAAATACTGACGGTTTAATGTCATTCAACGAGGAACGTCATAAAGGAATAAGAAATTAAATAGAATTATCGTTGAAACGATCCCATTCAAGACCGAGAGGTATAAATCAGAAAAGGAAAAATAAGATTGATTATTTTTTGTCGCGACATGTTGTTTATCGCTTCGTAACATATTTCCACGGATGTAGATTTTATTGGTATTTTCAGCGTTCGCCAAGTTTCATTACAATAAATGAATAATAATCCAACAGTAAGTACTTGTATTAAGGGAAATGGCGTGTGTATCGATTTAACGCTATTCCATAGACTTGTTGAAACGACATCCATCTTTTATGATGAAGTAACGACGCCAGTTTAGCGTACATTACGAATGTTACGATTCGTTGGACGTTTGCAACGAACGAATATATTTTCGTAATTTGAGTCACTTCTTGCGCTAAAAATTAATAGCGTACGGTAATCTTACTGTATTACCGATTCATCGTTTGATCAGGTAATCATTGTATATGTATATAGCACGAAGTGATTTGCCAACTAGTCTCGAAGATCCACTTTCGAATTTTGTTTAATATATTTGAAACGTTGCGCTGGCTCGCGAAATTATTTCGACAGTTATCATAGAAAACTTTCACATCCATATTGTATATGTCGTATGAAACTTTTTGAAATTTCACAAACACCGTAATACATTCGTAAAAGGTATTTACGAATATAAAGGAAGGATCTAAGAGCTATTTATTAAGTGATCGAATATTTTCATGAGCCTGTTATCCGTTTCGATTATTAAAAAAGTTGAACGTCTCGAATTCTAGATTATTTAAAGCGGCGACAAAGGTAAAATCAAAATAACCTTCAAATCCATCCCCTTTATGAAAATATCCATTTATGAAGTACTTAAGTAGGTACAGGAATCTGTACTTAACGGCAACGAAGATCCAGCGCTAGAAATCTCTCATTATTCGAGATATATAGGAGTGCCGCACACACACATATTTCAGCAATAATAATTCAGTAGCGCTTGTGCATATGAAGCGAGCTTGAATGCATTCCAATCCAGGATCACTCATTTATCTTGCTACTCGAGCAAGCCAATTTAGCCAACATGCTGAAGTACTGGTAACCACTGCATGTAACATTGATTACAGAGAAACCGCTTTCACGATATTCACTATCTTCCGAAATTATCAGCATACGGGTATGAACACGACTGTATTTGTTTAACGCCTGATGCATTCAACCTCTGCCCGGAAAATGCTACAGTTCTCGAACCCGGTGGCTCGTGATTCAATGCAAGGAAAAAAAAAGGAGATCGAAACAACATCGTTACGTAAAGAATGCACGAATTGGAGAAAATGAACAACGAGCACGATAAAGTTTAATTAATATCGGTAAATTTCGGTTAATTGAAAGTTGATGAGCGAAAGCTAAGCGGGATGCGTATATTCAGAGAAATCAGAATATATTTAACGATGAATAATGAGAAAGAACTGTAAGGTAGAATAGTATCGTAAAATATTTCTGTAACTGGAAATGATTAATCTTCAACATTAAGCTTTTCGATTAATTTTAATTCAATCTTTAATCTACGAATCATCGTGTACAGTGTTTTGTAACTGCTGGTACAATCGAGAAGAACCTGATTCTACACGAATACGATGTAATTCTGTCTTTCACTTTATACGAAATAAACATTTCCTTTACGATGATAAAAAAGAAACTTTATACATTAAAAGTAAAATTTGTCGCGTATAAAGATTTCGTACCATTCTTTTCTCCATCTTCTACAATTTGCTCGAAATATCTCTTTTCTTGAAATTGAACGCTAGGGACTCGATGCTACACTTAAAGCTACGCTAAATTTATTCCAGCGAAACGACGTAGCTTTCATATTTTCGATTATCTACTACCTCTCCGCGACCTTACTCCGTAAGATATTAAAACGCATTACTAACGACAAAGTTTTAGAGAAGAATTATCTGTAAGATCGTGTATACAGTATGCAGGATGTAAATAAACAATTACAAAGTCACAGAGATAGAAGTTTTGTTATCCGGTAATTCGATTAGCTGTTAGGAAAGCAGCAAAGCACGTAACAAAGTTTACCCTGCCGCGAACCCGCCGACTGTATATATTTGCAATGACAGACTGATCAAAATGCTGCAGGGTCCACCAGGGAAGAAAGGAGAACCCGGCACGTGCACCTGCAATGCAACAGCCCTGATGGCATCCTTTACGATGCCAAAGATGATCCAAGGACCGAAAGGAGAACAAGGAGTACCGGGGCAAGAGGGGAAACAAGGCCAAATGGGGTTGACGGTATTGACGCTTTGTAAAAACCAAACACACGCTTCGGAATAAGAAAGAAAAGAACGCAAGAAAAATCCAATGATGTTAACCATCGAATAATCGTTATGTTAAATAAAGAGTGTCTTTTTATAGACGAACCAAGTAATCCCTTCAAAACCTTCGAACCCGTTAATATTATATAAAAGCATTATTCTTATATTACCCATTATATTAAAGTTAATGTAATATTTAAAACAACATGGTTTGTTTGAAATTTATTAATATCAGATGGTGAAGGGTTTGTTGAAATTTGTAACGAATTGTGCAGGGTGCAGCTGGACCACCTGGAGAGAGAGGACTGGAAGGACCACAGGGTCCTAAGGGTGACAAAGGAGACGTGGGAATAGCAGGACCGGAAGGTCCTCAAGGACAGAAAGGGGAACCTGGTCGTGATGGAATACCCGGAGAGAAGGGCGCTCAAGGACCTCCAGGACCGCCAGGAAAGGGTGAATTTTCTGGATACGACGTAAGTAACAAAGTTTGTTTGCAATTGTACTGATTTTAAATTTGGCTATCTTACGATGAAATGCAAACTTTAACAATACGATCGGTTACATCGTTAGCTTTCTTTTACGCGAATTTTCGAAACTGAATGAAATGATTGAAAAGATTTGTTCAATATATATTTAATACAATATGGATCAAGTATTGAAATATTGCGCTATCGTTTATATATATTTGAGTAAATATCTGACATAAGATGTTTGTTACTTTTGTACCGAGACTCGAGTAAATGTATAATAGTTACTTAATAAATTACATACTTGTATAAAATAGGATGACATTTTTTCGGTACTATAAAGCCAATGCAATTTTTTAAGAAAAACGTTATAAAATATTTCCATAACATTTACGATTATATCGATATACCAATCAACGTAGCATCATATGATTTTCGTTTCGTGCTTTCCTCGTCGATTATTTCGTTTAATATAAACTTATTGACAACTGGCTGAAAAGCTCCGAATTTCGATTGAACTAAGCTCTCGGTACCGGCCTGACGTACTACCTTTAAAGAACATCCCACTTGAAGGTCCATGCTTCCTATCATAAACCCGTTCAATTATCATTCCAATGCGGTCTCCTGGCAGCGCGGAAACTGAATTTACATCCCGGTTGAACCTTCCCCAACCATAAACGCGTGCGCGTTTCAGTCCAATATAAACTACCCCGATCTCTCGTATACCATAGAGTGAGAGCGATTCCTAAGCAAACAAGAATATTAAGCACCATGGATGGTATAAACAACGTACAACTTCGTACCATTAATTTCTCTGTCATTCTTGCAAAATATTCTCAAAACACTCTCAAAATATTCGCAAAATACCGACAGAATATGTACTCGCGAACTATTGCAAGGCAACGCGTTTTAATCTTTAGCTATTCTTTTCAGAAATATTCATAAATATACATAGAAAAGGTACATAGTATACATAATACACATCATGCATACCACAATATACGTCACGGTATACATCTTGCATAATACATCCTATGTAATATGACTTAATGTTTCAGATGTTTAAAGATATTTACGACGAATTTTTAACGTATCGGTCACAATCTTCATAGGCTTAATACATCAAGAATATATATTAATATGAATCTTGGTACGATATTTCCATCGAAGAAGAACCATCGGTCGACAAACATCATTTCCATATCTTCAAATTTCACTTCTAATCGCACAAATAGAATTCAACATATAAAATTAACATACTTTATTACAAAAGCCAAAGGATTATACATATGCGTCGCGTCGTTATATCTCATATGCGTAGGCAGGACACAGAGGGCCAGTACTTGGCGCTTCATGAATTCCCCGTAACTCTACGAAATTGACGAAAGTCCCTGGATACCTGACCGCTGCCCTGGCTCTGGTCTGTCGCGACATTCTCGGACCGACATACGTTGCACGTTTTTACGGCATTCGATGGCAACTATTCAAGCTTATAGACGAGCAAGGATAACGAGAAATTCGTTGAATGGAAATGGAACGCGATATCGGTCCACAGAGAATAAGTAGCCATGCATGTGATAAAGGTAGAACCTTTTGCATCCACTTCTCCTCCTTTCGTCTTCATTTTTTCGCAATCTTTTCGTACATTTCGTACATTTTTAACGACCAAATGGCTCTCAGCTTTCTCCATAGACGAATAAAACAGCCGAAAATGTTAAGACGTTATCAAAATTTTAAGCCACGTTCATAATAGCGATTCCGATGTTATTTTTTAGTTCTAGACGCGTTTTTCTATACGCGTTTCTATCTTATTTATCTTTGTTTCGTTTATTCCCAGGAGAGCTTCTAATCTTCTAGGATTAACGAAACGTTCCGAGTTTCTTTCTATTTCCTGTTTTCCGAACAACCCAATAGTTTTTCATGCAACCTTACAACCGCACAATCCACTTTTTTTCCTTTTTAACGATACAAATACTAATCCTACTTGTGCGAAGGTTCGCGACGCAACGAAAAAGAAAAAAAAATAGAGAATTGAAGAAGAAACCGCGCGTGTATCCGTGTGCTAACGTTCTTGGTGGATAGCACATCAGCGAACGTGCGCCATCGTATGACCTACTTCGGATGCCGGCGTGGAAATTAAATAGGGTGCGAAACGTAGCTGATGCCCCTGGTGAAAAATGAACGACGCATCTCGGTATTCCGCGAGCAGAATATGACGCGTGTATTTGAAACACGTTTCAGTGGAAACAGGCGGTTTTGTTGCTCCACCACGAAATTTCTGCAAACTTCGTTTATTACCCGGCTTTGTCTTCTTCCTTGTCGTTGGCTGATGCGCGTTATTTATTCTGTCCGTTGATCAAGAGCCTCGCAAGTTTTCACGCGAGAAACCATTTTAATCTGTTAACTAATCGCAACGATTTCCCGTAGAATGAGGATAAAATAAAAATAAAATTGGAATACAGTGGTTCGTAAAGAAACACTTAACAAATTAAAACTTTTGCGAATATATTATTGTGCGTTATACCAGACTTTTTAAAAAATCACGTCGATGCACTATGAATAGCGATGTTAAACATACGAGACAAAACAACGTGATAACAATTTTTTAATTATCAACCGAGACTGAAGTAGCAAAAATTTCGTACAACTTTTTTATCTATTGGAAAATCTCTCGCAATTCTTAAATCTATTGAAAAGTCGATGAAACGTGAACGAATGAAATGAGGAAAAAGAAAACAGCGATAATACACGAGCGAGAAATAATGTTATCTTGGCGAATGTTCGCACATATACAAACAAACGCACACGTACGCGAATCCAGAAAGGAACGAGCTGGTGTAACGACGACGACTCAATGAAATTATTATCGTGATAGCCGCAATCATAGTCGCCGGCGGAAGTGGCACGATTTTCCGTACTTTTCCGTGCTTTTAACGTACTTTGGAACGAACAAAGCTCTTCCGAGCTTCCGACGTTTCAACAATTAGCAGGCGAGGTCAGGCCACTCGTTTCGTTCTCGTGGCGTAACATTTGGAAGTGTGCCACCGGCAAGAATGGAACGAGAAAGAAACAAACTGAACGTAATGAAGTGCATGATTTTTTCGCGAATCCCCAGTCAACCGTTTAAACTGTGTTAAAGCAAACCGTGAAATATAATAACGTTAACGAATCGTTTAATATTGGCTGGTAATTGTGTGTATCTCGTGTCATTATTTCTTCTATTCGTCGGAAATGAAATTAGAAAGAGATAAAATGAATATTTTCCTCTTATGTAAATTCTTCGCTTCGTAGTTTCTTTTCCTTCGAAATCATTGCACAGTTTCGACTTATAGATTTGTCCATTTTCGTTCCTATGTATGTGATTAAAGTGGAGATTGTTGTTTCGTTGTGACGAATAATTTCTCTTGTGCTATATTGTATTTGATATAATTTATACAACTATTTGCTTTCTCTAGTAAATTACTGCAAAGTATTCGTCTTTCACCACTTTATTGTTATTGATGTATTATTTCCCGTTATTCTTTTTTATTAAAACAAATAATAATAAAATAAAATGCATTACTTAATTTAATCTGTACAAAATTTCTAGAACAATCCATTTATAAAATATATTATAGAATATCATGGAGGATAAAATGAAGATTAAAATCAGATAAACAATCATGTTTGTAGAAATGTAAAATTCATTTAAACGTATAAAAGTGTTAAACATATCGATTAACCGCAACCTCTGTTAATTGTGATTAAAAAATATAGCATTCAATGATTTATAATTAAAATCGACCTAAATTTTTGCATAAATTCAAACAATTTTACGCAAACGTAATACACGTGTGTAACCTGCGTTGATTTATTACACTAATAATGGAACTATCGCACGTTTTGGTTAATAGAAACAAGGTAAAAATAAGTGCTCTGCAAGTAAATTTATCACGACAGCCCTGATAAATTATGCTTACGAAAGTTGAACTGTGCATAATTTCGGCTGCGTCATATACGGTAGATAATTCTTAAATTTACTGCATCTAATTACACGGATTTTAATAGAATCCTACGAACTTCGTTCCGCCAGTTCTTTTCGCGTACAAATTCATTTTACTACAGACACATATTTACGAATAAAAAGCAAGATACTTTATGTTCATTTTGCAGAAAATCCATTCATCAAATGAAAAAAGAAACCACTGTACTATTTTAAAGAATAAATGATTTCGACTTTTCCTTTTCGAGATGTGACATTTTGCTTCGAAAATTTTCACGAAAGAGCGTTGACGCTACAACGACAAGCCAGCTTTGTATGTAACTTTCACGTCAAGGATTGAAGGGCTCATAACAAAAAAACCTTTGTTCGTGTTTCCCAAAAAACCGAAAAATTTACGCTAGTAAACCATAGTTATTGAAAATTGAACATTAATCGTCTACCTTTGTGCTGAAATTAAATTGACGAAAAGTGAAATCGATGCAGAGGCTCAAATAAATATCTATACTGTGCAGTAGGTAATAGAGTTAACGACCATACAGCGCCAGTGTCAAACAGGAGTGGAATTTTATCGACGCGAAGTATCTTACGAAGAGAAATAAAATGTCTGTATAATATTTTAAAGTCGTATCGTAACACGTGTAAAACATGTAACGATATCGCACACAAACATTTTACGGCAAAAACAAGGTGCATCTTGGTCGGAAGATATTCTGGTCGCGCGAGAACTTTCAGAAAGAGATATTGAGATCCTGCAACCTCGCGCTACTTGTACCAGAGTATTCTTACAGCGTCACGCGATGGTAAAAGATTCCCAACGTAAGAAAACCCTATGTGAATAATACTTTTCGTGTGCAGCATTTTGCGTAAGATTTTTCAGAAAGGTGTCACGTATTTTTCTGCGAACACATGTTGCAAGATCCTAACGGTAAACTGGAATGTCTATACGATATCAGAGTACCAAAGTAAATTTTTAGAGAAAAAAAAAAATTAAATAAACGCTGCATATAAAATTGTAACTATCGTAGAGTATATATTTTATATGCCTGGAATTCCTTCGTCAAGAATTGTTTCCAAAGTAACCTGTGAGGCGGACCATTTCTTGGTCACGACTTAATCGTAGAATTAAAAATTAATAAAAACGCGTCAATTCCCGTTAAGTCCGATTTGGAAGATCTGTCGATAAAAAGAATTGGGAATCCTATTACCAGGCGAAGTTGAATAAATACATCTGTGCATCTTTAATAGTTTCTATATTTGTAATGTTCATAAATATGATGTAGTATCGTAAATCGTTGCTAGATATATACGTAAAATCGATACGAAGTGTTCTGATTTGACACTTTAATGGAATGATTTAACACCTTGTACATTTCGTAATGGTTTGGCGCTATAAATTTGATGAAATCGTCTTCTAGAAACGCTAAAAATATTATTCTATATGGGAAATAAAATTGGCAATCAAAAGCTTCTTCTGTCATAGAAGAATCTAAGAACTGCAACTTCTTACTTTTTAGATTTCCTATTGTAAAAATATTAATATATCTTTTATATGATTTTATAATATTATTATTAAAACAACATCGATCTAATAGAGTACGTGTATGATGCATAAAAATTTCCATGATAAAAGATGCTTTCGAAATCGTACAGACCCTTGAGACTTGGCTGAGAGCTTCGTAATGGGACACACCGAGAATTTTATAGCTGACTCGGCGCTGTATAGCATGAAAGTTGTAAATGCATATAAAGGAAATATTAACGGGGGATATCAAATGTTTACTGGAATAAATTTCTTATTGTTCGGAGTTTGTGACAGATAGGTAGTCCGTATTTGATGAACTATCGTCTGTAAACGCTTTAGACAATATCTACCTTATCGTGTTACCCTTCGCTGGAAACAACATCGCCACGACCAAATGAATTAATAATTCAAAAGTAACGATAATTCAACGAACCACTTTTTGTATATCGATTATCAATAATAAAAAATGACTGTATAAAAATTCGAAGACCGAATCAAGGTGAACTAAAAAATTACGAATCTATATAACTATATGCCACAAATTAACTTGCAACAAACAAAATTCCAAGAACGAAAAACCTTGGATATACGAAGCAACTTCAGAGGATCATCTTCTCTTCCTTCGATTCCTTCGATCAAAGAAGGAAAGTATTAAAAATTGTTCGTTGAAACGGAAATTCAGGAGCTCGTTAATTTCGACGAAATCCAACAGATGTACGGTAAAGCGTTTAAATTAATTAAAGTACTTTGGCGGTGTGCGTGCTGCTTCGAAACTCGAGGAAAACCACTCTCTCAGCTGACTTTTCGTCCCTTACGCCGCTATACGGAGAACTTTGCAACCTTGCAAGGGCTTTGGGAATCCTCGACAGGCGAAGTATCTCGCTTTGACCTCGAGTGTTATCTTACGTGACCCGGTGCCGGTTCGTGCACCAACGTACAAGCGTCCGATTTCCCCTGAGAATACAGAAACCAATTTCTAGGCTGTGCCGACCAGGTACGGCAGGTGAGTGACTGGTGGGTGGGCGTTGGGTTGGTTAGGCGAAGGAACTCGTCGGGAGAAACTACACATCTGCGGGAAAGGCGTTTTGCCCGGTTATACGAATCACTTGACCGACTGCCACGTACTTAGTCGGTTTCGTGGAAGATGAGAAATCTGGATTAGAGACGATGATGTAAAGGGAATGAACGCGCAGATCTTATTCTGACGTTTTGATTCCTTATGTCGGGATCTTTGAAATGAATTTCGTGCACGTACAACACAAAGGACAGAAACGTTGGTAGGGGAGGAAATGGGAAAATAAGGATTAGATCTTTTGCGTCGTTGTTAAATTTGCTCGCTGTACGTGTAATATGTACTATATCTTGTATGACTGGCTGAGAATTAAAATTGCGTATCTAGCATAAAATTCAATTGCTTGTAACTTGAAAAATCAATCTCAAACACGTTCTTGTACGTAAATCTTTTTTATTGTCTTCCTCGTTGTACGCAACTTTAATTATACTGTATTTCGTTACTACAAATTTAATTATCTTACCATCCTTTAACGTGTCTATACTGCTAACACCGAACTATAGTACTAATTATAGTAATATTATAATGCTTGGTAGGTAAAAATTAAAGCACCAACGCAACGTGATATTTTTAGGAATAACGAAAGGATCGTATAACAAGGTTATTAAAATTGTGCAAGAATATGTGGGAAATGATCTTGTAATCTTTTCGTATTAGGCTTTGTAATTAGATTATTTTAATACGGTTATTGGTTATTATTAGTGATTGTATAAGTAACTTAAATCGGTGTATGTATTCCTTGTAATCATAAAAGATTGATTATTACCGATGGTTTTACTTGACTTAGTCGTTCATGATACTCGATCGTTCACAGTAACGTCATCGTGTAGAATGATGCAATTTGACATCATTCATACTAAACCTCACATTGCAACGATGTATTCCGTGTTCCTCGTAGGTTAATTGAGTGTGCTAACCTGACATTGCGACCAGTGGAATATTTCACGTACTCATTTTCGTGCTTCAGGAGCTGTTACATTATTCTCAATTTGAATAATTGTATCGCACGAGAGTATGAAAACATATACCGAAACAGATTTATTAGACCACTTGCGTAGAAGATACTTGTAAAAAATCAATACGTCTATCGATTATTTATTCTCGTTTTTCTTTTTCTTTCCTTTTTTTTTCTTTTTTTATGAAATTGTATCTATTAATTCGTCGTTTGTGTTCTTATGGTTCAGAAAAATACATCTTTCTTGCCATCAAAGTAAGAAATAATAATTGACTTCCAATTGAAAAGTATGTTATTTAACAGTAATTTCTTGTTGGTTTACAAATAGTAAAAAGATCGATATACTCGTAGAAATACAAATTTTTAAAAAGAAATAACTTTTATACCTAAGTTTTTTTAATTAAATTTTTCGTTCGATATATTTCAATTATTATGCTGAATCATTTTTTGATGAGTCATCGTTTGAAAACATAACGTGATGCTTTCATAAAATAACAATCTCGCTAATAAGGATTGTTTCCAACGAATATATAAATTTTCATTCCACGATATATCAGGACATAAATCAATCTTTATGGTATTGGTTCCATCACGTTGTAAATCTCGCTCCTGTTTACCAAGGTGTACCGTTACCAAAAAACCAAGGAATTTAACGAGGGTTGTTTTTGTTACAGTACCCTCGACTATTTTATTATGCTTCTCGTAACTTTTCTCCAACATTAATAATCTGCACGACGACAAATATCACAGAAAAAACGGTATTACTCGTTAAAAACAATACCATAATGGAATCGAAACAACAAACGTAAATATTTCACTCTGTCAACTCCATTTTACGGAATTAACCTCAGGATTCTTTGATCATCCGAAATCTACTTTACAATATACTCGATACGAGATAAAAGAGAAGAAAGACGGAATGCAGGATACCTATTGAATACGAACCTCTCGATAGAAAGTCTGAAAGTTCGATACCAGTCGGTAGAAAAGCTTTAAGAAGCTGGCGTGACGTATAAGCAAGCGATCGGTGGCGTTGATAAATAGGCGTTCAGAGGCTTTCGTGCAAAGATAGATGAAAGGAAAAAGAGGGAAAAGAAAAGAATATATTTGATTCGTTTGCGGTTTCGGAAACTGGGACTTGTAAACGGTCGAATAAACGCGTGTCTATCGGCTAGAACAATCCAGCACATTCATCGACAAAATTAAACGTACAAAACACGATATCGATCAAAAACTTTTCACTTTCAAAACAGTCCGCACCTTTTTCTCCTCTTCCTTTCTTTTTTGTTCGTTCTCCGCACATTCTTTTTCTTCTTTCAGAAAAATTGGAAATTTCGTTCGAGCATCCGCATCGGTTAATTTCTAGCGATACACCAATGGCCATTTGAATTGTACCTACGACTTCACCGTTTAATAAATGCCCAGTCCAGGATGCGGCTGTTATAATCGACAATACAAATATTGACTCGCGTAATGTTTGCGTGTTAAAATATTTTTGACGAATGGACGTTAAGAACTCGTTGACCATTCTATCGCGAATATTTGGACCGTTCTATTTACCACTGGACCGCGACAGAATATCCAGTTCGAATATATTGGATTGGTGACAAAACAATGATATTTGACGGTGATAAGATAAACAGTTTCAAATAGCTTACACGTCACTGGCCTCGGTAGATTCAAATTACCACCCTTTTTTTACGTTTACCAAATCGTTTAAATGAACAACACGTGGGCGTGTTCGTGGAAGTTGAGAAATGCACGTACAACATTTTCTTCGATTACGATTGCATTCGTCTCTTTTTTATTCTAAATTCCAATTGAGACTCGAATACTTCAGATACGACGTGACGTGAAATCTTACGATCTCCGCTAATCGAGGCATTGTTATTTAGAATTTTGTCGATTCTAGGTAACAATTCGCGCATTATTTCGATTTAATCCGATACGTTGGTCACAAATTATTAATTATTTCTAATATGACATAAGATCCAATTGAGCGCAAAGAGAGATCCCATGCTTTCACGGTGTGAAGGTACATACTCCTATTAAGTTCCTTCGATCATTGAATAATTCGTCTCTATTCGACGTAAGTTAGCGGTAAAAGGATCGGTTACTTGTTCGCAAAGCAAACTGGTCTAATGTCGGTAACGAGAACAGCATAATAGTTCAATTGAACATTGGAGACAATTGTTTGAATGATGATTGTTCGTCAACGACCATTAGACGATACAAATGAGCAGGTAGCAGGTCGGGTCGACCGACTGCTTTTAGCTTTACGACCTTATACCGATGATTAAACAGAGAAATTTTGGCTATTATGCGCATGCAGCCCAGTTGGAAACCTCGAGGCATTTATAGGGTGAGTAATAGTTCCATATTTGGAGCAACTTTGGTACGAAAGCTTCTTTCGAGATTGTACCGGTATGCTACAGGCATTCCGTCTTGCGCTCTGCGGTGTGCTGAAATTTATCACGAAACTTTATGATGAATTTCAAACGACAATTGCATTACCAAAAGCTTCTTCCCTTTGTATTCTAAAATACGTTCTATGTTTCGAGAATACCCTAAACTGTATTTTATAAAAAAAATTGTAATGGTTAAATGTTTTTAGAATTTATAGAAAGTTCATTACTGAGTATTGCAAAATGTCGTAGCATAATAAAATTATTATTAGAAAATGAGCATAATGCCTGTAACGCGATTGACGTAGTAAACGCTCCAAATCTAATATTTTTATAAAATGTTAATAATTTTACTGCTAGGGTTTTAAAATATCATAGAAAATTCGCAGATTTTCAAATTTACCGGCGTCTCTATTTTATTATACAGTCGTACGTCACAACCAAATATTTGGAACATTTTTCAGTGAAAATAAATATTCTCTTAAAGCGGAGTCAAACAAATTCGTCGTCGATCGATCTAGTTCGTCTAGCGAAAATTAAAACTATCCTATACTCGAAATTACTGTTCACAAAAGACTCGCAGTCAACGAAATTGTCGTCGAGGCATAAAAAGATAAAAAGCTTTCTATTAAAAAATATTTAAATCAGAAAATAAAAGTACCGAGATCACAAAATAACTAGAAAGGTTATAAAACTTCCAACTTTTTAATAAATTTGTAGTTTCTAATAAAAATATACATCTAACGAGTACGTAATGGATACGTTCAATTGCAATATCTAAATAAAAAGGATAAGGTGACGATGGGTCGTAATCTGAAAAAATTTGTTCTAAACTTTAGACGGAGGGCATCACCATGAGACCAGGACTGCCAGGACAGAAAGGCGAAGCCGGACTTCCAGGAAGTCCAGGGCCGAAAGGAGAGACAGGAATCGCCGGTGCCAAAGGATACAAAGGCGAACCAGGGCACAAGGGTGCAAAAGGCGATCATGGAAAAGAAGGACCGCGAGGAATTCAAGGATTCAAGGGTGAACCTGGTGCTCCGGGAGCACCGGGGCTTCCTGGCGCGCCAGGTGAGAATGGAAGACCAGCAGAGAAAGGTGACAAAGGAGACACAGGACCAGAAGGGAAACCAGGCCCTGCAGGTGCACCTGGACCACCGGGATTGCCTGGATTGAGCGGCTCTGGCGGAGTAAACGTTGGAGAAGCGAGTAAGAATATGCTCATTTTGCGGTTTTCATCAAATGAAATTAAATAATCGACGGATCTGTTCATTCGATTTGAAAAATGAAATCAAATATAAAAGGAAATGTAAAAGCACAAATTGAAGATTCGATCGGTTGTCATGGAACGCGAAAGTTGATTGATATATTCTTAGAAGAAAAGATGAAAAACGGTGCTGATTCCAATTTGGAAGCGATACGATATCTTTGCGTTTAGATTAATTAATGTTACATAAAAAATTGTCTCCCTGAAAGCCACGAATTAATTAGTGTTAAGGGAAAAGGGCGATAAGGGCGAGAGTGGTGCACGAGGATACAAAGGAGATAAGGGCACTAAAGGCGAGAAGGGAGACAAAGGTGATTCTGGACCAGCCGGAATTCCTGGTGTGAATGGTATCCAAGGACCGCAAGGCAACAAAGGCGAGCCAGGGAAGGACGGAGTTCCCGGAGCACCGGGAGTCGTCGGTGCAAAGGGCGAAAAAGGTGAGAGAGGTCCACCAGGAGCTACAGCTATAGCGAGCTCCGGAGACTACATCACTATCAAAGGTGAAAAAGGAGCAGAAGGCAAGAGAGGTAGAAGAGGGCGTCCTGGACCACCAGGACCGGTCGGCCCACCTGGAAAGACGGGAGCGATGGGAGAAATTGGGTTACCTGGATGGGCGGTATGAGAAAACTCCTTCTATACTTCTTATCTTCTTTTCTTTTTCGTTTTTTATCGATCAAACCCTCGATTTCCGTTTGATTTCCTCGCCATTAGCAAAATAGAATTTCGTAAATAGAATTTCTTGTCGCTATTTGCATGAATGACTATGTATTATTTAATCTTGTATGCAGTGTTATGAAAAGCTGTGTGCTTTTTATTGTTCCGAGTGAAATTTTTAATTTCGTTGACAGTATATGGGAGAAATAATCGTTTATAGTCATTTACTTACGATAAAGGATTAGAAATGGAAAATAAATAAATAAGAATGAAACTTTGGTGTATACCTTTCACAGATTGCACATTATATATGCATAACGATCCTAGAAGCTTCGCGTAGATTCATCGAATGATTTGAACTTGTCCAAACTTGAACTTAATAAATGCATTTTGAATATACATTAAAGGCTCTCGATTATATACTGCATTTAATCAAAATATGAATAAAAAGAAACGCAAATTCTGATCTGATATTACAAAAACTTACATGTATCGTCATTTGTATAAGCGAAGATCGATAATAATCGGCAAGCTGAACATTGGAAACATAGCCAGCAGGCTGGATAGAGTTCTAAATTCCACGGCATAGTAACGGCTTTTGACGGATTCCACAACTCTGAGGCCGTAGAGTTCTGAGTTTCAAGACATTGTATTAATTGACGACCGACTACTTTAACCTAGTAATAGACAAGTATAAGTCAACGAATCTGCAGGCCTTGTCAGACACATACATACCCAGATACATGCATACATAATCGAAGTTTAAATTATCGGTTACTGTTTTAAGCAAATAAGAACTAAAGAATTTAATAATTTTAGTTAGTAGAAATTCCGAGGAAAATTCTCAATAGTACAATACATAAGATAACGCTTAAGTCAAACTCATCTTTACATATTGTGAAAGGATTTTTCTAATTGCTCGTATTTTAACAAAATTACGTGACAATTAACGTATACTCCCTGCTACTGGAAACAATTACGATTATAATTATCCACTTACATATAAAAATGTAAAGTCTAAAATGAGAATATACTTTTTCCAATGCTATGTTCCAATGCACAGAACTCCATGAAAGTGAGTATTACACAGAACTTATATAATCCTAATAGATAAGATAAGAACAATATATACCTTAATTTTAACTGTGTCGGCTTTCAATCATAATTTCGTTGATTAATTACTTTGAATGGCGTTAATAGACTAATTTTACCTCTGTTAACTACGTAATAATCCGGTCATAAAATTAGAAATCACACCAATCGACCAAAGTGTATGCTAGATTGAACTGCACGCGAGATTAATTAAAGGTTTAATGAACATAGAATATTCATGAACAGGAAGCTAGAACATGAACGCTATGTATCGGTAACTACTTCTAACAGGGTCGTCCTGGAACTCCTGGACTTCCTGGACCTGTTGGACCAGTAGGGCCCAAGGGAGAAAAAGGAGAACCCGGTGCACCGAGCCCTTACGGAGTCTCCGTCGGCGTAAGTACGATTCACCGATTCTCATTAAAATCGAAATACCCGTAAGCAATTGCCTCTGAAATCAATGGGATCCGTGTTACAGAGAAATTAGGCAAATTAGGAGAAACATAGTACGTCGCAGAAAATAGTTTTAAATACATATATGTACAGAAAATAAACTCGAATCTTCGACTAATAATTTTCTGAATATTAAATATTGGACTATCAAATATTTGGAATGTTATTTATATTTTGAAATATGTATGTTATTCCTTCCTATCTTACGTTTAATAAAAATTCTATGCACTGAGAAAATCTACATAATAGATGAGAAAAAATTAGAAAATTTTTCCAATAAATTGGAAAAGGGTGGCTAATGTCATCTTTCGCGCTTTAAGAATTATTCTGGCTAAGTTGATGCGAGGGAAAAATCGGTAGGTAAACACGAAGTGTTAAAGAGCTTGCAGCGCGGAACAAATAAAGATAATGGATGCATTTTTTATCCTGTCTCGTAGCGGGGGAAAGGTCGAAGTGGAGATATACACACGGTGATTTATAACTCTCGCCATAAAGTTTTCGAAATTGTCAAAGAGAAGTCATTCTGGCTAAAAAAAAAAAATGTCACGGGAACACAAAATTTATAGTTACTCGCAATTAAAGTACACTTTCGTGTACACCGCACAACTTAAAAAGATAGAACATTGAAAATATTATCCTCAAACTTACACGACGGATATAACGGGAAAGATATAGCATCAAAGAAAATAAAGCTATACAATGAAAACTCATTATTTCCTACAAACTTCCTCCTGGTCTAAAATATTTCTTTTCTCTTTTTTTTTTTTTTTTTTTGTCCGATTCGATTCGATTCTTTCCAGAGCTGTTTAATCACTGTTACGACATGAAACCCTCGTACGAGTTGTGCCACGAACGAGCAGTCTCGAACATTTTTTAGTCGGAACGACCACTTCGTGAAGCTCGCGAAACTAGTAACAGTGCTCGTAGATCACCGTGTACACTCGCAAGTCTCATTGAACGAGCCATAGAACGTGTAGAGTGACGGAAATTAATGCAAGTGTGCGCTTGACGCCCCGTTCCTTCTCTTTTTATTCCATTTTTTCCCTTCCTAGTATCCCTCTCACATCTACTCTGCTTGTTCTTTTTCATCTTTGTCGGCTAGCGAAGCCGCGACTCGATTTATTCGGCGTCCCAAACAGAAATTCGTCGAAATTTCGTCGTCGCAGTTGACAAGCGACGAACACGAAACGAATGCGCGTGGCAGGCTTTAATTCACTACACTTTGGTTTAAAAGCCAAGCCAACGTAAGGCAAATTCGCCGCTTTTATTGCGCTTTCGAACAGCCTCGCACCCACCAAGGCACGTCCTGTGATTTATTCCGACATCCACTTAGCGAAACTAGCTCAAGTATCTTCTCTCCAGGATTATATATCTAAACATTGCTTTGCAGAAATTAGTTTGCATATACGAATAACATAATTAGAACTTAAATCAGAGAATCGTAATATTATACATTAGTGCTTCTCAGCCAGTAATGCACCTATCCACTGCATATAAATAATTTTGTGCGATATACGCTATAAAAATTGTATCATTCAGAAGTTTATTTTCAATGTTAATGCGTACGGTCGCCTCGATTCTTAGTATATAATTATAATTCGTATATTATTCGTGCAGACCAATTTTATATTTGTCTGTCTAAATGACGTTCAGATCAAAGGCGATAAGGGAGACGATGGTTTCCCTGGAATTCCTGGACAACCTGGAAGAGACGGTCAAAGAGGACCTCCAGGGCCACCCGGACCACCTGGACCACCGTCTCAAGGAAACTATATTCCAGTTCCGGGACCCCCGGGGCCTCCTGGACCACCAGGACCACCTGGACTATCTTTGATTGGACAGAAAGGAGAACCAGGAATTGGTAGAAGTCACATTTTTGGCGAAAGAGACTATTACGGAGTTAGACAGGGTAAGAAAGATTCATTGATCATAAATAACATAATTCAAGTATCATATGCAAAAAAATATTTGACCACCTCTACTTAAAAGTATGTCATCGATCAAAAATTTCGGATTACGTACTTCTTCGATTGTTTCTATATCGAATGTTCCGTTAATTTTATCGCAAAGTCGAATTTAAAGGTGCAAATATCAATGACAATTTCCCTCGTTTCGGTAGCTTCTTCGTGAGAGAAGAGAGCTTAAAGTATCGAAATTCCAAGCTGACTTTTCTTCAAATTCTTGGATTTTGTAGAACACATGGTGATTCTAAGCTTCTGGTGTCCCTGTATATTTTACTCAGATTAGCAAATATAAGAAAGATATTGAAAATATATGAAAAAATATTAAATTTGCAGTTCCAAAGAATATAAAAGATTTTAAACACGATATGTTCTTTGGCACGCTGCAAGGACCTAGAACTAGTCTAGACGAATTGAAGGCTCTGCGAGAACTAAAGCAACTGAAGGAACTTAAAGAACATTTAGGTAACGCACTAAATGTAAAATATCGTAAAACGACATTTCTAAAAGACATAAATTTTCTTGGTGTATTCTAAATTAGAAGAATTGCGTAGTAAAGTTTAACGAGTCTTTAAAAACACATCCTAATTACCTATAAAACTTTTATAAGGTGCTGCAACCACCGCAACTAGAGGCCCCTTAGAAAGTACCACGAAGATCGTACCAGGAGCTGTGACTTTCCAAAATACCGAAGCTATGACCAAAGTAAATCTTTCAATATCGTCAAACAATTTACCTTACATGACTTTGTACAATATACGTATAAATACTCTAATTATTATAACTTTTAATGCTTCTAACTACTACGTATTTAGATGTCTGCCGTGAGCCCAGTTGGAACATTAGCTTATATTATTGACGAACAAGCTCTGCTCGTTAGAGTGAACAATGGCTGGCAATACATCGCAGTTAGTATAAAAATTCTCCTATTTATTCTATCTTCACATTCTACTTGTAATATTTACTGAAAAGTCGATTAATATATAATTCATTCATGTCAATTCTAACAATGTACAGAAGAATATCCATTAAGATGAAACATCTAACTAGAAAGTTCCATCGATGTTACAAAATATTTTATCAAACGCAACTTTTTCCTTTTGTTAATGATAATTATTGTATATCAGCAAAGAGTATAAATCTTTAATCTTACCTATTTAGCAAACTATATGGCTTGAATTTAATTCAAGATATTTATGTTGTGTTCTGTAGTTGGGTTCGCTTCTACCAATAACTACACCAGCACCACCAACCACGTCACCGCCTCCGGTGAATCCACCTTTCGAGGCTTCCAACCTGATCAACCAGATACCCGTAAAAGCAGACGGAACAGGGGTGAGTTACTATCTTAATCCTGTTGAGTGTAAAACGTTATCGATAAGAAGTGGACTAATGCATTACTTAATTACAATTGAATTTTCTTCCTGCTTCCAAAGTGGTATCCACGGATGGTAAGATATTGGCATGATTAATCTTTCGACGTTATCGTCCTCTTATACGTTCCCTCTTTCAGTTTTTGTAATTTTCGCAAGAACGCTTCGTTCCATTTCATTTTCGTTAAGTATGAAGAAGAGAAACGAATTTTCATTATCTACTGAACGAATCATTCTTAATTCTTTTTGCACTAAAATCTTTTAGCATATTACGAAGAAGATTGGCGGCAAACTATATCGAAAATTTAGAGAAAGATTTATCTCTTCGTCAATTGTTCGCATTAACGTGCCCAAGATCTAGAAATCTACTTAATACACGTAGGAATTCAAGTATCTATTTGCTGGAAGCTGGACCTAAGAGAACTGTATATAGTGAAACTACAATTTACAGAGTGCAGTATGATTGTAATGTGGAAGGATGAGCGATTATAGGGCTTTTCATAAACCAAGTCCATTCTATGACTCCCTGGAAATTGGAATTACAATATATATTATTATACACAAAAACTACAATTTTCAGAAAAACGATTCTTTGATTAGCAAAATGCTATATATTGGCAAAATATATACCAAAAATATTGAAATATCATTTATTTCAATATTTGAAGCTCTCCAAAAAACAGCATGTGTTTTTATATTTTAAGAAACGATGAAAGTCTATTATCGGTGCTAAGATATAAATAAATAATAATTCTATTCTTATTTACTAACATCGCTCTTCGTACAATCATTCTTCTTGTGGAAAAAAATTCTTGTTAAAATGGTATTTTCAATTCTTTCTACGTCCAATCTCCGCTTGCCTAAATATTTTCCATTGCTAGCAATAAACTGCAATTCATACAAGAACGTCGCATTGATATCACAATTTCCAGTTACGAATGGCTGCTTTGAACGAGCCATTTACGGGAGACATGCACGGTGTACGTGGAGCTGACTACGCTTGTTATCGACAAGCGAAGCGAGCTGGTTTGAGGGGTACGTTCCGAGCATTCCTCAGCTCCAGAGTTCAAAATGTTGACAGCATCGTGAGACTTGGGGACCGTGATCTTCCTATCGTTAACATAAAGGTGACTCGCAATATATAGATTCTGAACGATTTATTTGTGAAAATATTTCAGCCAAGTTTCCAAGCAATTTTCCAGAAGCGCGTCGCGCATGTTACGAAACATTTGTTTTCGATCCCCTAGGGCGATGTACTTTTCAACTCGTGGAAAGAGATGTTCAACGGAAACGGGGCCTACTTCTCGCAAAATCCAAGGATTTACAGTTTCAATGGCAAAAATATCCTCACCGACTTTGCATGGTAACTATCTCGTTTATTTATCTTTTTATCCTATAACAAAATAAAGATTTATATTTTTGGCAATCCATGTGTATACATAATTATAAAAGCGCATGACTTTTTCACAGATTCATCGACTTTTCAAACAATAATACATTCTGGTAGTCAGCTGTAGCTAAACTTACAACACTGCGGAATCAATGTTCTAAGGAATGTTCTATAAAAACCTTTTTCGCGAGATCTACTACAACTTCATGATTTAATTAAATATATTTCTTTTGTTTCGATATAATTATAGATACACTTGTAAGAATTATCTAGTACAATGTATATTTTGCGCAAAAAGAAAACAAATTGAAATATAAATCAAAGCGAAATTAAAGACTAGAGCTAAGATAGAGCCAAACTTATCATCGTCTGATATTTCAGGCCAGAAAAGGTGGCATGGCACGGATCGCACAAATTAGGAGACCGGGCAATGGACACGTATTGCGACGCTTGGCATTCGAGTAGTTCGGATCGTTACGGATTAGGATCACCGTTAACTGGGGGACGCCTCTTGGAGCAAGTTCGTTATTCCTGCGACAACAAGTTCGCGCTGCTCTGTATAGAAGTAACCAGCGAGACCACAAGAAGGAGGAGAAGCATCGAAGTTTCGGAGGATGAGGACGAAATGTCGGAGAACGATTATAAGGAGTACTTGGATTCTCTGATGGAAAACTAACCCTTCTACCGTTTCCCTTCCCATCTCTTCTATCCCATTTTTCTCTCTGTCTTTTAACATACGTAAAATACACAGCAACAACATCGTTGTATAGATAGAAACCGAGATGAGTCAATCGCGTATCGTTCCTGTTTGATGAACTGTATAATGAAAAGCAATAGAAAAAGAAAAGAGAAGAAAAACATAAAAAAAAAAAAAAAAAAATATTCAAACAGAAGAATACGACGAATATACAATAAGAACAGAGTAATCATCTGGTTTCTAATCAGCGTGAAATCTATCTGTAATTCGAAAGGTTATAACCTTAATCGCGAGTCATTAGCCAACGCTTTATACCGAGTTTCCGTTCTCTCTTTAAGAAATAAGACTGATCGTCTAGACATCGTTCATCAGTGTTTCATATCGATTACTCGCCTGTACTCTTAATCCGTCATCGTTATCGAGCGTCGGAAAAACGCGACATCACCGGTTTCTTCGGCGCGCGTCAACCAACTCGACGCCATTAGAAGTTCCCTACGTCACGATAAACGTCCAGTACTTAGAACGCTGCTACGAGAGGAGATTCTTTGAAGCGTGGTCAAAGATGTTCACCATTCGAGTCATAATTTACTGTTTAAGGGATTAAAGAACGAAGCAAAAAGAATAAAAACGAAAAAAAAAAAATTGCAGAAAAAAACAGAACGTAAACTAACGGCTGCCCTACGACCTAATAAAAATGTCGGAATTCATATCCGCGATCGAATTACATTTACACTTTAGCCAATACATATGAGTGTGTATGTTAGATATAAGAAACGAATCGATTAAAAAAAAAAAGAAGCAAATAAATAAAGGATTCCGTATAAGATGATTGAGTTTCTTGCATCCGGAATCCAGATTTATGCTCTGTGTACAATTCGCGGCAGACGCGTTTGGTGCGATAGTAAATTGCATGATTGTACAGTAAGGATGTAAGTAATTATACTTACGGTGCTACAGGCCCATAAATGTAACAGTATGTATATGCGATGAAAGGATTATTTAGAAATTGGATTAACAATCGCGAACAGTTGTGGAATATGCTTCTAAAACTATTTCGGCGTATATGTAGCAATATTTTATAACTTACGTATAGTTCTCGTTGGAAAAGAAACACGTTGTATACACCATTCCGCGAGCTGTCGCTGTCTTAATCGTCATTGGCCTCTGCTTTTACATCGAGCATAAATCGAGTCTAAGTCAGTGTCTATAATTCGAAGATACGATATATTACTAACGTTAAAATAATTTATTACGATTAAGTAGAGAGAACGTCGGTCTATACCTTTAGGTTGTCAGCATGCTTGTTGGCGAATCGATTTCACTCCAGAAAAATAAGAAATAATGGAAATTCTCCCGATGCCGTAATGTAGGTCTTGACGTACCGATGTAAAACCAACTATCCTTCGATATAGTTTGCACCGACGACCGTTTTAGTTCGAAATTTTGTATTATTTGTACACTTTATTATTGTCTTTCTAAATAAAGAACGGAAAGTGCATCTAACGGACTCTTGAATCAAATTCGATCTATCGATATCATGTAATGTTACGATACTCGAAAATCGATTAATCGATAATATTCGCGCTATGTTCAAAAAAAAGGAGATGATCTCTTATTGAAACGTGTGCGATTTGTATAAAAAAGAATATATGTATAGAATATTTAAATTTTAGTGTATGCAGAAACATAATTATTTCACTAGGTGAAACTGTTTTGAAGACTATCTATTTACTTTGTCTTATTTTGTCAAACAATGTCTATCTCAATATAGTTAATAGTTGCTGAAACAATGATACCATAAAAGTAAGTACAATATTTATGTATTTTTCAATTAATGCTTTAGTTATTTTTAATTAGTACTGACTATTGTTGTTGGAATATAAGATATATAATTTACTATTGAGATTAAGATTAAGATTTATAGAAAACACATCTTTACAAAAATTGTAAAAGTTTAATTCATATAGTATCATACATTTTTTAAGATTATCTCTTTCGCGAGGTAATTAGGATTTTAAAACAGCCAGTGCTTCCGTGAATTTTAAACCTTCTAAAATATATGCTAAATTTTCCATCGATGCATCTACATCTTCTTCCGCCCAAATTTCCAACATATTTTTACATTGCTCGTACGGCGTTGGTTTTCCTTGAAAAAATGTAATCTAGAAAAAGATATAGATTGTAGTTAGTGAACTGTGAATTTTTAAGCTTGTACGTTATAAAATTTGTTTCTACCTCTTCACTCGTGTAACCAAACTTGGTTGCCAACTTTTTCCAATCGTTTTTCAGAATTTCTGATAATTTCGCCACCATGTCAGGTGTCACTTTCGTTAATTTTCGTCCTTTCGTATCCGTATTTTCGGCTTCAACTTGTTCACTCTCTTGTTTTAGAACATCTTCGTTAAATTCTTGATCGTTCGCTTCTGGCGGTGGAGTCTCCTCTGTTTCTAATTTTATATCCGACTGTGTCTGCTTCAAAAGTTAAAAACAATTCACTTTTAAATCCACACGGTAAATTCACTTTGAAGATCCAACGTAGATTAATGAAACAAAGGTGTTATACTTACTGGTCGATCTTTAGCGATTTTTTTAATCATTGTTTCGAGATATTCAGGTAATTTATTAATAGGATAATTCCCATGGACAAAAAAATGAGGACTACGTCTAGCTAGTAATCTCAATGCTCGCCAACCAAAATTCCCATCGTTTACTTTTCTGTGACAAATAAACAAAAATAATATAATTAAAAATAATATAACGACAACACAGAAATATATAAAATGAAAGATTTACTTGTATTCATCTTCTACCATTGCATTAGGATCTAATTGCATAATAGCTTCTTCAAAATATGTCTCTAAAGATGGAAGGAAGTCTCTTTCTTTAGATTTACATGCTTCAAGATTATTGGGACACAAGTTCCATAATTTCGTGAGTTCTGGGCTACAAAACAATTAAATTCAATTGTATATAATGTATTTTTTAATAGGGAAAAGAAATAAATAGTTCTTCCTATGGTTTCTTACTTTCCCATATGATATTTCCCTACTGCTTGAGCGTCTCTAATGACATCTCCAATTCTACGCCTTGGTCTCTTTGCTTTTTTTGATTCCTCTATGTCGGCAGTAGAATCTGGAGTTGGTCTTTTAAATGGTGGACATCCTTCATTTTTCCAAGCATTCCAATGCTCTTCGCGTTTCAATATATTTTTAACAGTTTCTGCAAATGTTGGACCATCGGGAGGTGTTTCTGTCAGTAAGGCATATACTTGCTCTGTGGTTCCTTTTACCCATTCTACTTGGTCAGGCTTTAGTTCATGTGTTTCACTTAAAAAATACAAAATTTATTGAGACTTTGAAATATAAATAACCTGAAACACTATTTAAGGAAAGCAGACCTTGTCTCATAGCCACTGGCAAGGAAGCTTTGGAAAACAAACATCGTTTTATAGCTTTCAAAGTCATTTTACTAATAATTCATTAAAAATGTGCAATTCTAACAAGAGGAATTGTGAATTTCATTGTAATAAAATACAAGTGTGTATAAAGATATATACAAATTATAGATACTTACGCTTTAAATTTAACAGTGCTATTAAGATATTGGAAAAGAATGAGAAATTGCAGCAATACATATCGTCTGAAATTTGAATCAGATAGTTGTAGCTCCAACAATTTTTGATTTGTTAAATATTTTGCGAAATAAGGGGTTTCCTTATGAGATCCCTCCATGGAAGATTCGACTTTAACACATGTTGAAGGATAATTACGTTGTTCTTCCAATTTAAAAGATGAAAATGCTGAAAGTACACTTGAAGCATGCTAAACAAATAAAATATTTATGACAAAAGAGTATAAGAATATAAAAAGTTATAAGAATACAATAATTTAATCTTACCGTTGAAAATATCTTCCAGTGCATTTTTAGGTATAACTGATTGGGATTTCTGAAAAAATCTTGGAGTGCCCAAAATTTTCTATATAAATTATAATCAATTGGCACTTTAGTCTCTGATTTATCATCATCCTTGGTTATTTGTTCCAAATCGTCTCCCTCCGATTTTTCAGAGCCAAATTCTGTATGATTCTCCAGATTAAATTCACTAACAATATTAAGACCAGACCTCTCAGAAAAAGGAAAGAACTTAGCCAGAAATAAAAGAATTCTTCCACAAAATACAGTTTGTTGTGATCTAGATAACCTTCTAAGTAAGTCATTGCACATCCTTAACAAATTGTTTTTACAGGCACTGAAGAATAGATCTTCCTTCCACACAACCACATTGTTCTCAACAAAAGTAAACAATTGTTCGCATCTATCGAGTGTCATAGAATCAAATATATCACCAAGTAGCATCACTGGCATACTTGCAGTTGCTAAGTCTTTTCTGCATAATTCAATGCAGAATGTAATATAGGTCTCAAGTAAAGGCACATTACTTGATACATTTTCAGATAATATTACAAGAAGAGTATCTCTTAATGCTTGATCAATTGCAGCTTTTCTATCACTATCATTTGTACATCGCTCGACACATTTCTTTTGAAATATTTGTATATCTGACAGTTTAAAACACTGTTGCAAATAATCCTAGAAAAACAGAAAATCATTTAAAATCATAAATCATATAACCTCGAAAGTATTATCAATTTTTATAATTCTTACACTATATTCTTTTCTTAAAACTTCGAACATGGCCATTGTATAAAACAAATTTGTATAATTATATTCTTTTATCTTAAAATATGAACGATTCCTTTCTACTACATATCAAGTATCTCATAAACTATCAAGATATACGCTTATACCGCGATCTTATAACCTGATCTCAGCGTCGACACTTGCTAGGGGATACTGTCCGAAAATTGAGTTGTGAAAAATTTATGTAGAAACATAAAGTATAGTCTATCTAACAAGACCAGGCAGTGAACGTAAACAAAATTTGATTACTGTGGCTACAATGATTGGCTACTGACGTATCGCTTGGACGAGGTTAGTCAATGATTATATTCCGTGGTAGAGGACGTCACGATTATACGACAACCTGTATTTCTCCAATCCGCCACTAGGGGCGCTGCTGCAGAGATGTCAAAACAATATTTGCTTATGTTTTATTATTAATTTTTATATTCCGAACATTTTTTAGTATTACCTATCAGCAAGTTCAACGCAATGTTGGAATGAAGTTTATTAGAAAAGAAAAATTTTGTTACTTTATTCTAATGTCAGTTAATGTAAAAAGATCTATATTTTATATTTTTTAATCCTTTATGGTGTGATACGTCTGGAAACGAAAATTTCAACATTAAATTACTGTAAATATTTGTACACATAATTACATATAATTTTGCCTCTGAATAATTAATGAATTTAAATTAAAATATTATAATAAACTAAAAATGTCCAAGTAATTAAATTTGATATTAATTACATATTTACGTATATTTCTCGTTGGAAAAGAAACACGTTATATATACCATTCCGCGAGCTGTATGAACGAGCAAAAAAGTGTGAAAGAGAAATAATATTCCGATTACACGAGGACGGTAAATCATAAAACGAGATTGTCGGAATTGTGAACAGAAGTAAGTCCACAATACATTACATCATAAAAAATTCGAAGAATGAGGGAACACTTGAAAAAAAAGCTCGATCAGGTCGGCCAAAGAAATTGGCTGGATGAGAGGAGAAAGTTATCATTTGCAAATTAAAAAAAAATCTTACTACATCCGCTCCTCAACTCGCAAGTATGGTAACTGATATGTTTCATAAAGAAGTTCACCCGGAATTATGTCGACGAATCTTACGAAACAATGATTTTCATGGCAGAGTACCGCAAAAGGAGCCATACATATATTAATACTGTAAATCATAAAAAAAGATTGACTTTTGCAAAAAGCTATATTAATAAAGATAATTCTTTTCGGGATAGTCATCTTTTCGTATGAGTCAAACATTTTTGGCTCAGATGGTCAAAATTACGTGTGAAGAAAACCAAATGCGAAATTGAAAATTCGACATTTACATCAAACTGAAACAGTGAATCACTAGATCACTCAATTATTTCACTATTAAAACAAAGAAGAAAGAGTAAAACCATATACTTTTATAAACCTGTGAATAAAACGTGATTTTTTAATATCTTAAGAAATATAATGCATTATCTAATTACTTCATGTTTATGTTATCTTTATTTAACATTTAAATATCAATCCTCTCAAAAATTATAATGAACATTTATATAATAGTTGACGCATATTAGATTCCTATTTTATACCAACATAGTTAAAAAAAAGTAACATCGGAAATTCTGTAATAATAAATTAAAAATTACTCTCTTTAAATATTTGATCTTTTGAATCTTTTAAATAATTTTGCCTTATACAACTATTTAATTCAATTCTTTAGATTTTCATTCTTTCCATTAATTAAACGTAGCAGTTTCATAAATTCTAACTAAAACTAAAAAAATATTATTAATATACATATTATTAAAAGAAAGAATTAGGAAGATTCATTCTTATTTACGATAATATAAAGACAAAATTTAAAAAGTTCATACTTTGGATATTTTATTAAAATATACATTTCATCCAAAATACAAAAGGAAAAGATGTATATACAATTGTGTTCCGAAGGTTCTGCGCAATAATGATAATAACAACGGTTATAATAGCAATAATAATAATACAATAATTGCAGTATAATAACGTATTCGCAATTTCTTAAAAATTTCGCGCATAGCTTAGTACAGAATTTTTAAATACCGGCGTATATGAACACACGGTTGTGAATAAACGATTCCTTTCCATCTCAATATTTGCCTTTTTCATTTCTCGACAAAATAAAATTTCTTTCTTCAATCTTGAAAGTTTGTTCTTTTACGGATACCGATAAATGTTAGCAAAATATCCTGCTATTTTGTAGAATAAAATTCTATTATTGCCGAGCACAGTATACGATATACTTAACATGGAATTCGAAATCCGGTCACCATATACCTTTATTAAGGACTTTAAACATTTATACAATTCAAGAGAGCATTTATACCCGTAATGCACTAATAATTATTGAATTTAATTAAAATTACGTTCGTATTTGAAACTTCACATCGTAGTGACAGTTCGTTTACATGATATGTATTAAATCATTTTCTAATTTTGTACCTTCCGTTTTTTAATGCAATGTTCAATATTGTCTCCTGCTGAAGCTTTGTATAATTAGGCTGTCGAAAAGCTTTGAAAGCATTTGCATCATTTTGTAACAAAAAATTACACGAAGAAGTAACCAAAAATTTAATTGCACATAGTGATATGTGTTTGAAAGTGTGAATGATTTTCTCATTCATATTTAATAGATTTAATTCTCTTTGATTATCCATGCATGTAACATGCTTAGAAGTGCCGAAGCTTTTTCAAGATAGTATTTATTGCATTATTGATTTATAGATCATTTATTTATAAAATATTTATATGTGTCATTTCTTTCAATATATATATATATGTATATATATATGTATATATATGCTTTCTTTTTTTATCTAACAGCAAGAGATAATGAATTAAAAAAGATTTCTAATATTTGATAACTTAAAAATCTGAATAATTTAAATTTTCTTTGGCAATGCTTGCCCAAGTGGTGACCTTACTATCAATTTCTATTCATTCCCCTATTATAGAGTCATTTATTCTCTAATAGTCTATACATATACTCATAAGATTTACATTGTGATAATTTTTAGATGCTTTTGAAATTAATTATTTTTTTCCTTCTTAAACTTGCTTGTAGTATTATTTTTTATTCCAAAATATGATGAGCATAAAATTTGTTATTTTTCACATTGATATCAACTCCAAGGCACTAATAAGGCCTTTATTCCCTTATATGTGACAGAAGTTGAAAAAAGTTTAAAATATAACAGATTTGTGGGAGACCCTCATTGTACTTGTTAAATATTCAATTTAAAAAATAGTATATGTAGATCGTAGCCTTAACAAATAGATTTAACTCTTATTAAAAATTTGAATTATAAAAGTCTTAAAACATTAATATCGTAAAATGAGAAAAATGTGAATAATGTTGCTTGATTGAACATTTGCAAATCAGCAATATTATTCGATCGATTTCAAGTTAATACTGTTTTACAACATTTATCAAATGCACAATGATTGTCATTGTTACACATTTTCTCATTTTAAAGTGAAATGATTGCTTCGTTAATATTATAACGTTTTACGTGCAAATAATAATATATACCTTCATTTTATTATTAATTTTATTAGTAATTAATAAAATTAATAGTAAAATTTCAGAGGTATAAAAGCAAAGTAATCAGACCGTATTTCAGAACCGAAAACGGGTGATACTTTTGCGTATTTAAGTATAAAATACAACAACTTTTTGTTAACGAAATAATTATTAAAACGAATGTACGTATAAACTTTTACAGTCAAAAAAAAAAAAAAAAGAAAACGAGTAAACGAGTATAATATTCAAGACAAATCTACAAAGGTGTCTCCCACTGCTTCTTCTCTTTTCACGATATGTTTGATCACAGTTACGTGCAGAATAAAATACAATAATGCAATAATAATACGAAATGATGATTGGTGCTATCAGCCACTAGATATTTTTTACAATAAAAGTAAATGCTAGAGACTAAATAAAGAATTCGTGCGATAAATAAGTGTCTCTATGCTTTACTGAAAGCTAGTAGCAAAGTATAGATTATTTCATGAACTTCTACAACAAAAAGAGTCGATTCGAGTAAAACCATTCTAACTTTACATAAACTCGTCGAATAAACTCTTTCTTTAAATATGTGTTCAATTTTTTTAAATTAAAGCTAATGTACACAATTCACGATTTAACCTACACTAGAACCGACGCATTTTTATCGTGCAGAAGCCAACTAACTGGCTGGCACGTTATACCGTCGTATTAATTTTATATTAAACACTGTACTATTTACATTTTGTTAACGCAATCGATGCTATTGGCTCTTAAACAAGCAACAATGATCGTGCACTCATGTTGTGCTACAATAACAAAATTTGCCGATTGCGTTACAAAGTTCCTCGAAGCAAGTGTTCATATACCAATAAAAATAATTTTTAATACTGAGGACATGTATACCACTTTTTCTTACAACTGATAAATGTATGTTATATTCGTTAATTTCAATTTACGACGAAGTTAAGAACTCAACACTTGCATCAAAGGTCATGATATACAGATTTCGTATTTTCCCCCTAATCACGATGACCGACTTGAAATAATACATTATATGTACTAAATTCCCAGCACTGCTTTTTAATTGTTATTTGACTATAATAATGAATTTGAGTATATATTCTTATTTTTTTACTAAACTCTATTATTTGAAAGATTGTTAATATGGAATTATTAATTGACTGTGCATATTGTAATTACATTTAATAAAAAAGAAATTGAAAGCTTTCGAGAATGAAATACATTGTATGGCTGATTTAAAATTCATTGCAAGTAATGCATATTACGAGCTTTTGTTATGAGATTCTTAAACGATTAATATACTTTTGTTCTCTTCGTTTTTTAATGTTTTCGCTTAATATAAAATACTAACATGAGCATGTTTGTAATTGAACAATGTTTTCCATTATGTGAAAGAATTCATTTTCTATACATATTTGTGCATGCATGATTTTTATATTTTTTTACCATACCTCGAAAACAATGAAGTTAATTCTTTGATGGTGATCTTATAAGTAAATTACTGAGCCTAAAGTTATGACGGAAAACACGATTAATATAAATAAAATAAACATTTAGGCCAATCCACATATTTACCTCAATGAAATTATAACTTTTTGCACATTTCTATCAGTCACTGAATAATAAATAGTTAAAGACCAATATAACCAGAACTTCTGAGGAACCATTCATTAAAATGTTCATGGACGAAGTGTGTAAATCACAAGAGTGTTCACATACATAATGTACCAATCGACAATCACTTAGAAGTCATTACAACCATCAAGGCCATTCAATCATTTGTACAAAACATAGTCAGAATTATTTCCGACGTTTTACGTATTAACATTTTCATTTTATAATACTAGCTCTTCCCGTACTCTCGTGAGATAACATCTCTTGGTACTTCAAAATTTATTTTTAGTTTAGCGACAGTAAAATCTGTCGATAAATATTTCCTACTACGAATGTGTGCAATCTCAGTAATTATATAAAACAAATACATTATATTAATAAATTGAAGTTATGCCTTTTTACCTATTATTCAACAGCGAAACCACAAGTTTCCTCAACTGCTTGTGTAAGTTTGTCAAGCATTTTCTGATAACTGGGATAACTTTCTGGAATATCTATTCTATTGAAACAGGTATGTGCTTTTGGTAAATTTTCACTTGGTGCATCAACGGCATGTATTGTAAATAATCGTGGACCTGCGGCTCCTGTTGATCCTATAAACATGTGTGGGAAATAACAATGTATCTTTATGAAGTAAAATGATTAGAAACTATTAATTTAATTCACGAGTATTTACCTTGTAAAGCTTTAAATCCTTGCAAGGGAACTCGAGAACTTCCAGTAACGAATTGAAGTAATCGAGCTCTCATTTCTTCTCCATAAGATTCTACTATTTGCCAAAACCACTTTACTACTGGCGTATCAGGTGTACAATGTTTTAATCGTGTGTGCATTTTCCAATCATTAATGTCAATCGTTCCTAGACCACCAATAACCAATTCTAATTCCCTTTCATCAAAAGGTCTTAATAGTTGCGGTGGGATTAGTTCGTGGAATCCTTTTTGTAATGCCAGAAACTGTTGTTCAATACCTCGCATAAAGCGATAGTTTACATATAAACGTACATATTCCTTTTTATTTTCTTCAGTTACAGGAATGTCTTTACCACCTGGTTTAAGTTCATGATTTTTCAACACTCCAAAACTACTATGTTCCACTGAAAACGTAGCATCCAACACTCCATCTATGCTATTTTCCCTATAAACAAAATGATATTTTTACAGTGTTACCTGAATATTATTTACCCGATTATTATTTTTCTTACTTACAACATCCATGTAAGACTTCTATGTAATTCTGGATCAACTCCTTCTATATCAGTAAGAGTAATTGCTTTATTAAGCAGCATTTTATAGAATGGAGTTGTAAAACCTCCATCTATATGATGACCATGAAAAACGGCGATTCCTATTATCCTGCCGGCAAAGTGGAAGTACGATAAATGTTCTGGATTTATTCCCGAATCTGGATTAATTTGAAGTGTATAATTGTCGTCTCTTGAATATTGGAAAAGCCCATATTGTGGATTCAACATCTCATGCGACAATAAATATAACCACTCTCGTGCTACTCCACCATAATCAAGGCCTTCCTCACCGCGAAATTTAACCATAAGTCTTTTACGCATGTCTTTTGGTCGCATTTTCATTATTAATCTGTATGATTCCTATAAAATAGATTTATATATTATTAAACCGTTCTTTTAAGCTGCGTAAATATGAATATAAAACTGTACTCACTTCAAATATTTCATTTCTTGATACCTCAAGCCTACAATGTCCACTTTGAGGTTGAAGGGCATTTAATTCTGCTCTCAGACATTTCAATTTTGCCACTAAATCACGTTTATACTTCGGCAGTAATTCATTGTCCATTAGTTCCTTTGGCAATTCTGATACAGTTTGAGCATTTTGAGCTGACGTATTTTCCACTAAAAAATAAATATAATAAATAAATATGCAAAAACAATAAACAAAAATTGTTTTCATTTAACAGCTATTACAATAATGCGCTCTAACAAATAAAATTCCCCAAAAATGGAAAGGCATTCTGCTGGAGTAAAACTGATTAACAATAGGAACTAACCACCAAACAGATACCTGTATAGAGATAAGATAAAATTCTATAATGCACAAATATGTTTTTGTTTTCTTTCTAGATAGCATTAAATAGATAGATTAACTTTTCTACGACTTAAGCGATATTAATAACATTTGAATTTTATAATTTTATAATATACTCAAATATTTAATTTTTATAATATATTCAAATATTTAGTTTTTATAATATATTCAGAAACATACTTTGTGCTCATATTACATATTTAACTTTGTTATGTATATTACATATTTGTATTACACATTTAATAAGCCTAATACCATTAAAATGTGTTAAGCTTACATGACGAAGAATTATTATTGCTTCCATTCTCTGTTCTTGGCCTCTGAACCATGTTGCATTGAATACTTGGTGATGCAGGTGTCTCTATTTCTGTAGATTCATTTGCAGCTGTAGTTGTATTATTTGAACTACTCGTAGTTTGATTAGTTGTACTATTTTGTCGCCTACTATAAGCAAAACATTTTACAAGTTAAATTATACATAAATTATCGTAAATTAAAATATTTTTATTTACAACTAACTTACTTTAACAGATTGCTTATGATTTGACTGGATAACCTAGGATCAGTAAATTGTGTAGTTCTGTTATTGTGATCCACAAAATAAACACGACCACTTTGAGTTTGTCGCATTTCCCATCCACTTGGTAATGGCCCAAGTTCATTTGCTAATTCATTAGCTGGTAAATCGCGAGGTATTCTAGGATCGTGCCAAGTGGATGAACCAGTTGGTACATGATAAAAATACACTTGACCTTGTTGCGTTTTCCTCATTTCTATAAAATTTATTTCAAAATTTTTTATTTTGCATATATATATACTGTTATAATCATCAATTTCGATATTTACCATAACCTCTGGGTAAGTCTGGTGGTTGCGGAGGATCGTACCTCCTCTCGTTATAAACCAGTGCGCTATTTCTATTTCTATTACTTCGATTAGGCCTTCGTGGTTGAGCGTTGTTAATACCACGTTCAGGCCTAGCATTACCATTCTGATTACCGTTTTGTTCGTCGCTTGCTCGTACTGGCCGTCGTTCCCTTGATGATGCGGGTGTTACGTTTCTTGTGTTATGTTGATTTTGTTGATTTCTATTCTGCTGCTGAGTGGGTGTATTTCTTGGTGTATTTGGGGTAGAACTATCTCTGCTAGGAGTTCTACTAGGTGTTCCATCCCCATTCCATTCAGGTGTACATCTAGTAGGGCTTTCAGTTCTTATATTAGGAGGACTTCCACTGCCACTGGGAGATGTAGGTTCAGAAGAAGGTAATGGTGGTGGTTCTGGCGTAGTTGGTATTATACCATTGGTGGGTCTATTATAATCATTAATATAAATGAATCTAATAAAAAAGAAAAATATATCTTTAAAAAAACAAAACCAACCGTGCATTTGGACGAATCCACTGTGTAGTTCTGGTATAGTGGTTAACATAATATAGTCGTCCACTTCGAGTCCTTCTTTCTTCCCATCCATCTGGTAAATCATTTGGACAGCTCAGATCTCCAAGAACATCAACAACAGCATTATGACCCACTGTATTACTCACAGCACCATTATGACCATCTCGTGATAAAAGAGATACTACAACTTCTCCTTTAACAACATCTGTGTCATCTGAATGTGCTTTGCAAAGATCTAATCGCTGATCTATAAAAAAAATTAAATTTAGTAATTAAACGCTGTAAAATTCTAATACTAATAATTGTATAATATTATAGAAATTAACAGAATGAAGTGAATGAATGGGTAAGTGTCGGTATTTGAATACAGATTATAAACTGTCCTTTTTCGGCTGTGGAGCTAAAATAAAGAAATATTACTATTATTATAAAAAATAATAATTACATCCTGTATCTTTGAGTCTTTGAATCGTGTTGGATAATATTCTTACACATCCCAAAAATCCTCCACCTTTTTTTTTATGGATCTTTTTATGATTCCAAACTGATATCGTAATACCATCATCTTTCCCAATGTACCTGTAGAATTAAGAATTTATGCACTTTTCGTGTAGAAAATTATGCTTTTATTATAATGGAGAAATAATTACAAGTCATAATGTTGATTCCACATGGGATCTAGAGTTGCCTTGCACGTATGTGTACTATGACATTGACCTGAACCATCAACAGTAATTTTAGCAAAAGGGTCTGGTAGGCCTGAAAGAAATTTTTCTTTATACAAAATATTCTTTATGATTTTTATCCATTTTAACCTAAAAGATACTCACGAAACAGATCTTTCCTAGCAAGATTACGGGCACATAAAACTGTAAAATTGACACAATAAATACATAAATTCATTTTAAATAAATATAATTTCTAATAAATAAGTAAAATTTCTGTAGTGTAGATAATAATGATTCATAGAATACTATCAAGAGGAAAGCGACATAAATATACTATTAATTTCTAAACACATTTACTTAACAGCGTACGAAAGATAGCATCATAATATACATAAATATCAATCCTCTTTAATATCTTTGGCATTGACCCATTAGTTTTATCATTTAATACTTTCTAGTGCACAATGATATGAAATAATAATATGCAATTTCATTAATTCAAGAAAAGCTTGGCAATTTAAAGGATCAAAGGATAAATTTTTATTATAAATCTCATAAAATAGAATTAGCCATGAATTGACAAATTTACAGTTGTCTTTAAAATAACGAAATATTATCAGTCGGATAAATCGGACATTCGTTTAACGGATATTAAACTGGTGTATCGGTAGTAAGCGTCTGACATTTGTTAATTAGGCCTATTCACATTCGATTATGAGCTCGGCAATAATCCCCATTGAATCAATCAACAAGGAGCGATTTCAAAGTAAAAAATGATCGTAACGTTTCAAGCCCTATGAGACATGTCATATATCGAGGGAGAGCTGATGCGGGTGTAACAAGTCCACCAAAATTAACGTCTTCAGTCTACGGTCTCCCGGAGTGCTCACGGTGGGGTCTTGACCTCCGATAGGGAGTTGCCATAACCAAAGGACGAAAACCCTAGTCAGATCTTTCTGCGTATTCTTTTCCTCGTACTAATCGAATGATATACGATATCCATAATGATGGTTCTGACGTTGTTGAAAGATGGGCTATCGTAAAAATTATGACAGGGCTATATCAACGGATGCATAACAAATCAAGACACAGGAAGGATCACAGCGCGTGTTGGCTATCGGTCGACTTTCACGCTCCTGTCTCGTTAGATTCATCATGATTTCTTAATAAACTCACTCGTCAAACGAATCTTCATGGCCCCGTTCCTCCTGCTACCGCCCGGATTCGACATTTTCCACGCACATTTAACGCTTCCTATCGCACATCGGCACTCTAATTAGTAAATAAAACTGCTGCTCGAAGCGGCGGTACAATCTGCACACACGCAACTATGCACGATCGACTATTGCAGCTGATCGACCTTACCGACTCATATCGACTCAAAACGCCTGTCGACTCGTGCCTCTCGAAATATATCGAAGCCAAACTATGACCTACCGGACGATTACATTGAAATGATATTAAGTTTTAATTTAACGTAAGTATTTCTCTTTATTACAAATTGTATTTGAACGTAAATCGTACAGGCCTTATTTCTTATACGTATTTATATATAAAATTTTGTGCTTGTAAATATATTTAAACAATGTATCAAGATTTTATTATATAAGATTATTTTACGCACAATATACATTCTAATTGAACTTTCAATTTTTCAAATAGTGATCTTAATGCTATTTATAAAGTATCTTAACGTACGTTATATAATATTAGTGAACAAAAAACTATATTTATTCCAAAAGAATTTTACACAGCTTAAAACGATAAATGTTTTGAACAGAATTGAAGAGAACCATTTTTTTGCTACTAAAGTAATCATCATTATTTTAAATGTTTGTTAAAGATTTACATGTTCTGACGACACGAAGAACTTATAAATTAATAAAATGAAATAAGAGTCAGTACGCATTCAAAAATAATAAATACGTGAATAATTAATTATGATATAAGGTGATAGAAAATAAAGAGTATTATTTCAATATGTTTAACCAACTTACAGTAAATATGGCGCCGTGATTGTGGTTTAATTTATGTGTAACGATCACGATTACAGCGCTTTCACTGGCCTTACATTAGAAAGGAACTTACTCGAGAAAAATATTTTGCTACTTTCGACATATTAAATTTGAGTTTGGAAAAAACACAAATAAATAAATATTAAGGTCGATAAATAAGTTCGTGCAGTTCCTGTCTTTTTATTTACATGTCGAAAACCGCACGAACTCTTTCGTCAACCAAATATTATTCATACTTCCTCGTTTGACACAAATTGGTTGGGGCAGTTCGAAGCCATAATGAATACCAAGGAAAGGAATTTTTTCCTGAACAAATATGGATCATGAAAACATCCGAACGTTTTGCAAACGAAAATTTTATAAATACGATATAAAAATGAAAATGTTTACAAAGCTATTATTAATACGATGAGGTATAATAATTAATGTGTTACAAAATTTGAAGAAAATTTAATGAGAAATAATTGTAAAATATTTTAACAATCATCCTTTGGGAATCAAACATTGATTTAAGTATAACACAATTAGAATTGAAAATTATAAGGTGATAAGAAGCACTTTGTTTCTTCAAATTTTGTAATGCGGTACTTACATAAATCTTTATTAAAAGTTTTTGGTTTTATGCATTCAAGTACGTATTTAGACTCATATACATATTGTACATATAATGATACAACTCACATTTTCTCATCTAGCACGAATTTACTATAAAAATTACTCAATTATTATGATATAATAATTGTTTCTTTTTAAAAACAAATTTTTACTTCAGCGATAAAAAAGAAGCTAAAAAATCTTTATTCAAAATGTTATTTTTACTTCTAATCCTTTTATATCCACAGAATTCCTCTTATGAATCAATCTTTCACTTTTTTTCACCTGTTTCTTCTCCAAGTTTTCAAGAATAAAGATTTTTCCATGATAATCAATTCGATTCCTTCGATATTTGGCAGCAGCTTATTCAATACATTTTCATGATGATTTCTCATCATCATATGATTGTATTTTCGAAAACGAATCGATAATTAGACGGCCCCTGACATTATTTAAGAATTTATTCTATATTTCAGGCTTCTCCTCGAAACACGAGTATCGCATCCACCAAAAATAAAACTCCCTCGGCGATGCTGATACAGCCTTTAGCGAGTCCAGTATCGCGGTAAGAACCACGATAAACCAAATGTGAGAAGTGGCCAAGGATCAAAGCACCGGCGATGATGAACAGGATTGAGCCGACTGCTGAGTAAAACATGTCCTGCAAGTTAAGACTCTTGTAAGTTATATATCTTTCTATAATTTACACAAAATATTGTTTGTTTTTTACCATTGACATCATTTTATCTATTAACCTGTTAACTGAGTCATCTCTTAACCCCTCGGAGGACACAATATTTGGGTAACGCTTTGGACAAGATATTTTGCAACGCAATGTCGTTCATACGATGTTTTGTACGAAATATATCTCCGACGCAATATCGTTCACGTGATGCTTCATAGGAAATATGCTTCATATCTTGTATTCTCATTTTTCAATGTTTACAACTGAATGTCGCATATCAGGCATTGTAACATAGTATTACGTGTGTATATATATATATATATATATATATATATATATATATACGCTTTGAATTATTTCATTATTTAATTAATTATTATTTATTAATAATTAATTAGACGAATTAATTCATTATTTGCGGATGAACAAATTAACCCACTGTTCATGCTTGTAACATATTAACAAAATTGATGACGGAAAAGTTATGCAAAACTTAACGGTATATCTAACTATGTTGCGCTGATATTTTATGATTTCAATGAAAAACGTAGAGAAAATTAGAATGAATACATTAATAAAAATTTGAAGCGCCGCTTAAAGAAAATATAGGATACAATTTGCACATATAGAGTATTTAGTTTTGGAAATTCTTGTCAATACGGAGAACTAGTATAAGGTTTATTAAACGTTGCTTACTAGACGTCGATCGATGCCACATCCCATAATAATTCCAAAGAATACTCCAGCCAGGATAATTAAATATCCACCGAAAGTGCCCATCGTAATCATCGCACTGTATTGGCTACCATCACTGAAAGAGTAATAATGCAACTCTAAGAGGATGCATACCACTATCTGAAAATGATATAAAAGAACACATACGATTTATAAAAACGTTAAATATATATTTAGACAGTTCAAGATTAAACAAAGGAATAATGTACACAAAGAAACTATATAGTAAATATAATTAAAAATTATCTCAAGTACTAGGTGCTCAATTAAATATCTCTAAACTGTTGTATGAGTCACTATCGCGAATAATCAGATATTAATTCAAATGCTACTCAATCTAGCGTCTTGATCATAATTAATCGTATCTAATTTGAAGCAAGACTATATCTGTTGAGAATGCCAATAAAAAATCGTTTACTTCTTTAAATTCTGATGATAGATACATACGTTGATGTATCATTGTTATTAAGATACTGTCCTGAATGAAATATCCCTAGAATCTAGAACTTTAATAATTCTTGAATTCTTGAAATATTTGAAATACAAAAGTAACAATAAAAGATAAAAAAAGATATAACGCAGAGACTAAAGCGTTACAGGATCAGAGTTTCCGAATTCGTGTTCAAGCTGTGCTATTCGTAAACAATGTTAGAGAACAGAGTCAGAATATAAAAGGCGCGGGTTATAAGCAGTTCTGTTAAAAGGGGGAGTAGTGATAAGTATACGAAAGTGGGCCAACGAAACAAGTGCATCCAACTTCATAAATAACCCATTAGGATCCAACGATCGGGTTCTACTTAGGAGAGACGATTCTATTTCAAGGGTATAAGTTTTGAAAGGAGACATACGTATATACGTATAATGATAAGTGGGAAAGTGGGCCAGCCAAACTGACAAAGTGCATCGACTCCATCGATACCACCATAAGTAGTAACTCATTAGAATTCAACGACCGTATTCTATTTCGTTTTAAATAGAAGTCGATTCTATTACAGAGATGTAAATTTTCAGCAGAAATCCAATCGATGGCGATCCATGTACGAACTTGGAAGCATTCTGCCGTCATTCTTAATGTTACATTCATGGCGTATTATGAGTCTTGTTCGCTTCATCGTGTTGCATTGTTAATTAACTAGATAACATTGCGTCATACATTCAGTTTTTGGTATTAGATGTGACACGAATTCCTGACAATTATTTGTCTTTTTTTTTTTGGTTGATATAATAATAGCACTGATCTTTGTTCCTTGAAAAATCTGAATTCGGTATTTAAGAATACATCATAGATGTTTATCCGATGTAATCGGTTTGATAATGTATCGGGAGAATAGATGTAGTATTGGGAGAGTAGTTGGTTTGAAGAGATACGACGTGTAATAATCTCTATATCGTGAAAAAGGAAATACGGTTTGTTAGCATACTTAAGATGATCAAATAGCAGAATTACAAACTTGTTATTTTTCCACTACGATATCTTCATATTTCTTTGAAAGGTATGATAGGAATATTTTTAAGAAAACACACTGTCAATATTTACTCGAATTTCTTAAATCATTTTAACGTACTTTTCTGTTCATTTTCATACCTTTTCAATCAATTTTAATTTCAGGATCTGTAACTCGATAATACTCGATATTTTACAATGTTTTCTATCAAATCCTATCTTTATATTAAATCCTTAATGATGCAAATTTTCTGAGAAATCACACATTAAATCAACGTGATTCTTTCGATCCTCACTAACACACCTGCTAAATGTAGTGGAAATATCAAAAATAAAAACAAGATATACATATACATATATAAGAAAAGATGATCAACATTATAGAGAGAATTTAAGCGAGATAAAGAAAGCTTGATTATCAAAACCACTTGGAAAATTTACGCAATACATAGCATTGCATGCGTATCTGAGGAATTGTAACGGATACTTCAATAGTGATTGACTTCCGGCTCAAGGCACGATCATAAAACATGAAGAGAATTTCGCATATAGTATCTAATCACAAGCTATTATGTCATTCTCCATTCTGCTAAACCTGTTCTGCTATACCAAAGAAACTAGTGTCTAGAAATCTCTGCAAGATTTGAACGTTTATTTTTTATTTTTGAGAGATCTAAAAAAGCACGAAGTGGAAACCAATAATTTATGAGAAGTTATCTCCGGATGCAACTAAAAAAATTCACAATAAAAATAACCTCACCTTAAATGCAAATGAGACAAAGAGAATAATACATTGAAGATAAGAATAGTTCTTTTACGATGTGGCAGAGACCCATGTAAATATTGAAAATTTTAGTTTTAGATGATATAGTGCTAGATGGAATTCTCTTAGGCTTCCAAGTTTACTGATCGTGGATTTTTTCATTTTCCTTGTTGATATTTGAATATTTGTGGAGTTACGATAATCTTAATTTTAGTAGTTAGATAATATAATTGTTGTGTTTGGTAATTATCACTATACTTACTAACTGTAACAGTTTGATAATAGTCATCTTATTGAACGCCATTCTGACTTATCTGCAAAAGACCAGCATTATTTCAAAATTTAAGTAAATAATCTTGTGCAGTTTCCTTAGTTATAAGATGATACTTATGTAATCTTTATTTTTAATTTCAAAGTTACTTTGAAATTGATAGTATACGACTATACGAAAGTTTCAACAGCTGGCTTATTTTTTAAATAAAATGTACGTAATACGTACGAAATTATAATTATTGTACTTCTATGTTAAAATTATAAGAAGCCAAAGTTATAATAAATGAACCATAATATATCGATGGTTTACACACTTACTACTAATGTTCACAGATTATTATTATTTCGAATATTTTTAATCAACAAATCAGTGTATCGTCTCTTTTCCCTTGATCAATCGTCATCTGCAACTATTCTCGAATTATCGAAATCAGTTTCAGATCAAACGAAACGAACAAAAGAAACGCGATGTAATGTAATCGCGATATTCCTCGTAATAAAATCGATCTTGCGATCGGTAACGCGGATATGTATACATCCGATGATACATAATATTTAAGCGAATAAACAAACATTTAATAATTTTTATAAGGTCTCAGCTATGCTAGGTATTAAATTTCGTCGATCGTTTTATATCTCTAGTAACAAGATGATTACTCACTCACAGGATCGAGATCAATTGCTCATTCACCTCATGAATCACATAGCAAGCTATAATACGTTCGGATAAAAAAAGAGCAGACATTTACACGATGCATTCTCTAATGTCAGCTGATAAGTTTCTAGAATATAGACGGTAAACAATTGCTCGTTACTCTGACGCATCCCATTCGTGCAAATCGAATAGCAAATGCGAAGGCTCTACGAAACTTATATCTACGCGTTTATGCTGTTTCCTGAATAGATTTGCGTGTCCGTGGTGTATATTATTAGCATTTGAATTGTATGTTTTGATAAACAACGATGTTTTGACGATGTTCCGTTATTTCATAAGTTGATGATTAAGTTATCGTGTAATAGTTTTCAATTGCTTTTAACAATGTATATGTATGTACATAGTAATATGAATTTTAAAACGGAAGATTTAGACTTTCACCAAAAAATATTTCGAAATGATTTATTTCGTACATTTGCACGTAGTTGGGTCAGTGAAACGGACGGCCATTTATGGTAACCAAGTTCTTCCAAAAATGGACAGAAAGGAAACTGGTAGAAACGTTAACACCTGATTCGAATGGTTAGACCATTATCAAACGAATCACATTACGAAAACGATTGAGGAGAGACTAGAAAATTTAACTGCCTCTCAACCTTAATGAATACGCATGGTAATATGTTCTAGTGTTTGAAAATATGAAAATTCCTCTATTAAAGCCTAACTGTATTCGCAATTTCTTAAATTAAAGATTTTAAATGATATTTTATGCCACTTTCTTTCTGAATCTCTCGAATGGCATTCCGGAGGATTATTATATTTGTAAAAACAAGTACGTTTATATTTATAAAAAAAACTCTAGGTAAATTTGAAAGCCTAAACACGATTTTATCGACTTCTTAAGTATATTAGCTTAAAAAAATATCGAGGATGAATGTAGAAAGATATTTATGAGTTTAGTCGTCTGGCACGAAGTTTGACAGAGAAGTCAGTTTATCAAACGCTGCAATGCTGTTCTTAGTATCTCCATTTATGAAAACAAGGAAAGCTGAGAGGTCCATAAAATCTCTAAAGAATTTAATTTGCAAATTTTTTTCGTTAAAAGGATACAAGTGAAACAGGAAACGGATGTGCATTGCATGAAACATTCAGTGTCGAAAAGAAAGTCGCACTTTCACTCGTCATCGGTCTGAAAACCTTGACTCGATTCTTTGACGTTCTTTCTTCGTTTCTTTTAGCAATTTCCTTCTCGAAAGATTATTTATTTTTTATTTTACTGTTTATTGCTTTAAGATCGATTTTCATAAGTCTAATTTTATAAATCTTTAAGGATTCGGTTTCGTAAACCTTTCAACGCCATCGTTCAATATGTTTGAAAAGTATATATCTTATTAATTTAAAACTATTGCGAGGAGGTTATCTCGATGCGTTTCCTTTTTGTAGTTCCCTTTGGAACAATGAAGAAGAAAAATGCAAATCAGTTTGTTTAAAATATTTTCACTCTTTTCGCGTTTTTACACTCTTTCGTACGGAATTTATCATTCGATGCATGAAACGTGATGCACTATCACGTTTAAAATAATTTTGATTCATTCAAAGCCTGATAAAATTTAATCTTATTGATTTTTTCTAACTTGACAGATTTCTTTCATTCGCTCGTTTCAAAGAAATCAAAATTCCTAACAGAATTTCACGCGTTGAAATAAACAATAATTTAAATGTGCATTTAATTTCACTTAAATAAATACTGTGTTTCGTTAAAGAAACTAAGATAATTAATATTTCTTTTAATCATATCCGCATGCATCGCTAATAAACCAAAACTAAATTAAATATTCATTTAAAATATAAGAAGTTTAAAACGTTGTATAAATTACCGAAACATTACATCTTAACTTAAATATGTTAACTAATTTTAAAGTAGTTAGGGAACTGTTACCTCGAACATTTCTAAGTTGAATATCTGCTTCTCTAAAACGTTTGAAGTATAGAACGTTTTCATTTAAGTTGATTGTGCAAAAGAATCTTATTTAAACATCCTTGCGTAAACAATCTTACATAAATCGAAGAAAGCGGCATTCTGTTACGTCTTGTTGAAAACAAACTTACTTCGAAGTTTAGATTCAAAGATTCAACTTGGTCGGACGTGGACGTTCACGAGACGAGAGTTCGGCAAAGACTAAACGCTGAAGACCGATCACGAATCGTGAGGAGCAACGTTGATCAACAATTTTCCTACCGGGCTGAAATCAGTGACTGTGACTGAACATGTCTACGTTTACATGATCTCTTACATACGCACACTGCGTGTAGTGTAACCTCGGCTTTGCTACGTCGCATTCTGTTTTCTTTATAGTAGTATAGTGTCTCTCAATTATTCTTTCGTTTATTTTCTCTTGCAACGAGACAGATTGCTCGGGAACTCTACAAAAATAAGGAATTTCTAGCGAACCATTGGAATTGTTTATTCGTTATAAAACTAATACATCGGTTTTTGGAAATATTATATATCTTGAAGATTACTATTAAATATATGATTTGTGTTCTAAATTGTCGTACGTATAATCGAATTTTTCATTTTTTCGTTTATCTTAGTAAAGAAATTACATCTGTCGATTATTTTGCGTTCTAAATTTTATTGATAAATTATAGTACAAGTGCAATAGTAGTTAGCGAAAGATTTATAGATAGAGATATAATCGCTGATAATCTTGATCAGAAATAATATACTCAGAATATGACACACAAAATATAAACATCTATATCTACTCTCTAAAATCAATCTTCTAATTTGTTTGTATAATTACCAATTAATTGTAGTATCTTTGAATGCGTGGTCTTTTAGAGTAAGGATAAGGAAGGATGTTCTATTTAAAGTGAAGTTTAATTCTATTTTAACAAGCAATAGCCAATACAAAAACTGACTACTGAAACTTTGATCTAGTAAATTTAAACCGGTTAAGAAATTAAATATTTTTTGCATCCTTGATATAAAATTGAATTAAGTTGAGCATCACGTTGAAAAATTGAGAAGCACTGGTAACGCGATCACGTTCATTCAAGTCAATGGTCAGGCGTTGGTTATCATGAAAGAGAATATACGTATGCATGTATGTATATCGAGCTTTATTTAATCTTGTTAGGTACATCTTGATAACCATTTGGTACGCCTTACTTTGGATATTAAATTAATGCTATGTGCTTAATTACGATGTTATATTTTTTATTATTTATCTATTAGTAACATACATTTTATTTCTGTTTCTAAACACTGTTAGCTGTTTACGTTATCTCAAGCCTCTGATTCATTTTTCGCTAATATATACGTCAGCAATGTTATTATCAATTATCGCGCGTGATTCATATCATTACTAATTTTATTAGCCACGATAATACATTTTTATCTGTTTAGAGGAATTACTACTCAAATAAAAGCAAATTTTAATCAAACGATTATTAGAGCTAATCTTTCCATTTAATCTCGAAATTAAGCGCAAATGTGAAAACAAATATGAAACAATTGTAATCTTTGAATTATTCTCTCAAACTTCAAAGCGCAATAGAATAAAATGTAAATCCAAGAATTTTGTCATAAATTTTCTCCAAGAAGATGATAAAGAAATTCCAAAAGCGTTGTAAGAACAGTGTTTCGATCGTTCGCGGAGAGACGCGTTCAAGAGATATCACGTCAACGAGAGTCGTACGAAAGTATAAGTATCAATTGATGGACAAAATGAGGCTGTTGAGGGTACGCAATGAGAGACTCTAAACATCTAGTTCCTGTCTTTCCCGCGATGAGTGGCCTGGTCTAGGTAGGGAGTCGCCAGACGTAACGAACAGTTATAGCATCGATTTGTATCCTATATATGTAGTAAACCTTCCTTAAAGAACGTGATGTAGCTTGTGCGTTCTCATAATTTGCCATTGTAAATTCCTGCAATGCGAATTTTACGATGCTTTGCGTGCGAGAGCGATACTGTATGACGCTGTAGGCGTAATCAACGACATGATGTCATTCTGGAGGTGTAAGAAATGACGTAAGAGTCGACGAAAGGCGTGGTTTGAACATTTAATACATATCATCCAAGAGCAAAAGAAACAACGTCATTACCATACGAGAATTCAAGTCGAAATGTGTGGATCGTCGACCATTGCCTGTTTTCGTATTTTCTTTTTCTATTATCAGAATCTTTCACACTGATCTTTTTTCCATCCGTTCTCCCGTTGCCTTGACTTCGTTCTTTTACCGAACGCATCGTAATAAAACGCAATTTTATCGTTCGTTTTCCTTTGCTTATTCCGATAACGGATATATGAAATCATATTTAGTGAAAATATCTAATATAGTTCGATAAAAGTGAATACTTCTAAATCGAACTATAAAATGTTATCTCTTCTAAGAAATGATATTCTTAGTATAATTCGATATATGTTGGTATATGATATATGAGATGGGTTCGAACGTGACAAATTTTCCTATTTTATCTTGGTTTTTATATCTGGGATAATGGGTGAGAAATTTTAAACCAACTTGTGTTTGTACGATATATGTGACGGTTTTCACATGACTGAATGATGATGAATGACGTTACGTATATTTTAAAAATAATGTTTCTTCTGAGCTGTGCGTAATGAAGTCTGAGTTCTTTAAATTATACATGTCATAGAAGCAAACGTTAATGTTAAAGCTACATATGTCTCTTAGATATGATTCATTTTTCTTATTTCATGGTTATTAAATGATGGAATTATCTTTCGTACTTGAAAAGAATTTAAGTTCTTAGTTTAAGTTTAAGTTTATTCAAACAGAATATTTATTCCATGTTTGTTTATTCCGTTCTAGAAAATTTTAAAATGTGAATGCGTATAAAATTATATGAGAAGCTATCTTTTATTTTAAACGCAAAATTACAGAGAAGGCATTTACCTTTACAAAATAAACTGTTACTCTTTTACGATACAAATTGCATTGAATTTTCAAGACTCATCGATATAAAAGAATATGAATATAAAGCATAATTGAATGTAATTTCTAAGATCATTCTAAATGGTAGATAAACCTTCGATTATCCTTTGGATTAATATTTTCATTCGTGTGGTACTAAACACATATTTATGTAGCCCTGTCATAAGATGGGAAATTTATTTTGTGCCTTGCCTGTAGCTTCATACTGTATCTTGTCTGTACCACTAAACAAATCACTAGCATTCTGCGCCCTCTCTGATACAACGTGGTAATCTTCATAGTTATCGATGAGAAAGTTACCAGATTTTAAATTTCTTAAAATTTTCTTTAAATTTGCATAAGTCTACTTCGCGTTTCGGAAACAACGGATACATTGTATCCTACGCAGTTGTAACATAATTTAAGACGAAAGATTACATGACGTGAATTACTTGAAATTCATGCAGTGGTTGATCCATTTGCCTTCTCTGTTTCAAGTAATTATACCAATCGACGAAGCAGCAGTAAAGAATAACATCCTCTTCATCTATACTCTACAAATCATAATAAATTGTTTATATTACAATTTCTATAATTTCTCATCGTTATTAAAATAAGAAAATAAGTAATATATAACAAATAAATATTAGATATCAGTTATTTTATAACAACCACAATCACAAATCGATTAAAAACAGAAATTAGTTTAAAATTGCATTTCGAATATGGACCGAATTGTGTACAAAGATAGTGGTTTCGAATAAACCGATATTATCGACAGTAAGAAAGTGATCGACGATATACCGAAAGTTGGTTTCATAGATGGCGGAAGAATTAAATCGCAGATAAGATATATATCGTCGTCTTTGATTCAGGCAAAGATCATATAAAACAGATAAAATAGAAATGAAGTAATTCTTAGACATTACGTTTGGTAAAACATTAATGATATCAAAATTAGAAGTAAAAATAATAATTTACATTTGATCTTTGTTCTATTATTTCATGATACGATAAAACATAATAACGAAAACATTTTTGGAATACTCTGTTACTTACCAATGTCTTCGATTCTTTTAAGGAAGGAAGTGTATCTAACGTAGCAATCGGAACCAGCTTGCCAGGAGCTTCATGGTACATTGTTTTTTGTCTTTCATCTTGTCTACTAAGACCTTGTATCGCATCGGTGCCTGTCTCAGAGTCAGTATACTGAAAATCACTAACTCCACTTTGTTTTCTTATCTGAGGATAGTTAAAAATATTCGTCGAAGAAACAAAGAAACTTACCAAATGTTACGCATTATGAAAATTAGTACGTCGTAACTGTTTTTAATTATGATTTGAATTACGAACTGTTCTAATTCAAAAATTAAACTAAATTCGATGGAAATTCGAACGTACCCAATGATAATAATCTAACAAAATCCAACCTTGTATAAGGTAGACGCTCATACAGAAAATCGATATCAAGCACATGACGAAGTTGTGAATAAAAATTGGGTGTACCAACAGTTCGTCGTCGTTGATTTTAGTTAGATCGAGATACCAATCTGCGTGCTTCATTTCGACTATTCCGATTATAAACATTAAAGAAGCTGCTACAAAGCATCCAATGAGAACCTACATTTGTATTATTATTATTTATTATTATTATTATTATTATTATTATCATCATATTTTATCAATGATAAATAAAGATTATTCACACTTTGTTTATTGTGTAAATATAATGCTGGATTAGACAACGCTACAGATAATACATAAAAATTTAACATTACTAACGATTTTCGGATTTCTCGTGAAAATATCTGTGAAAATCCATATAACTGCGAATGTTAGGCTCGCAAGCATGCACAATGGATAGATTAAAAAAATGATATTTGTCTCTTCAGGCAAATAGGGTACGGACTCGGATTCTTTTCGACGTTGCCTGTTTACATAATGATGGATGTGATGGAACAGTATCAACGCAAGACCGATAATCTATACAAATTTCCTATAATTATAAAGATATTTAAAGACACGATCGAAGTGTATTTATGACATTATGACCCTTAACAAAAAACGCGTCTTTCCGAGGCTCGATCGAATTCGCAGGAAAAATTAGAACAAACGTAACGAAACACCAAAACACAACGAAACCCTACCTTATCTTCGAATCGTGTAAAATTGCAACACGAAAAAGAGGAGAAAGAAAAGAAGTAGAATGAAACCAAGCGCTGACACGCAACTTTTTCACGACACAAGTTGACGCGTGTCAAGATCTTGTTTCCGATTGCGTAACAATAACAATAAAAAGAAAAAGACGACGGTAACCCTCGTTGATATCGTTGAATCATGCTCGCGACATTTCGCTACGTAAGAGTCACACCATGAAATTAGGTCACACGGTTAGGATCGAGTGCGTGTATTCACGCGTGTGCCTTCGATTCGCACTTCCTGCTTGTAACTAGACACTCTTGACTCTAAACAGAGATTTAAGTAATATGCAGCTTACGATAATATACGATTGAATAGCGAAATTGAATACAGGCACGAGCCAAGTTAATCAAAGGGGAAGAAGAAGATCGACTCGAGTCATCGGGCAATATTTGTGTTATTAGGAGAAAGACGATTGCATTTCGCAAATATTTTTGCATTCTTCAACCGTGTCGTTCTAGCCGAGTTTTTGTGACACTCTTTCACGCTGCCTTGCGAATTATAATATCTTTCGCGAACTAGATAAAACGGGGCTACTCGTGTCGGTGAAAACACTATGGTTTTAACTTTCGCGTGTTAATAGGTTGTATAGCCTATGAAATTAACAATATCCGTACCTATACATATACTGTATGTATATTTTACAACAAATATATTAATTCTCCCAAAAATTCCTTTCGTTTTATAAGGAAATAATAGATGCACGATATTTCTTACGATTATACATAATTCGATAAAATAATATAAAATAAAAAATGTGCGACTATTATTTCCTCATACAACGCAAGGAAGTTTTGGTACAACCTAATATTTGCATTGTTTCACAATAATATCGTACGTCTTCAAAGATAAATAATTTCTTAAAATTAGGACGATTAAAATTAAGGAAGAGATTGTATTAGTAGAATGAACTTACAAATTGGAAAAGATGCAAGCCAGCATGAACCACGTGAGAAAGATTTCTATTTCGTACCAATTTCGTTCTATTCCTATGATAAATACTAGCGATTTTTGCCATTTCACGAAGTTTCTCCACAGTGTCAGCTTCGTTCATGATTTTATCGGATATATTTTTTGAAAATGAAGAGAATAAGACGGTGACCGTTCTCTCTGTAATCCACGGCCTTTACGCATTCAGACGTCAAGCAATTTTAAACACGGCATTAGCGAACATATTAATAGCCTGCTACATTCATTGACTACCTACATATTAATAGCTTGCTACATTCATTGACTACATATTAATATGCTACGTTATTCGATACTATATTCGTTTGGATAGAAAAAAGGTCAATCTATTATAGATAATATAGCAATAAGTATTTCAGTGTTGGAATAAAGAAAATTTTCTCAATATTCAATAATAGGAAATATCGTTTAATAAAATTTAAAAAGATAGAATGGATATTTTCTTTCAAAGGGGATAGAAAAATAGAATGAAAATAGAAATAGTATATTTATCTCGTATTGGAACTACAGGTACATGTTTCTGGTCCTGGACCAATTTCTTGAATATTTATCTTGCTCTTTTTCGGTCACATTTCTATCCGAAAATACTAATAAGTTTCCAGATTATTCAGTCTCATCTCCTGTATTCGTATAATAAAATGTTGTTTATTCGTCTTATGTACACGCTATTGTTATCCTCGTATTACGTATTATCGCTAAAAAAAGGGCACGTTCTTATCTTCTTAAACAAATATTGATAAATCAAGCCATTCTATTTTTATTTTTACCTTTAATCGTGTTTCTACACACGAATCGCTTCTTCTTATTTCTTCATATAAATGGGTCACATTTAGTTATGAAAAGAACAAATAATATCTACTGCTAACAAGTTTATTCGCCGTTTTACAAAGCTGCTTTAATATTTTCCTATTAAAAGCCAGATTAAATCAATGAGTATAGAGAGACTATCAGATTCCATTCAGTGTAAAGGAGTAACTGTACTTTACAACCGAACATATTCATGCTCATGAATGGATAATGGTGACACAGAAACGGTATCTAACACCATTCAATCTTCCCTTATATTCAATCTTCACATCTCACATAGTTTCGACAATAAATCCATTCAAATTCCATTGCATGTCTGTTTTAATTAGAGACATTGGAAGATCTCAGAGTCAAGTTGATTTTTTTAAACGGCTGCTATATTGTTCTCTTCGTACTAAAATAGTCTTATCGTTTTTATTATTTTATTTTTATCATAATACGTTTTACGATAGATTTAGTATTCCACCTGCTAGGTACAAGAAAGTATCGAATTCCATCGCTACTAATACTAATCACCCTGGAACACCGCAAACAAGATTATTTTTGCTAAAGATCATCTTGTCTCCTGACACTTCGCGCGTTCCAATTATTTCTCTTTCTATCGATCGTTCTATTTTTCATAATCCCTTCCCTTTCATCGCCTGTCTAAATGGATCGCCGTAGCGATCACAGATTTCTAGAGGTTTGAATCATCTTTTAGAAATTTTTCAAGCAGCCACGGCTATAGCACGATATTTCGAAAGATCCAAGCCGATTAACGGGCGAACGAGAGCGGCGACGAAAAACGAAGTGCGACGATAGCCAGCCCTTTACGAACTGATTTCAGGCTGAAATACTTTCCATAATGAAAGCGAACGTCTCATACCGCCTGGTAATAGGCGTACAGTCCATTCGAGTGTGCAGGTTGCGTAATGTTTGCGCGGACAGAAATTCCAGAACGAAGTCCTTTTTCTTCCTCAAAGCGAGATCGAGAAGGAAGAATCTTCGAGGAATCGAAAACTTGCGCGATTCCTGGAACGATTAAGAATAGATTTAATTGCTATTAGAGGGTATTATACCGCGCTCCGGGTTTTCCCATTCCTATGAATGGAAATTTTCCTTTTGATTATTGCGCTTGATAGGGTGAAAGTGGAATAGACCGTGGGGTTGCAGCTTACAAAAGGATCACCGTCTAAAGAAGATTCTATCGTCGAGATTCTTTCGCACGATTGGACTGATATTATCAGTTAGCTAGTTATTAATTTAAAAAAATGTCGTCAGCTGATTATTTTGTTTGGCATAAATCTAGAACTTTTAACTTCTCAATTCGCTAATATCAAGTATTGGCTGGTGAATTACTGTTCGATTTGTCATCGTTTTAATATGCATCCTTTTTTTGCAAACAAGACTTATTTTATTTGCTAAATGATCGAGCTCAATATGTTGAACGAGTACAAATATATATATATATATCTCAATATGTAACAAACATACCTAACACATACATATATCTGCAAATAAAAATTCAATAAAAAATTATACTATTAACAAACGTGATAAGATTTTAGATACCTTGTTCTACAAATACGTAAATTTTTCATTTAATCGCAGTACAAACCGACGAACATCTGTATTCGTTGCTTATTTTACATCGTGCTGTAACAGTGAATTACAAAGGAAATGAGAATCTTTACGCAAGCCTTGTAATTTATCGTAGACGCTTAGCTATAATGAAAAAAACCGTATTTTTTTTAATTCCTTGCGGCACGATTAACCTCCATCAACAGCTAGGGTAAGAACGCGTAAATATACCGTACTTGTGGCTCATCAATGGCGCCATAGTTCCTTTCTCCGTCATCTGAATAACCTTGACGGTTCTGTGCTAGAGAAAAATCTATTTTTTTTTTAATTCTACTAGCATTTCCGAGTAAATAAATCGATATTGTAGATGCAGCGTTGTGAAGATTACCGTGAAGCATCACGAGAATCCTATGAAATGATCGACACAACAATGAAACGACGTAAAAAGAAATTTCAGTAATTTTAAAGAAATCGCAGCTTTGATGAAGCGTTTAACATTCTTTTCTTCGTAGATCTTATCAACGAGTATGAAACAATTAAAAAAATACAATTAAAACCAAAATACCTAGGATTCAATTGTTTGTTAATATAGCATTGTGAAAAAAGTATTTAAAATAATTTTAATTAAATATTTTTAATTGAATCGAATCATCATCGTTTGAGTTTCCTAATTAAACAGTTATTATAATTGCTTAATCATACATCGAAGAGATTCCGTATTATTTTTTACTCAACTTTCATAAAACCTATTTTCGCTTAAAATCCATTGTGATTTTTAATTTTTTCCAAGATAATTTTTAGTAAATTCATTACTTCGATTTTTTATTAAAATTTAAGATATTCTTATACCGTATAAAGAACTCGATAAAAGACTTATAAATCAGCGGATAAAGTTAACATCTCTATCTCGCTTTCCCTGTGTCTCATCGGGAAAAGGAAAGTCAAGAAGTGTCTAAAAATTTGTTGGAAGCAGCGATTCCCTGATGGTAGGAAACGGAAGAAATGAGAAACGATAGAATAAAAAGAAAAGGACAAATTCTACGTGCCAAATTCCTTGTAAGATTAAGTGTGTCGAGATCAAAGATATACCGAGAATTTGGTACCTCTGAAAAGGGATCTTTCCGAGAATTTAGAGGTCTTGAGACAGAGATCTTTCGCGTCTGTGTAACAGGTTGATATGGGAGTAAATTTGTATCGAATCACGTATTAATAATATCGTTGTTACGAATAATAACGAAAATTAGTTTATTATTTCATGTAGATCTATTTTTTATTTCAATTACTTTTCGATATTAATTTATTATTAATTAATTTCTATATTAACTTAAGAACACCTGAAAAAGTATTGTATATTCCTGATATAAATTGCAAATAGAATTAAGAAGTAACCATCTGTTGTACTGTTATATGTATTAACTCAAACAACTTCTTTCCATCCCTTCGCATGTGTGGTTTGCACCCTTCGACATCGTAGGATCAACAAAGTTTATGCAGTAAGTTATCTCACCCTCGTATCTGTATCGAAGGGTACAAAAGGAAGTATCAACAGAGAAACGTGCTTGGCATAACCAAGGAATGTTTTCATAAAAAGAGACGTGCATGCCATGACCGATATTTCTTGCAACATTAAAAAGAAGAACGATAATCCTAAATAGAATTCGAAACTCCATCCTACGTATGTTTAATAACAAATAAATATAAAGCTCGAATAGCTATCTCAAGCGTACGAGCGTTGCAACACGGTTCGACTGAAAATACCGAGGTTTATATCAAATAATGAAATATTACCGAGGTTTATTAACATAATGAATAATTAATTGTTTAAACGATGCTTTACTGATCTTTGCGAAATATACATACATATACTTGTAGTAACTACTCTGCAGCTTATCTATACATTTTCTTCGTTTCAAACTTTATCGATATAATCGCGATAAGCGAGTCTCATAACGGTGCTAATGAAATTTCAAAACGCTTCGTATAATGTATTCATAAAAGGTAGAATATATTCGTAAACGGTGTTGGAATACTACCGCGAGCCTGTGCGTGCAGCTGTGCTTTAATTAAATTAATCAGGCACAGAGGTTAAAGGTTAAAATACGGAATATCCACCCTGGAGGCACCACCCTGTCTGGATCGGTTTCTCCAAGATCGCGGCACTGTGGTGTTAACCCAGTTACGACATTTATTGCTTTATAGTATAGGGAGCGCGTTATTAGCGGGTACGAGCGGCCGCATCGAACACTGAGCTCTTTGTCGGCGAAAGGATTTAATATTCATGCGGGCCGGTACGGCGGGCGCGGCATTGCTTCTTCGCGACGAAATTGCGTCTGAAGGCTTCCGCGGCTCGTGAACGACGCTTTATCGCTTTTCCTCGCGTTTTTAACGAGCGAATAACGCAACCCAGTAAACGTTGATTAAGCGAGAAACATTATTTCAACGCTGCCACGTCTCGCTGGGAACCGAGGCCGCCGATGATTTAACCCTTTCTGCCTGCTTCCGTTTAAACCGCTCGTTTATTACCATCAACTTGTTTACTTTATTTTTCCTTCGTTTTTTCTTCTCTTTTTTGTTCTTCCAAGCGACCACAAACGGGCATACTTTGATAGTGAAATTCGATGCAAACAGGTTTCAAATAAATACGTACCCATTTTCTATTATATTGCATAATCACAAAGAATTGCATCATGTTGGCCAGTTTGTAGAAAGTTACACGCGTTCGCTGTTGATTAATTTTTTCATTAGGTATAATTGTTCTATGGTAATAAATAAGTGTCATAGAGAATCTAATTTTAAATTGTAAAATTCTATATGCGTATTTCACACGAATCGTTGCGATGAAGATTTTCTCGAAACTTCGTGATTTTTAATTCGTTCGTCTGACTCATGCTGATAACATACACATCTTCCAAAAATATTTTATAGGAGAATGTTGCTTTCATAAGGATATTAATATAAAATTGTACTCATTTATTCTATCTCTCAATTGTTTTATAAATGGGAGTATGTTTACGTCTGAAAATATTAACAAGTGTCTGATGACGTATCGTTGATCAGATTGCGATGGAATATTTCGTGTAGATAAAACTAAAGCACCGAAGGAAAAGATCCAAAGAAAGATATAAAGAATGAGACTGTAATCTTCCTAAATAAACGTTATAATCTTGTCATAATACGTTACATATATTTAATAACTTTCAACAGCATCTAAAAAAGGGAACTAAGTGTTCACGAAAGGAACGAGCTATGTAGCAGATAATTTTCAGAAGCGTAAATTCGCGTCCATTTTTAATCGGTCGCAATCATTTTTTCTCTCTACTGTTCCGGTTAAATCTCCAAAGCCGTAGAATCACTGTTAATTAACTGGAATGCGCCAGCGATCGGACTTTAGTCTTCGTTACTTTGTAATTGCGTAGCATAGAAATATAAATTTCGCAGTTACTTTTCCATTAAAAATCGGACGAACTCCATATTAAGTACGATGACGCAAATCCTCGGATTACAGCAATGAAAATGATTCAGAATTTCACTTAGATTACGCGCCGCTTCGTTCATTCGTAAAGATTAAATTAGAATTTTCGTGTCCGTGAAAAGTATTTTCGTTTCATTTTATCGTTATAATCCATATGGTCGTAATTAATATTCTTAGTTAAAACCAGACAGAGACTCTGAACGAATAAGGAAATAAATATAAAACATGGAACGATACGAAATGAAATTACGATGCTTGTTCTGTAATGTTATATATCAAAACGAAAGATATCGATATTAAAATATTGGATTTTTATCATATTTTTACTCGTAATGCGACATAGAACATACGACGATCGTATTCGTTAAAAAGAGTGAATCATAGAATACTATGATATCGAGACTTCGTTTCTAAGTATGTACAAAGAGAATAGAAGAATTCACATCTGAAACGACTTTAAGATACAATTTAAAAAGGAACGCGATCTTTTATCGATTTCTCTAACACACACAATATATAATCTTTTTCCACGATTACAAACATCTTCAATTCATTGTTTCGACGTTGCTTCCACAGATACAAACCGCAACACTTTTAGAAACACCTGCCTCTTGTTTCTCAAATTACCGAATCGGCAGCTCGGTTACTGGCTCAGTTCCGTAGAATCCTTTCATTTTGTTACTTTTCTTTAGTACAGGTTGATTGCTACCTACGGTTTGTCTGGTGATCAGCACTGATAAGGGTTGTGAAAATCTTTATTACTAGATGGAGTAGCTACGTATCGTAGCTATCTGTTACGTTAAAAAGGCATAGGCATTTACGGTTTGAAAAGAATGAAAGTGGATATACATGAAACGGCTGATAAATGGCTGATGTATTTATTACCTATATTATCGGTAATAAATTACTTACATTTTATTTTTCGTCGATTACTTTGTATCCTTGAAGATTAATTAACTTTCCGTAGATTAATGAACGTTTGTTTGCTTGGAACTATGTCGCTTTCCTACGTTTTATTGACAATTTGGAAACTCCCGTACGTTTAATTGCCAATTTACGAGCATCTAAAATCAAGATTAGTATATCTTCGTTTAAATTTATCATCGTTCCTTTGTAAATGTAATATCGTTCAACCATTCCGTACTTTGAGAGTATACTGTTTCATAGACAGTTTTTTAACTCGGAATATTTATAATAATGAGTAACATGAAAGCGTTAATACGTTAAATCATAATGTATATTATACACGAAAATGGAGATAGATATCATTTTTGTAGCAAAATATGAATTCTGGATATAAGCAATGCAGGATATTTTAAAAGCGTGGAAATGCCTGTTTTTGCCTATTTCATAGTTAGGACAAAATTCACTTGGAACTATGCCGAGCATAGAATAATATCAAAATGTTTATTTCTATTATTTAAAACTTAGTTTCCAAAATCATCTTAAAGGATTAAGAGATAAATCGATCGTGTCTTACCAATTGAGTTATCCACTTACATTACAAACAACTTAATATCGAAAAACTAGATTTAAATTTAAATCCTATGGAGGAAAACATCTCACGTTGCCACAAAATTAATCGTTCTAAAAATAGTCTGTCCAATTCGGCTGGAAATTTATTACTCAGGTATCGCCGATTCTACTTCCAATTTTACTGGAAACGCTATTATCGTTGTTACAAAAATTATCCTGTTACAAGCTGGTAAACAGGTATCTAACGCAATGAGTCCAACATCCATAAAGTTGTAATTTAACACGAGGCTCGTTCTCGTAATACGAAGACGTTCGAATCATCTCGACGTCGGTTATCATCGAAAATTTTCCAATCGATTCCCGTTTGTATCCGAGCAGCTTTCATTTTCGACCGAGCTTGTTCCTTGGCAGTGATGTGGCAGCACGTAATCATCGAGGAGGTAGAGGGAATGTCATTAATGATCGAAACACGGAACGGTATACGCGAGGATTTAACGAGTCGGATTAACTTCAACCTGCTGGATTAAGCAATCGTGTGGAAAAGTGGGACGAGCATAAGGATAAGTGCGGGACTGATCGGTTCCGGGACGAAATGATCGAAAGTCGTAGAGAGAAGACGTACAGAGAATCACGTAATGATTCACACGTCGTTGAGTAAGTCTTTTTTTATAATAAGAGATAACAAGTTTCTTTGGTTCCGTTAATCGGACGAGGTCCCGTGGAGAAACAGAAATTCCAAAAATTTTCTTTTCAATTTTTTACAACGTAATCTTGTAGCGTACTTTTGCATGTGTGGTTTACGTATGCAAATGAAAGTGAAATTATTTTTTTTCTACAAGAATTTTTTTCTAATAATTCGTATACAATACTAAATTTTGTTGCTTGTTGCAAAACGGTTGAGTGGAATAATTGTAATTCTTTCAACGTAACGAAGTATTTATACAAGTGAAAAGTTGAGATTTCCTCAGTTAAAACATATTCTGTTAATTAAAAATTAATGAAAATAAATCTACAAACTGTGCTTGTAAACACGAAATTGTTCGATTCTATATCATAGAATTATATTTATCAAATAGCCAATTAATCTTGCAAACGTTAATAATTTATCAATCTCCACGCTGTTATTTTTCAAAGCATAATGGAATATTTGAATTACACCATTACTAAAGTGATATTATCAAATGAATACATATGGAGACAGAAACCGAATGATTGGCACAATTAGAGGAATCACAAGATTCCTGGAATAGATGTCGTCACGAGCTCATTCACGATACCCTTAACAATCGTGAGCGTGAAAAAAGTTCCACGCAGCATCGGAGAGGCAAGCAATCAATTAACTAATCTGTTAATTACCGCCACGAGTCGACAGCTGTGAGCATAGTTCAAAGGAGGCTCGCGTTCAATGAGACCTTTATGATCAGAGAAAAGTGCCATCTTGTAGTTTCTTCTCGGCACATTCTGCTATTTCCTTTCATCGGTCCTTTTCCATGGCTCCCTCGAAACGCACTGATAGACCTCGTTAAACCTAATTTTCCTCCGAGCTGTTTGTTTTAATTAGCCCATTCGGCTATATTCAGCTATACGTACAACTTTCTCCAACGTGTAAAACACTAAACGCTCGTTAGGAACAAGAATTTTAATGACTAGCGAAATATTCGTAGAGTTTTCAATGTGACGGTACAAATATTTATATTTTTTGGTATTCTGTAGACAAATATTTGAATCGTGAAATTTTCCAAGGGGTCGTGTCTACGTTTAGAACGAAATGGACGATCGAATAAATTGCTGCAACTATTTCTTCGTAACTATTGAAAGCTACTTCGAATTCGTAATTAAATCGCTCTGTCGTTTCTATAACGTAAAAACGTTTTCGTACGGTTTTCTTTTATCTAAGTTTAAGAAAAGAAAAGATAAAAAATAAATTAAAATACCGCAGAATCGTTGAACCATTCGACAAGTAGAATTTCATATTCGACTGATTCGCCAACTAAAAAGTTTCTAAAGAAGAAATTCGATTCCGTGCGCAGAAGATTCACGGTTAATGTTGGAAAGAAAAGAAAAGAGAAAAGAAGAGAAATACTATTACCGCCGCGAAACGAAAAAGGTAACAGTATTACGACAAAGATAACCATGAAACTTCTTTTACCATTCGAAAAACCATTTTCAATTTAATTAACGGTAACCATGGAACAAAAAGTTGCGACCCACGCAACGAACGATCGACTAACGAGGAAAAACGCTGGACTCTTTTATTTCTGGGATTTTTCTGAATTCCCGCTTTCCTCGTAGCGGTTCTACGTCGCCCGCTCATTTTCTGTCTTTCCCCTCGCATTACGCGATCCGCTTCGCGAGCATGGCATAGGTACAGCTGCAAACCGCGGCTCGTAGGGTCATCCACGTTGCAGGAAACAGGAAATCCTGAGAAGTGAAACCAAGCAGAAACGTCGGGAACGCACAGAGCCGCCACTGTCTAGGATTCGTAGTGGTAAGACAAGATTGAGGAGGTCTGCTCGTTTCGCTTGGAAATCTTGTTGCCTCGCTTTGACAGTGAGAGATGCAAATTGTGAAGTAAGCTGGAGAATATGAGTTACCGTCGCCGCGTCACGAATAATCAGACTGCACCAGGCCTGGTCTTCTTATTGTTTTCACCGAAGAAGAAGGATACGCCGTGGTACGGAAGGATAATTCGCAAATCGCGGTTTACGAACGAACAGTAACTAAAGGTATTCGTATGAAACGTATATCTCGTTCGTTGATAAAAGTTATTATAATTGCTCCTGAATCGACAACGGGTTAACGTATATAGAATTTCTGAAGTCTGAAATTCCGAATAATCGCACTAACTGCCTCCTGGGGAAACGTACTATACGAGCATAAAAACGTTCTCGACGCGTGTACCTCTCAATATTTCCCCGCGGTTTCTGCACGCGCATTAAAACGCACAGTTTATATACACGACGAAGGGAAAAATGCGACGATAAAGCGAAGAATGGTACAAGGTACACGAGCGTGTTCCGAACGATTGCTTTGGCCGCAAATCGCGATCGCTAATCACGAAATAACTAGTCGTGTATGTCGACTGCTGCAAGTCGATCGATAATATGAAATAGCAAGAATAGCGAGGCCCATAGAAAGCACGTTGCACAACCATCCTAACGGTTAGACACGTACCTTTTTTACACTTGAATCGTTCGTTTTTCGATACAAGGTCTTGGGTGAGGCATAAAACGCATTTTTCCAAATCGTACTTTCGCTCCAGCAAACGTACTCTTACATAATCAGAAGTAAAAGGAACGGCAGAATTTTTATGCAGAAATTTTAATATCAAAGATGCCTGGAACCTTCGACTAATTATTCGAAAGTTCTCTTCGGCGTATCCGGCGTATACATATAAAACTAAGACGAAGAACTAAGATTACGTAGAGCGCGTTCTTTACGACGTTTTCTACTTACTTCAACCCGTAGATTCATCCCCTGAAATATGGACACGCGTTTATTATTCGGTCTGCACACCGTGATACCGAAATCCATAAGTTAAAATTGCAACCGAGGTGAGCAACGAAAGGATCGAGAACATACGAGGTACGTGTAGTATACACACACGACGATGAGTATAAACGGCGGTTCTCGTTGGCGCAATTAAAAATTCAACATCTCGTTCCGTGGATCGAGAGCACCGTACCAAGCTCGTGCACTGTAACTACATACGTACATCGCCGGAGAGGAAACTCCGACCTCGAGCAGACATAGTCCTCGAATTTCTCTAAACTTCCGTAAATCCTGGACCGGCTTCCTCACCCTTCTCACCCCCATCGATCTTCCGGCCGGCTAACCGACAATTAAACTTTCATAACCTGTTCATTAGCGCGAATTAACGCGGTGCGCTAACTCATCTGGATTCCGCTAATGCAGCGCACTTAATTTACAGCGGCGGCCGTCCTCGCGCTTGCTGCAGGCCCTGGTGTTTGCCCTCCTTCTCCCCGGAGGATGGCGTCGACGAAACGGAGACAGAGGGTAAGTGAGATTATAAACGACGCATACCGCTAGACAGAGAGGGTCGTATGGAGGAACGACAGAGGGACATTTAGAGACTGATGGCGCAAACCTTTTAGGCAAACTAATGCACCGAACCTGTTACATCAGAGAGGCTACTCGCGGCTGTCCACCGTCCCTCCCTCCGTCTCTCTCGCACTTAAGTCCCCTTTGCATTGCTACATACTCGTGTACCTACCAGTTGGATTTATTATGGGAAACGCGCCTTATGCCGGTATCGGATGGCGAGTTCTTTTAAGCCCCGAAACTGTTCCAACGGAGTTCAAGAAGGGGCACAGCTCGATGACGATGCTTTACGGTGGATCGTGAAATTTTAGAAAATTGTTTACGCGTCGTTCGTGCGCGAATCGGTAGTGGGAGTAGAAAACGACGTGGACCGTTTAATCAGACCTAAGTAACTAAAATTTCGTTCTAACGAACAAAGTTCGCATAGACGGAGTTCTACTGTACTTTACGCAATAGAACAAACCACTTGGAAGCCACCGTTGATCGATTCTGTAAATTACAAGTATAGAAAAAGCAGCGATATTACGAATACGATTTTTCAGATTCATCTTAGAATTTATTATTATTTGTATCGTCTTCTTGCGACGAGTGAACTTACGGAAGAGAGTATCTGTCTTTTGTAAACTGAATATTAATCATGTACCTATATATCTACTGAAACGAAAGAATTAATGAAAAGCGAAATCGGTTAGTTTTGCTTCGAAAAAACTGAAACAATAAACTAAAGTATTGCGATAGTTCTCAACGAAAATAAATCGAATTGAGAGGTGTGTTAGCAAAAGGATAGAGAATAAACACTGACCTATGAGAACCTTATGGTAAGCAGGCTCCAATTATCGCGCGTATAAAGCTGTTCCTGCTCCAGAGAGAACGTATACACGCGCGTGCAATTACCTGCACGTCCCCGCCTACTTGTTCGACTAGAGCGTGCACACATAATTACTGTGGGGAACTGGCAATTATTAATTTAGGTGTTACTCTACAGACCTATATGCCGGCTTGCTCCTTCGCGGGACAGCTGCGTTGATGAGAAGCGTTTCGTAGCCCGTGGAAATTAATATTACACGTGTGCTGCTTTTACACGATTGCACGACGCGATGTTCGGTCGCTCCTCGTTATTGCCCGTTTCTCGATACTATATATAGCCAACGACGTCGTTAAACAATCGTGAAAAAGCGCTTAACGTCGTTCGTCGTTCGATTCGGTCTTAATTAAAAACGTTTCTTTGTTCGCCAATATTTCTGATAGTATTTAAACGATAGTCGTATAATTCTAAGATTATTTTAATTATCCTGGTAAGTTAGATCGGTCCAGGTATTTAAAAGCCAATTAATTTGTCAAGAAATGAAAAAGTATGACGAACGAGCGTCGGATGCTCTGTTGTGTTTCCTATTTAGGTTAGGAAGTCAAATGTTGCTTGACCATGAAAAATCATAAAATAATTCATGAATTATCCGTTTTCCGTTCTTAAATCTTGTGACTCGAGATTAAGAATCCAAGTTTCGAGCCTCGTATAGTTCTCGACATATGATACGTACATATTCTCAGTATTGAGGTACACCAACGTAAAATACATCGATACGAAGTGATACAGTAATAAACATAAATTTTCGAGACTCGTCTACGCATACTATGATTATGCATTGTAAATCAGCATCCATTGCACAATCGATTATCTAAATGGTACTATATCATCCAGCATCCCAAGCACTGTAATTACACATACTAGTAATGATTTTGGTAAATGTTATTACTTGAATAATCTTCGTCCTTTCATCGGTTTGATCATTCAATTTACATGTTAAATCTAAGTCACTCGAATGTGTCACTTAACACGTGTTGCTTCGATTCGAATATTTAAATAGCGATGATAATAATTTTTGCATCGTAATCGCTGTATATTTAAAAAAAGTAACATAGACAGGACACGAAGCAAGAAATAACGTGTTGGAACAAAGATTATTACTGAAAATAAGGATATACACACATTTCTGATGCAAAAAATAACGAGGTTACAGGAATTATTGTAGTAGCAGCGAAGCAGTTTTAAGCAACTCGATCAATTTCAATATTTTAGTTAACGAAAACTTACTTCAAACGAATTAATTGGTTTCTAAATTTTTGCGACGATTTAAATCACCGCTAATTAAAACAATCGCGAGATTCATTTGAATCTGACTAAAAATATCGACGAACAAGAGGAATTAATCCAAATTTCTCTACTCATTTACTAACGTGTACTCGATAAAACGATAGGAAACATGCGTACATAAAAGTCCCAATTTATATCAAACGTTACAATTCTTATCGCGCGATCTCCAAAGTCTACGAAATTCACACATTACGAACAAAGAAGATAATATCGTGCCACTTTATCATCGAGGACACGTAACCGAAAAAAAGAGGGAAAAATCGGAAGATCTAACGGGTATCCGACTTAATTACAAGCCAGCATATGGACCGGACCCCAAGTTGGTTCCCTTTCCTCTCGCGGTATGAATATCGCATTAAGTCATGAGTGAGAGATAGCTCCGGGCAGGGGTGGGCCCCCGATGGGAAACTACGAATTTAATAGAATAATAAATGGAGCCGTCTGCGTTGCGGCGATGCCGATGGCGACGACCACGAGACCTCGTGGTACGCGTACGTACACACCAGGAAGATAATTCGGTTCCTTTTTCCTCCGAGCCGCTCGATTCCCTTCGATTCCATCCGTGCAACGCTTCTTCTTCGATGTCGAAAAACATCGGGCTGACAGATACCACGCCGAGGTATCGTTAAATTGCTGTAATCGGGATATAATGTAGCAGAAATATCGTAGGAAGTTGACCGGCCCGGTAAACTTTTATAACAGTGATTACGGTAATAGTCGACATTAAGCGGCGCGATTCTTTTAAGAAACAAACCGCGCGCTTTATATGCGCGATTATAATAGCGCGTGTATAAAAGAAGTTGCCGAGTAACGTTTCGAACGCGTTCGAGTTCGCCCTGGCTCTTTCATCTCGACGAAATTTCACCCCGTTATTGCAGGTTTCTCAGTCGAAGTTTGCGTTATAGAATAAACAGAGTTGCCCAAGGCCGTGTTCCAACTTGCGCAAAGAATTCGTTGAAAATTTCCAAGAGCTGATAAATTATATATCATTGGTTATTATAAATTCGCACAGTGTACAGTAGCAGCGGAAATTATCTCGCAATTAAATCGGTTTCAAATACTATTATAACTGTAACTATTCAAATATTTCGCGAATCACCGTAGCTTTGCATTTTACGAAATATTTAGAAAACACCGAGCATGATGGAATAATTGCAAGAGACACGCGTGCCTTTCGAGTAAAACACCACGCCAGAGTGTCATCTTGGTCCCAGGGGATTGAACAAGATGTCCACCGTTAATTACACGCATGGCACGCTTTACACGCGGAAGCGGAAGCAACGGAGCTATCGGTTAAAGCGGGGGAGTTCCGGACAAATATACATGCATGTATTCCCGAAAAAGCGTGGACAAGAGCCGCGGGTCGTTCGGTCTGTCGCGTTACACGCCGTTGCAATTTTCAGCACACGAACGAAAGAGACGATGGGTCGGTCGGGGCTCGTGTTAGCACAGTTTACAAAATAAACACTGGTGCTTGTAGCAGATCGGAAAGGGCGACCGATGATGGTCAGGACGAGGCGCGGAGGATGGAGGCAGCGTCCGTTCTGCACTGATAACACAATTAGCTTGTCTCGTCATGCGCGACCTCTGATAAGGGATTCCCTCGCTCTTGTCCTCTCTCTAACATCGCTCACCCTCCGCTTCCATCGCCCATTCTCTGTCCTACTCTCTCTGTTCCCCTTTCTAGTATTCGCGCATTGTTTCTCTTCGTCGTACCAGGCTTGCATACCCCCCTATCCCTCTAGTCCACTTTAGTCGCTCAGCGAGCAGGATCGCGCTCGTCAGTCGAGTAAATCCAGACGAGAAGATCCCTTGGGAGTACACGGCGTTTCAGGGACGCGCGATAAGGGCAGCGGGGGTACAGCTTAACCCTCTCCGGGATGCGAGAAGGGACACAACACGCGGGGTGAGCCGACCCCAACGTTAATACCTTCCGGCAGGTTTTCTTCACTTGATTTATTCCGCAGGGGCTGAAATCGCGTGGCATGGCACGCACGTGCGTGCACACGCGTTGCCGTGCCGGTTTTCGCACGGACAAGCCGATCTGTGTGGGTGCACCGAGGGGCAGCCCGGACCTGCAGCCATCGAACCAACTGGATATATACTTTAACGAAGTCCGCCAAATGTCCGGATCGTGTCCTGGCGAACAAATTTGTCGAGACACGAGGGATGATTCCACCGCCGATGATGGAGAGCCAATGAACGGAGAGGGAACGAATAGGTTGGATCTGGCGATTTTTTAAGCAGACTACTATAAATAGACGTCGGAAATATCTTTGTTTTGAAACTCGGTTTACTAGCGTCAAAGGTGAGCGTCGGATGCAGTCGGGATATTGTCTTGATCGTTGAGTGTTTAGAGAAAATTTATAAGTACGGTAACCGTTATGGGTTAGGAGACTTATGTGCCTTAATAACTCGGATTTAAGCGCTCCGGCATTATTGTAGTGTAGTCGTATGCTACCTGTATATCACCTGCATAATACTTGTATGCTACTTGAATGAATATTCCAGTATTTCAAGTGCTAAGACGGGTGCTATTGAAATACGTAAATACAATTGACAAATTTATGATTTTAACTGTAATTAAGAAATTTTGCAATGAATATCTTGCTAGTTGGAAGTAACGTTAGAGAAAATACTTCTTTGAAAGAAGTATTTTTCAAAGAAGAAATATATCTTTGAACCGTAGTGTATATTGTGTTACGGGCGGATTTTAGGAATTTAAGCTCCGGAATTGGAGGATTAAGAAACTAATGTCATTAAGGCATAGTTGACCATTTGCAGATGACCATTTATGAGGTGCCTTTTCGGTTATTTTACGGAACTTTACAAGTTATACAATTTAAGAAAGTTGTAGTTTAAGAAACTACACAGAAGAGTTATTTGAACAAAAGTTAGCTATACCTTAGTAAATCTACACGTCTGTTCGAGTATAATATATTACAGGTATAATAATATTCAAAATAATGTAGAATATTGTGCTGGTAGAAAATCTACAGGAAGAGTAGAAAGAATTAATATTTTTAAACAATTACGTTAGCTATATATTTATACATATTGATCGTTATCGATTTCTTAATGATGTACATTTACATATGAAAATTATACAATCCTAAATTACGAATGATTGCATCTATTAGTATTTTGCATAAGATCTTCCAAGGCTCGGTTGTATAGCCTTTTAACCTATTTTTAACCGATGTCTTCTTACACGAAATCTCTGACCGGTGCCCCCAAAATCACATCTGAACCGGTTTTGGCGTCAGGACACTGAACATTTTGTCTACTCCGAAACATCACTTTCCTAATATAAATTTCCAATCGATTCGCGTATAAACTATCGACGAATTAATTAAAAGCGACACGAAAAAATACTAAATAGTATGTATCTTAAGCAAGGAGGGCGGCATCGAAAATTGCCAGGTATATACATAAAAAATCATTTCTCTGGGACGTTTTTTAGGCCGGTCCAGTCATTGTGGAAACAATAGGAGGATGAAGGACCGAAGCACAATGTGAGGATACCTAGGATTGAAAAGAAGAGGCCACCGGGAAGCGGTAGCCATAGACCTCGGCACAGTAGAACATAGGGGGTGGCAGCGGTGCGGTAATAGCATAAATCCGCGGTTGTAGTCGGCTCTCTCGGTGCCGCCAGGGCGGGGGAAGGGACAGGCCAGGAGCAGTCGACTGTCGTTTCTTCCGACAGTCGCCACTCGACGCCTGCATCGAACAGAAGGTAGCCTGTGCGCAGACGCAAGCCGCATTTTTCGAGAGTGCATCCGTTCCCCGGGACGAGAATCGAAACTGGTTTCGAACGTGGATCATGATTCCGGTGAAATCGATCGCGACGCAATGAAAACCCAACGAACCGTTTTTCGCGTTACTTTTTCTTCGTCCATTTAAACGAGAGCCAAAGATACGACGCGACGAAATTGTTTGGTGCTGTGACAGTGTTGATTCCTTTTCGTGAGAAACGGAACGACAGCCGAAGAGGACTCTAGTTGAATAAGACGCTCTTCTTATCGGATAACGTCCAGGGACCTGGTTCAACAAGCAGCGATTCGAATGGTGAGTCCTATCAATTTTATTTATTGTTCGTTCAGTTTGACAATCGCGCAAACGACGCGTTGTTATTTAACACATTCACGGCCGCTGATTTCGTGGAAATCGTCGATTAGAAAAGCGTAAATCTTTGGTATTGCGGAAGGGTAAAGTATCGTGATTCGTGACATTTGTTCTTGTTAAATGTGAATATACGGAAGAATATTCCTCTTTGCTTGTAACCATTGATAATTGAACTATCAGAATATAATTCAGCTATGAAAGTACGTAATATTATGTCAGCTGCCGTTACTGTGTTAACCCTCGTTCGTTCTTTGTTTTCGTAACTTTGGTGTCGAATTGACACGATGATGAATCGTCGTTACGAAGAAAAAATAAATAGCTATAAATTTGGATATTCATTTTATTACAATCTTTATACATCGAAACGTAAGATAACAGAATGCTGTCAGGACGTGCTGCCTTTTTAACGTACGTAATATATAACAAGGCGTGAAATTGATACAAGGAACGAACGAGAGTATATCGTAGATCGATGTTAAATCGGAGATATTCGAAAATGAACATTTGTGGTTGATTTCTAAAAATGCACGAGTGTGTCAATTTAATGAAAGCAAGGAGGAATCCAGAAGAATAGTAGAGAAACGAACGTGTACTATTCTAAACACAATTCGATGTCCGTGTTCGTTGATTGTATATTTGTGTGATTATTGTGGACTTGACTCGCTGGTTTACTTTAAAGTCGTACGTCGTTCAAAAGTCGTACAACGAATATTTCTCTCTTCGATCGAGTCAACGCTGAATTAAAAAACATACTTTTGCGATGCTAAGCAGAAGATTTTGGAAAGGAACCTGTGCGTAGTATGTTCTATCGGTAGCCGAACGTTTAAATCGATTCGTACGAAAATAAAATCGATCGTTTATTTAAAGAACTTCGGTTTCGTAATTGATCGTGTACATAGCTACTTCTAAAGATAATATACCAAGTTGTCTGTGCCATTCATTAGTAAATCAAAATACACAAGCCATTTGATACGTAATATTATTCAAATCACGAACACGTCGATTACAAAATGAAAATCGACAATGAGGAACTACTAACGTAACTGTCTTCGAAATTTCTCCGTGCCAACTTTCTCGCTTTCAAAAATTCCTAAAGATTCCTGATTACTCGAGATTTTCGTAGCCTTTTGTCTAAAGTTCGATATGGAGTAAAGAAATGTAGAAGCAAAGAAAGAATAATTAAGACAAATCCATTATTTCAAACATCGAAACTTCTTTCATCGAAGCTACGAAGAGAACGTCATTCGTTTCGAAAATATTTCACACACCTTTCACCGTTCGAAAAGTTCTACATATTTATATTAGAAACTTACCTCTGAATAGGAACAGTTTAGAAAGAAATTCGTCACATATCTTTCATCGCCTCGTAATACTTCGACATATTCGACGATATAGTCGAACTTTGTAACGTTTAAATCCCATATCACGGTAATCCCCATGGGAATTCCCGCTAATCGAATAAAAATCTTTCGCTTATAACCAGCAACAATATACATATATACGATATATACACCGATCGTATGAAACAGGAATTATTTATCCATAGCCTGTTATCGTCATTCCATTTGTACCGTGAATAATCTGTTTACGGCGAGTGAAACCCGCTTCAACAACAAACTTGACTTTGTTTCTCTCTCTCTCTCTCTCTCTCTCTCTCTCTCTCTTTCTCTCTCTCTCTTTCTCTTTCTCTTTCTCCTTCTCTCGTAATAAGGGCCGGGGGTCAGTAATTGTGAAATTTCGGTCTCGAAGACCTACGTATGCCCTTTCGGTTTTCCAGCTTGTGTAAACGACCGGATATTATTAACGGCTATAAGATACCGTTACCCAGTAAACCAACCGTGTTTACCCGGTTTCGTAAAATTTTTTCGAAAACTCGGTCATTTCGTGCGACTGGTGTCGAGAAGGTGAAGATTCGAAAACAGAAGAGAAAAAAAGAGACAGATGAGAACCCCTGGGATCGTGTTGGTCGGTATTGTATGCTTTGGGGATGAGTCCTCGTCGAAAAAGATAATGAAGCGAGGAACGATGATAAAGCATGCGAGAAGGGAGGGGACAGATAATACTGTAAAAAGTTAGGAACTTAATGTCTTTGACCATTAGAAGAGAGTCACAGGCAGATTGGGTTAGGTATACGTTCAACGTCGGATTAACGTACACCGGACGGTGAAATATTTCCGCTTCCTTTTTCGCGTTGAACACGCCTCGTCCTTTTAGCTCCGAACAATAGGGGGGAGGGGGCCACGTTTATTTCCGGACAGGATTATATTGGCTTCTATTGCCGACTCGATGAACCCATGATCGGATCGGATCAGCTAACGAATAAAAACACGATCTCGCGATCGTTTTCATCGTAACACGTTCGTACGACTCCCGTTTGCTTCTGGCTGGTCTGAATATCGATATAGGAAGGCTGTGCTGTAACTCGTGATATGCAGGACTGTGTGCCTGTATGCGTGTGTGAATGAGCGTGTGGTAGTTGATGGAAATTCTTCTGTTACGAGGAATATCAATTCTGTCTCCGAATACGGAGCGAAAAAGGGTAATTGTTTCGTGTACTCGCGATAGGAAGATTAACGTTTATTGTAAAATATCGCAATATGATCGTTGTTCCATGTCTCGTAACTACTCGATTTTTTTCTGTTTGTTGCTTTGGGAAACACGACCAATTACTGCGTGTAATAAAATAAATTCACGTTTGACGCGTAAAGATAGCTGTGAAACTTACACAATTTACTGTTTTTCTCGGATTAATGGTTGTGGTATAAAGTACAAGATTATCGGTAAGTATCTGACAGCGAACAAAAACATTAATTCTTTCAACGATCGTAAACGCACTAATTCTTTCGAACGACCTATTTTCGAAGCTAAGTATGACTAGTGGAAGGAAATTGATAAAACACCGTTAGATTAGGCAGCTTTCGGCTTTCTTTCATCTCGTTTCTTCTTCGTATATCTTCATTAACATAAGATTCAACATTACAGATAAGCTCTCTGCTCTTATCGAATCTCGTATTTTCCTTTAATCTTCCCTGGGTTTCTCAAAGGAGAAAACCAAGCTTACGAAAAGTTTATTCCTCTAAAACGATTATATATATATAAAAGAGCGACCCGGAAATCAAATACGAGAAGATAGAGAAGCGTACCTCGTTGTTACTTCGTTCGTCGTATAATTTAAATCAACGAACGAAGCAAAAGCGTTTAAAATTTGCCAACAAGTATAACAAGTAAATCATTCGACAACCGCGACCGACCGTGCATCTTTATGCGTTAAATATCCAACTGTCTGGCGTTTCAATTTTTCCTACTTCTCAACATCTGATTCCATTGTTTTAGCTATGAATTATATAGAAAGCCGATATTTTTGGAATCTAATCGATAAGAAGCGATATTCCGTAGACAAGTTCGGTTGTCGAGGTCGGAGATACCAGGTTAACGGAGGTCAGGATCCGTGTTCGGGTCGCGTCGAGGCCATAGAAAAGCGGATCGAGATCAAAGTAGATTGCGATCATTCGTCGCGAGCCTGCTGATGTACTTTGACTCGTTTCTTCTTGCGAGCGTAGCTTAAACGGTCGCTCCGCTGCAGCTTGTATCCACGCAGGTGTAGGCCTTATGACAATATTATGAGCGCCCGTGCAAGTCGCTTGTCGATCCTGTTTTGTAACCCCGCCAGTGCAGCTCTTCGAGTTTATACGTCGACTTTTCTTCCGATAGCAAGCGAGTGAATGCGCGCGCGCCAGCTATGACACGAGCGTGTAGTTCTTGCACGCTATTAACGATTGATTAACGGTGAAAAGCGGTTCGATTTGGTTCATTCTTTCTTCTCGATATTATCTATTTGGACGGAAGGTGAATCATTTAAAGATCTTTTTCCTTTTTATTAGTTTTCTTCGAAGAAATTCTAGTCAGCGCCAATTTTGTTATGCCAATTACGTACTTGAATTACCTGTTCGTTTCAGGATATGTCGTTGGCGGTGATGTTTGATAATTATTTTTGATAAACGTTATCTGTTTTACGATGAATCATTCGAATAACCAAAATTGTATAACTGTAAATCTATAAAACGTGTCTGTCTTTGTAATTATTTTCATTACTCTGGTATTTTTATATATTTTTAGTCTTAAAGTTTGTTTGTAATAGTGACAGTTGATTTTAATCAAAACGCGCGATATTGCGGATCGATCAATGAAATAGCAAAACAGTATTTTTCGTTAATTTTTGTTTCTTAACAGAGAGGAAAATTTAATTTCATTCTCTGTTTAGAAACTTTATTATTTTTCCGGTCGATATGTACGTTTTATCTAGAAAAACAGACTGGTTTCGTAAAGATTAGATATGTAAAAGAATAGGACACGCTGGTGAATTTTTCAATCGCGTCGTCCAACGGGAAATATCGTCGGAAACAAGTTTTCCGGCCATTTCCTGTTCGATAATTCCATCGAATAATTGAATCAAATACTCTGGGAATCGCTCATAAATCGGGCTCGTAACTAGATCGATCGTTCATGTTTGCGAGTTACATTAAATTAGGACAGTTTTATGAACATGTCATTCGAAGTTATTAATCCTGTTTCGAAATCTCGTCAGCACGGCTCTCGCTTCTTGCAATTTGTAATAATGCGTTTCGTATACGTATACGTTGTGTACCTCTTGCGCTTCCTTTTAAACGCACGATTCTGCTCTAACAAAATCTTTTATATTATATACACGACTCTTTGTCAAAGATCAATTTCGATCAATTTTAATTCTTCCAAATCCAAATACGATATAATCTATTTTCAATGGAAATTCGTACGAATATTATCATATTGACAAGCGTGAAAATTTCGTGCCAACTCGTCTTTCTCGCTTTAAAGAATTAAAAAAACCAGTCAGCGGTCGGGTATTTCACAAATTCTCGTCCATCGATCGAGTGTTTGATAAAAAAAAAAAGAATCGTGCAAAGGGGTAAATCAGAATCGTGTTCCACGACACGGCGTGTAGTTGAGGAAGATGGAACGTTCTAAGATCGTTCGTTTTAGTTATGCAGGAGCGTGTTGTGGCAAGAGCACGAATCGCCTCGATCCTCGCCTTAATATTACTTCACGTAAGGCTGCGCACTGTGTGCATACATTTCCACTCTATATATAGGCATTTACGAGGCGGGATAAACGCGTCAGATGGATGGTGCAACACTTTCTAACGTGCCTCTTGATCGGAATATCGGATTCGACGTCGATCCCGATTACGCGTACAGGGCAGATTCATCTCACGTTCCTTTTTTTCCTGCGGTTTAACGACGAAAGTGCACGCACCATGGTGTTGTAGTCGGTATGTACCTACTTATACACCACGCACGCCCAACTACCTCGGCCATGACACTCTTTTCATTTCGACGCCGCTCGTGCACTGTCTCCAAGAAACCTGGAGAATGTGAGGAAATTTTCGATGAACCCCGCTCTCATACATTTTGTTTTTTTTTTTCTTTCTTTCTTTGGGCGTGGTGAAAGGAACCGACCATTCGAAATCTACGATCATCCTCTTTATTAGATTAATTAAGACGTTTTCATACTTTTACGAGTCCCTGTCAAATTTATTTCCAGTAATCGTGTCCGTGGAGAAATGTGAGGAAGCTTTTATGGTGTATCGATGGCTGATGAACGAATGAGTAGGATGAAACGTGAAATAAAACTTGGGATTCAAGGTAGTTGACATGTTTTAACCGTTTATGTATCGTTTATACATCAGCACTTGTATCACACTGGTTAAGGTTCGAGAATATTTCAAAAATACACTGTAAAGTAGATCTCTAAAGATGTTTCACTTATCCATCCAGATGAAAAACTAGATATATAGCAACCGTCTGTAACAATTTCTCAAAAAGAAGCTACATAAAGCGCGACAAATTTGAGATTGCCTTAAATCGTGGATTTGAAACAACCCCAAGAGTAGAAATATTCGATTATCCAATAATACCGGATATGGAATCCCTTCTGAAAACTCGTATATCCGTCTTAGCCGCAAATGCCATAGTCGAATTGAAATTCAAGTTTAGATTTATTCTCGGCGACGGAAAAGGCCGCAGCTGCGCTTAGACCGTGGTGGATTTGAAACGAAGCCTCGTAGGTGTATACGATATACAAACGAACGAAAAAGGGGTATGAGTGATCGGGGAGGGGTCGATAATTGTGACAGAAATTCAATCCTTTGGATGGTGAACCTAATGCCCGGTAGTGACCGCCAATTCAATCAAGTGCCGACCAATCGTGGCCCTCGATACGGGATTTTAGCCTCGGATCGCGGCTGGGGATTTTGACACGGTCCACCGGGGCCAAATAAAATGCCCATAGATTCTATGATTGTGTACGCGTATACATATATGCATATATATTCACCAAAACGAAAATAGGTATTAACTATTCAATGGCGCGAGCCTGATGAACCGAACTGTATTTGTGCGTAAGCCGTTCGTCAGTTTTGATCGCGCGGTGTACCCGTATCGGAGACAGATTTTCGACGTGGTAGCAGCACGTGCTCTGCTTTGAAAAGAGTTTCCAAAAAATCAAGAAAATCCTTTGGTTTCCGCGAACGTAGGAGCGATACTCTTTTTTTATCTATTTCTTATGGAAGTCTCGTGAAATCGATAGAATCTTGTATTTTTTATTTTTTTATTTTTTTTCTTTAGAAAAGCTAGTTAGACAAGGATCAAATAGGATTCTCTAGTCTGGGATTAAAATACGCAACTCGCGTGATATTGCTTAATATAACGAGAGGATCGTGTTACATCGATTTTTACGTCCATCTCACCGGTTATAATTTAAGCAATGTTGAGAATCGAAGGATAAAGTACTTGCGCGTACAATAACAATCACGGAACAAAAGGTAAAGCAACGAGCGATAGGAAGCTGCTCGTCTTTTCTATTTCGCACAAACCAACCGGCATTACGAGTTCGATCACGAATTCCGCGTCAAACTAAATTTTCCGATTTTCCTTTGTATGGAGGGTCTCGAGCGAAGAGAAAGAGAAAAGAGCGCGTGGCTCTCTCAGTCGCTGCGTAACTCGGCCCGTAACAAATTAACAACACGTGTTTCGCATTCGCATCGGCGCGTTGCAAAGGCGACGCTAAACTTTATGGACCTGTGTTTCCAGCGTAAAGTCAGTCGAATCATAGCATCCGTGCAAACTCCACTTTACCCAGAGGGGAACCATATCCCGCGTACGACCCGTGAAGGCGCGCAAATGACACGTTATAATCCTTAATCATCATATAGTTATCTGCGAGTGTATACGTACATATGAATTTTCCAATTACTCAAATTTGTTTTGCATACAGAGATAAAAGCAAGTGAGCTTAATCATAAAAATGAACAACAAAAATCGCTTTAACGAAACTCTTTGATCAGTTATGTACTTGTACTTAGGTACAGCAACACACTTACATAGATACTTTATGTATGTTTCGTCGAGAACAGAGAAAGCGTACGACACAACTCCGCAGTTTAGCGTTACGGTAAACGCGTGGTCTAACAGTTTCGAGTACGGAGATGCGATCGTTGTAAAGTTAGGTTCTAAATTTCGAGTTGAACGTTATAAGCTGAGAGAAGGATCAAGTCTAAACGAAAAATTACGCGAAATAACACCTGCGTTTTATCATTTACCGTTATTTGTCGAGGGAAAACGTTCTTCGATGTCTCGACAAAGGGGCAATGATTAAAAGAGTGGATTTTCATTCGACCGTGATGAAAATTCAAATCTATGCAGTATCTCATAGAGACGACAATTTATTTGAACGATAGTCTCGCGTCTCTATTCTTCTTTATTAATTTCTCATAATCAATGACTAATGCTCGTTGATAGCGCCATTTATTACTCATATAAAATGTTACAAGTGCTGAATCATTTCAATATCAATTCCTTTTTAAGAATAGCAGCACGATTAAAAGAAAAATCGAGGGTGTCGGTTGTAAACTCTCGCTCTACTGACACATAAATAATTAAAAGAAAGTACGAATTTCACTCTCAAGCCTAGGCGTGCTTTCATGCGGCACTTTTAGGTGTTCGAACGACTGCATGAAATGCATTTCGTAACGTTCACCTCGACGTAGACAGCGTAGACCTTGCGACGTGTCGCGAAAGGTATTCCTAGCTAGTTTTACGCGAACAATTAAGACACCTGCGCTAATTTCTCCATCGTGGGAGGCGTTACGAGCTGCGGTCGTTTCCTGGTAACACCGGTATCACCGGTGAATCCAGTTCATTCTGCGTGCACGCCATTTCCGAGTCACGTAACCGAAAAATATTCTATTTTAACGGACACGACGAATATAATTCAGAAAAAAGAAACGGTTTCTTAGCTTCAACCATTGGAACAGCGTTTCTTTCGGAGGAATCTGGGATACATATTACATTTGGTTTCACCGTGATTTCATACGTAAAAAGAGAGAGAGAAAAACTTGCAGGAAAAGACTTACTCGAGTGATATATAAAATCGAATATAAAAAAGATAAATAATTCGTAGAATGAAACTCGATAAAAATTGTAGCAACGTTGGATGTTTTTAAATTTAGATCGGAGGTTAGAGTTAAGTAAGAGTCAGATCGAGCGCGATATCAAATTGCGTGCATAAAATAGTGACGGTGTAACGAGAAATTAGAAAACTGCAAAGTACTAAGAAATCAAACATCTACGAAAACAATCAACTGACCGTGTAAATAAAAACACGAATTTCCCGATGGTATGAAAATTTTGGATATTTCGTGATTACGATACAACGACTCCTAAGATAAATAAATCGAAAGAAACTTATCCTGAAACCTACTTCTACATAGAGCTTTGTCAAGAACAACGACCTCCGTTAGATTTTTCGTATTCTTCGTTTCTTTCCTCTTACATAAAACACGTAGACGATCGCTTTGCCCGCGACACGTAACGTGTCGTAAAGCAGGCTGAGAGTCAACCGGAAAGTTCTCTTCTCTGTTGCTCCGAGGCGCGATTCAAAACTGTTCCGGCGAGGTGGAAGCGGTAGCTGCTCACTGAATGCCTTATGAACCAGACGAACGGACATCCTGGCGTTACGTAACTTTGACCAGCGACGAATAACCTTCTAATCTTTTCATTCCACGCTTCGTCAACTACTCTCTCCGTTTTCTTTCTCTTTCCTTGTTCCTCCAGTGCTTGTTGCTCTCTGTCCGTTTTACATTTTTTTTCTCTCTTCTTTTTTCGAGTAGCCACCTTTCTCCGGTGAACAGCGAGACGATCCTCGAACGAGGTCACCAGACGATGTCCGTGCCAAAATCACCTGGCAAAAATTGACACCTACGTGATGCGAAGAATCGCAGCATTTATACAGATCACGTCGTTGGCCACGAGTTCAGCCCTTGAACGTGAAATCATCCGTGAGAAAGTGTACCACGCGGTTAAGTTGCAGCTTTTCGCATCTTTTATGTCACGTTTAAAGTATTATGTTGTTTGTGTTACGTGTCGAATCTGTTATTCGTGCAGAGAAATATATTATTTGGTTTCGTGGAGTAGAAATATTGTTCTAGATAAATCTTCTGACGTTGAAAAAGGTTGCAAATTGTGCGAAGGACTTGCATTTCCGAAACATTTTTGATAACGTCGATTTAAGATTTATAGAAAATAAGATTCAAATATTACGAGTATCTATCGACACTGATAGGAAAAATTTACGTTTTGTCAAACGTGTTATAAACTTTCCGAATATTTGTACCTCGAAAACCGGTATTCATCTTTCCCCACAGCAATTTTCATGAAAACAAATGTATCTTCGTTGCATTCTCATGATCGCAATTTCTCTTTTTCGCGATAATCACCGTACACCGGATACTATGAGCGTCGGTTGTCTCTCGCAATGGGTAACGGAATACCAGAAAACAATACGAAGATACGAAGGCAGCTGGTCGACGGTATAGTAATTTCTCTGATTATTCTCTTAACTTTACCTCAGTGTCAATGGTTCTTTTGTTAGCATCCTATCCTTTCACCACCCGATACGACCAGCTCTCAAGGATTTTACCGATCTTTGCTTTCGATCCCTGCTTACCTGCCTGTCTACCTGTAGCATGATCGTTCATGATGTATATACCGATAAAACACTCGATCCAGTTATTTAACTCTCGATTATCTGACCTATTTGTGGAACTAGTTTTCGATGCGATCAACGATTTAACCCTTCGAGGGTGTGAAAATAAAACGAGTAAAAATACGGTAGGAAAATCATAGTTTAATTTAACTTTCTCGAGTTACTTAACTGAGTTACTTAATCCTGCTGCGATATTCGAACCTTTTACCGTCTCAATTTTACTTTGGTTTTAATCGAAAAAGGACTTGTAATATCTTAGGGAAATTTTTAACATACAAATGAAGCAAGAAATCACGCGTATCCTTGTAACTATTCTGCCTTCTGTTCTTCGAACTTAGGAAATTTTCCGGCCCATAGAAAACTACAATTGGGTCGTAAATGATAGGACAAATTGCGACAGAGAGAAGTTAAAGCCCAGTAGGATACAAGTATGCGTAAATACTTGTTCTATTGTACCAGACGGAAGTACGGTGTTCCTTTGGCCCCTGAACGAGGGATACAATGAAACTGTGGTTCGAGCAGTGGCGTAATGATCATTACCGTTATACCTCTCTTGAATCGAGCAAAAAACCGGCATCGAATACTTCATTGTGTCCATAAGGTCGCACCTTTTTGTAAGTTTGCTTGGTTGTCACAGGTGGAAGGCCGGAAAATATTACGCAGTCATATTACTTTCAAAAATTATGCTATTAAATACTGTTCGGCATATTTTGTCTTTGTTCAGAGAATTTTCACACAATTTATCGGAGCGTTATTAAAAATTATAACGATAGTATCAATTTTCTTCCCCAAAAAGCTATCTTCGTTTCGTAAACAAATAAATCCGATAAACGAAACATTCGTCTCCAAAGCTTATTCCCTATTTTGCAAGTTTATTTATTACGATTAAATCGTCGCCTGTTGTTATACCATACACCCTCTTAAACAAGCCGCGTTTTAGCCAGGATCGAAACAATTCATCCCTTTAATCGTGACTCGATATCGAGCATACGTTTGACGCGTCGAATATGATCAGAAAAGGCCAATCTCCGAAAAGACTCGGGCATTGTACTTCTGTTCATGCACCGAAGCACAGTCATATTCAGCAAATTGAGCGAGAAATCCGACGCATTGGTTAAATCCTTTCTTTCTGGCACGATTCAGCCAGGCTTTATAGACTTTCCAGTCGACCGAGCATCGATACAATTCGCCGTGTTTACATGCCTGACTTGGTCACTGTTCCAGCCAAGTCATTCGGGACACGTTTCCATCCCATATTCGATACGAGGCGAATCAATTAGATGCTCTTCAATTATAGGAGCGTGCACATGCGTGTGCAGAGACATACGCACGTGTATATAGTCGACCATCTGGGAGAACGATAGATGAAAAAGGCATTTGACGATTCCGATTATATTTTTCCGATGTTTGTTGCATACGCGTGTGTTCTCTTGGCGAATTACCGTTTCACTTGGTATATGTAATTGTTATCGTCACAGGTGCAGTTTCTATTTAAAGATCGGCCCCGTTAATCGCCGAGTGTACAGGGTTAGATCGAAGATATTGGTTGGCTGGTCAGAGGCAGCTTTGATGAATTCTGTTTAGCCTCGTTTGCAGCGTCTTTGCGTTAGTATTCTGTCACGACATCCGTTGATAACGATTCTTCTTTGAACGTGCGCTGTTTACTATGGAAGTTGGTTAAAAGAGTCATGGTTTTTTCATTAGCTGAGTTGAGATTTGTATTTTGTTATTTCATAGGAGTTGTGCGATAGAATTTTAGAACTGTTTTCGATGTATCGTTGTCGACAAAGTAATGTTTATATAAAGGGATATATTACGAGAGACACGTGCGAAGTGTTTTCTAAAATTTCACTTTTGATCTTTTCTTCTCTGAAAGAAGTTTTATCGTAAAATCAAATTTCTGGCAAAATAAAAACTTAAAATGTCGTTTAAACGAGATCTTTCTTTCTCAGTCCTGCTCGCGTAACACGTTACGGAACTAACGAAAGTCGTAGACGTAAGATACTTAAAAACGAGAAACGTTAAATTCTCTTACCGCAATGTAAAGTCTTACTACGACGAAAAACGAAATCCCACAGTACATCGTCCGCCAACAGATCTTACGATTTTGATATCTGAATTTGCAATTTTATTTTATTGTTAATATTTTCATAATTATTAAACGTTAATTGTAAGCTATATCGAACGCTATATCTTATTTTAATTGTACTTTAAACCAGATTTTGTAATCTAAGTAAAGGACTTTCGTTTTATCGTTAATACATACGTCTCTTCATCGGAACGTTATCTTTATTTGTATGGATCGTATCATTAGAAATCGTAAATGTTTGAAATTTCACTCGATTCAAGCAATATCCATCGTGTTCCTTAGCGTACCATCGATCGTCCAAGAAAAATTGAAAATCGTCAAAAGGGAAAAACTCGGGTAAACGACATGGATATAATTACTGGCAACACTGGCTACGATGTTGCCGTGGAGCCGTGGTAAGTGGGCCAACCAGTGTGTGGGTCAGTGCCAAACCGCGTCTCGAACTCGATCTCGACGAGGGATGAGGCTTTCTCAGGGCCAGCGACCGTTGGCCTACCGAATGAACTCTCATCGCGGATCTGCCCGCCATCGATTCGATCTACGATCTCCTCGTCTCGCGTTACATCGATCCATCGTAACGGATTACCACAGCCGCAGGCCAAACCGTGATCGTTCGTCTCTTAGGATATATGGTACTCTCGTTCACCGATGCTCGACTTTTATGCTCTGCTTTTTCTACAAACACGGCCGCCACCTCTCTCTTTCTCGACGTTTAATTGGAGCCTCGAACTGTATCGACGAATAAGCAAACTCGCTGGAAATGTTAATTAGAAGACGGTTGGGCTAATTGGCCTGAGTTGGAAGAAGAGAACGAACTAGGGAGAACTGTGTAATTGGATTTCTGAACCGTGAATACGATGTTATTGGGGAAAGGAGTTTGATAACGATGGACGGAAGTTCGCCGAAGAAACCAGCCAACTTCTTTCGATATCTTGCAGTTCAGACGAAACTTCTTTTTTTTTGTGCCTGTCTTTACGAAGAGGAAGTCAGGGAATTATTGGATTTTTACGGGTTGGGTATATCGTTGGGATTTAACGAGACCTAGGTAGAAATTGGAGAAAGTGTACGATTAAAATTAGTTTCGTAAATTACGAAAATAATAAGGTTGCTGAATTTGATACGAATGTACGTTATTAACCAAAAGTTTGCTATTTCCTTGTGCCGTATAGAACTTGAGAGATTCAGTTCCAAGCAATTCTCAAACGTTTGAAAACAGTGTTTGGATTCTGTTACTCTAGAAAAATCTTCGTTACAGTTGTAGTACTAAATATGTATCTTCGGAGATTGTGATTGTTTTTGATTGACATTTGTTCGATCGTTTCATGAGATCGTAAAGGTTCGTTCGTAATAAAATCTACAATTTATCTTCTTCTAATTAACGAAATTGATTTACAGTTAAATCGTAGTCAAATTGCTGCTAACGATAAATTGTACGCGCTACAGACACATAGACGCAAGAAATTCTAATGGAATTTACATCTAATGGAATAGGCATTAGCGATAGAATTTAAAATAAAGGAAAAATTACAGTAGATCAAAGTCTCGTTTTTTGTTTCTCTTTTCGGATGTGAACGATACTTAAATCACTTTGAGACACGATGCTCGGTGCAAAGCGGTCTGGTGGCCTTAGGCTGTCGGTCACTGACACTGTTTCACAACCCGTGCGACGAGCTGCGACGGTCGTGTGTCACGTGACGGGGCGAGGTAGAATCGAAAAGTAAGTGAAAGATTCGTAAAATTGAAACGGTCGTTCGCCAGAGTGTCCCCCCTTTGAAATCGTATTAGCATTGCACGGTCGCGTCGACTTGGCGCAAGCACTCGTGAAAGGAAACTGAATTTTAATCTCGAACCGGTGCCGCTAAAGCGGCCAATGTTCCCCGACGCCGCACCGTACCGTCGCTTTCCCACGTGATTCTTTTAATTAAACTGTATCATTGGCCACCGGTCTATTGGAACGTCAAAGAAACTTTTAGAAGTTGAAAAACGAGTTCCGGCGTATCTTTTCCAGTGCGAAAAGTCAGCGACGTCGTAAAACGATCTCCATACTCCTTCAATAGAATAGTATCGAACAATATAGACTTCTTCCAACGTTCTTAACATACGTTTAACAATGTCGCTAAAACAATATGAAATTCATCGCACGAAGCATAGCCAATAGAGGATTTCCTGAACTCGTGCGTGTTTGAACACGAACTCTTATTGCGTAAACGAAACGTACACGAAAATTAACGAAGATCGATAAACTTCTCACACGTATGACCACCAGCTGCACGAACTATTTATCCTTTGACGAGTTCGCGTGAATGGAATTGCGTTTGCTTAGAAAGTAAGGAAAACCGAAGGACTAATTTCACTGGCAAATCTGTACACGTGCGGCGAAACAACCAGCCCATTGAAACGCCGCGCCGTCTCGTCGGATGTATTTTAAGAAGACGGTTGTTCCAACGAACGTTTAAGGAACATCGTAATACGTAGAAGCTTCTTCCGAGAGTCCATTTTTTTCGAGTACTTCATAAACAAAGTTGCACGAGAGTTCTCGGAGGATCGCCTGTTCCGCGGCACAAAATAGCGACAGCCTCTCGAAAAGCAGAAGAAGTAGTTGCGACGCGTTCATTGTCTCGTTCGATTAGCCAAGCGGAGACCGAAAGGCCACCTTCACTTGGTGAAGGAGTTCGACTTTTCCGCGACCTTGAGGAGTTTGAGCATAAACTGGCGACGAGCGGCGAGAAGGCGACGTCTCACTACGACTGACTGGTCCACGACAACTCTCCAAAGGGCGTTCTAAAGTCGGCCTTAAGGTCGTCCAGTGAACGATAGAATCAGATATTTATCTGCGAGCTTCGTTCCTCTGTCCACCATTATTCCGTAGGATCGTGTTACGTTTCACCAACCATTTTTCACGAACCTCCGTACGAAAAGGACCTGCAGTTCTGTTTGTTAAATCGTTACCATATTTTCTTCGGCTTTTGTCTCGCCGCCGAGAAGACTAGAACCTGCGTGGATCGCGTTGGGAGGAACTCGAGATAAGGTTTGAATTTCGACGCGCTGGAGAAAATGGGAAACTCGTGGAAGAAGAGAATCTTGTTTCGTTATCGATGTGAGATCACTTGGGATATTTTTCTACCAGTTTGCATATATATATTTATCGAACAACTTGAAACAAATTCGTACAAAGAAAAGTAACACAGAATTGCGGGTTATAAAAACCATCGTCGAACCTTGTAACGACTTTTAACGTCGTATCTCACAATTACAAATTAACAACTATTATTAACAAGGGCATCTAACGTTCCAAATTCCAGTTCGAAGTGGAAATTGCCAGCATCGGACTGAAACGAGCGTCGCTTCTATCAGTCGTATTAAAGACCATACGTATACATCAAAGCTATTTAGCCTCGAATAGATTACAGCGTAGCAGTCGTTAAGACGTATATAATCGACGAAACTTTATTCGTTCGCCGGCAGAACACCGATGCAAAGCTTGGCTAATGGTCGCCACTTCAAAGTCGATTCGGCTTCAAGTGAACCAGAAGAAAAAAAGTTGGATAAAAAGAAAACGTAAATGTTGGCCAGGACACGCAAGCGACTGATATAGAAGACATGGTCGAAATCCTGGCCACGAACGCAACTTGTCTCACGCGTCTAGGAGGGTTAACAGTTGGGTCAATTCGTCAACTAAACCAGTTAGTCGGAAGAACAGATGCGATCGTTTGAACCGATCGCCCGTTTAACCGAATTATCCCCAAGATCGATTGAGAATCAACCGAACGTTGGCTTTGTAGAAATGTTATTACAGCGAAACGTTTATTACGTTCGAAGTGGATATTCGTGTAGCATAAACCAAGGAAAAATGAAAACATACGAGTTTATATATTTTTAGCGAGATTTGTACACCTTTTACGGCAGAGATTTCAAAATTTTGCATTCCTCGAATAAACGGACTGCCGATTAATCTTTTGGCCGTTTCGCTTTGTATCAAACTTCAACCCCGTTGGCTTCTTCCTGTTATCTTCGCTGCGATAGTACTTTTCGAGTTGCGTTTCAAAGTAAAATCTTTTTCACCGGAATGCAAACTTTCAGATATACGCGAATCGACGATGCATCCTTCAATCACGAACGATTATTGCGTTGTTCGTTCAAATTCTTACACGAGGCGTCCGTTAATTGCCGCAACGCAGTCGATTGCGCAATTGCTTTGTTTTCTCGCGTCCGCAATAATTCGCAACAATAACGAGCATTACGCTTCCGCAGCTCGACGAACGTGATCGTAAAACGTATGTTCGTAATCTTCGAAGGCGAAACATTCGCAACGAGGGAAAAATTTTCGTCACCGCCAACTATATCGCGTCCCGGTATAAACAGTAACGATAGGCGCGTGCTAATTGTTCGATTATACTCAATTACCCTGGCGAGAAAAACGAGAATGGCGGCGGGGGATATTTTTGTCGAGCCGTAGGTAATTAATAATTCGCATCGAGAATAATTAGCACGCCACGTTAAACGCAATTAGCGGCTGACCGTATCGCTGACGCGCCTGTTACTTCGTTCGTGTCAAGGTTTTTTAAAGATCGTTAACCCTCTGTGATATTTCATTTCCCAGTTTTTATAAATCGTTGACCCTCCCTAACGCCATGTAAACTACGGATTACGTACTTATTTCTCGCTGCGTGGTCTCAATTTGTTATTTCATTGTATCGACGTATGTACTTTATTCGACGCTTGCTCGTAGAATTTCAACAGTACGTAGATTTTAAGAATATTGTTACGTTAAAGGTAACATACTGCAAATAATAATAAATAATGAATTATTATTTTAATGTTTCTGTAAGTTCTACATTAGATATTTGGCTTATTTTGTGACGTAATATTTGTTATAACATTTTCTAGCAATAATACGATATGTTCTATACTCTGTAATATCAATCAGGAAATATTCGTAATTCGTTCCACTATTTTACTACCATGAACATCTCTCGCATATCGTTTGAACTCGTTTATTTTGACATTTATTTCCACAAACATTCAGCGTCCTAATTGGAGTATGTTAAAACAAACTTCAACAGCCATAAGCCGTTTCAAGGTAAAACATCATAACCAATGATCAAACAATGATCAAATTTGAAACGAGCGAACAATTATTTTTCGTTAATAATACGTAATTCATAGGCAATGGAACGCTAATTACATGGAAATCCATCAATGAATTGCAAAAACAATGTGATTCTTACAATTGGAATCTTTTCCGATAACATTATCGCATTCTGTTTAAATAATACTGTTCAATGAACTTTGTAAATCGTTTCACGGTATAGAAGAAGAAAGAAGATCGCAACCAAATTTAATCTGAAAATTGAAGACGAAAAGATGAATTCGTTGTTTCCATTTAAATAACAAATACGTTTAACATATTTCCTACGAAAGATCAAAGGTCCGAAATAACAATCGATGTTTGATTTCGAAAGATTTATTCTATCCTTTAGAAATCAAGTATCGATTCCTTTCCTTTCAGACAGAAGACGTCAACGGGCCCTAACACACGAACAAAAATTGCCGTTATCTTTAATACTTTCGGAGAAAACAGTCTGTAACACTTTAGGCGCAGCTCCTATATAGGTCGCCACAGTAATCCCTGCTAATTGTTAGATACGGTCAAGTAACTCGTTCAACGGCTTGTCGAGAACAGAAATCAACATTTTTTAAATGGTATACAATTTGGAATTTCGCTAACAACTGATTAATGCAGTTATTCTTTCTCGTATATAGAAACTAAAAATTCAGAGATACTTTGAATCTTTCGCAAATGTCATATCTTCAGCAACTTCCACGACCCATTTTTCAAATTTAAACTCGTGCAAGAAAATCACAGATATTCCGATTATTCGCCACTGCTAACAACAAGATGTTCATATTACTATCAGAAATCTTCGTAACGTTAAATACCCATACACACATACACACACATCGTATAACAATTTTTTTCTTCTTTAACGTGATCGATAATTCGCCATAGAACGAAATTTAATAGATAATACCGATCTAATAATCGATCATCGACTGATCGTCGACTAAGAGATAGTCGATTAAGTACAATTAGAGAATCGTATACCACACGCAGTACGTAGTCTACTTTTAACAATTGAAACTCCATGCGGCTAAATAATCCCGGGACAAGTCTAGCCGACATATTCGTCAACCGACTGAAAAACCACGAAAAGAAAAGAAACGGAGGAACGAAAGAGGGTCGGTAAAAGATCTACGAAGAAAAATACGTACGCCTCCGGTCACGTGCCCGCGGCATAAAGCGATCCAAGCTTCAAAGGTGTCGGCGTACGCGAACGTTCCAGAGATGTCTGAGCATCTCCGTGGAGGCTGCCGTAAGAGAAAACGCGATGAAAGCTCGATCATCGCCGTGCTCGAGGAAAGATGTTGCACGCAGAAAGCTCGTCCTTTTATCTCTGAAAATTCTGTAGACGATCTACGTACTTACATACAGGTTGGCCCGGGGCCAAAAGTTTCCAGACAGTTGGGCGCATTACTTGACATGGCACGGAGCAACGTTATCGAAGGAAAAGTTTCGTCGTCCCGGTGGGAATAATATTTACGGCTGCTAGAACGGCGATGGAAAGAGGGTTGAGGATCGTCGACCACAGAGAGACCACGAACAGAAGCCACGTCTGGCTTATCTTTGGCCCCTTCCCCTTGTTATCGAGCGTTTCGCGTGATATTACGCCTCCTAGTCGTGGGTGGTATAGGTGCATTGCGCGTAGGCTGTAACGATGTCCAAATTGTGTCAGTTTTGATCCTTTAAACGATACTTCAAGGGGGAAGTTCCTATCTTTCTACCTTTTTATTTTCTTGGGCAAAGAGAGGGATCAAGGTCAAGGTTAGGGATGATTTAATTTGGAAATATGTCTCTTCTTGTGTCTTTTAATTGCCGTTTGACGAAGCGTCGATAGTAACGTTATTAGAGCTTTCATCCTTACTATCGAACATTCTTCGGTCCAGAAAATATTTACCACGTTGAAAAGAAAAATATCAAAGCAAAGAATCTATTTAATTCGAATTTGTTTTACGACAATTTATGAATTCTATCGTAATCCATCAACGGCGTGATCTATATCATAACAAGCGATGTTAAATAGACCACGTGTTGAACTGTTTTCTTTTTTCAAACGTAATATACGTTTCCTAAAGGTGTCCTCAGGCAGCCAATAATATTGCCAATACTTCAAGGTTCTCAACATCGTTGTATAATATTGACAATATCGTATTGACAATATACATATTGATCTTTTTAATTGCCAACCTTGAGTTATCAACGATATATGTATACTGACAGCTTGAGGGTATCGTAATAGATACGTCGTTTTAACAGAGCGAATAATCTTTCGTAACAATGCAGAAGATTCCTCCATCGAGCAAAGAATTCTCGAGAGCGGCATGGTTGATTTAGTTGATGGCAGTCGAAAGCTGGCGGCTTCTGAAGTTATTTCGGCTTATCTCGGCTCAACTTGTTATCCCGTGGCGTGCAAAACTATTCGATTTATGGATTTCTTTGGAGCGGCGGCAGATGCTGCTCGTACCGCGATAAATTTCAAACAAAGAGTAGAAGAAAGAGAGAGGAGGGGGTGGGCAGAATGTAGGGTGAGCTGGTTCACGTATTAGGAGAGATTTATACGTAAAATTCGCGCGCGAGGAACGGCGCGTGAACCTCGTGATAAAATGGTTCTGGTAAGGAAAACATTTCGAAACATACTCGATCATGGTATTAAGGGCAAAAAGGAAGGAGAAGAAAGTGTTTACGATGGGGGGAAAGAAACTTGAATGGATCTTCGACTTTAGGGATTCGTATTGTAAAATATTCTTAACGCGTTTAAGATTTCAATTGTTGTTCTCGTGGTTCCAATTGCAACGGAGAACTATAAATGGAGTATGAAATACGCGTATAACGATATTGCTAACGAAACTTGTAAAGAACTTGTAAAATTGTCTAAATTTAATATTCGAGTCTGAATTTCAAATATTCAGGAAGAAGGTTTAACTTGAAAAATCCAATTTCTTTTTCTCGTATTACGATGTTTAAATTTTGAGATTGCAACATTTCGATTTAGATTTTGAATCGCAAAATTCTTTTGCGTCGCGGTCTTTGGAAGAAAAATGTTGAAAGTTTGTTCGTGTACTATAGCTACTATTTATTCGTACGATTACGAGACGACAAAGGAAAAGATAAACGTTAGCCCTGAAAAAGAAATTTATGACGAACGTTAGGTGAGATAAGCGTCTTTATAATTCACGCAGTACATCAAACATACAGCGTCAAATATACGTGCCCGAAGATACATTTTTTCCTCCGATCGCGATCGCTTGTAAACGTCGAATTTCTAACTTTTATCCGCAAGTCAAATAAATTCACGTTGCGTTTGACGCCGTCCAAGTTCTTCTTTCAAGTTCGTTGATTTATTCCTTGGGAAACAAATGAGAATCGTGACGATAAGTTACTGTTATCGATTCGAACTCGATATATTTTATTAGACGTTATTTGCGTCTATCGCGAATACTGTACGTGTCCTACATTTCACTGGGAAATGACAAACAACGTGTCGCTTATTATGACACGAGTCATAAATTATTACGCGGTACGAATAAGTCGGAATTTTCTTTCGTACTAAATTACATGAAATTTTACAAATAAATTGTTCAAATTATAAATCACCTCATTATTCTATTCGTAGGATCGTAAAATTATAAAAAAGCAGCGGATAACATATAACTTTGTCGATTTACTAGTATTATTCGTTTCTAAATAGTAGTAATATACGAGAGTTCTGACAATAACTTTTATCGCTTCTTTATTGAATAAAGATGAGCCGATTGTAATTTCCAATGATAAAATATTCGTTTCTCTTTTTTTGTCCACCCGGTGTACTCGTCGGGCCCGCAAAACCGTCAAAGCAAACTGCGGTAGGCGCTTCTTGGTTTACACATTATTTCAGTAGCTCTAAGTTCGCGCTTGTTATTAACGGTCTCGTAAAAAGGCCATGATTTATGGATTCCTTCGTCGGAAGCGTGTTTCGAGAGCGTGAAACGTTTCTCCCCCTTTGCATCTACATTCGACATGAAAACAATGAACGTGGAACACGTATACGCGTATCGAAGACCGTAGATAAACCAAAGACGCGAGCCAACTATCGCAGCTGATATCGTTTTATTCATCGCTGTGGGTCCCGAAGTATATGTACGTATTTTAATTGTTTAATCTAACGACCTTTCACGTTACATTAATACGCATAATACGTTATCAGTAAAATAAAAGGAAGATTTTTACGCTGTATATTTACACGAACGTAAATATAGAAACAGAGCAGCACTCTAAATAGAGATTTCTTCCACCTACCAAATATTGAAACAAATATTCCGCTTTCAATACTCTCTGTGTTTTTTCGTATAGTACGCGTTCTATATACACATTTTTATACCTTTAAATTTTCCACAAACGCATAAAAATACGCCGACTAATAATAACACACATAATATATATACATACGTAAAAGCTTTTTATAGTAAGCGTACAAATACTTTCGCGAGGCGGTGCAATTATATTAATAAAAGAGAATAACTCGTATCTTGATCGATGTCGCGTTATTCTACGATACGTCTTACTGTACGCCTCCGATCTCTCGTAACAATTCGTTTTAATAGGCTCGACAATCCCGTTCGTTCCTCAAGGGCATTTATTAGATCCCTTAGTTTGCCGCACGTGTTCCCGCCAGTCCTCGTGGATCTTTTTTATCTTCTACGTTTTCATTAATCTCCGCGTCCACTTGTGTACACGTATTTTTACGTCGTTTCGAGACCGCCCTCCCCGGCGACGCCTAACCATCCAACGAATTTATGCGTCTGGCAATAATACGTTAACTTTTTCGATCCGATGCGTGCCTGCTGTAATGTTTTTGTAGGGTGGCCTATTAAGTGACATATGGATCGTTCGTTTGCCACATTGCCTACGAGGTGATAAATGATTGTCCGGGATTTAATTAGCTCTGGCATGCGCACGAAATCGTTTGAAGCCAGTTAGACAGGAATGTTCTCATGGGGCGCCGTTGGAAAAATATCAGCGTATGTTTTAGGAGATTGTATCGATACGGTTCGTGCTTTTGTGAACAGAAAATTGGCACTTTTTGAGAATTTGAAGATAGAGCGTCGGTTAGAAAAGATATCGGTTAACTTAAAACGGAGTAACAAATGGAATAAAAATGTTATTCGAACGATTATTGAAATGAAAGTTGCCGAGCTCGATTTTATATCGTATATTATATATATTAGGGGTACTAGAGATGAAAATCAATATTTCTTTCTCGGAGAGATTAAAATGGAAAAGATTAAAATGGCAATTTTTATTTAGAGTCGGTGAAGAGATAGAATTAGAATTCTGCTTGAAAATAAACGTTATTGTATTATTTTCAGAAATCAATTATTCGCAAATTACCGATTTGCCAAATATTTGAATATTTCAAACAATAAAGAATAATAAATAATCGTAAACCTTTCGTACGTAAGAAACAAACTTATTAGAGGACATTATTCATCCTTGAAGTAACTCGGTAGTCAAACTCTCTTATTAGATTATCGGGAAGTGGGGAAAGAAATCTACTTAGACTTAGACATCAGAATATAAACACTTGCTGTAAAAGCAAACACCGTTGGTGATAACAATTGTCTGATTTGTACGATTTCGGAATAGGAATTCCACGCACCATGAAAGAACAGCTTTATTTTCTTGGCAAAATTAAATAACCGATATTTAAACGGCAAATATAACGACAAATATTAATTTATATTTCCTAAATATATTATTATTTAAATAAGCTTGTTTGAAACAAAATGGCAGAGTAAATAGTAAATAGAATACAAATTTTATTCGAGTAATTAATTGAAGAAATTAAAATTTTATAAATCTATAATCAAATTAGTATTTCCGAAGAAAATTTTTAATTATCGTCGTTGAAAGTAAATTGTCAACCTTTATCGGATCGATCAGAAATTTCTAAATTTGTATTTGAATGTTAAAAAAAATTCTTAATAATACAGTAACCGTTTTTAAAATACATAACTTACAACTTACGTGAAATATTAGATAGCAATCTGAACAATTACTTATGGTACGTTTAACTTTAAATTATCCCAATTAGTGAAGGTGAAAAACGTAGGTAACCACAGATATTATCTTCTAAAGATAATTGTTAGACAAATAGCAGACGAGCAAGAAAATAAAGGAGGATACGAGTTTAAGATGGCAAACAGAACAGGAATAAAAATTGTTTAGCCAGTCTAGCCAATGATAAACACGCAAGAAACAAAGTTTCTTGACAACGATGTAATTATATGGTATTAAAATATAATTACTTATCCATTAATCAAATAGTGGATCGTTCGGTCGTTGCAGATTTATATAATTCTTTGCTTTTTTTCTTGTAGAGCTCGTTAAGTACAAAACCTTCGATAATACAACTGTCTCACTGCTGTCGCGATATTTTCATAAAATCATCTAAAGGCAAAAAATCATTTAACGTACATAATAGTAATCGCAATTATCATAAATTAATAAATTAATGCCCGAGATGTTTATTTTTTCATGTTCACGGGTAAGCTGAATACATAAGCAGGACGTAAAATAAGAAGTGTGTCTAATGACTTTAAGGACTTTAATCTTGCGCTACGATCGCTGTAGAATAAACTTACATTTATTGCAACTCTTTCTTTTATCTTTTATCATATGTTGGAACAGAATTTCCTTCACGATGCAAATACAAAAGTTTACTAGAATACGTGTTCCAAGAAGAAGACTTATAAACTTTAATTAATTCTTAATCAAGAAACGCACAGAATTTTCTACGTTTTAGTTCAGGCTTTCTATATACAAACCAATTTCCTGAAAACCTTATTTTTTCTAATTATACTGCTCTTACCGCTGTTATACGGACACGTAAAGCGCATAAAATTTCACAATATAGAAATGGACGTTATAAAGTCTTTTTTCCACCAGAAATTATCCTCAGTTAATAGCGTATAGATAATGGAAAGTTTCATAATGAGCATACAAACCGGAACCAGACCAGAAAATTCCAGAACCCTTCTCCAATTCCCTTAGTCGCTTAACCAGCTCGCGGTCCATCGTATCCTCTTTACGTCCAACGCCATCAAAACACCATCAAACTCGGCAAACTCCGGAGACCCGGCCCGTTCCTCGTAGCCAAGTTAAACTTTCACCCGGCTTGAGCAGCCGTGGCCAGGCGAGGAACAAGTTATCCCTTTACACGAAAAAGAAGGCGAGAAAAGACGACGGGTCCCAAACAGCCTGAAAAACACGCGACGGCGGGGTTTTAAAGGGTTAAAAATACACGCCGGCTCGTGATTCAGCTGAGCCACGACACAATGGGCCCCGTTTCTCCGAGCTCGATGGCTCGTGCTTCGCCTTTGTTTATTTTCGTGCACATGCACCTTGCTGACCCTGTTACCTTGACCGTGGTGCACCTGAATTCCCCTCGATGACTCCATTGGCGTAACCTAGCCATGCCTCACGAGTTCCCCTGGGAAAAAGAGAATTTCCTCTGACAAACGTTGGAATCCGGAATGGTCGCCTTGTCGGCCTTAGTCACGCTGGAATTAAAAATATTTACTTATATCGAAGTGTCTGAAAGGTGGATCGTTTGTCGGCTGGCCTGGTTCAAGGTGGACGTCAAATCGAGAAAAGAACACGGTATTTATCCGGCAGTCGACGCGAACCGGACCTAAGTGACGCACGAGGAAACTTTCCTCGCTGATCTTTCGGCTGTGTCGCGCGAGGAAACTTACTGAAAATGTTTTCGGCATCAGGATAAACGCGTTTCCAGGACATTATTATGATTAAAGCTGGATTATCGCGACGAACCGGATCTTCTTGACTTTTTCCAGACGCTGATCGCTACTTTTGGAGTTTGTTTCAATTTGGAATTTTACGGTCCGGCTTGAATCGAGGTACTTTGGTTTATCGGGGGATTTATTTTAATGGACCATTGGGTTCGACTTGCTGGAAGCGGTCTTTGATATTTTTATGGATTTTCTTCGTAACGTTGCGAATCGAAAAATTCAACGCTGATTTTGCGTCAAATAAAATTTTCATATCTACGTATATTTGTATAACGCTGTTGCAATCTTGCAACTTGTACGTTTCAATTTTGCTCTCAGTTCGAAGAGTATTCGTAACGTTCTACACGATGTTTAGAATAAAATTCAAACAGGAAATCACCAGTATCAATAAACATTTTTCCATATTTTATTCAAACTTGCGATAATTTTTAACGTCAGAAAATAGATAATTTTACAAAGCAAAGTATACGATTAATAATAATCAAGTTTGTAGATACATATCGCGTTAATTTCGTTATCGTAGCCACAGTCGTAGCCACCTAGCAAAAATGATGAATTATAAATTATAATTTCATTTTATTTCGACGCGCTGTGATGATTATTACAAAATTACAAAAATACTAGTTCAAAGTAGAAATATTAATGACGTTATTATCTGCAGTGTAATATCAGTACGAGGAAATGAAAGATTCCATAGTAGCTACTACGTCTCTCGTGTAATAATTTCCATCGCGATGCTTGTGTTATAAAAATAGTATCAGTTGATGCCCGAGCGAGTCAACGTCGAAGATTAAAGCGGCCATGATGTGATAAACTGATCTTGCGTGGTCACATGCAAGATCATTAACAACAAAGTCATCAGACGCTAGCGATGATATTTATGGCGTTTTAAACGCTAGATCAACGCCGTGCCGGCTCGCTAGATAATGGCAGCAATAAAAACGAGTATTTTACTTGCACGGGATTTGATCGGGTGATTCGTTACAGAGGAATTTATCGTTCGCTCCTGGCAAACGGGAAAACTCGTCTACGAAATTCGTCGGGTTTAATGGCACTGATTCTTCCTCTACGATACGATACGACCAATATTTTTCTTCCAGCGTCGTTCTTTTTCGACCGAGTCAATGGTCCGAGCATCTGGGCATGACGGGAGAAGCTCGTTGATTTAAACTGTTCCGTTTTCATAATCGTTTCTGTAAACTTTCGATCGAGGATGTCTTTGTGGTTTGAACATTTTTCCAATGAATTTCCAACAGAAGTAGAAAATTAGAGAAAAGTTTAGAGAAAATAGACATTCGTATAAAAATGCATAATTTAATAGCGAATGAACGTTATCGTAGAATTTTGCCTAGTCTTTGCGAGTATTTTCGTAGCAGTTTCCGATAAGTATGTAACTACGCAATTAATTTGTATGTTTATGTGCGTATGTGTACGTATGCAAAGAATATACGGAAAGTAAAATGATAAAAAAACCAATGATATTAAATTACGATAAAATATTGTTTAAAAATATCCAATAGAATTACGTAAGAATTTTTGAAAGAAGATATATGACAAATGTATAATATTCGATAAAATATTCGTGATATTTTTATTGGAAGAAGGTGTGAAAGACGAGCAGAAAAAGAAGAAAATGGATCAAGCGTTTCCTCTTCGATGCTCCGCAAGTATCTTTCATCGTACAAGAGTCTTATATCGGAAATTCAGCATCTTTCTGATAGAGAAGATACGATGAAAGAAGTGGAGTGTCATTCTTTTGCCGACTTCCTCTTTTCTTTGAAATATCTCTCGACATCGGCCGATTCGGCACGTTTCTTCGTATCGCGTAAACTTGTTTCTTTCTTCCATGCTTCGGCAAATTTTGCTTACATGTTTCCCTTTATCTGGCTGTCGGATACAGCAAGAGGTACATTACGCTTCTAGATTTCGTGGAATTTTATTGATTTTTGCTTAGATATAATATCGACGTCTTAAACTTACATCTTTGGTCGTGATAATAGTAAAATGAAAATGTTTGAGAATATTGACGAGGAGATAAATCTCAAAGAAAAGCCGAAAACGAAAGCAAAATGGGAATTCGCATCGATGTCTTATCTACGCAAATATAATTTACGCTCAAACATGAATGACAATGTAACGATTACAAAGCTGGCAGATGTACGGACGATTTGTATCTCATGCTAGACCGGAAGTGGGTCATATCTCGAACGTGATTACACGAGTTCGTACTTTTATGACACAGTGATTGCATTTCATCATGAGAAAACAGACGCAAGAGAAGCATTTATTACGCTGACAATAAAATTGATTAACCGATTACATAAAAACAATTCGTTATAAATATTATTATTATCGCCACACTTGTACTTTAACTTCCATTTAAAAAAGGAACAAAATAATTCACTTCTCTATTAAAATCACATCAAAATCGTCAAAGGAAGATTTCAACGCGTAAGACCGAAAATTACAAATATAAAATAAATACGTATTTCACCATCTTCTCCTACAGTCTATTCTTTCTGCTAATATTACCTATTTGATAACTCATTTTTCTCGAAGCTTGCAAATAGTTTTCCGCTTCATTGTCCGAAAAACTTGCACGAGTACTGTCGCTCTCGAAGCACCACAGTTCTAATACGCACACATTACTTTGCTTAGAGAAATCGAAAAATAACACCCTTCGTCGATTCATCCCCAAAAACCAATCGTCAATGCTCGACTCAAACTTCCTTTGGAAGGATATCCTGGGAAATCTCGACAAAATAACATACCTTCGTCCCCGTTCACCCTTCTATCTATCGTTTTCGACCCTTTAAGTGCCACCTCCCTTACCCCTGATTCGCCGATTTCCATAATATAGCGCGCGAAGGGACACGCGTCTGCCCCATTAACGCGGCCGTCGCTTTTCAATGGAACCGAAGAAACTTCGTTTCGCAACGCTCTCCCTTTCCACGTTTTGTCTCTTCTCTCATCCCTCGGTTTCGTTCTTCGCTGTTAAGCTCGCGCGTGACAACGCTTTATCGTTGACCACGTCATCAAGAGGTATCGGGACGAATCGGAAACGATCCAGGAATCTGATGCGTTCAACGACCATTAATCTGGCGATGTATCTCTCGTTACTTAATCGACGACCCTGAAATAGGGCGGCTGCTTTCGTAATACCATCGACGTGAAATTCACCTGGAATTCATTATGCACACTGGGACTGGCCGCGTTAATTACCCCCGTTGAATTCCTGGCCGTGCTCGGTTCTTTGACTGCTAACCGTGTCGACGGCCATATCAGTGTGATTTATGCATTTTTCTTCTTTTTCCCTTTCCTCGCCACGTTTGCGTTTGCGCTCGCGCGCCGTTGCATATTAATGCCACGAATCTGGTTATCGATAGTTTCAGAGATCTTAGGTGTAACGTTAACGATCGAGGAATTTATTTCTGGTTGGTAAAGATAGTTGAGAAATTCGTAGATATACACAGGATAGAGAATTATATGGGACGATGAAAGATCAGTGAAAGGTGCGCGTGCAATTTAAGTCATTTCCTAGGTTCTTTTTCGTTTTTCTTTTTGCTCGGTCTAATATAGCCTACGCTATATTTTCCCATTTTTCCTTTGGTGAAGTATAAAAAATTAACGGTGTTTCGTAATATGCAAGAAATTATACACGGTAACGTAAAGAGAAATAACGATATAAGGAAGTGGTACGCGGTAAATAATATACAAATCGAGATTGAATTTGAAAAGAAGAAAGATCAACTGGTTCGAATAACCCTATCCTAACCGTGTGGCGTTTACTAATTTCTGGTGTTTATCGTTATACTAGAATACCAAACAAACTCGTATTGTTCGAAATCTTGTACGATTAGTTAACATAGTCACGACGACGCGATGTTCTTTGACCAACGATAACCCCAACTAGGTACACATACCAGTAAAGTTCATTCGAGAGCGTATCGGAATAATTATCGCAGGGTCCATCTACATTCACGAATACGAGAAACACCAGGCGTCCCGTTAATTAAGAGATACTGCAATAATTACCAACAAGCGTAGAACAACGTGTTCGCCAAATGTATTACGTACTCTTCGCTCGTCGTCGCTATCCCCATTTTTTTCTTCTCCTCGTTTCCTTTTTTTCAATCGAGGTAATGGTACTGTTACAACTGCGAAAACTCTCCTTTGTCACGGGGCTAATGGCGCCATTGCAACTTGGAAATCCTTTTATTCGAAACACGCAGCCGCCTCCATAGAAGCGTGACTCTCACAGCTCTTCTTTTTGTTCCTTCAAACACATTTTCTCGTCTGTAGCGTCTTTTGACCGACATTATAGCTGTTGCTTCTGTCGTTGATCCGTGACCATGTTTCCTTGGCCCAACCGACAATTTACTCGCCTGACAATATCCTTAACCTTCTACGACTTTTTTAATCCTACAGATATTAAACTTTGAAAAGGTTTCTAAACGTAATGAAGATTCGCCGGATAATGGGAACAGGAGCAAAGTGGGAGGTAAAGTTTGGTAAATTGAAAATTCTGTTTCATAGATACTGTGTCGGGCGAAGGATGAGTAATTTTGAGGAACTGTGTTTTGATCTATTATTTGAATGTCACATACTTAGATTTAGAATCAGGTTTACGTGCAAAATCGAATACACTTCGAGTTTGAATAATTTCGCGAACACGAGAGAACGGGAAACGAGAGAAAAGGGTCGATCGAATATCAAAAAGTTAACGTAAAGTGAAAGATACGTTTGCGTGTTATAAAATTCCCATTCTCACTGCGACCAAGTCTTTCAACGATTATCTTTTCGTATTTAGAACAACGTTGCAATGAATGAGCGATTGCGCGATGGTCTGGTAACAAACGAGAACGAACTGAACGCAATAAAAGCATATTTTACGCGCTATTAACTATAACCAGAGCGAAGTAGCGTATCTGAACTTACCGTGACGTGTTTCACGCAAACAATTCTCAAATGAGAACCATATATTTCATTTAACTTTCTTCTTACTGTTCTTGCGAGAGCCGCAACTCTATACGGTGGAACGGAATTACTTACGTTTCGCATACAGCTGTTGTTAATGTTGTTATTATGTAACGACATTTAAAAAAGAAAACTTTACTCACGAAAAAATTGTAAACATTTCCTTTTGTTATTTTATGCAATCTTTGAGACGATTACATATTTACTTTCTGTAAACGAAATGTTATCCTTGAGTTCCCTAAATGAATCTTTATTTTCATTGAAAAGAATTCCAAATATTCGACTCGATCAACTTTCGTATAACGCGACAGAGACATCGACGAGTATCCCAGAATTTTATCCTTACTTTTAAAAACGTAGAACGACAAAGAAACGTATACTATTTTCTCCGATCACGATCGTGTAAAAAGGATCCTCTTCAAACAGCTAAAGATACATTTTGTTTTCTCTGATTTCGCCATTAGCGTTCTCGATTAGTATTCTCGAATTATTTCAACGGGAATTCCTAATCAGAGAGACAAGCACAACGTAAATCGTCGTCGCGGTCAAGATGTGTAGGCACGTACCAATCGTATCAGTGGCTCGTAACACGTTGTGACCAAATGTTGTGGCGCGCCTGAAATATTGCAAAAATTAGCAGCCATGCCGCGTGCTATGGAATTTCGCTATATGCGTCCGCCGAGACCTGCCAGACGTCTGCGATTTTACACCGAGTGAATTCGATCCTTACAGGATGACAGCCTTTGAACCAGATTTTTGCAGCGGCCTTTTTACCACGATGAGGTTATCGCATACGTTGACGATTATCACGCACGATGAATCACGAGCGATTGTTTCTAAAATAAAACGAAAATAAGAACTCGTTGAACAGCGAATATAATTAATTTAGAACGATGTCGTTGATCGTAAGAACGATTGATTTTCTAATTAATTTCTTGGTTATTGATAAAAAATAATCATGTAGTAATTATTATCTACCATCGTGATTCCAACGATAAGAATAATCCACGCGAATAATATTGGTCAGCAAACGTTGTTAAACGAAGCAAAAAGTAATGAATTTCTAATGATGTTGCTACATACATGGAAAGTGGTATATGAAGAAAAATCTGCAACTAGAGACTCAGAGGTGTAACTATTGCTTTTAAATACTATGTAGGAAAGCGTTGCTCGAGTCGACGAATTGCGATAGACTCAGGCGTCCAAGTCTATCAGAGCGTGTCTGAAGGAGTTGCATTGATTTTTCATCGATTCCAGTTTGCTGTTGGTATTAAATATTGCTCGACAGACTTTGATATAATATCTTTCTAATGCCAAGGAATAGTGATTTAAGCTTTTTTTCTTGTTTTTGCTTATGTGCATTACTATGATTTACAAAGGGAGAAGTTCCCGTTTTACATAAAAATTACGCATTTCTATCGAACTTTCGTGAAAATAATTTTCCATTTTCCAGCAAAATGAACAAAATATATCGTAACAAATGTTTAATCGTGGAAAAGAAATTAATAAAAAAAAAAATGCGAATTGTACTTAAAGGCAATTCGTTTTGAAACAATTAGATAATTGCGACTAATTCGTCAAAATTTTTATCGTCTCGGCTTCTAACCACATTTCGCAAAGTTTCCCTATCTTGCTTCTTTTTTCCTCAGGTTATTGTAATAATTCTTTGGTACGGTGAACAGCGAATGCAAAATAGAAATTAGAATGTCAATGTGAACGGTGACTGAATGCATTATTGCAACTATTTATTAAGATTCCCGTATAATTGGCATTATTACATACCGCTATGCAAATAGCTAAATTAAATAATAATTAAGCGTTTAAATAATAGCAAAATGTAATATCTTTGCTATCAAAAAAAAAAAACTCGCTGACATTTTTATCGTAAATTATTCGGTCCTGGAATCTACCCAATTCGGTATACTTAAGTCAGTCCGAAAAAAAAAGAAAGATATGCTCTATCATTATTTGACATTTACATTCATGATAGATTGGAGGGTTTGATTTAGAAACTTCGATTACTTGACAATTATTTGCACGATTTTGTTTCTTTAACCGGACCAATGAACCTTCAACGAACTCTGGTCACGCGATTGACCAAGTCCTCAAAGAAATATCGGAAACAAACGATTTGTCGCGCGTTTTATGCATCGTACACCGTGTGAAATAAAATTTCCTTAACCCTTTCGCCTCAGATTATATAACTTTCTGCCAGAATTTTCTAATCTTTGCATTCGTACAATTTTATTATCGATTCGTTTTATCACGAATACCCATTACGAATTCGTATTACTTTATCTATCTCCCTGTCGCCGAAACAAATTCGTATAATTTTAACATTCGTCGTTTACGCGCAAACATTCCTTTCACTCCGCTAAATTCTAGCAATTCGTTGGATCGAATCGTTAATACCTCGTACGATTGATTTCACGCAAAAAAAAATTGCATATAACCGTGCCGCAGGATTAAGCAACACGCGTTCTTGCTTTATGACATCGACTGCTGACAGATTAATTAGTTTACACAAAAGTTTGCTGATGGCACCAAAGCGAGACAGTTGGTCCCAAGGTCCCGTCGGCTGTCACTCGCGATAGCCTCAAATATTACTTAACGTTACACGTTGTAAACGGGATTATTCCGAGCACGCAGTTTGTTCCGTTAATGCAAAAAATCGAGTAACGCGATATCTTTCGTTGCTTAATTCGAGCTACGCCGTTCGTAGTAACTATGTAACGCAATATTTTTGAAGCTGGAAAATGTGGAAATGCCGTTTTAGAACTCGATGGCGTTGTGTCTGCTGCGAGTGTTGTGACAGTCTGTTATTATTGGGAAAGTTGCTATGCTCTGTGTGTGTAGGTAAAAGTTGTGCTTCAGGAATGTGTATTATTATCGCAATATTAGCATAGAAAATTCTACGTACCTCGGCATCGCTGTGTGCAAGCTGAAGTTGTGCTTCAGGAATGTACCGAGTGTTCCACGCAATTGGGTCAAGCCGTAGAGCTTGAAAATGGTAGAAGGTAGAAGATAATTTCGTTAGGTAGAATGGAATAATTTTGAATGGTGAATTCTGTGCTCCGATCTAAAGGGTTTGCAGCAATGTATTTATTCGTACAAAGACAAGTATAGGTTTCGTATTGAAAGGTGGAAAAATTATTCGCTGCAAAACATTTGTTTCTTTTTTAATTGATTTGATTTTGATCGATCATGAATCGATTTTCGTCGGTTTACCTAAGTTGCCGTGTAGAAAGTAGAACTCCTATCGCGACAGCCTCGATTCATAGGAACCGTTCCGTTCCTCGACAGAATCAGACTGAGAATGAAGTTCTACAGAAATACATGGATCTGTCGCTCAGGCTTAGAGAGGGAAAAAAGAAAAGAATAAAAGTGGAAAGTGGAAGGCGTGATTCGTGGCATTCGTAAAATTGCGTTTGTGTGTCGTGTGTCATTTTTTTCACGCTTCAAAGGTCCCGTTCGAACGCGTTAGACTTAATTCTTCATAAAGCGCGCGTGTACGTTTTCCCTTTCCAATATTTCCACGTGAAAGAATTTCAATCGTGTTGAGCGCGACGTAAAAAATCTTGAGGCACGTACCTCTGTACTGTTCGTACACAACACCGGGAACACACTCGTAATCGTCGTTCAATGCACACGAATATCGAAAGCCGGCTGTCTTAAGGGGGCGGGTTCACAGCTCAGCGAGCAAGAATGTTTTTGTCAGACCTGGAGGAGGCGCACACACCTCCGCGTTCATCTTGTATTTATTATATCTCAACATCTTCGACTTTGTTGCCTCTGTTGTTCGATGGTTCGAACCTCGATCGCCTAACTACGCGTTTAAAGCGAACGTGAAACAGTCTCGTGTTCTTTATTTTCTTTTTATTCGTTAATGGATATGGGAAATTTGTATATAGAACGTGAGTATCGATGTACGTATCGAGGCTCCATAAACGAGCATAATTAAAGGTCGATCTAACGTTATGTAATTTCTACTAGAAAACATGGACGCTGATGAGAGAAGATTGCGCGTAATTTATAAAGATTGCAGTGATATATTCTTTAACGACGAATGAAATTAATATAACGATTTTGACGAATATTACGAAGCTATGATTAATTTGTTTGTCCTTCCACTGATTGCTTCATTGAAATTCTATAAACCGTTTAGAATATTTCTTCAACGTTTCTATATATATATATATATATATATATATATATATATATAAATAATAATATATATATATAAAATAAATATAAATAATACACGTATCGTGTATTATTAAAACGTTCGTTAAAATTCTGCAAATCATATCAGTTCGAGTACTACAAGATCAAACACGTTTATCTTTTTAAATGGAATTACATATATTAATCGATACAGTTGTTTGAATACTAATTAACCTTATATATACTAACTTTGATTCTTCAAAATATTACCTACTTCTGATGTTTCAGCTATCTTCACTGCTACACAATTTTTAATTAACTCTGTTACCTCGGTCAAACTTAATCTATTTTCACGTATACGCACAGCTGTAACGTCAAACCTTTAAACGCTTTTCTTCTATTCGCTGGAACGCTTAACAATTTACCTTTTTATCATGAAAATACCATTCATTAGAGGCATTCGTTTCAGCGGTCGGCGTCACACCGCTTCGTAAACACGCGGCACACATTTCCATACGTGTTAAAATCGTAATTCAGTGGAAACTCGTTAAAAATTCATACATTCGACCGGCACCTTTAAGATGGCCATCGGTTTCTTCGAGATGGCACACATCGTTTCACCTGGTTTCATCTTCTCTCTATCGTTTCTCTCTTCCTTCCTTTACCTGGCATGAAATAGAGCCATACGAGATAAGGATCCGCTCGAAAGGAAAGAGAATAAAAAAGTAACGCACGATACACAGAGCGCGGAGCCGCGAGAAAAATACATTTGCTTCTAAATATAGCAGGTCGTTGGACGGATTTAGAAACGCTTGGCTTGTCCGTGTTTTTTCCGAACTAGGAGGAAGAAAAAGACGAAAGGGAATCCAGTCGTCGGGATTCTTGTAACAGCTCGCTGGCTCTTCTCAGCTTTTTACCGTTTTTAACAACCATCGGGTGCAACAGACTTGGAAGTATCCCCATAAAGTTCCAAATAATTCCCATATTTTTTTACCAAGCGAACCTACCACGTCTTCTCTCGCCTATTATTATCGTGGCCCAGCGTGAAACGCAGACCAAACGAAGAATGCATCGAACGAAACACGAAAATATGCCAACCTGCAGGATTTTCCCTCGTGGAATAGATTCTTTCTCGGCTACTGTTCGTCGATGTCGCGAACGTGACTCTCCGAATGAGAAATTTACATTGTAATTTATTTTCGGGATGTTTTATGGACAACGTTTAGCGATCATAAAGATGCTTTACGCTTTATCAGCTTAAACGGGAAAAGAAACGATACGTAGAAGATTAATGCGTTGAATGATTTGATATACGAGACATGATAATAAGGTTTCGGTGTTATACGAAGCTGTTTATCTTACAAATTAATCGAACGTGAGGCCATTTTCAACGCGGTCGCCTTGAGGTTGTGTACTCTAGTACCCATTTAGGTTTTTCAATTCGTTGTTCGTAGAATCTTTAGTGCTCGTTTCTTTCCGCGGAGAAGATTAAGAAAAATAGAGTAAGAAGACATTTCGGTATTAAGAACATCAATTAAATATAAATAATCCGCCGACTTGTACGAAAGCTCATATCTCCTATCGAACATAGAAACACGAAGCTAACGTTCAAGAAATTCGCGTAATCGACGTTAACGAGTTCGCATTTGTGTCAATATTTTCACAGTCGTCCATATAAATATACCTCGAAACTCATTCTCGCGCATTCCGCGGAAGCAATCATTCATTGCTCCATTCGCTTTATCCGATGTTCATTCAAACGCAAGCCGATTACGTTAGTTTTCAACCGATGCTCGAGCTTCTTTCAGGTCAGTCAACATGAACAAGTGTTTCGACAAATAAAAATTAATCGTATGTTTGAAATTACTTGAAATTAAGTGAATTGCCGAAGATCAGCGTAGATACTTGAAAAAAAAAAAAATGTTTCAAATACGATAGATGCTCCATTATCCAAACCATCGCGTAGACAAAATTGTTCGAACAATGGAATATTTTCAGATTATAAAACAATCGCTTTCCTGATATGGAATTTCATTTATTCCATTTATCTTTCTCGCTGCTACGTCACACAATTTTTTTAACACAAGTAACCGTTGAGAGTTACGTTCTTCTTATACTTCGAACCATCGAAGCTCTTTTTCGAATGCCACGAAAGCTTCGACGCGAGAAGACGCCTCTTCGTTATTACTTTCGTTTGCTCTTTCCATTCCTATAAAATCTTCGTTAATATCATCTTTATCGCGATGATACCACTTCGTTACATCGGTATATTTAAGATTTTCCTATCGTTGCCAGCACTTGAACAATCCACCTGCTTCCGTTTTTTAGTGTCTGTGATTATGACTTTTCCAACATCGCTAGTTTCACACTAAATTCTTATAATCAGAATTCACTTGATCGAATAGAAGAAAGAATACGTCCGATAAAGTACGATACATATTTGAAACGGGAAAGACATCCTTTACTAAAGAACCGATAATATGTTTCAAATTACTCGAATCGTTTAAATTGCGGTAATTTGACTAAACCGTAACGAGGTCACGAGAACAGTTTAACGCTGCTAATTAATTTTCAATAATCATCATCGGCACGTTAACACCACTGAAACGCGAATGCTGCGAACTGATAAAATATTTTCTTGCAACGTAAGGTAATTATGCATCAATATCTTTCGTAGCCACTGTATATACAATTAATAATTTCCAGTCTGCAGGCTCAAATATTCCCTTTCTCGTGGCATTGATCGTTATAGTCGTTGCAATTGGAACAATTCTCTCTCCAGATGGACGACCGTGTTCCTCGAAACAATGGAAACGCGGTAATTCATTTTCTAGAAGGCAATCTCGGGGTAAATATCGCGCAGGCTTACAAGCCGAACGCTAATGGGCGTAGTGGAATATCTGACCGAGTGAAAGGATCGCGATTCTGTAACGTTCAGCTATACTCGAGAAATTTAGAAGTTATACCCGATACCATGGTAAATCGTCGAATTAGAAGAATTGAAAAATGGTCGAGATCAATAAAATGCAGATAAATGGGAGAGAAAAATACATATAGGAGTGTAGTATCGTGAATTGTTATAATTAGTTTATTAACGATAGAAGGATTAAACAGATGTTAATTAGACGGAAAACAATGGTTATTTAACATGAACTAATCGCAACAACGTATTATAATTAAGACAACTGGATAATTAATTAACAATTCTCGTCAACACAGATTCAACACTCTCTTAACAACGCTAACAACTCTATATCGACAACGCAATCCGCACTCTTCGGCTTCTCAACTCATTCTGTTGTTAATTCCTTTATCGTCCCCTAGCAACTTGTCCTTTGTCTTAGCCTCACTACGCACATGCTCGGCAACCGCTCGTTTATAATTCGCATCTCAGCAACCCTCTTGTTTACAATCTGCATTACACCCCCCGCCCAGGCCCCTCGTCCACGATACTACAGGAGATTGTAAATTATATGATTATTACAAAAGGGATTGCAAGTTGAAACAGGTTGAGAAACGATATCCTAGAACTCTACGTATCGTCCACTAATGGTCGTATCAAGCATTCTTTGCTCCTGATTCAGCAATTACTTGGACTCGTGTAACGGAGCACTTGTGTGAATTACAGGTATCGCTAGTTTCGCGCGGTGCCCGGTGCAGGGTTTAACGTTACCCAGGATCGGCGTATGCATTACGAAGACGTTCTCAGGGACAGGAAACAATATGAGCAGTTTGCAGATAGCGTTTTACGCTTCGTTTTATCGACGACGTATTTTCTGACCGGCGAACTGCGTTTATTTTTGGTCAACAGCGATACCTCGCGTTGCATTCGTTAAATTACGCCGGGAACGCGAATCCTCTGGTATTATGAAAGTATACAGGGTGTTGAAAAGAACGTGAAACATCGGGGGCTTGTAGTAATTTATATGTAAGAGTGAAACATTACAAAGCTAGAGATAATGGATATTGAGTATAATAAGAAGCGTGTATTTTCTTTGCAGGATCTTATTCTTTGAATCGAGTTCATGGACTTTATGAATTATATATAAAACTAACAATTTAATCGATCGTAATTACATGTACGTAGAAAAAATAATTTTCAAGCGATTTTAATCAACGGTCTTGAAGCTCGGACTTTTGCCTAAAAACGAAACAGCTTACAACGTAAAGTAACGCGAATACGTGTTGTACAAGCAAAACTTGGGTATATAAATAATACTAACGAAAATACGATAATTTAAAATACAACGATCATTGTTTATAAATTCAGTGTTCCACGAATCATTTACCAGAGGGTTGCAGACCGTTCCAGACGCGCAGACGGTGAATTTAAGAATACATTTTCCGAATTTTTCTTTTCTGGAACTATAGTCAATACGCACGTTAGCGAATACATGATTGGGCAAGAATTTGCAACCGAAACAAAATCGTATATATCTCGGAACATCGCTCGACCAGTGAATCACGATTCGTTCGTTTATAAATCGATTGAAAATTGATACCTATATATTCTAATTAGAAATATCATTATATTTCTTATCGCAATGCCATATTAACAGTCTATATTCGAATAATTAGCTTCTAATTTCCATCAGAATGTGTAAAGCCACGATCGATTCGGGTCGATTCGTAATCTTCTTCTCTAAGTAACAGCCGAAATAATTCCCAACCAATTTCCATGGATTTCCCAACCAATACGTTGAATCGCGTATTAATATATCCAAGAAAATGCTAGGTATTTTCCCAGAGTATTTATACGTCGAGGAAATGGCACGTGACACGGCACGGTCGACAGATGATTTTAACCGTGTTCGTATTAACAGGAAATCGCGTTAATTCCTGCCAGGCCATCGTCCGTGAATCGTGAGTGGCGTGGCGCGTATTAGCACGGTGAGAAAAGACAGAGAAAAAATAAAAGTACGAAAGGGAAGGCGCGACACGATGGTGAAAGAAGCGGCGAAGTAAAGAGAAATTCAGTCGCCCAGACTCGTTAGTCATCCTCAGGGGCAGGTGTCTATGATTAAGGAGTATCGGGGGCGTGCGTGTGTGCGCGGTGGCGGGTTGGCGAATCGCCAAACTCTTAATTCTTACGACGACCCAGACGAACTTTCGGTCGTGCCGATTATTACCGCCTCTCTTTCCAACCTCCTTGGCCAGCGGCCAAACATGTTGCAAACATGCTCCGGAATTCCCCTCGCGAACACCTTCGACGATACGTGCGCAACGTACGCTACAAGGATCACCGTCGCTGTTCACGGAAAAAGTTCTGGTGCTTTGGGAAAAATACCTTTTTCGGTTGTTATACGACCGTGTTGTTTTTCGCATAACGATCAATGAATTGTCAATCGCTGGCATTGATACGGAAATCATGTATCTCCGTTATTGGACAACGAAACGGTACGAAAGAAGCGACGAGTATCTTTTCTCCTTCGTTCTTTGCAATATTTTTGCGAATATTATTTTGCGTATTTTTGTACAGTAAAATTTCCCATAAATGACATCGTCGAAAACAAAGAATTAGTCGAAGCAAAGTATCGAAGCACAAATACGATGCATTTACAGCAAGTAAATGTTGCGTCTCGGTTTAAAGAATAGGCGAGAAATCACTGTTATTTGGAAAACTACCGACACCGGACAAGCTAAACATTGAATAGCATTTATTTATCGCCTGATCCATTCTCCAACTTCTACATCTATTTCAAGCTCCATGCAAATAATCAAACCAGTGGGAAAAGAAGCAAACCACCGAAGCACGAAACAGTCCAATTAAGCTCCTTCCATAAACAGAACCCGCAGAATCATTAACATCCTCCGACAGAGAGAAGAAACAAAAATATAGAAAAACCATACAACATCCCGGTTGAAGTTTCCACATAAAACACATACATAGTCAACCAGGAAGTACAATCGTACTTCGTTCGAAGCTCATCTGACATTCACCCACGATTCCATTTCCAGGTAGCTTATTATTGATTCTTGCGATGCGCCGATACATTGTGCAGAAAATATATATCGAGGGTAGTAAAGACTCTCACGAACGGCATGGACGTTTTTCCACCTGCGGATCTCACATTGAGTCAATGTAAAGAAGATAAGCAGGGGGTAGCACAATGTAAGACAAGGGACAGGTCAGTCACTGTGTTCCCAGTTGAGCAACGTACATCGTGTTCGCTCGTGTCACTCATCGTAGTTGGACTGCCGATGTTCGCGTGTATTTGTGAGAAATTTTGAAACGTATAGAATATACGTAGCAGGCAAAAATATACAGAGTATCGACAGCCTAGTTATACGATATGTAGCGGACAAAAAAAAATCTCCGCGTAGCAAAGTAGTAGTAATTTACATAAATATGCACAGTGTAATTATAGTTATTTTTGTACACTTATTTCCACGTATAATTAAACTTCCTTATAAAGTTAGCCTTAAGCGTTTTATAAGCGGATTTTTTCGAGTATTTCCTGTCTGTTAATTCACATTTATCATCGCGAATCAGAATCGTCAATCGACGAACAATTAAAGCCAACATTGATTTATGGATATCGTCGTGGTCACCAAAATAGAGAAAATAAATCAGATTACTACGAGACTAGTAAAAGTAGGTGGTCTAAGACGTTTTGCGCTGTACTGTATGAGTATACATGATCCTGAGGCATCGCGATACTAGCGGCGACCGGTGAAAAATAAAAAGAATAACAAGAAGAAGGAGAAGAAGCAGGAGAAGAAGAAGAAGAAGAAGAAGAAGAAGAAGAAGAAGAAGAAGCTGCCGCCTCTGAGAGAGGAGGCCTCGAGGTCGTGGCTGCGTAGTTCCTTTACGCTGGCTCCCACGAGCTCAGCCACCAACAGTCGCTTTCCAGATCAGATTCATTGACCCCGCTGAATCTCTCTCTTCCTCTCTCTTTCCTCGCGGTGTCTTCCCTCTGTCCCGTATGTAAGTACGTGGACTTGGCCGCTGGTGCTTTTTCTTCGCGACATCGACACACCAACAGAAGGAGATGGAGGGGGCCACTGGAAAAGGGAAAAAACCGCGCTATCGTGGACACGATTAATGCGATCTCGCGACCAGCCTTCGCCATTCCGCGATTTCTTACCACCAGTTTAAGGATAATGGCACAGAGAGAACATGTCGATTTCATGGTTACAAAGTGGTGATAAGAGTATGAAGACGAATGTGAAGGTTATGAGAGCCGGCTCTCGAGTTCAGGGTTGCAGAGGTTCGATATGGATGATGGAAAGATGGTACGAGAGAAGTTCGTTTATCCGAAATACATTTGTCGAAACGAAATTTTACTTACAGTTGAGAAGCTTTCGTTAAAGAGCCTTAATACAAAGGGGCTACTTCCTAGTGAAAAAATCGGACCATTATGAAATTTTTATTTATTTCAAACGTGTAAGCGGCTAATATTAAAGGGCTATCACGAAAGTTGTAAAACTGGCGACGTAATCGACTCGATTCGTGATTTTGAAAAATTTAACATTCGTATGGGTAATAAGAAAGAACGTAGAAAACTTAAACTTCGTAATATCATTTACTTGTCTTTGCGAATAAGAATCGTAGTAGCATTTTTCTCAAATAGAATAAAATAAAAATTTGTTCAGCGTAGATCAGAAATTCTAGTGATTATTTTCTCGTAGATTAAACACTTTCGTTCTTTCGTGCAACGTGGACAATTAGTTACTCGATTATTTCTTTCGTTGAACTCTGAACCTGATTTCAGGTATCGCGTATCGATGTTATTCGAAAAAATGTGCCAAGAAAAAAAGAAAAACGAATGTATTAATAGTCATATCTCGAGGCAAGTTTTTGTGCGCGCGAGCGAGACTGAAATTAATCGAGAAAGGGGGAGCAAAGAAGTAGTACAGGTTCACCATAAAGCTCGTTTATCTCGAGGGGCGCTACAAGGGGTTCCGATGTGGCGCCCTAGCAGAGAAAATAAACGATCGAACAAACAGGAAGTCAAGTGCACGGAAAAAAGTTGCGTGCCCTAGGCAGATTGCCAATGCCTGTGTACAGGAAATCTACGAAGGTCTTCGAGACGATTGCTCACCGAAATTGTTTTCAGGGGGAGGGAACTTTGCTTCTAAAATTACGAACACGTGTAAAAAATATTCAACTTCTCAACGACTATAAACCCTTCGATTTATTTTTCTACTTTCTACGCGAACGTTCATTCTCTTTCATACGATATTTAACTACTAGCATTTTGCACAGAAAACTATTATAACATTTTTTAGAAAAAGATACTTTTTCTTTTCGTATCAAACGCGTATCTTTCTTTCAATTTATCGATTATTATTTTTCGTAACTGCATCTTTTGATGCGCTCGTTCTCAAACTATCTTCGAAGCAATTACTATGGATAGGGATTACATACTGTGATCGAAGGCGACGTGAATATTTATTCTTTAAAAGTTGTTGCTGCAAATGACGCAGAAAGCATCTATAAGGTGCTGTATTAACCTAATGAAGCTCCTTTTTAAGTAACACGTCTTTAATGGAATCCGATCAGGCACGATTCTAGATCATCCGCGCGATGTAATCGATTCAGTCCTATCATTGACACATTTTCCGCACGTGTGACAATTGCGCGATGAAACATGAAATCTGTTACTACTATTATATAGCGTGTTTACGTTCACACTCGAACCATCATACGTCGTACGTTTCATTTATTTACGATACGTTAAAGATCGACTCGACCGATATCTGCCACGGGAATCGTTATAAAAAATTGATCCGATTCAAAAGCATCGAACCCGAGAACCATCGATCGAGGAATTGTTTTATCTACGACTCCCTTTAAACGCTATTTACACGTGTACCAATCTACACGAGTAGCCAATCCTTCGCACCAAAGATTCGCCATAGAAACCACCTCAATCGTATTAAATACAACTCGCAAGCACTTAATGGCCCACCTACCATTCGATCGATCGATCCACTACAAAAAGCTATCAAGCCGTAAACCTACTCGAAGACCGATAAGCATCCCACAGAGAGCTGAAGCTCGCGTTGAACGCAGCCGACGACGAGTAGAGAGCAAAAAAGAACACTCACATGGTACGTACACACGTACGTACGCGCGCACATACACTGAACGGCGCCTTTGAAGTCCGTAAAAATGCAAAGAAGGCGGAGAGGGGAGTAGAAAGAAAAAGATTCTGCCTCGAATATCTTCTGGAACTAGAACACGATCGCTGGCTGTCGATCGAGCAGAACCTACTCGGCCAGAGAAACCAAGAGTAGCTGGTGCACTAATCAGCCGAGAAACGCCGCGATTACAATCCGGTGGAATGTGCTTAGAACCGTCGTTTCGAAAGGCTTCTACTCTCACGTTCTGGCGGCTGCGTGTACATATTCTGATCGATCGCGTGTGTGCACGCCGCACACGTGTCTTCTGCCGATCGGTTACAGGAATTCGTCTAATCTTAAGATCAGAGATCGTGCTTAATCCCTTGACGCTTGAATTTTCTTTTTTTCCTTCGACCTGGTTACCCGCTCTTTTGGAAGCAAGCGAACGAATCCTTTTTATTTATTCGGTTCTTCGTCCTATATCGACGGTTTTACGGATTTTTATGCAAATTCATATTTTCGTGGATAGAATTAAAGAAGCTTTCATGACGAGATTTAAAAAGTGGAACGTAGAGTCTGAACGTAGAAAAGAACTCTTCGTTCGTCGGAAATACGGATATGTGTAAATAGCTTTCGTAGTACGTTATGTAAGTACTGCGGTAAATAAACTGATATTAGATCAGGTGAAAAAGAAAAGACAAATAGTTGGTGGAAAAGTAACAGGTGATTAACTCTATATGCGAACGCGAGTATGTACGATTCTCGGCCTCCTTGGACCAAAGAATGTTCGATGTATGTACTCCGTGAAATTGTTTCGAAACCATTCGCGTTATCTTAAGGAATTCTATGTAAATCACAAAGATTAATATTACGCGTAATTGAATTAACGCTTCGCACGATTTGCTTTGATCTTGAAGAAAGATCGGTATTTAGAACAGCTGAACGGTTCTGTAATTTTATTACGCTGTCCGAGAATTAATCAATTTTACTCGTTCTTGGAAATTGTTTTATAGAAGTTAGCAAAAAGGCAATATCGTTAACGAATATCATGTATAGCTTGTTTTCGCATTCGATTAAATACGAAGAAATCGAACGAACGAATAGAAAAACAGTCAAAAGTGGATGAGTTTAATGGAAGCGAAAGCTTTATTACTGGCTAATCCTGAAAACACTAATGGGTTTTGCTTGTATTGCTGTAAAACGTTATCGGTGAGAATGATACTACAGTCGAATATGTTACTTAAAACGTTATCTATCCATGAAACTATAGAGACAACGAAATTTAACAGATTTTGTGAGAAATTTTGTAAATACTACGATACTATAATTTTCAAAAGAATCGATCGATTCGATAAAGAGAGATAAAACTTGTATATAATATGTAATATTAATATACAATTAAAAAAAAAACTCTTACGAAAACATTGATCTTTGATTTCAACGTGTTCAAACGTAACTTATAAAAAATCGGCACGAGCGTTATCTCGTACATCGAAGATCATTATCGATTCACATCCTTCGCTTAAAATTACCATAATACTAAGAAGAAGCGTAAGAAAGATCATTATACAGGTAAATGAATTCGCGCGGTCAATGACAATTGGGTTTCGCAATTTATACACCGGAGCTACAGGATTCACTGAAATCACGTGTCCTTTCGAACGCTTCGCGGTAAAAAGTTATTTAAGGAGAGGTCAGACTGTCATGAATCATTGTAGATTCGAGAGGCATGACATGTTGGCCTCGTGAGGAACGAAAGTTCACGAAGACACCGCACCGTCTGCATTGCTCATCTCGAGGCCGTTTAATCCCTTGCGGCCTGTCTCGACCGATATTAATTCTTATTCGATGTCATTTGCTTTAAAACGATATGCCATGCAGCGACTGAACCAACTATGCATTTGGAATACAGTTTATCATCGTTGTTTCAATCGGCAAACGTTCGCTTAACGAATACCAACTAGAATTTAGATCGAATAAATGGCGTTCGTATTTGTATTAAATTTTGATCGTATACTAAATTCGTACAACGTCGATGCGTTGATCTTGTAGGTAAAGAAAGAAACGAATACGTCACGATACTAGGCGATACTCGTACGTCGTAAATGATAGAAAATTCCGAAACAATTAGACCAGAGAAATTAGCTCGAAAAGCGAACCACGCCTTTTTGATTTATTTGAACCGGTTTGGCTACTGTTTGTATAGCTTTTGTAACGAAACGAAACAGTATTAAAAGTGATACTATGAAGCATAAATCGCAACATTTAATATCCGCGATTAATATCGAACTACGAATATATATATAGGTTGTAATTGGCGCGATTAAAATTCTTGATCGATCAGAGGAAAAAAAGATATTACAACGTAAAAATCATTCTAATTTATGATCGAGATGCGAAGAAAAGTGCATAAGACCATATTTAATATCGGTAAACGCACTTCTCATGCATATTTTACCGTTTCTACCCTCGTGTTTGCTCAAACAACAAAATGAACGCTCTGGCTACGCTTCGAAAATTGGAAATTTCGTCGAACACGCTGAATTCTCCGGGGATCGCCATTCGATTGTTATTCGACGATGATTAACGCATCTAGATTCCGGAGCACGTAAATGTTAGTTCCATCGATTCTACCGCCCGACATAAAATAAATATACTCCACTTCTCGTAAGTATATACGAATTACTGAGAGACTTTAAACAGATAAATTTCGATATTTGTTCGTACCTATCTCGAGCTGTACCAGCTCCGATGAAAAAATTTAACCGCGACGATACGTTTTATTATTTCTTAACACGTTGACTGCCACGCGTGTTTTTAATGAAATCTCCGTTAGGCCGCAGTACCAAGCGTTCTCTCCTAGTTACTCCCATTGATATTTTAGTAATGCGAGTAAATAATTTTCTTAATAAACCATTTTCGTATTACTTTTATAACAATTCAATGGTTTTATTACTTTCTGTGGAATATCTCTTCAAATAACTAGGACGATCCTTCGCAAGTAGTCAAACAAGCCTCATAACAACCCGAATACGGTCGAATTAATAGTGAACGTGTTAACGAAAGGAATCGTAATACTTTGTCGTCAACAACAAAACAAAACGATGCTATTATCTTACAATTAAATCGCGCGTACTACCTGCGATTGTTCAAGTCGAACTTGAAAATTCAATACTCCGTTTGACCTGTTGGATACGTAAATTAATTCGATGCTTTTAGATAGATAGATGTCTGATATTTTGAATCGTATAATTGAAACGTAGGAGAATCTTTTAAGGATTCGAGAGTCCGTAAAACATCTTGTGATTTTTAGAGCTTTTTAATGTATTTATAACGAGTTGAATTTTTGTTTGCAGTTTCGTATACACCAGGTTAGCTTGTGTAATTTAACGGTCTACCAAATGGATTGGAAAACTTATGCACCGTCATCAACTCGAATAATTACCTGCCGTTGATTAAGTTCCGGTAATTTCGTCGATCGGTGTGTTCCACGCGCGTGTTCTTCGTTAATGATTTAACGAGCCACAGAGAAAGTTTATAAAGCGGAAACCTGATTCGGTACGAAATTAGGAAAACATATTTGATACATGGAACGTAATATTCCGCGACTAATTGCTTTACAAATGTATGCTAATTAAACTATATTAGCCGTAAAAAATATCCACGCACAGTAATTGTGAATGTAAACACAGGAATAAATCTCAAGATTCGTCATTTTTCACTTTTACTTTTACATCTTACGTCATTTGTAATAAATAACGAAGTCGTTCGTTAAAAATATTTAGCGGCTCGTTGCGATACGTTGCAACGTGGAAAAAGAATTATAGAACTTTTCCATCTTCTGTCTTTTCTTCGATCCTCGAATAATTAATCACGCGTGCTAGATTTGCAAGCCTGACAGGTAACAAATATTCGCTGTGAAAAAACGGGTCTTGCAAAGGGATAATCATAACGTACGACGCATTCCTTAAGCTAATTACAATTTGTCAAAAACTACCTTTAAATACGATGACCCGAACGACGGAAAGATCGATCAGTCTCCACTTTCACTGAAAGAAAATTTCAACACTTTCTCGAAAATTCTCGAAGAAAATCGAGAAGCGTATCAGGCGATATCCGTGCGTATCACCAACATATTAGTCATTTTCTTTCAGTTACGTAACGATCCTTTAAATTTGACCAATAACTTGGAACGAATAACCAATGACTATTAGAAGTCACGAACGAGCCAAACAGGTTTACTAAACGACTAAAGAACGAATGGAAACTTACGAATTCCGACACAAGCGCTTCGTAAATAAAAATTATTCGTTTTCAAGATTTTGTCCGTTGAAAAACGATTCGGTGAATTTTACCAATAATTCGGAGTGAATAGCAAACGCGGTTATCTGGAGGCACGCTAGACGGAGCGAATAAAACGAGAATTCGTTGGACAAGGCAACGTCCCGAACCGGTTGCAAGTGCAAACGAGCGCGCACCGATAACGTTATCGGAACTCGTTGCATTGTCAATCGCGCGGTTCAAAGAATCACCAATTTGGAGTAGCGATATTGTTATCTCGCGCGAAGAGAGTTCTCGATATCCACACGATTGTACAGAGCAATGAAAACAGGGGAGTCAAGCCATTGACAAACACGGCTGAATAGTAATGGACCTCGCCAGATCTCCGCCAAGAAAGAAACTGCTACCGGTTATCGAGCACATTTACATTCGTCGTGTAGAAAGTGCACGCGATCACCGACTTTCCTCGTTCGGGAACGCGGACAGGCGTCGGATAGAAATTTCTGCCGGGCGATTACGCAACGGAAGCTGCGGTCTCTTCCGGGGATTTGGTGCAGCGTAGCGTGAACTGCGATCGCGCGTCGCCGAGGGATAACGTTTGGAATTTGCCAACGTTTGGGGAGAACAGGTTCTTCGATCGCGTCGGAAATTGCGAGTGACGAGTTCCGATGAAAATTAATAATATGGAAATTATCGTTGAAAATGTGAATCTTTGTGGTTGTTTGCTCGTTAGTCGTTAGATCGTTGTAGACGGAATTGAGAAACTCCTGATTTTCAACGTCTATGATCCTATTCTAACGAGCGGCAATTTTGAAAATTGGAAACGCAATTTCGTAACTTGGCTATCTTATCGCGATAATAGATAACAGGGGAAGTCGTTTGTTGGGTTTTCGTTATCCAGAAGAAAAATGCCACCGCGTGGAAGAACCACGAGTTTAACAACCCTTCGGAAACCCTGAATTAAAATTCTTCGTTCGTAACACGCGACACAACATTCGTTACAATGAAATAAATAAAATGGTACAGCGATCGTCGCATCTCTCACAATTTCAACTTCCATTTAGACTTTCCCCGCACGCGTTGTAGCCGCATACCAATAAATTATCGCTAAAAATCGAGCCTCGTTCGAACGATCGTTTACGTCCAAGTAACGACCATTCGACGCGGACCAAAAAGAGATGTCCATTCGTTTCGTGAATATTAAATTAACCATCGTGAAATCCGAGTATGCGTACTTTGCAGTAGAAGATAACAAAGGAAGCGGTCAACAGGTTCGTAGCGAAATCACACTCGGATTACTCGAGTTATCGAAATTCGAGTAACTTAATCATTGGCGATCGAGAATTTTGTAACATCGCAACAACGAACGTTTATAGTATTGAAAATATTCAGAAGTTAATTAAGAGCAAAAGCGATGTAACTATCGATGACTTTGAATTCAAGTAATTTGACTAGAGGTTTTATTCAAATGTAAAAAAGATAATTTCGATGCTGGGTTTTTTTTTTCTCGGTGGGATCTGATCGTGCTGCTCGTTCCTATGAGGCTGGTTTCTCCTTTATTTATAGTATCTTCCATTTCCACGAGTCATCATGTTCGCTATGGTTCCGCTGGCTGACGATCGCGCAAAGTTGTCTCCTTCCGACCGGATACTCCCTTCTGATCGTAAAGCTTCCAAGTGTAACACGCGACGAGGGAACGCGTTCATCCTACGAGTTTCTTACTCGAATCGCGGCCCTTTTTTCCCCGCACCGTTTGTCGAAATAATGGGAAAACGGTCGTCTTTGTGCTTATAATCAGGGCCTCTCAAATCTTCGAATACCTTTGTGTCTGTGTAATTGAGTGAAAAGAAGAACGATAGAAGAAGCAAAATAAGAAAAGCAAGCGCGAAAGGAACTTTACGAATAGATGGCGGATTGTTTGTGTAAATTCGTGTTAAATCTTGACCGCATAAATCTCCTACAAATACGCAAAAACCTTTAAAGTAATTCGAAGATCTGTAAATAATTCGAAAAAGAAAAATAATGCCGAATGAAATACGAAACGTCCATAAAACAAATCTATAAATAATTTGTTATTTTAGGTTGCGATCCCTCGCTCACTATTACGGATGAGATGAGTCATTTCAACAAATACCATAGGAAAAATATCGTAGAAACTTTCGGTGGATTGTTCTAACAAAAGCTAGTTGATATATTTTCACATGGAAACTTTTAAACGAAATGTAATCGATATAGCAAGCTGTAAAAGTTTACGTCGATTTACCACAAAATTGTTTGTTAAACAGACACACTTATAATGATTTAAAACATCAAATCCTTTCAATTTAACATTCCAAATATTAGAACCTTTTTGATAGCTCTTTTCGGAATAAATCGTTTACAACTGCGTGAGTAACTCTATCTAAATATTATAATCTTTTTGATCGTTCTTTTCGAAACAAGTCGTTTAGGATTGAACGAACGAGCGAAAGAAAAATTCATCGAAGAAAATTCAACTCGCCAAGGAATCAGGTAGAAATGAAAAATGCTATTGTATGGAAACAATGGGCTGACCCCCGAAACGCCGGTGAAATCTTGGTATTTTTAAAAAAAAGCTGTTTTCATTCTCTGGACGATAACGTTGCACGAGTGAACGTTTCACCGGGCATGCGTAGGTCACGCGACTTTTTTGCAAAATATACAAACCGCGTACGTAAACTATACAATCGCAATCGTCTGGAACAATATCATCGTTTGCGAGCCGATTTGTTTGAGTACGCGGAAATCGAACGCGAGTTCGCATAATTTACGACGTTATTTTCGGTTTCGCGTGACTCATTCGAAGTTACAAAAACCTGATCCGACGAGAACGTGGCTTGAAATTCGACCGAGAGATACACGGTGAAACTTAAATCGCTTCGCTTTCGTCCATCGTTAATCGGTGTTATGATTATTAATCTAAAAATCTCGTAAAGCCAAAAGAAGAATCTACTCGTTTATCGAAAATGAAGAATTCGTGCGTCACCGGATCAGGACTAAATAGAGAAAATTTCCATCGTTATAGCGCACTTAGTCCCTTAATAGCCCTTAATAGAGTTCGTTCACACGCGTCTTTAGATAACCGTGTGCAAGAATGTGAAACATACTTGCCAGTATCTTCGAACAAGAATTCCTATGCGCTCTCAGCTTCGTTTTATCATCGACGCTACTGTTTTATGCCGCTAGCCCGAGTCACCGTGATAACGATTGTTACCGATGTCTCACGTTTGAAGCATTCGTATTCGACTTGCCGGTTCTCGCTTGCCTGGTCTATTTATTTGTCTTTCGACTTGAACTTCGACCCCTTGAAACGAGTTGGCACAGGGGAAGAACGGAATTACGTAATTGTCGAACTTGGTGCTCGATTCGAGTCGTGTTCCTTTGAAAGAACATCATAGAACATCCTAACGCGAATCAGGCTAAAATATCTCACAATATTCTATAATATCGTGAAATATTTATCTACGATATGACAGAATATTTCAAAGAAAATCTATAAAAAAATAAACTGCTCGTATACGTACGAAACTTGCAATTTCGATAGTTGTGCGATAACGACGAGAGTCGCGCGTCTCTTTAATTAAAAGCAGAATTAACGCGATTCGGAATTAAGATCGACAATTTGTGTTGAACTGGTCAAAACTTCTAGATAACACTACATCTGGTTTTTAGTTTTCTCGAACGTTGAAGCCATCGACAGCGTATAGACAAAAGACTGGGACGAAAGCAGACCATAAACAGTTGACAGGCGACTGTGGCTTCGCGGTTCTTATAGTTATAGGGTAACATTGCTAGCGTGCGGATCTGGACCAGTTCAAATTATATCCATACTTGTATTCGCTTCTGTATTAAAATATATTTTCTACTTTACAATTTATCCACGCGTTCCTCTGTTTATACATCGAATAACCTCAACAACTTGGATGGACAACTCTTTGTTTAGTAAGGCGAGGGGAAAAATATTTGGGAAAACTGCGACGAATTAAAAACATGACTACTTGCGTTTCGCTTTCTATCGGATTCTATTTGTTAGCGACCGTTAGTTCTCGATCGATGATGCATCTCTGTGAACACGGTGAAACAGGATACTCGAGACTCGTAAACGAGAAAGCGGAATGGTCCTAGACCATTTTAGGTAAAATAGTATTGAGACGCGTATGTACTTGCATGGAATTATAACAATTCGTAAACGGACTCGCAAAGTATTTTACGACACAAATCGAATTTAATGATGCAGAGAATTCGAAGGAACGAAATTAGATCGAATAGACGAAAAGTGTTTCCATCGCGTGAACAGCGGACCGTAACCTCGAAGATCTCGCAACGAAGTCACTGTATTCGTGGATTACAAGGGAAAATGTAGATTCCTTGCGTAATCCGACCTTTGATTCCACTTTGCTATAACGCCTTGTTTCAATGCAACTTTCATTATGCAGAAAGGTCATAAGACAAGAGAACGTACACGTGTATATAAGAAATCGTAGGAGATCGTAACGTAACAATGCAAAGTGTTAATTATAGATTTTTCATCTTTCGATATTCTTATCATTCGTACTTATTGTCGGAGAATTCATCCACTGGAAAATTATTCCCCATTTCTCAGACACATAATAATTCATATACTTTTCCTGGAAATCGTCGTACAATCGGTTGACACGTTACAGAACAAATGGTGTACTCGATATGATATCATCGTGTCTATAAAGATCAAGGATATCTTGTACGCGTTATCGATATAAGAGCCAAAAGAATATTAAAAACCAATAAGAATATTTGCATAAAAAGGCTTTTACCGGTGTCACGAAGTAACTGTTTCGTAGCAACGTTTCCTCCTTGACGTTTGTCATTTTATTCCGCATGGTAACGAAGCAAAGTATCTTCATAAGTTTACGCGTAACAAAATACCAAAACTAAACGCCAGTGGTGAAAACGTTTTATTATAAATAAGATAGTTGAAACAATTCTAATCTCTGCAACACTACGATACTTTTCCAACGTATCAAACAACCACCAAAATGTCATCTCGATCATATCCTAGTATCGATAGAATCGAGTGGAATAACGAAAACGAAAGTACAACTGTAACATTTCGCTTCAATCGTGAAATTCGAAACAGCTGTATCGTTTCTTCATTTTCATATCTTTCTTCTCGTCCTCGTCCGTAGAACGCGTCGAACAACCGCACACATCGACGTTGCCTTTATCATACCTCGAGATCGATATTTAACTCGATAGAACAAGAAGAAGAAAAGTACGCAACAGCAACATCCATTGTAGCATTTCGTTCGAATCGCGAAACGTTGTTTCTTCGCTCTGATATCTTTCTTCCCACGAACACGTTGCACGCATCGAGGACGCAACCGCGTACAGCGGCAAACGCAGTTTCTATGGTACCTTAAGATCGATAGTTTCGCTCGATAGAACAACGAAAACGAAAGTAATAGAACACAAAAACAAGTTGGAGGAGAAGGGGGAAGAAATTGATCGATCATCCGTGGCGTGGAATTTTATTTCGATCACGCAATCCAACGGCGCCATCCCACGTTCCTCCTCTTGTTCGCTGTTCAAGGTATCGAGGATGCCTGACACGTTCGTGAATCCGAATCTCGTGTTTGTACGGCCTATTCACGGCGTAGACATAATCGTGGCGTGGCTGCATAACGGTAAAAACAGATCGGCGTGCATTCACTTTTCCCCGTTGCAAGCGGAGTGCAGTTTCTATCGCATATACCAGACGAAGACTGCTACAGGCATGCAATACCTTTTAAAACTGACGAGTCATCGATCCACCCAGTCACCGTGTACAAATAACTCTAATGGAATTACCCTTTCCTTTCGATGTTTCGTTTCGAGATCGGAGCCGATCTGCATCTGCCGTGATCCGCTCTCCCTATTCGAGATCCAATCGCAGAGTTCAATGAAATTAACGATCGCTACCGAATATCAACTCGATCACCGGAGCAACTGCGTTGTGGAAAGTACATTCTGATTAACCCTTTCGCTACAAGTATAGACACGTGTATACGTATTATAACGTATACATGCGTATACGCAGCAGTAAAGTATCGATATACGTATGTTCGTGCATTACTGTCCATAAATCACAGGGCGCTTGTTAATCTTAAACATAAATTTTCAGGGAACAGGTTTCTAATAAAAATCTTCGAAACGGCATAATTCAGTTTTCCTTATGGCACACGCCGTAACTTTCTTTCTATAAATTTCATTCGTTCGAACGAGATTTTAATTAGCGTCCGATTAAACGAACTCCTACCTGTTAAATCCACTTATCTAAACGTGGAAATTATAGATAGTAGAGAGAATCGATGGACTCTTATCTCGTATTACATTCACACGTATCGCGAAGTTCGTACGAACGCTTGAAAGAAATTTGAAAGAAAATCTGTATCGTTTTTTTTAGATATTCCAAGATTTATTATCGTAAGATAAAATCTGGCGCCAATTAAAGACCGTTCGCTAGAATTCCAAGCAGAACCTCGTACCTTGTAATTCGTTAAATAAATCTGCGAAACTTATAGATGCAATTTAAACGAGCTGCGTCTATTAAGGTTGAAAAGTAGGCTAACATAGCGGCTGAAGATGATTCGATGTTCGAGTGAAAGCTCTGACAACTGAAGTTGAATGCAAACCTTGTGACACGATATACCTACGTAATTTCTTCCTCCGTTCTAATTGCTCAGAGAATTTTAAACGTAACTCGATATATTATATTTTCGGAAATATATTTCTTCTTTTATACAAACGTACGTATAATATCGTCCTAAGTTACAATTTTCCGTTTTCTCTGTTATTACGTAATTTTCAATTTTTTATTTACAGACGATTCCGGTGCGTCAAGGTTCGAGGGGAAGGTGACGAGCAGGTTTCAGACGAGAATCTTCAAGATACCTCGAACGAATCCGGCAAGAAACCTCGTCGATAGAAACGAATATGCTTGTGATAAACCAGCGTCAAAGGCATCCTTGTTGGAGGATGCTGCTCGCCATCGTCATTTTATCCGGCCTCATTAGGTATTGCGAACCCATGTCCACGAAGAGGCTAACAGACTCATCTCCATCGTCGTTACCTACGTTATCGAGAAGTTCCGGTGAATCGAGGTCACAGAATCTTGGCTCGCCGAGTGATCTAGCCTGGCAAGCTTGGCTTCTTCTGGGCTCGCAAACAGGGGGTCACTCTAGCTTGGATTCCGCCAGTTTTCTCAAACGAATCACGCCTAAGAGCGTATTCATAGCTCCAGAACTACCAGCTTGTCCTGATGGATATCGAGCGGACACAATGGGCAGATGCGTGAAAAGAGTGATCATCAATCCTCAGGCACACATCGGCTTCCTTCTACAACAATTGAACAACAGATATAGTAACCAAGCTAGTGGTTCCGAGGCGTCGTCTAATAATAAAAAAAAGTCCAGTGGCCCGTTGCAGTTGAACATCCCGTTGTTTTCCGACACGGACACCAAATCGGTTCCAGTGGACCACGAGGAAACCAGAGGAGACCACTCGATAAACATACCGATCGTGGTTCCTTCGAGAGAGGATGCGCAAGTAGAGGAGATAGAAGAGGAAGTGAAGGAAGCGAAGGAGATAGAAGAAGCAAAGAACGTAGAAAAAGCAAAGGATTTAATAGAAACGAAAGAGATAGAAAAAGTGACGGACGTAATAGAAGTGAAGAGCGTAAAAGAAACGAAGGACGTAATAGAAGTGAAGAACGTAAAAGACATGGAAGACATGGAAGACATGGAAGACATGGAAGACATGGAAGACGTAGAAGAACCGAAGGAGGTAATAAAACGAAGGGGCTTTTTTTACTCGTAAGAGTGATATTTATAAATGGATCAAGTTCTTTCAATCAAAATGATCGTAAATAGTGTCGTTCAAAGCGTTGGACACTTCTACCGTGTTCCGTTCTACCGTGTTTCGCTAGAATTTTAATAAAGTACGAGCTAGATGAGACCGCGTTTAGACTCGTTTTCATTGAAAAAATCTTACTTGTTCGTTCGTAATATGATCGTAGCGAACGTGTTAAAAATTCTCTGTCGATTGTATTGCACTTGCGGGTTATTCGAAACTTTCAAACGAAGCTACAATTATAGTTGAAACTTAAATACTTTGAATATCCTCCGTTCTTTGAACATCCTTGCTTCGTCGAATAAAAAAACCTGATCCAAGCCACTATTATTCCAAGTTTCGAATAACGAACCTTAACAGTCAAAGTAACTTTATCCAATACTTGGTCGAATTAAAATTTTACCGATCTGTGTTTATGTTGTATCAGACGCTGAATACCAGCGAAGGAAACGAAGAGGAGGAAGAGGAAGAGGAGAACGAACCCAGTGTCACCCCTGGGAACACCACCATCTCTGACGAGCCTTCAGAAAACGAGGAAGACGATCAGAGTACCGCGTCTACGCTCGACACGATAGTTCCCGTAGCGGAGTTCGTAGACGATACGAACGACACGAATTTCTCCGGCGTGATCGACTATAAGATCCCGATCGATCTCTCCACGCCGTTGAATATATCCAACGTAAGAGCAACGAACGCTAGCGACGATCAAGAATTGTGGGGCGAAGAGTCGCAACTCTCGAACTCGACCCAAGTGTCGCCGATGTTAATTCTTCTTTTATCGACGACAACGATGTCACCGAATTCGATAGCACCTGAGATAGAACGAGAACTGGCCAACAGTACTCGGAGGACTGTTCAATTGTAGTATTGTTCTCCATTTATTAGGTCTGTTTCTCTTCCTTTAACTCAACTTCCTCTCGTAGAGGAACTACGATTGATGATACCTGACCCTACTACCGGGGTCACAAGCATCTTCTTCGAGACTTCGTGAACCTAAGTCCCGGCACGTGCGTACGACATTGCGTATAAACTACACGTAGTAACGCTATATATGTAATGTTATCGTAATTGATAATTCGATTGTACGAAAGCAAATTGCTGGATTTACCTTAGGACGCTATTTTCTTGTCGCCGAATATTGCACGTAAAATTGTTCTTCAGTATTTTATCTTTCATCTGTTTCTTATCGTTTCTTATTTATTCCTTATACGAAAAACGTAAGATCGATTAATCTGCGATTATTTCTCTTATCATCGTCACATCAACGAATTTTAAAGAAGATGGTCTTCTGACGATCGAACTGGACAATGATCCATCAATTGTACATACAAGTTTTCGTTTTTGAGTTCAACTCTTTGAGTTGAGATCAAATCTTTGTGACCTGAGACGTATTCGACGTTTTACCCCAATTAATTTATTATAATAACTTATTTTTAAAATATGTTTTTAATTTTTGACTATAATTTCACAGTTTCATCAACAACAACACATCTGCGCTGATGTTTCTATTAAATTAAGTTGTGCGTGCATGGATGTAATATATAGTATTAGTATCAAAATATAGAAAAAAAGAATGTTTTATAAAGAATGACATAGAAGTGTTAAATGGGATCTATGGATCTTCGTATAGAATCAATCAAAACCTTACCACGTTTTCATAATATTAAAATTCATATATGGACTCGTGCTTGTAATAATAATATGACATAGTAAGAACACGCATTTGTATACTCGTATAATTACAAATTACGACATTTTCTATCGAATTACGAAAAGATCATCTTCGAAAATACCCGTGTACTATGTACATGTATATGCACTGGAATCTGAGTTCACCAACTCGCGGAGAACATGCTTGTGACCCCGGTATATCGAATCAGACTGATTTTAGCGGTATTTGCTTTATTTATAGAACATTTATAGAACAGAGAAATCACGAATCCCTCTGTCACGAATAAATCTCTCGAAAGAGGTGCGCGCTAATCTGCCCGGCAGCGACCAAGTATTGTCCATACAGCTTCATCATGTGCGTCATCGTGTCTGCTCTTGTATGGAGAAACATAAACTGTTGCGATCGTACTTTCTTTCTTGAAATTTGTTTTTTTTTCTTCTTCTTTTTATACCTGGATTAAAAAAAAAGCAGAGAGGAAGAGAGAGAGAGAGAGAGAGAGAGAGAGAGAGAAGGGAATTGTAGAACACGTGCTTTGGAATTTTAATATAGAACGTAAAGAAGAGATATTGTGATGTAAAAATAAAAAAAAAAAAGAGTCTCGATCTTATTTTGATACAAATCTTTTTAGAATTTGTTTAGTTCAGGTGTATACGCGCGATTATTTCTTTTAGGATATTACAATTGAAAAACATTAATGAAAATGACGTTATGTACAAATTAGTGGCAGTTTCATTATGAAAACGTATCTACTAGTAATATGACATTTTCCTATAAGAATATTAATAAATAAGTAAAAAATTCGTTTCCCTTAAGAAACTTAAATATTTGTTATTTTCTTTTAATTTAATTTTTAAATTCCAAATTGCAACTGCGCGTATCAATCAAGATCGAATGTACTGATATTTATTGAATTTTCATCAAGATGTGATTGACCGTAACCGAAGGAAATCATCACATTAAATTCTATGAAGAACAATGAACACTTGCATCTGCAAAAATCGCAACACTCTATGTCTCTCCAGTGTAATTGAGTCGAAGCTTACACCTACATTGTATAGCGAAAATACGTATCTATGTAGTATGAATGTTCTCGGTATGCGATTTGATCATTGTTCTATGCAAGCGCAGCGCTCCGAAGATAATGCTCGGAATAGTGTGAATCGGAATCACCTCGTCGTTTAGCTTTACGACCGTTGTTGCGATAATTCTTTTCCACTTTTTACATGTACGATAACTTTTTTGTACGAGAATACGCGGTAGAATGCATGTAATTACGGAAAGAAAAATTCTTATTATCAATATCAGAATCCATCAGATACCATTTGAATTTTCGACGAAATGAAATTATATCTAATTACGTGTGATTATCACGTAAATACGAAACGAAAGTTACGAATCTGACATCGCGGCCAGTAAATCTTTTTTACTGCTCTACGTATGCTTCGATGTGGTGTGTAATCTCTCTTTCTCATCTATTTGAATGTTGGTTTGTGTACATATTAATTTTATTAAGAGAAATTGTATATACAATACATAATTAAGAAGCGTCATCGGCGTTTTAAATGTGTATTAATTGTAACTGTATAAAAATATTATTGTATTATTTATAGCTAAATATATCGATGTATATTACACATTGTCGTGTCGTGTCGTGTAGGAGTCGTTAGATCGCAGAATGGAAGAACTTATAAAAATCACTCAATGTTGGTCCTGTACCAAAATATCATGCTTTGTTATTATTTACAACCTTCCAGGCATGATAGGTGATTATGTTACAAATCATTTTATTCATTAAGCATTTTTTATTGTACATAACTTAATTGTTAAAGAAACTGCATGTTACGTTGTATTACTGGATGTACTTTTTATTCCTTTGAATCCCCTAGCTACGAAAAACTTCTCTGTAGACTCATCTCTCGTTGCCTCCGGTCTTATGGATTTTACATATTTATAAAATTTTATCAAATCTTTCTCAAATTGTTGAGACTTTCCACCGTCCCATATTTTACAGACAAATGTTCCATTTCTTTCACTAGTTTGTAAAGCAAATTTCAAAGCAATATATGCGAGTTGTATTATGATCTCATGATCTAAGTCTCTTATACCAGACGCATTTGGTGCCATATCTGATAAAACTACATTAGGTTTTTTACCATTTAAATGTTTTAGAAGTAGATCTCGAGATGCTGGATCGGTAAAGTCCATGCCACTCAATAATGTTGCACCTTCGATCGGATATATAGGTTGCCTGTCTATTCCAAGAACAGTTCCAACATCACCATCTTCCTTAGCATTTGCATTTGTTGCTTTAATAGCAACTTGTGTCCAACTGCCAGGAGCAGCCCCACAATCAATTACAATATGCCCTGGTTGCAATATTTTAAATTTATCATTGATTTCTAACAGTTTGTATGCACTTCTACATCTATAGTTTTCTTTTCGAGCCATCTCCACATAAGGATCTTTTAACTGTCTTACAAGCCATAATTGCGAGCTATGCTTCTTCCCATTTAAATCCTTTGGTACTTCTCGAAATAATGTAGTACAACTATGCAAGTCCCTTGATATCAAAAGATTTCGAGAAAAACGCTTCATGATATAACCTAACTAAATGCTGGCAATGTTGAAAAAGAGCTTCATATGCAAAATATATATACACAAATGATTTTTATAATTCAGTTATTATTCGATTATTCATTACACAAAATTACTCATACAAATTAAACATCGTCTAAATAATATTATAACACTTAATAGGGTCGAATATAATCTCTTGTATAGTTACAAGTTGTAAACTACGATTCGGCTCAAGCACGTATCAGCTGATTAATACAAATGAATACGCATGCGTAGAGATTCTATGATGGTGACGGAACTTCGTAGTTACAAAAAGTATCTCATGTGCTTGCCGGCGAAGATGTGATAGAATTCCACGGGTAACGATCGTTTGAACGAATGTTGCGATTAAAACAGTGATTTACAATGAACCTAACCACAGGGAATCCTCACGGGAACGGTTTGCTTTACGCTGGTTTCAATCAGGATCAAGGTACGTGACCGAGTGTGCTACATTTGACAGTCCAGTCATGTACTGTCAAATTTATTTTTTTACTCCTAACCTTTGCCTCTAACACCTGTCGAATAAATTTATCGTAATTTCACTTTTCCATACGATTAATATCAATTTAACCTGAAAAGATATGTTTCCATCGAACTCTATTTGCTTAAAATGGCTAAAATGAAAGAATTTATTATCACTTTCTTCTTTTTAACCTCATTCGTGTACAATTATTCCAAATTTTTAATAACGACTTTGCATTGAACATATTTTATAAAGTTATTTATAAATCATTCGTATAACCCATTATATTTTAATTATTTAAATTTCTTTTTCAATTATATTATTAGAATTTCCTTTTAATTATTTATAATGAATTGTTCTAAAACTCATTGGTTTTATTTGAATTATTAGAAAATCTATTTTTATATTTCATTTCTATCTCTCTTATACATTTCTCACTCTTTTACATATATCGTATAATCGTACAATGTGATATTATTCCATAAAGAGTTCCATGATAATCATTCAACTGTGGTGGTTTATCTTCTTAGTGTTCTATGTGTCAAATAAGGAATACATATATATATATACATATATATCGAATACCATATTGTGATTTTAAAGGGAAAAGACCGTGTAATGTAACTGTGCAATATAAGAAAATAGATAACAATATCTTAATTGTTTGTATAATCTTTCCATTTGTAGGATGTTTCGCTTGTGGTATGGAAAATGGCTTCAGAGTATATAATTGTGATCCTTTAAAGGAAAAAGTACGTCATTTCAGTGATGGAGGCCTTGGTTATGTGGAAATGCTATTTAGATGTAATTATTTAGCATTAGTTGGTAGTGGAGCAAAACCTATGTATCCAACAAATAAAGGTAACATATTTTATATATTTTCTCTCTCTTGAAATAAATAAAGTGGATTATTTGTGATTTATTTTATATAAAACTTGCAGTTATGATATGGGATGACCTTAAAAAATCACCAGCAATTACTTTAGAGTTCAATGCTCCTGTAAGAGGTGTTAAATTAAGAAGAGATAGGATAGTAGTAATTTTAGAAGGAGTTATAAAAGTATATACATTTACGCAAAATCCTCAGCAACTTCACGTGTTTGAAACTAATCCAAATCCCAGAGGTCTATGTGTTTTATGTCCAAATAGTAGTAATTCCTTGCTTGCTTTTCCTGGTAGAAAAAATGGACACGTTCAAGGTAAATTTTAAGCAAGAAATTTTGATCTTCTACATTCTTTAAATTTATAAAACAACTTGTTTTCACTATTACAGTGATAGATTTGGCTAATACAGAGAAGCAGCCATTAAATATTGAAGCGCATGAAACACCTTTATCATGTATAGCTTTAAACTTGCAAGGTACTAGACTAGCTACAGCTTCAGAAAAGGGAACCTTAATAAGAGTATTCGAAACACAGACTGGAAATATGATTAACGAGTTAAGAAGGGGAGCTAATCATGCAAATATTTACTGGTAATTAAAACAAAATATTTTATAAACAGTTATATATTACTAAAGTAATATTAATCATTTAAATTTATATTATTATAGCATTAATTTCAACCATGATTCAACTTGGTTATGTGTAGCAAGTGACCATGGAACTGTACACGTTTTTGCTGTAGAAGATCAAAAATTAAATCGTCAATCTAGTTTAGCATCTGCTACTTTCCTGCCAAAATATTTTAGTTCCAGCTGGAGCTTTTGTAAATTTCAAGTTCCAGGTGGTCCACAATGTATATGTGCATTTGGAACTGATAACAATAGTATTATAGGTAAGTATTATAAAGTAATATGTTCAGAAATGTACATATATAGCATGGTAATGATTTCTTACATAACAATGGCTTTTCTGTTGTTACAGTAATATGCGCAGATGGTAGTTATTATAAATTTGTGTTTAACAATAAAGGTGAATGTACGAAAGATTTTTATGCACAGTTCCTCGAATTAACAGATGACAAAATGTGATTGGAAAACAAGGAAGAGGTAAACTATACACTGATTAGTATATACTGATTATGAAATGTCTTTAATATTATGTTTTCAGTATTCATTGGATGAGATCACATGGAATAGTTTATATGGAAAGTGAGTACTGTGTCGTTATTTGAAGTCGTATTATATGGTAGAGGACCAAATGAAAAGTACTATTATTTGTTGGTGTTATGTCCACTGTGCGGAATTGTGCTAACTATATGATATAAAAAGAACTTTAAGGAGCGCTAGAAGGCCTATTTCTGAGATGTTTACTTATGGAACTATATGTTCTTAGATGTTACACGCAAAGAGAAGAACTCAATGTTTATGAATTTTGCTTAATGTGTCAGTGTAAAAAGTAATTTTCTTACACCTGAATTAAACAATCTTTTAACTAACGCTGATACAAATATATAAGGAATATCATTCTGAAAGTAATACAACAATTTTTGGTGGTTCATTATGCTCAGCAATTAAATCATACGTATTTTTTTATATTTATTTTACAAAATTACAAATGTCTCATTTAACGTAACAGAAAATATATGATGTTCAAATATATTCGGCTACTTGTCGGTCGTATTCGATAATTAACCAAATAAAAAAATGAGACGTGTATAACGTAATCGAGTTTTATAATCTTTATTTTTATCGTTTCATACATTTAATATACATATACACAAGAAATAACTACATTCAGTTATTATTATTGAAATATTACCACAAAATGTGAAGTTTGTAGTGTCACAAAGAAGTTGGGATCGAATATAAAATAAAAATGATCATGACACGAATCGCTGTATTTGTTTGTAATAAAATATAAATAATATTGATCAGTTGCAAGCATGTATTTTATTTCTTTTTTTTTTTTTTGTTTTGTAATATATATATATGTATATATACATATATGTATATATTATGCGAAATTTGATGAAAAGTCTTACGCAACATTAGTAATTAAAATTCAGTCTTACAGAAAGAGAATACACGTTGCTAAACCAAATCTTTCCAACCTAGAGTCGTTGTTAAATTGAAAAAATTTTACAATTTGTCATGGTATCGGGTTTGAAATAAAAAAAAATATATATATATAATATATATATATTATATTACGATATATGCGTCGTCGCATTTCGATATGCAATTTAGATTTACATTAAGAATATTATAATTATTCATCTCTGTGCGTTGTTCGAAATTTCAAGATATCATTAAAAAACAACGCGAAGCTCTTAACAATTAATCATAACATATGAACAATAACACGTATAATAATACGAAGCAGGCTTTTTGTACTGCAGACTTATTTTGAGCTTTTGTAAAATGGAACATCTCCATCGTGTTATGTATAGAAATAAGATGCACAGTGTTTTTCTAACATAAATTTACCGCACCTTCATCATTCGTCTTTCCTTCCTTTTATTCAATTATCGTCAAAGACGGAACACGTTGACATTTGACTAGATTACAAAATTTTACGTGACAAGATTGAATCCGTAGGCCTTGTTGGCAAACCGAAGGTGATCTTAAAATTTGTTTAAAAAACACTGTCATTTGAAAGGTACTTCCCGATAACGAGAGCTCTTGCCATCTTACCAACACGACCTCTCTCATTCACTGCAACGAATAAATCCGACTTTCTGTCGCTATTTCTATATCTTTGTTTAGTAATCTTTAAACCTCGAAAGGTTTATTCGCGTCCGCCTTAATGGCTTTCGATTTTTTCACGACTGGAACTACAGGCTTTTTCTTCACGCCATGAAGAACGTGTGTCAGTCCTTTCTTAGTCTCGAGACTCTTGTAAGCGCTGTACACGACGAGCCACACGTAAGAATTACTGATTGCGACGAGCAGAACGATTATGCCTGGAAAAGAAACAACTTTTGATAACGATATAAATCAGAAATTTTCGAAATGGTACAAATTTTTGGTCAACGATAGATATATCATGAATATACTAAATTGGTGCATATGAAATTTCGTCTTTCAAAAGTTCGATATTAACAAGTGAACGCATGTCTTAGTCTATAGAAAATAATAAAATAAAATTTCGCCGTATCGCTCATATATAATTCTTATACATCCAATCTTGCACTTATGGATTATTTCGTTATCATTTCGTTAGATATTTAAATGAATTATTCCAGAATAAAGAAAGTATAAAAGCAGCATTCGAATAATTTTATAACCTAAAGTTGACAGTTCATACGAACACAGAATATTGAGATTAGGTAATTGGTAGAAAGATTACATGCATACAATTACGTAGAAGCTATTTTAAAGGTTTCATACGCACCGATATAACAATTTAGTATTTGTTATAATAATTTGCTTGCTTCGTTCGTTTATCAACTTACGTTCACAAATATCGGCATTGCCTCCGAGCGTAGCAATAAACGGGCAGCCTTGTTCTACCACGAACACAGAAATTGTCAACGCCGATATTATCGTCATCATGACCACCAACCAGGGCGCCATGAAGTGGCGATTGTTCTACCGAAAGAAACAACTTGTCTTACCACGAAATTATTCTCGAGAATGACTACGTAAACTGTAATTACCGCCAGCACACCATACAACAGCAGGATAGTGGAAATAAAATGTATCACTGTGATCACCAGACCGCAATATATCGAGTACACCGTTTCTAAACACGTGTAAAAGATTTTTAAAATTGATGTATAATGAGCGAATACTAGAGATAAACAGTTAAATGAATAATTAGGCGAAAGTAGTAGAATATAAAACATTTGTAAGATTATATTGTAAGCACCAGTTGCATTATGGTGCGCCATATCCATTTTCTTCGTATTTAGATGATTAGACGATATATCTTCTAAGGCCTCTCTCTCGAGAGCATCCTCTGTGTCCCTTACCACCATTTCTTGAATTCCCATCGTGTGTACTAGTGCCAGCACGAAAAATGTCATATTGAATCCTGATATAAGCTGTGTTAAAATATTAAGTAATTTAATATAATTTAATGCATACTAATTTCTTAGGTGTTTCTTACACAGTGGTAATAATTAAATGATAAGATTATATTTACCAATTGAAATACTGCTATTAACACTGTACCTTCTTCTAGGTTAAAATAATGCACGAAATTCTTTAACAGTCCCACCTTCATTTTGTCTATTCTTTTTAACAGAACGCTGTACAATTATTATTCCTGAAAAAACATAGAAATAATAAAAATTTACATCCAACGATTGAAGCGATTCCTGTGATAAAAAGACAACTCCACTTTCCACAAATTTGTGTACATTCAAAGAAATCAGTACACGATCAATTACAATCAAATCATTATCTGAAACGTGCCATCAATTAATTCATAGTCAACTAATATTCGTAGTAATAAATTTGTGCACTTTCGATTGTGAAATTTAAACCTTTCTTTCTCTTCCAATAAATACAATTTAAATATTGGAGCTGCCTTCTATCGCTGAAAATCTTTCAATCTTTATCAGATTCGAAAACAACAATAGAAACGTCGTTCAAAATTTGTATACCGATTTGTGTACCGTGTGATGAAGAATTCGCCAAAGTCTCCAATCATCAAGCGGATCATCAAATATATCGACTATCATACAAAATATAAAAGTTCGCTGCAATGATCGCAGCAGTCCTTTGAATTAACATTCTAAATAAAAAAGCGCAACCCTCGGAGGTTACAAACAAGATAACTATTATGTACCATGGTGTTCATGGTGTACATACAACGATAACAATAATACAAAAATAAAGAAGAAACAGAAAGAGGAAGTGTGAGGATCAATCGAGAATACAGTCGCGCTCCAGGTTGAAGATTCGTCGCTTTCGAATGGAAAGCGAGTGACGCGATATGTCGTTACTCACCTCGCGGAAAAAGGAACACGGAATATCACTGAAACGTAGTTCACAATGAGAATCAATAACTTTCACTGTCTCTCGCCTGGACGAAAGCGAAAGATGCGATTGCCAAATGAAATGGAATCACACGAAGAATAGAGAACTTGCCATGAAAATATGTTGCTCCAATTTTGGTAGCCTCTTTAAGAGGCTTCCGAGAGCGAACGATAATTCAGAGGGATGCCCGTTTGTGTGCGTTCGACGCACAAAGCGCGAGTTTACCTCGTCCAAGGGGTTGAAACGTAACCCCTAGCGGTAGATTAAACGACATGCGCACCACACACCGATCCATTGCCGCATCCTTCAAGATGCATCCGTTCTCAATTGATCATTGATTGCTAGTTCCGCAAAATGATTAATTCCCGACCCGATAGATCTGAATTATTCGAAACCTTGTTTTGAGTTTTATTGTCCCGCGACTAAAATTGAAAGTGTTTTAAATGAGGTATGGTTTATTAGGGTTTGTGGTATGGTTTATTATTGATTTACTGATTGTGTGGGTGTTCTGTGCAAATAGATATTTATATATATATATATATATATATATATATATATATTGCGCTTTATACAAAATGGATAAATTGATGTTAGATGTGGAGGAGTTTTACTTAAAATACATTATTAAACCGATATTTTGAAACAATCGTATTTTAACAAATATAAAACCGAAAGATTATGTATTTAGTTACGATATTTTACGATAGTATTTTAACTTCGATAAATCTCTTTGCGTTGCAAAGAGTCTTTACGGTACAATTCCTATTATCGAAAGGCGATATGATTGTTTTAAAATATCCATAAACGCTTCAATTTCGTTGAAATCGTCTATATTCCATTACTACGTTGAAACGAATACCATATGATTGTTTTATTGTCAACGTGTATCGTGGAAGCTTGAATCACAGTTCGAAAGTTGGTTCGATCGAGATTGAATCATTTTCAAAGTAGTCATAGAAACGCGACACGGACGCGGCCCTCCATACTCGTGTCGTGGTTGTTTTTTGAACGTAGCACGAATTGTGACAGTTTGTTCGTAGCTTTTAAACTATGTTAACGTGTTGATATCCTCGATATATGATCTTTCCAGGAGGTTAAAAAATGGATCGGAAATATCAGAGAGTGGAGATGGGGGTGGGTGCGTTTCATCACCCACCGAGAGCAAAATACAGCGAGGAAACGAAGAATTTAATCAAACGTAAGCAAATTCACCGAAAATTTAATCAAAATTTAATCAGATTTTAAATTCCTTACTTAAAATAATTTTTGTATTTAATTTTTCTTGCATTTATATCGAATTAGAAATACGATAGTGTTGCAACAAATAGGAACCCATTAAATATTTTCTTATTGTTTAATGGATTCATTAATGTCTTCGCAAGAACACACTAATAGGTTTAATTCTTCTCTTATATTTACTTAATATCGTACTTAATATTGATTTACGTTATTTTTCCTGTCGAAATTAACATTTTGATAAATCTGTGATCTTAGTTCTAATGGAAGAATCCAAAGTGAGCATGATGAAAAGAAAATCTATTCAAGAAGCGATTAACAAAGGTGAATCCTTGCCAGCTGCTACGGAAAGATCGGAAACAGGATCGAATAAGCATAATTTAGGATATCAGGTAATATTGATAAGTTAAGATTAACGGGGAACAAGAAAATGAAATTAATAAAATCTATCTATGTAGGTTTTAATGCCTACCGTCTGGAAAAAACGATCGCAAGATACGATTATTAAAAGTGGCGCGTATGAGAGGGAACAATATAGAAGAACGTCTCCTTTACGTAAGTTTATATCGATTTTTTACATAATGATTGGACTGTACAAATATTCATTGTAATAATAAAATAATTATTTGCATCAAATAAGATTAGAAGTTAATAATTTCCTGATTTGAGATCAAGTTTTGTAATAGATTTTTATCTAAATTTACGTGTATTTATTTTCTCATTATTAACATTCAGGTAATACAGAAAAGCAAAAGCGTCATTTAGCATGCATGATGGCGTATGGAAAGGACATGCCAGAAACTCCTCGTGGCCCAAGGATTCTCCATAAAGCGAGACGAGAACCACACTTTCCTGATACCAGTGATCCCATCGATGATTGTATATAACTAAAATAGGTAGCTATATTATGTTCTTGTTCTAATATACTTTTCCTTATTTTTTTTAGTGGTTCGTGGAATTCAAGAAAGAATGGAGTTTTTAAGCGACATGGAATGTCTTGGAATGGGGAAAAAATATCGTCTTACAATACAACAAGAAATAGCGCATAAATTACGATTGATCGAATCTGTAGACAAGCAGAGATCGAAGGAAATTCGAAAAGAGATCGGAGAACTTGAGAGACCATTGCCAAAACCATTTCCTTTAGGACAGCTAGATGACAATTAATAATTTTTATAATTCACTTTTATACTTAACCAATTTATATTTTTTATAAAGTTTACAGGACATATATTATACAGTATTTTAGATAAACCAAGCGATAGATATAATAAAATAACAAAACGTCAATATATACAATATATTATTCTACTTATATAAAACAATTCGTATAACTAGAATTCACATTTTTTGTTCATATAATGGACAGTATGTTCATATAATTAGACACTGACTAAAATTTCACTTAAACAAATGGAGTTCTACGATGATTTTACACAAGTTTTTCGTATCTCGTTAATTTACAATTTCAATTTATACGTATAGACGTACATATTCGATACACAGAATATTTATATACGACAATGTAATAATAATGGCACAACAAATACAATTTATGCATATAACGTATAACATTTATATATAATAGATTTTTAATATTATATAATATTAAATAATTCTTTGGAACGCAAAACTTCAGAGTTACGAATTTGCCGCGCTCGAATCGTACACAACGGCTAGTGTAAGTAGGACGTGTGAGAGGGCGCATGCGCGGCGGGAGAAATAAGAACGGTCCTGCCGGAGAAATCGCGGTAGCTCGTCAGTTTTGCGCCACACGGCAATGGCGTATGTTGTTGGTGTTATTGTGTCGTCGTTGGTATCTCGCCGACAGGTCATATTGTCATTCCATCAAAATAAGCAACGCGAGTGCTCATAAAACATCGTACGAAAGACAATCCGTGGAACGTGACTGTATTTTCGAAAAGCCGCGGCGCAACCATCTCGCAGGATCCCGGATGATCTACAAGTGATCCAATATGGCGTCGACCGATCTGTCGTTCGGTAAATGATAAACCCGTGTACCGTACGCACCTTTGACAAGGTCTTCCCGAGGTCGTCCGGTTTTTAAGATCAACGTGTATCCCTTTTAACGTTGTCCAGCGTCACTAACTCCATCTTTCTTTCTCTTTCCCTCCTTTCCTTCTCTTAATAGCATCATATTTGCGCGTTGTGCTTTCTTTTGTACAACTTTTTTCTCACTGTTTGTGAATTAAACGTTTCATTATTTATATTCGATCGCGTCCTAAACACATTTTCAAATATTACACATTGGATGTATTTTTAGAATATCAACAAAGTATTCACGAATAACGTTCACATTCCATCGTAAAATAAATGATATTACGTATACGTTAAAGAAACGGTTAGGCAAAATTTAATCGGACGAATTTATTGAAATTCCGGTTTCGAAACATTGATCATCGATATACGCTATTGCATTCGCTATCTAAAGTTGACACATGTTTACGCAATAATAATTCTCATTAACATCTCTGGGGTTTTTCCTAATTGGTAAATAACGCGTTTGTATCGGCCCCTACGTAATGTTAATTTTTCTGAAGAAAAGTGAGATTTCTCGTGAAGTGATGTCCTTTTATTTTGGTTCTCGTCGCGGCACCAAACCAGGCTGCATACCGGCGTTCTACAGAGAAGTCTACGAGAAGATCTGCTCTCCCACAAGTGGAAATGTAGAACGAGAGGTGTTTAAATCCCTTCTTGTCAAGTCCCAGCTGAGCAGCTCCGTTCTCAGCCAGGTATGTTTCCTTTTTGTCTCGTTCTTGTCTCTTTCTCCGTGTCGCTGAGCCTGTGCCAGCCACTGCCAGATAGAAAGAAGAGAGAGTACCGTGCCTTTAACTTTGTAATTTCTTCGCACGCCGCGCTTAGGTTAATGCCACCGTTAATGCTATAGCTGTGCGTTAACTCCTCTTCCGTATCGTATCACGGTTAAATTATTCATGCATACTAGATGAGAAACGCGTTTTCAACTTATTACATTTATCGCAATTAGTAAAGTTATTAGATTTAATACATTCTTAAATATAATAAATAATAAAATTATAATAATGAAAGTTAGTAAATTTAATATTAAATTTTTTGAGTTAATTTTTAAAGTGAATCGTATAATTAAATTTTTAAACTAACATTCCAAGCGGTTTAAAACGTTCGCTATCAGTGTTACATATATGCGTTATTTTAACTTAGCTAAATAAATGGATGTACTTATCACAGAAAGCATTTACATATACGTCGTAGATACACGACTGTCATAATTCAAATTTCAAAGAAACAAAATATTTAGCAAATATATATTTGGTTAAAATTAGAATTCTGCGTGAATAGTGACCTTTAACGTATAATACGTATTAAAAATGATCTCATTGAATATTAAGGCTCATTAATAATACAAAGTATAACGTGCACAGTACAGACATCGAAAGATAAACTTTAACGGACACTTTGCATCAGTTTTCTGTGATAACGAACGTGGTAATTAATATCTTGAACTTCGATATTTGAAAAATATTTTGAGTATAATTTAGGATATTTTTTATTCAAATTTTGCTTTAATCGCAAATTGAATTGGGAAGCAAAATTATTATGATAAATAGAATTGTTAAAACGTTGTTTTAGTATTCTTTATCTTGATGCAAAGTATAAGTATAGTTGTTTTGTGTGCATACAGCATGGGATTATGCAATCTTTTACCGTTAGTGAATAGCAATGATTCAATGACGCATGATGAATATTATAGCAAATGCACGTTTCTAATCAAGTTTTTATAAAATTTATATTTTCCTGAGTAAATTAGAAACTGTATACATCTAAAGGACAATGACTCATTGGAAGTTGGCAAATCTTTCCTATTAGTAAGCAACTACTTTTAAGTTTAAGAAACAGTTATTGTCAGATCATTCGTATAAAAATGAACCACGCTTTGTTAATATTAAACAATAATGGTCCTTTGTTGGTAACAGGAACAGTTCAACGTCCTGATTTTGAAACATGAATATTTTAATATACTTAAACATATTATTCTTTTCATTACAAATACAATATTTTACACAACATAAACTACCACACGGAAATGGTAATTACCATCTTTATCTATTTCTTCTTTAATTTGTTTGATGGCAAACATAGTAGATAATAAACATACCTTACATAGATATAATAGATCGTATCTAATACAGTGAATTATTTCAATATTTATTTTTAACAATTTTTACATTAATAAAATAAATCTTAAGAATTACACGATTTATTGTTACTCGTAAAGCTACGGCATATGGTTTGTATCGTGATACGTTTAGCCACGATAATAGTCAAGTGCATGCGTACTCCGAGGAAATTCAAAGTCGATTTTCTCGAAAACAAAGCCTCAAATGAAAAAAATATATTCCATATTTTCGACTTATTTTCTCACGTACAATCACCCGTTCCAAGTTATATCATCATCGATACCGGGACATTCTGTATATATTATACTACATATATTTCACAAAACAATGTAACTCTAAGTGATAAAAATTACATCTTTTCTATCAATGAAAATCTGGATTTAATACGAAATATTTGTGTTACAATCTGTTTACATTCTCCTTTAGCGAGAAAGCTTTGTATATTCAGGGTTCCTATATTTACGTTTCTGGTTTATTCTGGACCGATTATCAAAATATTCTGTGCTTAGTTCGATAAAGATGTTATTGAACGTCTGGCTGGTGCAACGAAACGATCGTAATTCCATTCGAATCGAATTCGAAGACCGAAAGACCGACCGAAGCTGCCTTTCCCAATTAAATCTACTTTGACCAATTTGTAGTTCGTCCACAACGGTAAACGCGCTAAACGATCATTAATACGTCACTGTCAGCGCAAACGCATCGCATGACACGAATTACGTATATACATCGACACGGTTAGATAACGAAATCGTACAACGGTATACGAACTACGTGCCCGAAACAGATAATACTGCGTGAATAAATTTCTCGAGTAGCGGTAGCGGTTTCCATTGTGGAAAAACCGTTTCAGAATTCCTTTTACGATTATTATTCGACGATTAAACGCTGGAGAACGTTCTTCTTGTCGATCCTACGTATTTGCGATCTCGTGTTATCCTTACGAATGGACGAAAATAGAAGAAAAACGAATGGCGGAAAAGAAAAGGATCAAATAGATATTCAGACCGTACCATATGGCATTTGACTCGAGTCATACGGTATTTGGTACTAGTATTCGGTACTAGTATTCCGAACGGTGTGTCTGAATCACTGAGGTCACACGAAACATGCATATTTAACGATATGATTCAACGTTTCGCCTATACGTAATTCTATTTAGTTGTCTATCGAGGCAAAGATCGATTTTAGAAGAAAAATTGAACATTTTTCGAATTAATCGTTTTAATTTAAGAAAGGAAACTTGTGTTATTATCAATTTTCTACTTCGAAGATCCTCCTCTTCCCTTCTCAATAATTTCCTGAAGCAACGTTGGGCAAACGTTCTTTTTAATCGTGTCTCTCATATATATAAATATATTTTATATGAAATGAATTCTCTTCTTTTTCATATTAATAAGGATAGAGGTACATCTGTGCTGATTAAATTACACGCGTGGAATTTGCTTGTTTTAAAAGGATCGGTATTGTAACGTTTGTTTTATGCGATTATGCAATTTCAAGGCTATCTTCTATTGTACCGCCGTAAGTTTCACAAATTTATCCTTATTTGAAACTTCCTTTATCGTTGAGAGTTATTATTTTACGTTGCAAAGCATGTGCCTGTGTATACAAAATGTCATACGAGAAAAACGAGCATCTACGCCAAGTTCCGTAGCATGCTCAAACCATCCTTCCTTCTAGAATCCTCGAAATTATCATTCGTACAGGCAACTCGTGATCGTTGACAATTGCTTTGCGGTCGTTGAATAAAATTTCTTTCCGTAACGATTATATTGTTCTGTGTCTGCTGTGACGGTATCATTATTTTATCATTAACACGCCCGCTCACGATAGTCTGCACGGGACGCCCCTTTATAATAGTGGAAGATTACGTAGCAGGGTCAGCTACAAACGCTTTACAATGAATGCATCTTACAAATCTCAATGTTTTCATATTTACAACGAAGATCGCAGAGGGAAAATAGTAATTCTAAAATTGTAGATATCTTTGGATTTAACAAGTTATTTCTCTTTCTGTCTATGCTACGTTTAATCCCGGTATAGGAACCATTTTTGTATTTTTTTTTTTTTTTTAGCAGTTTTTTACTTTTTACTGAAAATCATTTGGACATTTTTTGGACGACAAGGATACAAAAGTTTTAAATGTTAAAGTTTTAGATCTGCTTATACTTGCGTATTCAATCGAATAATCGTTGCATTAAAAGTCCACGTTGCGTCAATATATTGTGTTGGCAATTAAGTGATTGCGGATTTTGTCATTAGGTGGTAATGAGAAAATCCGCAATCACTTAGTTGCCAACCCAATAACATTTCATTTCGAAATTTTCAAGTCGTTTACATCTTCGTGTCGCCAAGTCTTCGGGTTTCTGTGTTTAGATTTTCGTTCGATCTTTCGATTCTCAGATTTGTTATTGCACAATAATTTTCCCCTTACTTTTACATTATTCCAGTGAGGTTGGTCCACTTCCTTTTTAATAAGATAAAAATTAGAAAATTTATAAAAATTGACTGCACGTTTTGCAACTGTGATTTTCGTACGTTATAATCTTCATCGTATTTATGTTCGACAGATTACTCGTGTCAATTGAAAAATTAATTTCTATAAAATTATAAATATGATAGAAGAAAAAATAGATGAATATATAGACTATCTACTTTTCAATCGGTATGACGAGCTTTTTTCTCTGCGATGTACGTTGCAAAATCACTTATGTTCCATTCGTAATTACTAGATTACGTCAAGCATCTGCTTACAGTTGTGAAGCGCATATTTATGAATGAAAGCACTATTCGCGTAGGATAGTTTCTTGAACCACATTAAGACGATTGTACAGCAGAAAACAACTCGCTATTTTCATAATCGTGTATCTAATACGATCATCTTATATCTGTTCGATATTACATTTTCCTAAATCGAACGAAAAGTTTTTCAAACTTGCTAAAATCTTGCGCAAACTAAAAGTTGACAAAACGTTCGAAAATCGACGTGTTGCCGATCAACGTACCCGTTTCGGCTCTATTTGCGAGCAAATTTTCTTTTAACGATATTTAAATAATCATTAACGTTTCGCTCGAAAACATAGATTGAGTTTTATAATCTTCGGGGAAGATTACGTCCTTTTAAAAATTTGATCACGTTGTTGTAACGTTCTAAGTTTTCACGCTATACTTTAACACAGGATAAACAAAGAAAATGTAACTACGTTTCTATAAAAATGTTCCTTCGTTGATCTCGCAATTCCACAAACTACGATATAAAGTTTATTTATAAAACATTCTACTACGCGCTACTTTATCGCGTTAGATTAAACGATCATCTGCACTTATCTTTGAAAAATCTATCGAGCACGATTGTTGGGGTAATTAGAAACGACAGGGCGACACGACATGACACAACACGTCGCGATAGGACGTAACAGGGATTGAACGTCGCGTCTCGTTCATTGACTAACGACACAATCAAAATAACGTTACGTGGGTCGCTGCTTTATCGCTAGTCATCGCGGGTCACTATAAATAGGCCGATCCAGAAGATGATGCAAAGTGCCAAAGTGTCCCTTTGATTTCGTGCTTGTTTACACGTACATTTAACCCTTTACGAACATTCTGCGAAACTTTTATAGACGATATTGTTTAAATATTCTTACTCCTTTCGTCTTATTTTCTACGTTTTCCATTTTCATAGCCATCTCGTTAATTATTTAAGTTCTGTGCTATCGTACAATAATCACGCAGCGAGTAACTGTAGGAAAGTATTATCGTTGAAATATCGTTAACATTAATTTTGTTAATTATGATTCTTAATAGGAGTAGAATGGGAATTTTAGAATTAAATAAATATGAGCGTAAGAGCTTTCACAACAGAATGATGAAATGTGAAACGTGGAATAGTAAAATTTTCACTTATAACGTAATGTCATATCTTTCGATGTGTAATTAACGAAAGTTACACAGTTTCGCGTTTATACGTATTGGCTTGGCAACTAAGTGATTGCGGATTTTGTCATTACAACCTAATGACAAAAGCCGCAATCACTTAGTTGCCAAGCCAATACGTATATCGGCGGAGGAATCGAATAAAAAGAAAAAGATACTGTTCGATCGTCGGATCTTTCTAGTCGGCGAGTCGACCTAGTTTGATTATCGATATTTCACGCATTTCTCTTAAGAATACGCTTAAAATAAAGAATACGACAGATTTATATCCAAGTTGTTTAAAGAGTTCTGTTCCTTCTTTTCTTTTATTGAAATAGACAAATAGCTCGATTGCTTGTATTTAATTTTAATCGAAAGTCGGAAACGAAATACATTTATATTTCTACGCGAAGAACAAAGAACTCAAACTCCAAGGCTGTACGCTCTGAAACGGAGGGAAAATCCTATCAAGCATCGCAATAAGAGAAAACTATCGAACGTAGCGAAACATCGTGCGCTACATGTGCAATCCTCTTCGACGAAACAGGTTCTAAATGTTAATGCATTTAGTCTTCCTCGTAATATCGTACTAAAATACGTGTTCCTCTTATTAATAATTAATAAAAACATAATTCTCCCTTATGGATTACGAAAAATTAGATGCTGAAAGGTTAAATTACTATTAATCGTAGTTAACACTGTACAAGTTTCGCTCAAAAAAAAAGAAAAAAAAACATAGTAAAATTTTCATTAAAATAATATGATAATCTGAAAATAATATAATAAAATAATATTTTAAATTAGAAAACGGAAGAACGATATTAACAGGAAGTTTAGTAGATCAGGTTATAGGATCCTCGCACGCGTACCATGCGACGATCGACACGAACGTAGTATGCACGTGAGATAAAGCCATCGTGATAGCCATAGTCATGAGTCGATCTCCCTTCCCTCTGATTTTCTTCCGTCGCGGACGAGACTAATTTTGTTTAATGACATTCCAGTTGTTTCGCGCTTTATACGATACACACGCGTTCGTCTTCCCTCTTCCTGCTTATCGATGCTTCTTTATACCTATTTTCTTTTTTATTTCATTTCATTCGTTCGACTTGTATTTATTTCTGCTTTCTCGTTACCAATAACTCCGTTACCAATAATTTCTTTCTTTCTTTTTTTTTTTTTTTTTTTTTTTTTTTTTTTTTTTTTTTTTTTTTTTTTTTTTTTTTTTTTTTTTTTTTTTTTTTTTTTTTTTTTTTTTTTGTTACATATAAAACTTAATATGTCCTTGGTACGAGATTGACGTTGATGGAACGTTAGAAAGTTTTTCAACGTTCGGAGCTGGAAGATGTCGGACAGTGTTTTAAACGAATACAAGTACACGTATATCTACGCTCGTATTTCCTCTTCCTGTTTACTGCTACACACATACACGTACTACTCTCTACTTGTGTTCCTGTCGCTTTTTCGTTTATTTTCTCCTTCGTCATTACGTCCAGTTATGTTATTATAGTATCATGTACAGTTCTAGCTTTATTTCAGTTACTCTCGTTTAGTATTAGAAGAGAGCCTCGAAACATTAATTAATTAATCAAACAAAGTATTCATATGTGTTTTTACATATAGATCGACGTAATATAAAACCGCAAGAATTTCCAAATCAAACCCATGAACGATAGCGTCATCTTGGATCTCCTTAAACAGTAAATACCTTGACCTTTCCTAAGACCAGGCTCATCATTCACGTTCTTTTATACACGCACATGCACTCTTCTTTTTCTATAAAAGCAAGATGTTTCATCGACGGTCCAAATTTCTAATTGATCGAGAATATAAGATAAACATAACGATGGACAAAAGCGTTTTAACACAGCGCCATGTACAATTCGCGACGTTCAACGCCGATTAAACTACCACACGAGTAACGCAAAAAGAAAAGAACTTTCAAAAGAACGCACGAAATCAGTAACTTTCCTCTCGACGTTCGATGTTCCGTGAAAATCGTCTGAAAAGAAGATTTTAAGAGACTATTCGTGCAAATTGCGGTCGTCCGTGCTTCGCGATGCTGTGTAAACGCAAACGGAGAATAAAATAGGAAAACGGTTGTTTCGTCGGGTCACGGGCAATCGTATTTCAGAGAAGAATTCCTCGGCGCGATTCGAATGCAACGGAGGTAAAAAGGGAGAAAAAGAGAGAAACAGCGAAAGAGAGGGATTATTGAAATTGAAAAGACGAGCTGTCGTGACGCGCACACTGCCAGCTTTCGCGGCGATTGTTCAGCGACCAGGTTCGCACGTACCGCGAACAAGGGATTTATTTTCATTGTAGTTTCCTTTACCGGTGAACTTGATCAACGATTAAGGTTTAATAATGCTCGTGAAACCGAGTAGAGAAGAAGGAACCCGACGCTTTCCAACAGCGAGAACAACCACCGGAACACACTGCACTCTCTGTCCACTTTTGTATTTGCCCATATTTCACGTTCGAACGCACTCGCTTTTCCTTCTTTTTCCATTCTTCCGTCTCTGCCACGGTCCCATTCGCACGTCCTTTATTCGCTTCCTAAATCTTTCGTCGTTTCTTACAATGGAAATCGCCCAGATGTTAAATTAGTCTTGTAAAGAGAACACGTGGCTATCGCGGACACTTTACAGGATTTGACTTGTTAAGGAACGAACTAACTGTTAGCGAAAATTCATCCTAAGTATTAGGTTGTCCGAAAAGTTTCTTTCGTTTCGTAAGGTGATAAGAGATGAACAACGATTTCTGTTTTATATTATTTTATTGAATCAAGGGGGTATTCTAGTCTAGAGGCATGAATTTCGGCCGGTTTTCGAAGCTCTGTACAAACGAAACAAAAAATATTTTTACTTACAGAGCTTCAAAAACCGCCTGAAATTCGTACCTCTAGACTAGAATACCCCCTTAAGTATGATCCATTTCGTTATATCTCTATTATTATGTTCGTGCGTAATTCAATAAACTAATATAAAAGAAAAAACATTGTGCGTCTATTATTTCCTTATAAAACGAAAGAAACTTTTCCGACAACCTAATAGCTCTGAGAATGCGTATAAATAATTTCCTCTTTACGATCTTGTAGTAATTTCTTAGATTTATCGGAATATCTTTTTATTTTCTGAGTTTCGAAAGTTCGTATCGCTTTTGGATTGTTTCAATTCATAATTTTGTACTTTTCTTAACATAATATTGTATATACATAATATTAATGCATTGTAAGTAATAAGCAAGATCTTCCTTAAAATAAAAATAGCTTCGCTTTTCGTCTCCTTTTTTTTTTCTCGTTCGACCCTGTTCTACGTTGAAATTCGTCTTCGCCCGTGTTACGTCGGAGACACGGGGAGTGGTGAAATTAAGAAAATCACTGGTCGTTTCCTCGCGTCGTTCGAACGATTTTGCGTAAGTTTAAACGTTTCTCGAGCAAGATAAGAAAAAAAAGTCAGACTTTAGATATACTGGCAGAGTTTATTATGTGAATCCAACAGAGTGACAGTTAAAAATGTTAGAACAGAGAATGTCGAAAGCTGATTTTAGGAAGGTTTATATACCATGAGTTTGGCTCCTATGGAAGGGGTATCAGATCAGAGATGGCCACGCTGTTACTATTTTCTAACACTGCAACACTCTCTACGTTGTTGTTTCGATGCCTTGACCTTTCTATCGCTAATTTATGGCTCTGTGACACTCGCAAATCAGCGACTGACATCCTTACGTCTTACCAGATGATCAGCGATGCGACGATGGTGTCACGTCGGAGACACGAGAAATCACGAAACCGATAGATCGCCGGTGATCTCCTCGCGTCGCGGTTCCAACGTTTCACGAATGAGGCGAAGAAATTGAACTTCGTATACGATGATGGAGTTTGTTATGCGAATCCAACAGAGTGACGGTTCAAAGCGTTACAACAGAATAAGGTGTCGAGCGCTAATTTACGAGGGTTTTTATATTGAGGTTTTAGTCCCTTTGGAGGGGTTATCGCCAGGTGTATATCAGAGGCGGCTATTCCGTTACTGTCTGGTTATTGTTTCGATAACTGTGGCGTGCAGTATGTTTCGTCTACCTGATTAGTGTTTCTGAACGCGTGGACTTCTTGAACTTGTAACAATGGATATGCTGTGTCAGATAGTAACAGAATAGCCGCATAAAACGGAACACCCGACGATAAAACCCCTCCAGAGGGATCAAACCTTGGTATAACAACCCTCCGAAATCAGCTCTCAACACCTTTTTTTTGTTATAACACTGAACCGTCACTCTGTTGGATTCGTACAATAAATTTTACTGTCATATTTAACACTAGAACTACCGTTAAGTTAGTTAACACGAAGCTATTTCTGCCAAAACCAGTGAAAATGACTGGTCTTTAAAAAATACGTAATAATAGAATATTTGTATATTTATTGATTTATTACTTTCTTACAGAATCAACTCCATGTTCTGTAGTACATTTTTGCTATTATTAATCCATCTGAGATCCCTAAACGAGGGTCGACACATTTATAAAATTGTAGAACCAGTCATTTTCACTGCTGTGGTATTTCTAATGTTAGCATCCAGCGATCTAGCGATCGATCCGGAATTTTCTTGATAACTGATATCGTCATATCGAATGATAAGCAGTAAAAATTTAAAAAACGAGCGAGAAGTTGTACAAAACGAGGAAACTGGTTAATTGGGCTTCGATAAACAAATTGCAGGACCCTTTTACACTTTGACCAGTACTGGCCATTTCGACTGGTATTTTCAGTTTGAATACATAAAAAAAACAAAATAAAATTCATTATATTGTTCTCTTAGTTATCGTTGCGAAAGTCGTTACATCATTGCGGTAGAAAATATAACACGAAGTAGAAATTTTAAAATAAAATTGTAAAACCAGTGAATTTGACTGGTGCGGTGGTTCTAGTGTTAAAGTTCAATTTTTTAGCTTATTTATGAAACGTTCGGAAGTACGACGCGAGGAGATCACCGGTGATCTATCGATTTCGAGATTTCTTGTGTCTTCTACGTAACACGTGCATTCTGACAAAAACACGGGAGAAGAAGTAGGTAGGTTCGATACGTGACGATAAGTCGTTATTCTTGTAGAGACAAGTTTAATCGCATCCTGCTGTCGTATGCCAAGAAATTGTGATTTGAATACATTGCGTTGTTAAAGCTCGTCTTATAAAGAATCATTTGCATTCTACAGTCATTTGTATCTTGAATAAGAGATATGTTGAAGTTCATTTGTATTCTACTAACTTATTTCCCTACTACCGTAACATTCAAAACTAATGCAACCTCTTGGAAACTACTTCTCTTCTCGAATCTATCCGTCGAATGTTCGATCAATGGAGAAACTTTTCGGAAAAAGCAACAGAGAATGTAACTTACGAACATCGTTCTCGTTCTCGTTCTCGTTCTCGTTCTCGCTTAGGGAAATCTGCGTTATCATTTTTTGGTAAAAATGCTCGATTACAGAGTGACACGGACGTTGGGTTATCGTGAATGTCGAGGCAGAAATCTAGATGCGCGTAACGTGCGGTCTCCGCGTATTCTGCCAGATCGTAGAAAGACAGAGAGCCAGTGGGAATGATAGAAGGAGAGGTAAAATGGCAGAGCAAAGTTATAAAAATTCTTGGAATGCAGTTACTTTCATTTATGGCCTAATCCTTCGGACTTGTTCGCAGTATTAACCGAGGTTGCACCGTTAGTCGAGTGTATCGCGCGGATTACGTCGAATTAAACCGTTTTTAAATTAAATAAGGGCTCTCCTTTGTTTCTCGTAAATACGTACTCAGCTTGCTTTTAGTTCAGTCCCATACAATTCGCTGCGTGTACATATACACGCGATATATAGTGATCAAAATTAGGTATATTTATAAGTTATAAGAAACATGGTATCTCATCCGATTTCGATTAACCTCGCAAGTGAAAATGGCGATGAAATGGCAAATGGAAATTAAGGCTGAAACGAAACCAATTACATTCGTTAACGAAGATATCTTCTTTTCGTTTTCGATAAATACAGATTTGGTATAGAGTGGCAAATTGTAATTGTGACTGTTGGCCGATTCGAGACGTTTTCGTTATTTAGCAATATGATTCGAACTAGCATTAGTATCCAGGTATTCTTCTTTGATTTCGGTTTCTACAGAGAATTAAATTGGTTCGTAGAGAGATACAAAGTAGCGAATAAGTTGTTGCCACGATTGTTTCGATAACATTTTAGAGGACGATTTTGTGTTTGGGTTATTCGGTAACTCGAATCTCTTTGTCTTCTCCTCTTGAAATATGTCGGAATCATTTTTGGATCTTTAAGCGTGAGATTATTTTTCCTTTTCTCTTCTTTTCACGAACACCCGTTTACACGACATAAATCGTTTCGTGATGTTTTTCCAAGCATTGTTGGATTTAGGTGATAAAAAACAAGGGCAGGAATTATTTCGTACAACCCTGAACTTTTATCGGTCACGTAGCGTCGAGAAAGTCGTCTCCGTACGGAATAAGGCTAATATTCTTCCTTCTTTCTCATGGTTTTCCTCGCAAACCTGTTTCATAATTTTCCCGCGCGCCCCTTTTGCGCAACCGTGTTATTTTCTGCTAGGCGTGCCTTTCAAATTTCAGGTTGCGGTTATCATGCTATTTTGAATAGAAAAAATCCAATGCAGAGGCGTGAAAAGAATTTTTAAAGGACTGGAAATTGATGGAAAGGAACTGGAAGTGATATTTGAATAATTGAACACTTTTATGCACCGAAATTTTTTCTTCTTTTTTCCTATCGATTACAGGATTCTCCAAAATTCACGTATGAAACGATAGATAACAAAATGATAAATAATAAAAGGTAATCGTAGAATCGATCTATTCTTGAATCTTTAATCTTAACGGTTAGGAAAAAATAATTTCTTGAAGCTACAGTTTCCGCACTTATTTCAATCTATGCGAACTTCCGTAAAACTTGCTGCGTTTTTTTTTTTTTTTATTTTATTTGGATGCACATTACAATCAATTCTCTCATTGAGAATTTTAAGTAAGTGAACCTGTTGCGTGAATAAAGATAATACATCTTCGTTACGTTCTTTACGAATTATATAACGAGAGAAAAAATACACACGATTGTCAGATAGGAATGCAAAGGACAAGACTCGGCGATGAAAGATTCGTTGCTATTAAATTCGACCTTGATTGAATTTCGTGTCGGTAATGCCTCGTTGTGAGAATCGTATCGACGGTAAAAGAAAAAATTGTTGACGTGGAACTTTCCTGAGTCAGAATAACAGAACGATTACCAAATGGAGAGGAAGTTGGAAAAGACGCTTTATACGAAACTACAGTCTCCTTTAATTTTCATAAAAATACCAAATCTATTATACAAAAATTTCTACGAATTTTTCCATTAAAAATAAAGCTACTGAACGAACGAATCTGACTATGCTCATCTACGAAGTTATTAATATCGTTTAGTTGATAAAACGGATAATTAAATAAATAACAAATTAATTTTGCGCCGTGAACATAACGATTTTAATAAATCTGCTTCAATGCATGCGATTAATATTTTAACTTATCGGTATAAGTATCTAGATTTCGTATTTGTTTAGTTAAATATTATTTTAATAATAGAACGATTACCAAATGGAGAGGAAGTTGGAAAAGACGCTTTATGCGAAACTACAGTCTCCTTTAATTTTCATAAAAATACCAAATCCATTATACAAAAATTTCTACGAATTTTTCCATTAAAAATAAAGCTACTGAACGAACGAATCTGACTATGCTCATCTACGAATTTATTAATATCGTTTAGTTGATAAAACGGATAATTAAATAAATAACAAATTAATTTTGCGCCGTGAACATAACGATTCTAATAAATCTGCTTTAATGCATGCGATTAATATTTTAACTTATCGGTATAAGTATCTAGATTTCGTATTTGTTTAGTTAAATATTATTTTAATAACAGAACGATTACCAAATGGAGAGGAAGTTGGAAAAGACGCTTTATGCGAAACTACAGTCTCCTTTAATTTTCATAAAAATACCAAATCCATTATACAAAAATTTCTACGAATTTTTCCATTAAAAATAAAGCTACTGAACGAACGAATCTGACTATGCTCATCTATGAATTTATTAATATCGTTTAGTTGATAAAACGGATAATTAAATAAGTGTAACAAATTTATTTTACGCCGTGAACATAACGATTCTAATAAATCTGCTTTAATGCATGCGATTAATATTTTAACTTATCGGTATAAGTATCTAGATTCCGTATTTGTTTAGTTAAATATTATTTTAGTATAACTCATAGAACACGTGTAAAAATTCATCGCCATAGCAGAATTAAATGCGTACATTGTACGTGTATCCTGAAGTTAAGTTAATGTTACATTAAAAGTCCATATTCCATCTTGGAAAATCTTGGGGAAAAGAAAGCAGGATTTCCTCGTGGATATTGTTTTAGATTTTAGCAATTTTTTCTCTTCTGCTTGCAATTAGATATGGGAACTCGTGGACAGCAAGACGGGTTATCTGACCAGGAGCGGATTGTACAAGGGTCTTGCTCTAGTCGCGTTTGCTCAGCAAGGAAAGCACCCAAGCGACAAACTCCTGGAGAATTCCGAATCTCAAGGTACGTTACTCGTTTTTTTCATTCGAACGTAAACTTGACGCGATTAAGAATAATAAAAAAGTTTGTATAAATTGATTTTATGATATATACATTTGCATATGCAGAATCTTTTACTTGCTATAAATTAACGAACCAAACGAACGACTTTCTCTTCCTTTTCAAAAGATTCTAAATCGACGTAAAATCCCAAAAATACTCTGACGAAGAACTAAGCATACTTCTGCTACTGTGCATTCGACAGATAACGGAGTGCACGCTGCTAAAATCAACGCTGTAATTAGCTCTTTAGCACACAGTGGTTTCTGATAATGGAAAGAACGTATCGTGATTAACATCCATGCAAAGAAACCTGGTTTTTATTGGTGTCACTGACCAACACAATCGGTCGTTTCCCTTATCGCGAAGAAAACGATGTTTCATCACGGTCGAAAGCTGTTCACCGGAAGTGCACCGTTCTTCCGATAATTTTTCCCGCTGTGACTCTGTCGTCCACAGTAAAAAATTAAAATCGAACAAACTAGGTTTCATTTTCAAATGAACAAATTGCCGATTGCACAACTCGTCCAATTTTTCGTACAATTAAGTTTCCCAAGTTCTGACCGATCCAGCGAAAAATCGCGAGTCGAAGGTCTTTTCTTTGCAATTGTTCTACGTTGTATTTTACTATTTGACGTGACAAGAAGCGAAACGACAAACAAGCAGAAAGAAGAAGCAATCAAGGATGAGCGTCTGATCTTATCGCGAACAGGCAACAAAGGTCTGAAAAGCCTTTTCCAGTATCGAGGTTGCGGCTACGACGATGATTACCTTTCACATTGGTGGAGCAACAATGCTTCAAGACGTTATTTGCTTGTGACTTGGAGAATAATTCTAATAAACTACACGCGATCTAACCGTACCGTAGATTTTATCGAAACGATCCACGTTGTCGTTATAAATTATTCGTCGCCTAAAACGAATAGATAAAGGCATAAAAAGCGAGCTAACGTGGTACGGTATTATCGACTATATCCTTGCTGATTTTTCAGAGTCTTGTTAAATTATAGTCTTGTCGCGACTGGTCCGTTTCATTCCATCCAACGCTTTAAAATCTTTCTTAATGTTTGTTTTTTCCATAGAGTTACCTGTTCCTGTTCTGGGCGATCTCTCCGAGGTAACGCTTTTGGCTCAAAGATTGCACAAAGGCAGCAATCCAGCCAAATTGAATCTCACTTATTCCGATATATGCAATCTGGATACGATAGAGGTGAACTTAGTGCCTGAGAAAAAAGGAATCTTTTTGAAACACGTGGAGTATCAAGTGACCAGCAAAGTACGTGTTCTTTTTTTTTTCAATTTTCTATACTCGCAAAAATACATTTTTAACGTTACTCTCAATTTTAGTTTTTGATATTTAATTTCGATTTCAGTTCTTATTATATAAATTAGTCCCATTTTTTCGTAACATAATGCATGCGGTTAAGGTTTAAGGAATTGTAAAGCAAAGTTCGTTCCTTCGCCTTGAGACTGGAATTAATAAAATATCTATAATACGTGCGATTATGGAAGGATAGTTGAAAAGAATTTCTTCTATTTGCAGAGATTCAATTCCGTGGTTTATAGACGTTACAACGACTTCGTGTCGTTGCACGAACTTCTCTTGGCAAGATTTCCTTACAGGTTGATACCGAAATTACCACCGAAGAAAATCGTAGGAGGTAAAGTCTTGGTTTCTCCGTGTATTCTATAATAGTAGGTGCTATGAATTTCAATATGAAAGTAAATTAAATTTATCCTTGACTATTAATTTACCACTTGAAATACTGCAAGATATATTATTCTGATTATAACAGACACGTTCTAATATACAATTAACGGTATACGATTACTAACTGTAACGTAAATATTTACAGCGGATTCTCAATTTCTCGAAGAAAGAAGACGATCTTTGCTAAGATTTCTCACCGTGATCGCTCGTCACCCTGTAGTGAGCAAAGACCACATTGTACAATTCTTCTTTACTTACACCGGTGAAGAAACGCAACACAAGATTCGAGAAGTATTTAGGCGAGTACCCGATGAATTCGCGACGTCAGAATTATCGTCGAGGGCAAAGGAACTGGTGCCACCGGAAACATTAACCGAATTTGCGAACAGCCGCGACCAAATCAGAGTAATACTTCTTGGAATTTCTCGATTGAAGAATATCGCTGATTGCCTGGCAATCAGATCGCATAGTTACGCGGTAGATATGGCAGAACTGGGTACGCAATTGAGCAGTTTGGCATCAGAACCTCATGGCACTACGGCATGGGCTACCGGTGGTTCCACTATTTGGCAAGAGATGAAAAAGGGCTTTCACATAATTTCAAAGTAAGCGTCCACGCGAGATAACGTGAGACTTCGTTCGATGTATCGAGAAAATATTTTCGATATTGAATCTAATTTATCAGCAAGCATATTTACGCTACTAATTACTTTATTATTTTACTATATATTTACTCTGTTCTAAAGGAATTCTCATTATTCGTAATTTCAGAGAATTTAATCTACTTTCAACGAGAGCTCTGCAACAAGCAGTCAGAGAGGAAACGAGAGTATGCGAAAGACTGAATCTCCTGTTGGACGTGCTAGTGGCACATAGAATCCTATGCGAAAGGCACGAGCGTGGTGTCAGCGCCGATCATCAGCGCGCATTGTCTACGATGTTGTCCTTAAAGAAGAGGCAAATGCAGGGCGTTATACGCGGAACTGACGTAAGTAAATCCTTCGAGATGGACGAACGGCAAACGATGATTTACAGCCTTAAGAAAAGTATATTTATCCAGTGACTTAACTCGACTCACTGTAACCGCGTGAGCCGTCATTACGTGATTATTCGGAAATTGCTCAAGGTCTTTTATGTTAATGTCAGAGGAAAAATGTGATAATATATAATCTCGAGCTTGTATCGTCTTACATAATTCGTCCCAATTGAAAACAGGCTGATGCGTGCAGCTGTTGCATTTTCACAAGTTCCCTTGCTCCTTTGTATCGATTATTATACCATTCATGTTTCACTTCAAATGTCTGTGACATATTATTACCTATAGCTTTAGAATGAGTTTGGATCGATACTAATAGCAGAAGCAAAATAATACGCTATTTGCTCGTATTAGTATTATCAGATATTGTGACTTTATTTTGTAATAGTGCGTAATATCGTGTAATAGTATATCTTATGACAGAGTATAAATTATCAAAAGTAAAATATTCATATTAGCTGTTTTAATGTCTCAAATTTCTTTTTATTTACAGAGTGACACTGTCGAATACCTGGAAAATAAGATGGTTGCTCAAGAATCCGTGATTGCAAACGTCGAGTTGCGAAATTGCTTTTCGTTACACTGTTTACACATGGAGACGCAACTCGTTCACGCTCATTTGGAAATACTCGCCACGGTTCTACAAAGTCTTGTCAATGTTCAAATACGCGGCCATTCTGAGGTAAGATTCCTTCACGATACGTACATATTTTATAATATATTTTATTACGATAATTTTTACCGTGTTTATGCTATCAAAAATAAACAAAAGCAAAAAGAACTGAGAATTTGGTAAGTGTTATTCATAAATGTAAGAAAGAGAAAAATATATTTGTTGCAATCTTTCGTAAACGTATCAAGATGAAAATGATCAAAGTAGTATTTTTACCAAATATTTAAATAAATAACATTTAAAATGCGCCATAGCTCGCTGAGGTGTGGAAGTTGATAGAGCCAACAATTATGAAGTGTTTACCAGAGAAATCAACCAGTGGATCAAATGGAATTTCATAGCGAGGAACGAAAACCTAGGTAAAGGTAAGCCTTGTTATTAGGAAAGAAAAAATTCGCGAAATAATTATAACGGTTATGAGATGTCCATATTAAAAACATTTAAAAGACAAATATATCTAATTGCGCCATATATCATTATTAGTAATAAACACTGACCATTTAAAAAGAAGAATCCAGGTGCAATACGTAATTAAACGTATGCAATTAGATGTATAAAAATATGGTGTACATGCTATTATATTTTAAACATATACGATTCGAAGACTTTTTTAATACATTCCTTGTTGTGTACTTAATATATTTTATGAGGTAACCGATACTCGTTTAGACGAGCATATAATATTGTATATACAATAAATGACGCTTTCTTTTGTAAAGATGAATAATTAGATAAAACTCCTGTATAAAAGTACTAAAAACTTGTAAATAATTTGTTTACCGACATATTGTGTTTTTTATACGATTTAGAAGTCTGACGAGAATTAATGTAATTTCCGTACATCACGTTGATCGTGGATACGCGGTATATTTTACACACATTTATATACGATACCCGCCTTTGTATACTGGCAACAAAATATATATTGTTATTGAATAATCGTATTTATTTACTTTTACATTCCTATTAAACTACGAATTACTTGAATTCAATCTTAAATGTAAAGATTTTTAGGTATACTAACACAGGGAAAAAGAAGAAAGTAAAGTTTAAAAAAAATTGTTATTATATTATAGTGTAACTTCTTTATTATCAGTATTTTACATTTTATTCGTATCAATAATTATTATTTGTTACCTCAGTTTAAATACATATAACTTGTTTCCAATCTTAAGATATATTTTAGTGACATTTATGTATCTTGCCTCTGCATGTTCAATCAAAAATTGATTTAATTTGATAGTCAAAAAGTGTGCTTGATCGTCTAGAACTGACAGTTTGTTGCCAAGACACCATAAAAAACTTACATGATAAGAAGAATCCTAAATGTGGAAAATGATAATTTATTATCATTATTATCGTATTATAATTCCTTATGTTATAAAACAATAAATATAAAACTTTCATCAAAAATAACTTGTTGCACTTTTGTGTAACATATATAATCATTGTTTAAAATACGTTACTTACTTCATAAAAAGCTGGTAAATCGTAGTCAGCAAGGAACTTATTAACATTTTTCACAAAATGACCAAGGACTCCTTTACTATCGATACATTCTATCCCAAGAAATGTTCGAGTTTTTTCCTCGTTAGTATATGCCCGTACATTTAGAAGCTCCAAATTAAACTGATCTGTCTGCTCACATAACTTCTTGGTTTCCTCTACGAAGGATTCAATCCAGTGAAACTTTAAAATTAAAGTTCTTGATAGACTAATATGAAACTGCTCAGAAAATATATTACATTTTACTGGCACTTCTCCCAAAACTGAAAACATCCATGAGAGCATATCCTCGCTGGGTTCATCTGGAATTTAAGGTAGCTATAATGATTTTATTCTTGTAATTAAAACATATATACCTTTATTAAATACTAACAATCAATATAAATTAATGTGGCCCAGTTACCACGTTCATGTTTAAAACTTCTTACTCTTCCCTCATGTTGTAATGGATTATCATCTACTTCTTCATGATGAGGAACACCTTTCCATGTTGTAATGCTTCTAGGCAAAGGTAATCTATAAAATAAAAGTTATTTTCTATGATTTTTTTAGTACAAATATTTAGTTTAATAAAACTTTTTTTTAACTATTTATTTCGAATTTAAATCTAGGAAGTCCAAACATAGATAATGAGCGCGCATCCGACACCTTCGTATAAATCGTTAAATCTGTTTATAAAAGTTAAAAAATAAATTTATCAAATATATATTTCTGAAAACATGAAAACTGTAAAAATGGATAGTTATTCCAATTATAAATATACCTAATAGTTTATAAAAATGTATTTGAGTATATAAAAGAAATTCTAAGTATAATAATTATAAAAAGTAAAGAAGACAGATACCGTTTAGAATTATCTTCAGATTTACTGTTATCGTTAATTTCATCTTCTTCAGAATCAGAAGTGTACGTACTTAGCAAATCTAAACCTGACATAGTGTATAATATTTGTAATTAACTTAGGTCTTTCATCCTTTGAGGTTATATTTTGAAATTATTTATAACTAATTGTTCGATTTTTGATTTTTTCAAAATACAGTTTCGGTAATATTTAATCTTTGTTGTTCGAAATACATTGAGTTTAAAGATTATAAGTATAAAGAAAATAGTGATATTAAAATTTCTTTTAATGACTTTCGAATGGCATTTGTAAGGTTAAGTTTTCCAATCTATCAAGCTACAATCATAGTAATATAACATAACGCAAGATAAAATAACATATATAGTGCATACTATGTTGATATATACACACATACAGTGACGAGCAAAAGTGTAAACACACTCCGCTGATTTTATGTAAGGGACAATACTACGACTAATTTTTCAAGTGATCGGTAAAGATTAGGTAACAGTAACTACAAGATTAACGAAATGGAATAGTTCATTTTTATTAACATTAATAATGTACAGAATATTTTATAATAATTGTGTTTTGAAACAATGTTTACAGTTTTGCACGTTTCGTCGGAAACGTTTATGATAACATGTAAATGTCAGGGAAACGAAACTGTCAATAAGCACTGATTGTCCTCTGTTTCGCAGTCTGTTCCACAACTGTTCCACACCATTGTTAGATTACTTTTCAGTTTGATATGCTTAAACCGAGATGAAGCCACTTAGTGAAGATAAAAAGAACAGTATTATTTGTTTGTGTGATAAAGGTTTGTCGTTGCGGCAAATTGCAGAGAAATGTGGTGTCAGTCATACGATAGTTGCAAGAATAAGAAAAAAGTACGTTAGTGCATCAATTTCTTCACAAAGGGGTAGACCGCGACTTATTTCGGATAGGGCAGCGCGTGAAATTGCACACTGTATTCGGTCGGATAGTTACAAAACACCAAAAATTGCTGCTCAGGAAATCGAAATAAGTGCTAGCGAATGGACCATTCGTCGCTCTTTAAAGAGAATTGGTTTACGAGCGAAGGAAAAAGAAAGTAAACTTGCTCTTTCAAACAAAAATATTAAATTACGAAAACAATTTGTTGACATCTACAAAGAATGGACGACCGAAGATTGGAAAAGAGTTATATGGAGTGACGAAACAAAAATTAACAGATTCGAATCCGACGGAATATGATCAACCCGATCGATCCGAGAATAATGATCAACCAGGTGGTATGAAACAAACTATGAAGTTTGAAGGTGGCTCAATTAATGAAAATGAACTATTACATTTTGTTAATCAGATGCAGCTTGTAGTTACTGTTACCTAATCTTTACCGATCACTTGATTGAGTGTGTTTACACTTTTGCTCGTCACTGTATATACACACGATTTATTGAAAAATCTATTTAAATAACTTTTGTTGCATTTAATTACTAAATGTGAAACAAAATAAAATTTCAATTAAAAACTGAAGTTGATGTTATAAATTTATTGGAATTTTTACACGAGTCAATGAGTTGTCAATTTACAAATCTATATACAAACAATATTTTACAAACTTAATATTAAACATTCTTTAAACTCTATTATATCATAATTTTTTATTCTTATAATATTTTATTACATTTACTTATTCACTAAAATCTTCTTCATCACTAAAATATTGATTCTTTTTATATCTTTTGCCAGATTTATGAACTGATCTACTTTCCTCCTCATATTCCTTATTTCCTAATCGGTGATTATTTTCTAATTCTTTTTGTCTTTGCTAAAATGTACACATAAATAATAAATACAAATATTTATTACATTTAGATCACATTAGTACATTACCTCCAACGCAATAGCAGCGCTTAATGTTTCTACTTCTTCATCCCAATTATCCTCTGCTGATTCATCATCACTATTTTTATTAAAATCGCTTGTTTGGTTACTATCAGCTTTATGTTTTTTTCTGATTCTAATCTTTTTTAATGGTGGATTTCTTGGTCCCAATGTATTGTTCCTACAATTGTATGATAAATGTCCTTCTTCACCACATTCATAACATTGAGATTTATCTGGATAGTCTCTGCGACGTATAAATTCAGTACTCCTTCCATTATCCACCGCTATGGAACTTTTTATTGTACGACCACCTATCTGTTAAAAAATAATATATGAAAAATAAGTTAGGATGAATATTATTGCATAAGAAAAATTACACTTTACCTCTGTGTTATTTAAGTTTTTCGCACAACTAATAGCATCCTCTGGAGTAAGAAACAATACAAATGCAACACCTCGACTTTTTCTTGTAATTCTGTTTTTCATTACTGTCACTCTAAAGATAAGTAAGGTTATACTTCAAATAGGTATAAGATTATACTTTAAATTACTTGATGTACATGTAATTAAAAAATTTCTTTTATTCTCTAAGTATTGAAAATTTTTATATTTTATTAAAATCAAGATATATAAGAAAATTTAATCTGAAAATATGTGAGGATTAAGAATGTAGTAAACAATAATTTTTATACAATTGATGAAAGGATAAAGGTAGAATATCAGGAAAAATGAAATATATAAAATATTTAAATAATATATTTCTACAAATATATATTTAATAAATAAAGAATTAAAAAGTTAGCTACTTAAATTTCATAACTTACTTTACAATTTTGCCATAACTCTGTAAAAGTTGATGTATATCATTATTTGTTAATGAAAAAGGTAAATTTGAAATATAAACTGTTGATTTACTTGGAACTACTCCACCACTCATTTTTACATATTAAATTTCGATTATTATTTATGATGCTTGTGTTTAATTTAACCTGAAATATAAGAATAGAAAAAAAGATAATTATAAAGTTAAAATGTTATAAAATGTTTGTCATGCATTGTATTTCACTTATTTTCTCTTATAGAAATATTTATACTCAGTGACGCATTCAATAATTATAATTTTATACTAATACTTATTTTTTGCAAGCAAAACTGCTTTTTTGGTCCATTTAAAAAACTATTCATTATATTAGCAATTAAGTCATAAATACAATTAACAATAATATAATACATTTCGTAAATTGATTTTAAAAATCTTTTCCTGTAGTTCAAAACGTATATAATTTGATATGACATATTTCAGTAATATTTCAATCTTATATTAAACAATAACAACTACGTTAAAAATACTCACAAAAAATCGTTATAATTACTTATATGCTATGTAATATTAATTCTTGTACAAACTATAAGAACATATACCATAAACTAAGCTATCAGTAGTACCAACATGTAACAGACCATACACATTTACAAGCATACATTCAAATCAAATGAAATAAGCTTCATTCTTTGTTAAATTATATATATTTAGGGAAAAAATTAGGTTGAAAACTTATTTATGAACAGGTACAATAAATTTATAAATAAAATAATTTCATTTTATTTGTTAAATTGGTATCACACATGTATAAGTTCTAATAAAATTTCATATAAAAGTAGTATAATATACAAAAAAACTTCAAAATGTATTACATTCTTACTTGAAACAACTTTTTATTCAATTTAAATAATTTGCATTAAAGGTATGAAATTTATTTTAATCTAAGCATTTGTTAAAAATAAACATTCAAATATTAAAAGGAATGTAATACATAATATTGAAATTAAAAAATGTATATTTATAAAATAGTTTAAATGTTGAGTTTAATTCTTTAAGTACAAAATTTACATCTAACGCAATTACATATATCATTCAATTATATCTACAAATTAAGTTTCATAAGTCATGTTCAGGGATGGCTTTTTCTAAATATTAATTTAAAATATCTGAAATACTCTAAATAGGCATTTTATTTGTTATAATTAAATGGAATAAATTACTTTTAAATATAATAATACACTTGTCTTTTTAAATATATGTAGTTTTAACTATCAAATACTAAATTTGATATTGTGCTATGATGGGATAGTCAAGTACATACGCAGCATCCATTAATAACGAACAAATGTTACGAATTTGTTTGTTACTGTTTCCATGTAACAACAATTACATAAAAAGATAAGTATAGTTTGGTCCACTTTATTCTGTAACTATTTTTTTTTATTTACAAAATGTATGATACAAAATAGAGCAGACGGAACGAAATATTAAATATCAATAAATTAAAAATAAAAGTGGATGCAAAAATTAGTTGATCGCTAAAGGATAATATGTTAATTGTGTGCAGCTCTCTTACCATTCATGTAACCTATCCATCGTTCTGCTGTAGTAGTAAAAATCGGATCATTGTCAATTGAATTTAAAAGAAGAAGTTGATTAACATGAGTAGAATGATAATCCCACCTAGCTAAATTTGGAGCAGTTTTTAACGTAAAATGACGTAAATCATATGTAGTACCAGAACCTGTATCGTATAGTGTTAACATGTTTTTCAAGGATGTCATACCCTGATTAAAAAGGCGAGATGCTTCTACCGCATCCTTACCTGTTGCTATGCTTTTTAGATCATACAAACCAATTAAAGAATAAATAAATCCATTAAGTATAAATGAAGAGGGTGTCGTAGGGTATTCTTCGTACCACACGTATTTGCTTAAAAATATTGCAGCTACGCCGCCTTTGTTAGAGGATACCTTAAAAGGTTGCAAACCTCTAATAGCAGCTTGCAAATATTTTTCTTCGCCCGAATGATAATATGCTCGTGCTAATACAGAAATTGCATGTCCTTGACCCATACTAGAATACCTGTAAAGGTATGCATTTAAATAAATATATCGTGATAACATATATATAAACTAAATAATTTATTAAAATAAAATACCATCCAGGTTCAAGAGTAGCCATTCCTGAAGCTACTTTTCTTCTAACAGGATTTGCCCATCCACCAGAACTAATGTTCTGGTTACTAACAAACCATCTAGCTGCATCATAGAATTGTTCCATGTGTTCACTTGTAGATAATGTTACATTATCAATCATTCCAGATCCATACAACGTCATTTTCACGATCTGTAAAATAGATCATTCTTAACATTTACTTTTTTATTATCTTATAGTAGTTGATAAATATATACATTACCTTTAATTTCGAGCGAGACATTTTCTTTTTATTTTTATCATTTAAGTATAAACCTTTTTGTAAATCTATTACTAGGTCTCTAGTGAATCTTCTCCATTGATGATTAATTTGACCAATTCCATAATAAACGTGATTGTTATATATATGCAATACTATGTTACTAGTAACATAATGAAGGTAATACGTTTCTTTTCTTTCTCTAGATTGCAATGTGATCATAATGCTTCCATTATCTTTAATATTAAAATCCCATTTCAATACAAAATCAAGTACATGATCTAATTTTAAAGTAATACCAGATGTACTAGTTTCTGGTGTCGCAAATCTCATTACATGACTGTTAACATGTTTATCAAATATTCTAGATGCAATAGATCCTTGAGGTATAATCCATTCTCTTTTAACTTTATCAGAGTCTTCTATCACTTTTCTGTGAGGTTCTGGTTCTGTCAAATTTTTGCTATAATGTGATAATCCAAATTGAGCAATTTGAGTAGGATAATAATATCCCTGACTCTCCCATTGAGTAGATATTGGTACTCCGTCATTTCCACTAATACATTTAACACGTTCTCGAACTTCAACATTATAATTTTCAAAGGTCATAAACACTCCTCTGGGATCATATTTTCCTTTAGGATTAACAATTTTGGAATAACTGTGTAACCATTCAAATCTTTCTAAGCCATCATACGTGGCTAATTTTCCATAAATCTGGCGTATTTTAAACATATTAGTATTTTCTTGTAATTAATCATTTACTTTACCTTTACTACTTACCTCAAAATATTTATGAATAAATGAAAATGGTATATAAACTTCATCTCCTTCTTTACGACATCCAATAGAATAATCACCATTTATATGACAATCTATCTCCTGATATCCAGTTTCTAAGTTTACTCGGTCCTTTATATATATAAAAAGAAATAATAATAGTAAATAATAAATATGATTATTGTATAAAATTTCTACACCAAATATTTTTATAGAAATACTAATGTATGTTAAATTTATATATCTGACTCAAATTATGCTTACTTTATGCTGAAATTTTGATTTCCAATCAGTGTTTTTAAAAAACGGTGGGTTGCCACAATTATTCCATGATGTCAATATTGAACTTAATACTGCAACTATTATTACAAGTAATAATGTTTTAAAGTTCAACCTCATCATCATATAAAACCTGTTAATTTGAATGAAAATGACTTTTTATAAATAATGTTAATGCATAGGAAGATTAATTTTATAAAGTATAAATAATATTGCTACGTCTACGTATGCTTACTTACAAGATGTTATTAAAATTCTTGCCTTTCTATCTGTTAAAAACAGCTTCGATTAAAGATAAATATTTTTTCCCCCATTTTTTTTAAATTGTAGAATTCTGGAAGGAGATAAAGTCATTTCTTTAAAAACAACAAGAAACAAATGGTAGCAGCCAATGACAACTTTTAAAATGCATATATGTGCACCTTTTCTATGGATATTTCCTTTACATTTTCCATCAAGGACTTTATACATTTAATCACCGATGGTTATCGATGTTAGCTATTGTTTCATACATTCCATTCATAATATCGTCTGCAGTAACCAAAATGTTGTATTTGTTCTCGTTAATTGCATTGTCTATTTTATAAAAAAAATTGCATGCATACTTGATTATAGTGTCAGTAATATTACATAAATTCCCTAGAATTCATTTACGAAATATTAACTATGGGTAAAGTTTCAGTGGTTTTAAGAAATCTCGATTATATTGAAGAAATTTGAAGAACAGATTGTATCTTTGCATGTGTATCAATTTTTAACATTTTGCATGAATTTTGTATATCATAATATACATTGTGAAAAAATATTTTTAAATACTCCAAACTTTAATGTGATATAAATAATAAAAATCTTTTGTTTACAAATTCAATTGATTATTAATAATATTTAAAACTATTAACAGCCATTCTTCGCCATAAGTTCGTATTGCCCATTCTCATAGTTCATTTGTTACCTTCCACCTAAATTTATAAAATTAATTATATTTTTTTCTATGTAAATTCTCTCTGCTTTCATCGTATGGAATCATACACAATAACACAAAAATATTTTTTTCTGCATTGTGCAGATTACACGAAATATGAGCAATCGTAGTTTATAGTAGCGGTTCATAATTCTATAGTTGAAGGTTTCCTTATATCCTGTTACTGTGTGATCAATTGATACGTATAACTCCATCTGTGAGTCGTGATATACAATGGAATGTTCAATATTACTTGTGTACTAAGGAAATTTATAAGAGATGGAGCTGAGAGGAATATTGAAATATTGTTAAATAGGTATGTGCAATACATCCACAGGGTATTTTGAATTTGTATATATTCGAAATAACCATTAATATGCTCGACTTTGATCGTGAAAGGAAGATGTGCATCATTATTAAACTTCCATTTTTCAGCGTTCCGCAAAGTATGCGCTGATACTTTCGTCAGAAGCCTCTTTTACTTCTTTTCATTTGCATAGCATTTTTCTTTTTGCAATATTTTAGTCTAATCGAATTTCGAAGCGATCGCAGCAATGTATATATGGTGATATACATGCTAAAGAATTTTTACGTTAGCGTACTTCGCTTGCTACTAGTCGCTACTGTAAGTCACACAACCATATTCCGATGTCAATGGACCCCGCTGATGCACTATTATTATAATGTTAGATATGAAACTTTTGACTTTTAGAAACCAGTCAGGTTAACTTACTACTAAGTAATTAGTTGGGGAATAATTTCCCTTTGTGACATGGATTGTATGGCATTTGAGTCACAAGTACGAAGAGATTATTCTCAAGAATGTTAAGTAATATTTGTAGCTTTTGAAATAGCATGTGTGGTGTAAATAATTTCTTTTCATATGATATTATATAATTTTGTAATTAATAACTTCTAACATTTGTGAGTAATGTAATCAAAAAGATTTGAAATTTCTCTTCATATATTTTTTTTGTTAGAGAATAAAATCATAGTGTAGTATCTTATAATTTAATTTTAAAGATTAAGATCGTGATATCTTTTATTCTTCTCTTATTACAGGGTTTGGTCCATGTGGATTGTCACCATAAGTAGATATAATAAATAGTTAAACTTTATAATATCAGGTAAAGAAATATAATATAGTTTATTAGATTAATATAAAATATTAATCTAATAATTTAATTTTCTTATATACAGTATATTGTAGTAAAAGAAATTATTTATTTTGTACTACAGTGTATATGTATTTTCTAATACTTAATTTTTATTACTAATTTTATTAATGTACCTTGAAGATAATATTAAACAGCTACATACTAATATTTTAATTAATTTTTCCACAAAAAATATTAGTGAAAGATTTATTAAGTAGTGATGAATCTTTCAAAAAGAATCTTTCAAAAGCTTTTTTTTAACTAATAACACGCAGGTGTACAATGGAAACAGCAAATCAGGAAAAACAACTTCCTTCACGGGGATTGAAGCAAGTGAAGGTAGATAACTGGGGGACTTTCTTCCTTCAAAGACTTCAACAACTTTATTTTGAAGAAGAATTACTTGATCTTACAATCAAGTTTCCCACCAGTGATATCACTGTTCAGGTATTAATCTTGTACATTCCTTATTTATATTTAAAAATTGTTATTAAATATCTAAAATTAAATATTTATTCACTATTTATTGTTATATTTAGTTCAAAGAACTTCTTCATTAATATTTCAGGCTCATCGTTTAGTTATAACAACATGCACAGATTATTTTATGCAACTTGAACGTGAACAAAAAGAAAAAGATGAAAATTTTGATGGAGTAATTATCATGCCACCAGATATGCCATATGAATGTGTGAAGTCAATTATAAGGTAAATTTTAACACAGTCTGTATAGCAAATGAAGTTGTCACACTTGTAATATACATACATATTGTAATACTTTTATAGTTTCATGTACACTGGACAATTAGAGTATTGGACTTCTGAGCAACATGCTTTGTATCGTACAGCACAGAAAATGAACATGACTGTTCTAACTAAATTACTTGATGCCCAATTTAATACTGCTTCTTTGCAAAATGAACAAGCAGTGAAATGCAATACCCGACCCATAATAGCAGTTTCAAAGCCTTCAACATCTAGCACAAAAGCAACAACTACTTCTACTTCCTCCTCGGGGCTGTCAAATCAACCATTACCAGGTAGAAAGTAAGTATGTCTGCATATAGATTAAAGATTCAAATACTCATTCTAGTTACAAATAATGTAGTTACGTATATGAATCTTACTCTTCAATTTTATATGTACAAAAAAATTGTTTCTCTTTATTATGTTAGACTCCCTATATGGAAGAGGAAATTAGATACACCACAAAGTATGCCATCGCTTAATTATGAAATGCGAACATTCCACGGGATGCCGTCGACAAATAGGCCTACAGAGGTAACTCCTGGACCTTCCCGATTTGATCTCCCTGAAGCTGAAGAGTTTGCGCTCGGGGTGTTCTCGTCATTCGATGACATTACGTACAATACAAAGCCTATTGTTCAAGCGCCAGACAAATATAAAAGAGATAATTCGCCTAGTGGTAAATGTTCCCCAGACAGAGACAGTAAAAATGATACAACCGAAGATGAGGAAGATGACAGTCATACAAACGAGAAAAGTCTGAAGGAAATGAATTCCGATGATGATTGGTCCGTGACCAGATGTTTCCAAAGGAGTCAAGATACGCAGCCATCGCCATCTAAGAGAGTGCGATTTGATCTCGAAGAAAAAGAAAACATGGAAAAGGGGAAACGAACGAACTCAGAAGATTCGATCAATAATCACGCAAAGATCATTCGAGAAGTATTGAAAAAATACCCCCATTTAGTGAAAAATAACAAGAACATACGTTTGAAAATCATGCAAAAAGAAGCAAAGTCTTCAGATAGTAATTCAGCATGCAAGACAAAAGTCTCTTACGTAGTTTTGAAGTCTGATCACCTGATGTCAAGCAATAACAGCGACGAAAGCGAGGCAAAGAGTAACGGAAGCGTAGATGGTGGCGAGACTGGACCTTGGAAATGTAACAAGTGTGATTTAGAAGAGGAGTATACGAACTACTATATGTACAGAAGACACATGCAAGATGTACATGATGAAAAATTTGATATGCGAGTTTGTGAACACTGTGGTTATAAAGCAATCAAACGAAACATCCTGATGTATCATCTTTATACAAAACACAATGTGCCTCCTCCGAAAAGCATGAGTTTTCCAAAATGCCAAGCATGTTCCTACGTGGCACTATCAGAAGCGTTTTTGGTGAGGCATCAAATCAACCATAATCATCGACCAACGTCGCGTCAACATTCGTCATCCATTGAAGAAATTCAGTGTATGCAATGTTCACAAACGTTTAAAGACGTTACCGAATTGACTACCCATGAAATTAATACGGGCCATGGAAACTTGCCTGATGGCAAAAAGAAGGGACATCGTTGCACTCATTGTGGTAAAGTTTTTGTACAAGCTACGAATTTGCAAGTTCATATCGATTGCGTGCACAAGGATCTGCGGGACTCGGATGCAGCTTCAGTCTCTATGCCAACGATTTCTTTAGAACCTTCTTCAGAAGCGGAAGCCTTGAGTCACGTGGCTAGTGGTATAGCGGCGTCCTTAGGTGTTGGAGATAGCGTTTCCTCGGAACCTCAGGATGGAGCTTCGAACGTATCGGAATATATTGTACCGGAGATGCAATTAAATAATATTCCGCACGAAATGACTTACAACACGCACGAGCTGGACGGGCAACATATGATAATGCTGATTGACAATGACAACTACCAACAGCAGGAAAATGATCAACAGCAGCAGCCACAACAGCTAAACATTACCGATAACGAACAAATTGTAATGCAAGGTACGGAGGATGGGATGATCGTTTACATTCACGGAAACGAAGAAGTAGAACGGCAAACGTATGAGAATTATCAATCTGATGATCTTACGGAAGAAACTGAGGAGATAGTGGAGGAAGTGGTTGAAGAAGTTGAGGAAAAGGTGATGGAGGAGGAAATGCAAGTTGAACAGTCGGAAATATTGGAGGAATGCAGTTCTGATCAGGTAGAAGAAGTTATACAATACGTGGAAGAACAGACAGAAATAGTGGAATATGATGAACAATGCAGCGAACAGAGTAACAGTGTAGGCGAATCGCAGGAATCGGTTATGATCATTGAAGAGGAGCATCTTGAGGGAGAACAAGAGGTGGAAAAAAATGATAAGCAAACTAAAGCAAATAGCTTTACAGAATGGGATGATGATAGTAGAGAATTAGCTGATTCATAAATAATAATAATATTATTATATTAACTTTGTCACATCTTATGTTTGATCAATATCTGTGACTAACAAAATGGCATGTTTGAATTGCATTTCATTTTGCTTCTTTGTTCATTTTTTACGTAGTAGATGATTGAAGATTGCTATACAGGGCGTTTTCTACTTTTCTGGCAAGATTGTAGATCATGTTCCACAATTCTGCCGGAAAAGTAGGAAACACCTTGTATATACAGATACAAAAGAAGCAATGTAAATGGATTATTTCATTTTTAGAGGATATGTAGAATTATAAGCTTCAATTAATTCGTGCAAATTGATTTTAACTGCAACACTATCCTAAAACAAATGTTTGTATATACAGCTTACAAGCTGATATATATATATATATGTATGTATGTACGATTGTATTCGATCGTTAGAGATTTAATTTGATCACATCTGCAAAGAAACGGAAGAGGAAAAGTGGAAGAACTGTTTATGAACTTTTCTCAATTACCACATAATTGCAATTTTCAATTCTTCTGAACATATAGTTGCACAAACGTGTGGCAGTGGACAAATATGAAATGCAGAAAATGAAGGAACATGAATGTCGAATTTCTGATTAATTCCTAACTGCACATATTCAATGCAAATATTTAAAAATAAAGAGATTAAAAGTAATACGTTTCTTTCAGAAATTCTTTCTTAGACTTTATAATGTTGAATTTGATGATTATTCATGATAATTGGTATATATATCTTTCGTATTTTGCGTTCGGATAAATATGATGCACCAAAATAAAAGATCATAGTCAATTAAGCGTTAATGACAAAATGTTATTTTACATTTCTTTCATTATTTCAAATCCATTAATATAATTTTTTTGTCGGAATTGATGTAATAAAAGAAATGAAACACAATTACTTCTTCCTTATCAAATTATACATTTTATTATTTCTTTCATTACATGATTTGGAGAATTTTAAGATATATAGTTTCAAATATTTAAAATTTTATACAAACATTTGAATAAAGCAAATTGAATATAATTCATTAATTTATTTATATAAAAAAATATGCTTTATATAGTCATATATTCTCTATTTCCTGGAAGGAGTAATATGATTTTATTGAAGATATTAATAATTTAAAAAATTCTTGAAATCAAATGCCATTATACATCATTTGCAATTAAATACATGATGACTGTTTCATATTAAAAAATAGAAAATAAAACATTCAAAAAATTGAATACAGAAGATAATATATTTTTAATAAAGTCGGACAGAATATCTTGTATATGTACAGCGTGAGTCACTTAACGCGTTTTATTTAATCAATTCTCTTTCTCATAAGTAACCAGCACTTGTTTAGTTGTTGAGCATAATATTTTAAATTAGAGTAATATTATCGTAAATTCAGTAAAAGTTTCGAAGATGGTATTTAGAGTTAATACGATCCAAGCTATGCATAGAATAATATTTGAGTTAGTAAGATTCAACGAATAATATATGTAAATGCAGATCACGATAAAGTAGATAAAATATGCTAGAAACATTTGTATTTTTAAAACATGCGTTCGATTTTGCCGTAAATCAAACACATAAATTTAGTTTAGTTATTTTTAGTTCTTTTTTAACTTATACATATCTATGCATACGTATAAAATTGTTTCTATCGATCAAATGGATACAAGATTAAAATTGAAATTTTTGTATTTGTAAGAAAATGGGAAATATTTATTTGATATGAAGAAAATTCAAGCAGAGTAACAAATTGGCGTGCAAATACACGCTAATGAGTCAAAGAATCATTTTATTTTTAACTTGGAAATGTGATGAATCCAATATATACGATAAGTTTCTCTGTTTTAAAGAAAAATACTAATCACGGTGCGCGCGTATTAAGTGCCTCGTTTTATATATACATGTATTATGGAAAATATTGATTTAAGTCAATATGTAATTTCTAAGTTCTCATTTACTACAACCTACGTACGATTAACAAATTATAACGTCGAAGAATTTTATCTGAAATATACATTAGTCAAATACTAACATAACTTCATCACCGTAACGCATTCTGGCCCAGTAACAATCTTTCGTTTCAGTATTTTCAGAGTTATAGAAATCGAAGGAAAAATTAAGATTAAAATTTTTCAAGATTCGTAGGAATTCTTGGATCAAACAATATTTTATTTGTATATCTAATTTAGTATCATTCGTTACATTGGAAAGAATTATCTTGTCCATATCGTGCAATTTTGGTTAAACGTACTTCTTATTAATTTTCATATTATTAATTGTATTATTTTTTTGTATTAATTTTCATATTATTAATGTATAATTGAAATGTATATCAATTTTGAGCAAATTGTCTATTTTTTCCCGCAAAATACGATATCTGCTTATTGTTAGTAAAGAAATAATATGTTATAGATAAAATTCGAAAACCGTTTTATATATTGCATCGACGATATTAATAATTTGAACAGTAATTAATTATATTAGGATATATCAATGAGCTCGATCTTATCGAACGTTCAATAGTAACGAAAATTTAATATGTAAAATCGACCAAAGGTTGATTTAAATTGTTTTGTGTTTGAATCTCTGATTATTGCAAATAAGGACAGAAAGACTGGAGGAACAAGAAAATTAGATGTAGAATGCATGCAAAATAGAAGGAAATTAAGTGCTTTAGTTCGGTTATGGCCATTATCAAATTATTATACGACTATATACGATAACTACTTTATACGATATTTTTAAAAATAGTTGGCAGTGTTACATAAAAATCGTTTACATTAGATTCGATACGATACGATATCATTAAGTTACGCATACACAAACTTACTTAAGCTTATCTTCTTACATTGTATAAGATTCCTTTACCACTTTCTTCATAATTTAGTTACGCAAAGTATGGAAACGTACAGGGTGCTTCCTTAGACTTTTTTAATTACTTAGACAATTAGAAACGAGAAATTTCTGAGATAAAAATATTATGATTCTTAGTGCGATCATTTTTTAGTGCACATCGATTTTTTAATTTATTGAAAACCGACATAATTTTGTCAATCCTAGAGAAGCATAATATTTTGTTTTCTTAACTTAAATAAAATTACTATGACTAGATAAATTATTTTGGTACGTACTATCAATTTTACATATCTGCAAAATTGTTTAATATTTTCTTCTTAAAATGTTTTAAAAAATCTTGAAAAGCAAACACATCATATCGTCTGTAATTTGGAAAATGGATAAACAAATGTTCGTAAGGTAAAATCGATTAAAAAATTTCGCAACCCGATATTTCGTTTTGAGTATAATTTGAAGCTAAACGAACGAACGTTGGCTGTCGAATCGATTAATATAAAAGACCGATATCTGTAGTACTTTTACGTGTGCTGCTCAAAATAATTAAGAGATCACTTCCTAAAGTATACAATTAAATAAATATATAAGCTTAATCATTACTAAAGTCAACAGAGTGCTATTCCAATTATTTCGAGCAGCGTAATTTCTTACAAGAAATATGCTTATGAAGTAAGATAAATAAATGAAATTCGATGTACTAATTCAATTTATATGCAGTAACATGATTTACAGTAAAAGGAAAAGAAACAATGTCAAAAAATATCTCTATACGAATAAAGTCGAGAAAATAGGTGATAATAAAATTATCCGATATTGAAGTAAAGATAATTTTAGTGCAAATTAAGTATTAGTATTGTAAGAAGGGGAGAAAATTCGTTCGATCAATAGTTTATCACAATGTAATCGTTAATGGTTGACACAAAGCTGCCTCTGATGCCAATAATCTCTTAAAACGATATTTTAAATAGGAAATATGTATAAGATATTTGACGAAAATTGTGTAATAAAGTGACGAATATATAAATGAAAAAAGGGAATACCAAATAATTTCATCATTCTCTTCATTTGACGAGTAACAAGAGTAATCATCGAAAAATATCACGTAAGAATATATCATAAGAAATAACGTAAAAAATAACAAGTCCTTGCTTCGTTCTTTCTACAAATTCGATAATACTTTGACTGCCTTTGTACGTTACATCGTTTCAACTCAAAGAACAAATTATTCAAAAGAATTTGCAAATATCTGCGAATTACGTAAAGGAAGTATAAATATTCTATAAATTCAGTAACATTTAACCCTACTGTATCTCACACTGTTTTAATTTAAGAATAATAAATTATTCAAAATAATTAAAAACCAGAGAAAAAATAAAAAAAAAACATTTTGAAATCGGAAATCTACGGTTTGTTTTACGAACATTTACCTTGTCCGAAAGGTTGGCTCCGTTCGGAAAAATCCCAACCTTACCCGAGTACTCTGATGGTGTACCTCATCCTGGCGCACGCTCTCAACCAGTACCGAAAAGTTCTCGAGGCGGGACTTTGCGCAAATGATTCGGACAAAACCGCATGTACAGGAAACGTAACCAGTAGCCGGTGGTAGTGGCGAGGATGGCGATGATGGCGGTGGTAGAGGGACACGATTGCCCGATCGTGACCGTAGTAGCAACATGGGGTAAAGGTGCGAGCGAGCGAAAAACTGGAGAAAGGGAATAAACGAGTGAGATAAATTGACGAGTTGGAGCGACCAAGAAATATAAACAGCGAAACAGGGAAGAAAATATCATACCATTTGCGTGTTGAAAGAGGATGGCCTGAGCTCGAGGTAGATGGAAAGGGAGGTAGTGGTGGTGGCGGCAAAGGAGAAAAAGGGGGGCTGCGGAGGTGAGAAGGTAGGAGAACCAGCCTCTGCCAGTATCCACGTGTTCAGTATAGTAGCGCGTTATGACCCGGATGTTAGATCGTAGCTGCAGTTTTGCGAGAACCTGCCGACCCGGATGTCTCGTTCGTCGTCTACAAGTGATCCGCTACTAATGTCCTCCTGGTTACCGAAATATGTTCAATCGGTAAGTAATGTTCGGTCACGTGATCGACGTGTCGAACGATACATTTAACGCATTCACTTATCTCTCGACCATTGAACGTCGATTCTGATTCCTACCCCTTTAGCGCCTTCGACAGTAGCATTTGTCAGACTGTAGATTGTATTCGATCAGTTCGCAGAAATTTAAATTTTGATGTACCTTTTTCCTCGATCGAAACGATGGAGGATTAACTGTTCTATCCTTCTCTTATACAGTATTGTTTATATTTATGCTATTATATTCTATCGATAACGATTTAATTTTCCGTCAGTGATATAAAAACGGTCGCTCGAGCATATCTTTACATACCTTTAAAGATTAATATAAGTTTCCATTTGCATGTAATTTAGACAATTCTTACATATATATATGTATCCTGTGTGTGTTCTGTTATCTCCAAGGAATCGGTTAGAAGTAGTAGAAATGTCCGTTGAACGCGCGTCAATTTTGCAAGTAGATTCAGCCGTTTGGCAAAGTATAGCGTATCGGTAACATCCGAGTGTGCTTGAAGGATAGATGCGAGCAAATCAACGAAAGGTGCCAGCAAACTTCGAAGGGACCTGATAAATGCCGAAATCGCCAACTTACGTGATTTACTGCCATTACCGCCCTCAACTCGTCAGAGGCTTTCCCAGTTACAGCTTATGGCCTTGGTCTGCGTATTTCTTCGAAAAGCCAATTACTTTCAACAAGGTAAGCTCGTCAAAGGATAAATTTAATTGAGTTGTTTAACTAAAGAGTCCCAAAAATTTGCAAACCGAAAGATTTTTAGATATATATGTTAACGATATCCTTATCGTAATCGCGCGTTACGTTTGTTCTCATCGAGTCGATCATCTTGGTACTCGGTTAATGCGTAAAAGACCATGGTTATTACGCGAGTGACTATGTTTTTGTGGTATTCGAGTGATTTTTTTTAAACGGTACTCGGCAACCGCCATGTTTGATTCCGGAAAACTCTATACCGCGAAAACAAATATTACTCGCTTACTTCAACATAATTTCGATATTTTGATTTTGTTGCAATTATTTATATAAAATTCGATAGAAAAGGAGTCGTTTTATATAGATACAGTTAAATTTTGCATAAATATTTCTGGGTAGATACGAGTAAGCTATTTAATTACCATGCTTTAAAAAGATCTACGACCATCGGTATGAGAAAGTTGCGAAGTACAATTAGAAGTAGAAAGAAATGCTTTTCATAGACTCACTGGTTTGTTTAGTTTAATAATTTGTTGAATACACGCGATGCGAGTCAGAAAAGAGGCACATGGTTCATTTCTGATTATCGCGTACGTATGTTATTTCATCGATTTTCAGCGGTTCTTGTATCTGAAAGCCTAAAATTAAATATTTAACTGGTCCACGGACGCTTCCCTGATTCTACAACTTAGTAATTTGTAAAGAAACGACTAATACTGTATTCTCGACCCTAAGTAATTAAACTTTTACTTTATAATAATACATCGTAGAAAACTTTGTCGAAGAATTATCTATATCTATAACTTACAAAGTTAAAATCTAAGTGTGAAATTAAAAGCGAGGATTTTATGGATCTTCGCTATGTATAGTATTCTTAAATGCTTTATAAATCGTTATAAATCATCGTCAGTGTACGAAGCATAGATTTCAATGTACAATCTGCGTAAGAAGATACTATTTTGTTTTTCATAATTAAATGAATAAAACGAAATTTTTAGAATATGACAAAGAAACGCTAGATGATATAATAATTTTTATCGTGCATAAACAATGGTTATTATTTATGAATATATAATATATTAATTGTTAATTTCCTTAATACTACACAGAATTTCGTTGTGCATAAAATAACTGACTTTATAATAGATATCAAAAACTGTTGAGATGCAAAGATAAAAAATTGCGAATGCTTTTGCGCATACTTGCTGCACGGTGAACGCTATGCCTTTGTTTCATGGCGAGACGCTTGTCGTTTTAATTTTTACATTCTCCGTCTTCCAGTAGACTTGTACGTCACCGCAAAAACCAATATCAAAATATCAGTAACTGTATTAGTTATTTCAAGGTGGTAAGTGGTAGATAATCGTAGTGACCAAAATAGCATTATCGATTATTGCAGTCGTTTTTAAAAGTATAAATATTATAGGAACAGCGATACTGATTATTTTCAACTTTTAATGCTCGAATAATAAATGCACGAATATGTTGATCTAATACCATGGAACAGATAAGGTAATACAGTGGTATGTTATAAATTAATGTCCATAACGAAATGATCTTTAAAATGAATTATTAACGACTCGGGCCATTAAATTATAACTACATTGTTCACAAAATTACATCGTCCAACATGACATATAAGTAATTTCACAAGTCAAGTTCTGTATTATCTAAATAATTGTTCACCCTTTGCGTCTCCATAATTTCACAGTTATACCACTTTTTCATTACTTTTGAGACAATTCCTTGACAATGTACAGTGTTAAAAATAGAAGAAGTAAAAAACTGTCGATACGTTATCAAGTTACAAAAGTGGATTAACATAGAAAGTTTTCGAGGTTCTCTGTTCGTTTGTCTAGACTTCAACTTTTCAAACTCGGATCATACAAACTCTTGCACATTACTGAATCTTGCTTTTCGTCTATTATATTTTAAAAAATCCTGTTCTGTTCGCAACTCTTGTTTTAGAGACAACAAAATTATATTATACAAAAATATATAGAAGGCACATAATACGGAGAAGTATAGAAAATATCCAACCTAAGTATTCGTTCCAATTAGACTGCGAATATTTATAGAAAAATATATATCTCCATAGACGCAATGAAGGAAGTAGAACTTAAGCGAGCCTTTTAATATTAATTCTTTGAGTATCACATAATTTTACACGTTATATACATTCTGAACATTTTTGTACTTTTAAATTTTCCATAAACACGTAAAAATTCCTCGGTCTAGCTACGATATCCACAGGACGAAGCAAATCTCCGCTTAAATATCGTTTCAGTGTATTCAGAAATACTTCCATGAACATTCTCGATGAATAATGATAAGTATTATAATTTCTAACAGGGAAGATGCTGGTATTTTAATAATCCTAATATCGATCGAAATTTCGTAGGAATAAGGATCGATCGTTTGACAAGAATATTAAACGGTCGTTCGAGCATCAAAAACTTCGGCCATCTCCGTTGTGCAAGCGTAGAGAGTAATATATAGGTAAAAGGTAGGGAGGTAGGTAAGGCAAGAAGGTAAGATCGGCGTACATTCAAACTCAGCGGAGTCTAAGCGCGAGTTCCGGGTGATCCGCTGACCTGTCGGCCTTTGCAACAACACTCTCACGCTCCTGTAACCCATACTCCCTCTGTATCGTCTCTCCACTCTCCGTCGTTCTTTCTTTCTCTCCTACATACTCATTGTTTCACAGTATTCGATACTATAGTCCCGTGTAGCGCCGTTTGTAAACGTACCCGTACTGCATTAGCATACGCTTCTTTCCCTCTCCTCTTTCTCGCTCCTTTTTTCTTTCCCTAGGTCTCTTTCCCCGGGACAACGATGGAAAACGCGCAGACCCAACGAATTTTCTGCCGTTACTCTTTGGTTTCCTTGGATTTCAATCGCTTATGCTCCTTTTTCATGGCGGACGAAGGAAGATTTCGATAGAGGAGAGGGGATTTGATTATATTTTCATCAAACTCGATGTGCTTTGAGAAATACCGCTTTGGTTATATCTCGGTTGAGCGATCCTGAGGAAAAGTAGCACATATGTATTCAATTTGAAGAAATTATGGATAGAGTTAAACTCTGAAAGTCTGAATACGGGAAAGTTTTCGGTACCGAAATCCTTTAGACAAAGGAATTTTGAAACAACGCGCTATTCTAACTACTTTAATCGAACTATTTATATCGACAACGTTATCGAAGCTTTATCACTTAATTTATATTTATTATTTTTCTCGTTATCCTATGTTTACATACGAGATGTTGCCCATAAAGCTATTTTATAGTTATTGAGATAAACAGGATCTTATCTGGAAAAGTTTTAAGCTGGAATGTTTATGAATAATAAAAGCAACGGTAACGATAAGATCCTAGCAATACAGACATTGCTTTCATATACCATTTTTGAACATCGTAATAACTTTATGTTATCATACGCGAAGCTTAAGTTTTATAACTTATTGTATAACAGTCATAAACGTTTCTAATCCATCAATTTTGATGATGTTACGCGAGTAACTTCAATTTTAATTCGCGAACATGCATTTATTTACCATTAACGTTTGTAGATTTTTACTATAGAGTGATCCATAACTGATATTAATTATAAAAATGTTAATAACGAAATGAGAACTGTTTTTATCTTAATCCTTGATCGATCTATTTTCGCAAATTCAACATTTCGTAAGAAAATAAAAAAAAAATATAAGGGATGAGACTATCCTCGGATCTTTGATTAATTACTAAATGTTGAATAATACATTGATTGTATTTTTTTGTTTCAGCCTTGAAAAACTGTCCGTCCGACTCTTCGAATATCCCGACCCCTAACATTGGATTTTCAAAAGTAATATTGTTTATCATGATATCGCATTGTATTTTTGACCGTTAGTTGCTGCGGTACAAATGTTGGCCATACAATGCATGCAATTTTTCAGGCCATGTCCGGATTTATAATGATGATGACCCAGCAAGGGAAACTGTTGTATATATCGGAAAATGCGGCAGAATATCTTGGACACTCTATGGTAAAGTAATTGCAAAGACACAACAATTATGGTAATCGAACATATTAAGAATTCACTAAGACAAACATAAAACAATTGCTTCTAAATGTTTCGTTGTTCATGATAAAACGAAAGATATGATACTACATATAATATACGTACATAATTTGTCAGAGAAATTAAATTTAATTCAATGTTCTACATTGCACAATGTATTTTAGGAGGATTTGCTTATCCACGGGGATAGTGTTTACGACGTAATAGACAAGCAAGATCACATGGTTGTACAAAATCAATTATCTAGAAATAGTCCAATTCCAAGCGATAGAAGATTGTTTCTTTGTCGGATCAACGTATCCAGGAATTCTCGGAGGCAACTTCGTTTCGGTGATCAAAAAGTAAGTTTTGTATTTAATCGAAATAATAACATTTTTCTTTTTAAATTCAATAAACTTCTCTTTACCCCTTCTTTAAGGTCGATTAAGAAATTCTTGTTTTAATTTTATTTCATGTTATGCTAGCAATTATATATTCCGAATATTTATTTTTGTTTCCTAATGTTATCTTTTTGGTAATGTATAGTATATTATTTGTGCGTTTAGTTTTATCGTTATTTTTTATAGGTGGTTTTAGTTGAAGGCCATTTTTTACCTTTCGTTCCTGTTTGTAATCGAAATGAGTTTGTTTTCCTTGCTTCCTGTACACCCGTTGTTTTGCCAGAAACTAGAGAAAGTATCGTGCAGGGTGCGACAAATATTTTCACCACCATTCACTCTATGGATATGAAATACCTTCATATCGATAAAACGTAACATTTTTATTTCTTTGTTTGAAAAATATAAAAGATTCCAATGATCTTGCAAAGTAGAATACATTTTTGTTGAATGATTTTGTTGAATTTTCAGTGCTGAAAGCCATTTGGAATACACCCGTAACGAATTAGTAAATATGTCATGGTATAATTTATTACACTGGGATTCGATACGAACAGCATATTGCAAACATCAAACTGGTACGTTCATAGAAATTTAAAATAGTTCAACTTTCGAGTTTATCTTTAATCGAAAACAAATGTAAATATATTTTAGTATGTTTTTCTTCAATTTCAAAAATATGAAATAAAGACTCATTTAAAAATTAAACGATACCTCTTATTAATATTTAAAATATTTGAAGGCTTCGATATCATCCACGGTTGTTTCAGTTATTCAATCTGATCAAGAACGGTCAGCAACTGCATTGTTGAGACTGCAAAGCCGTTCCGGACGGTGGTTCTGGGTGCACTGCGTTTTACAAGTCAAAGATACTTCCGAAGAATGTCAACATCCTATCATTGTGTGCACGAATCAAGTTCTGAGGTGCGTTCCCATATTTCTAATTTTCATTTCCGAATATTTCTCGCTTTCTTCCTTTCATATTGGAGAGTAATGAATTTCGCATCCGCTAGATAGAATGTTAAACGTCATGTGCAAAATATATCCATCCTTTTCTTATAAATGAAATAGATAATACGAGGGTAATTATTAATAATTATTTTAGTAATTATTAGTAAAATAAAGGTGGTAACAGTTATAACAAAAAGCGTGTTCGGTGTAATGCACTATTACAGTGACAGGGAGGCGGAAGTAATGCGTTCAAGTTCCTGGCTGTACCAGTATTCATCCCAAACTAAATTTACTTACACCATCTGCTCCGGGAGTCAGAACCGCGGTGTGCCATATGCTACCGGGAGCCAAAGTAATCAGCAGCAAGATTACAGTCGTTCCTTATCCCACGCACATAACAACGACACGCAACATTCTCCTGATATACGAAATTCAGAGCAGGATCCGCACAATTCGTCGAAGACACAGTTAAAGGATTACGCAACTAGAAATCCACGAGAGGATGCAGAACCGGTTGATATGTCGATCAGTAGTAGCGAGCATGAGAATAGGAATGTACACATGAATATTCAACATGGTCATTATGCGCTTGGTCAATTCACCGATAGGTACAAAGCGCATCATAAAAATTCACTAAATTTGAGCGGTTATCGCGCAAAATTTATGCAATGTCACAGCCAATACAGTATGGACACGTTGTCGCCCAAGTACTATATCACGGACTTAGATAAGGAGTACTGTTGTAACGAGAGGAATAGCGGCCATAAACGACTTCCGGGTAAAGCGTTATCCACGACAACAGGATCGACAGCAGATCCTTCGGAGTTACCCATGGAACATTGGAATTCGAGTCCAGTTTGGTCGGACACTCTGCAAAGGGTACCGGATGTCGTTCACCAGGAACTTAGCCCATATGTAGCGACGCCAACTACGCCGGTCGACACTCCAGATTCCGAGCTACATCCGGAAACTCCAATTTTTAATTTCGATTGGGCGGCCGAACAGCATGTGCCCAATTTGAAGATCACGTTTCGTAGCTCGAATCAGGGGCCCAGGAAAGTCCAGGATGTTCAACCCATCACGTTGCAGTTACCACGGAAAAAGGGCCAGTCCATGAATGATTCTAAAGACTTTCCTAAATAAGACTGTGCACTTGTTTAATTGGTGCTTTACAGTTAGATAGGCAAATATTTGTTTTTTCTTTAAGTAGGTATAACTTTGTAAGTTTGAGAGTTCGAGTCTGTGAGTAGGATGAAAGTTGGTATAGATCAGTTGAAGGTTAGATTAGAAGAATTTGTAAAAAATTGAAAGAAGGAAAGATCAATTTTGAATTGGTGACAGTCGATCCATTAAATTAGTTCCTAATATAATAATATTGAGAGATTTAAGATTGACTGGTATCATACAAGATTGGAATTGATTTTTTAATCAGATCATTTTTCAATTAGGGTAAAAAAGATGCATATAGTAATTTCGTAATTTTTATTAAAAAGAAACTTGTTTTCCCGTTGGATTGAAAGCTATCAGTATTAAATAAAATCTGCTTGCTGGTAAAAGAGATTTATGGGTAAGATGCCATAAAGTATTAGGGTAATTAATAAAAGGTAGACGTGGAAATTTTGTCATATACGTAGAAATATTGATCGCAAGAGTACCTAATTTTTTTTAGTGGTAAAAGAACATTTTTTAACTAGCGTCTAAAAGTTTTATAGAAGAAATTTTAGGAAAAATGTTGAAATACAGCTTTTTAGAAATCATTTTCATGTAATATTTTTAAATAATGGACATTTCAGTGTAGTAGCATTATTAATATCTTGGAAAAATGTTTAATAATTAATAATGAAGTTAATTGCATAAGTTTTAGCCGAAGTTCAAGAAGAAGGAATGTCTATTAATAAAGAATATTTTCAATGTTTATTGAAGTTATTAAACTGCAACCGATGTCCTTTCCCAGATTTCCTCCTTTCTTTTCCCTAATTTTCAAAAATAAATTAATATCTACGTAGCAGATTTTTGATTTAAATGTTTTTAAACATTTACATACAATAAAGAGAAGACAAAATATGTTTTAGAAAGGGCGTTTTATTCAATTAATTATTTAATTTTAATTTTTAGTATTAACATTATTTTATATTGTACTTTCAATGTATAATCCTATAGTAATTAGTATTCTCTGGTACTGATTTAAACTTGTAGAATTTAATGGAAATTTTATGGTAAATAGACTCAGTTTGTTTTAATTGTCAATGCATATGTACATAACTCGAATGTACATTTACATATCATTTACCTGCATTAATTAGGGACATTTTTTTGCTTTCTTAGGCACGTCAGGAGATGTCGCTTCGTTCAACGCTTCGATATCGTTCTCAAACGCATTCAAACGTTACAGTTTGAAAATACACATTACCTGCAATATCGTTTGAGTTATAAATGAAATATTTTTCATTACTTGTCAATATATTTGTCTTGTTATGATTCTTATACATAATATTACATGAGTATAATAATTTATATAGAAATGTATTTCATATTATCCGCTTCTACTATCTGTTATTTCTAGAAATTCTACGTTTTAATTATGCGATATACCATTATATTATATTCATATCAAATTAAGAAACAAATGTTTTTTTCAAAAACATAATTAATTATTTGTTATGAATAAAGTATGAAATATTTTAATGAACATTCACCTGCTAAATGCAACTAGAGAGGGCGTAAAAGAATGAAACTTAATAAACCGTTATAGTATTCCCCCTCTTGAGGCATACTATGGATGAAAACCACGGTGTGTACGATCGTGATGAAAACGCCTATACGAAGAAACGTATGGCTTCTAAGTATAGTTAGTATATTGTGCGTGAAGGTTAGGAGCAGGTAAGCGATCAAACGTGGGTTAGGTGAAAATAACAGCTCCTATCACAATGTAGTGTATAATAATGTTTTTGTGATATCACAATAGTAAACGTATATCGATATACGCGTAGATAAAACATCCGTGTGATTCACCACGGAATACATGGATGTTGCGAATGGACAAAAGCCCCTCAGTGAGTGTAATTTACTATTTATTCAATGTAATTTATGAAATTTTATTTTATTTCGAAATAAATTAAATATTTTGATCCGTTGAATAAAATATTTGTATAGAAATCATTTTTAGAAATTTGAACGTTTATTGAAACTTCTTCTTATATTTATTCATACATATACAAAAAGTTGATTACTCTTTCAATGACATAACTACATACGATTATGGAAATTTTTTCACCTTACATATTGAAACTAGTTTCTTTCATTTGCTATTCATTTAATATTCATTTCGTATTTTATGACGAATTACACAATTTATTGGATAAATTTTATAATTTAGGTGGGCAACCTTCTGCCACTGGTGGTTCAGGGATGGATAAGGGAAAAGAGTGGCAGATGGAATTGCTTATGGAAAAATTACGTTCCAAAGCTTCTACATTCAAATCATTGGTGGAAACTGCCAAAAATTTACGAATGGCTATGTTGGTATGTGACTTGCAATATTTTGATAAATTAGATTTGGGTAAACATTAATATTTTTTATTATTTTTAATAGGATAAAAGGTTTGCAATTGATAGTGCGGAGAAAAGCCAACTACAAAAATGTTTGGATACTTTACAACATTCCATTAAAGTAACGTCTTTACAATCTATGGTAGAACGTTTGGAGAGTTTAACTAGACAATTAGGGTAAATATTTGTGAATAATCTATTTTAGGAAAATTAAATTAGATAATTTAGTCAAAATTTGTATTGTAATTGTGTTACAGCTTAAAGTTTATGATGTCTGGTCCACCAGGCACAGAATTGTTTATCTCCTCTGATATGTTCTTTTTGGAGGTTCTTTTGGAGCCGACAGGTGTAGTTAAAGATGTTAAAATTCACCACGAAGGGAAAAACGAACAGCAGGTATAGATTATTAGCTTCTGTAAGAAAATAATTTTTTAAATATATTTTATTACATAATAATACTTAATGAAATCTTTGCAGAGCTGTGATGTATTGGTGTCTTGTTTGTCAAGAGGAGACTTCCTTGATTTTACAGTACAATTAGAAGGTTTAGCTTCAATATATCAATTAAATGCTGATAAGAAGGTAAAATGTAAAGCATTTAGTGCTTTACAGTCACTGGAGGCTGATCTGGGTATCTTAGCTCAATTGCAAACATTTATAAAAGAACCTTTTAATCTTGTTCATAAAAGCCCAGTTGGTTAGTGTCAAATCATATTTATTTTTATGATATTAAGGAGATACAAACTTCCATGATAAGACAATGATTTTTTATTTCAGGAATCCTTGAACGAAGAAGAGGTGGCCATGCTATGAAGCTAACATACTTTGTTTCTCCTTTTGATTTAATAGATCAGGAGAATCGTACCTGTGATGCATTGAATTCAGAAATAGTTATCAAGCGGAAGATTGGTCATTCCGTTACTGTTTGTATGGAAGGTTCGACTGCTCACAAGTTGCCTACATCTAGTATCATAACTGTAAATAGAAGTCCTACAGGAAAAAGGTTTGTAGTTTCTTACGAAATACGTAGATTGCATTGATCTTAATGATCAATTTCTAATTGATAACTAATATTTTGTAGTACTCCATCATATGCTCCGTTAACTGGTACAAATTCGTCGGTATTACCCGCTTGCTTTGTATTGAAGCTCGCCAAGAAAATGCCAATGTGCATGGAACTAGTGCGTAGGATACAGAAAGTAACAGAATTAGAATGTGGAGACATATCCGCTCCCCATCCATTACTTAGTTTAATTATTCAGCATGCCAGTGAAGGACAACAGGATTGCCGGAATAACAGAGGACTTTATGTTGTATGTGAAACATTTTACATGATATTTAATAATTAAAATCTTATGTTATTTTAAACGTTACTTTCTGTTACAGACTTTACCGGATCAACAGCATTGTTATTTCATGACAGAGAACAAAAATATGGAAGGTGTTTTAGTGTGTAGTATTCCCTTCACTCATCCGGCGCATGTTCCACAAATCTTGGTATACTTGCGTCAACAAGCGCTCTTTAATACGTTAATTGCTAGTTGCGTTAGACCTATGGCTCGGCAAGATCCAGAACATGCAACTATATTCGAAGTAAGCGCTTTATCATGGCAACACATATCGGTAAGTTTGGAGCATCCTTTCGAGGAGACAATGGCAACGGCAGAATTGGATTTGACGGATATCTCTGCGCTCAAGTGCAAATTGTATGGCATAAGTATAACGAACACGGAACAAACGTCAGATCTGACGGGAAAAGTCTTGCAGAAGTGTTTAAGTATACCTCTGACAATGAGAATTCTCATGAAGTCGTGGGAGAGTCGTGACTCTTTAAGTACGATGAACAATCTGAATAGCGGAAATGGAAGCTATAATGTAAATCTCGGTTCCGGAAAAGATCAGAACAGCCAGAATGGTTCCGGGATGCCCGACTTCACTAATGGAGAAACGAAAATCAAACAGGAACCTGGGTTGAATAATGGAAATGGAACAATGGGGAGGCAACAGTCGTCGCAACAGCAGCAACAACAACAGCAACAGCAACAACAGCAGTCTTTTTTAGATGCCGGAACGGAGAATAGTATCGGGTTTCCGTCGTATTCCGGCCAATCCGATACCGCGACAACTGCTATGTTAAATCCATTGCAGTTGGGAGCGTTACTTGGACAGGCAAAAAACTCTATGTCCAATCCAATGAACGAACGTGCGAAAAAAACACGTAAAAGAAAAACCGCGGATGGTATTTGGCGAAGTCCCAAAAGAAAGGGAGACGAGAGTGCTGAAATATTATTGGAAAGTTCTAGTTCAGATTCTACGCCCCTAGGTACACCAACCGGTGGTAGAGAAAATTTAAACGAGACAAGAACGTCTACGCCAACATCAGCTACGAGCTTAACCAGTGGTTTGGATTTTTCTAATTTGGATCCAACGGATATTTTAGGAACGGATAAGAGCTCCGATTATGATATTGACAACGAGAGCGAGATAACGGAAGTTCACGATTTGCAAGACGTGGAAGAATTGATAAAGCGCGATCGCAAATCGAGGAAGAGAGAGGAGAAAAAGAGTCCGATTATTTTTGAAGAGAACAAAAGTCTGGTGCCGCCATCCGTAAGTATAACGCCAATTTCAAGCAGTAGTTTGGGTCAGACTACGAACTATAACTCTGTACTTACGGGGATGGGTTTGGAAAGGAGGCCAGGCATTGAAATAATACCAATAGCATCGTCACCGCAAACCACTTTACCGAGCTCTATTACTATAACCCCAATAGCTGGGCCGACACAGTCGAAAAGTTTGACGGATGAACGTAGAGAACGAAAAAGTTCCAAGGGCAAATCGACAGAGGATAAGGGGAAGTTGGAAAAAAGACGTAAGCGTAAGAGGGAGGACAGTCCTATGGGACCGCCGCCGGATAAAATACCATCTAAACAAGATCCTTTGTCGAAACCAGTTTCAGTGAGCATAAAACCGACTGAGTCGCCACCAAATTTGAGTTCACGACCGTCATCACCTGCTGCGACATTACGAAAATTTAGTCCGTCTCCGACGCACACCAGTCCACTTGCTCTCGTAGGTAAGTCCAGTCCTACATTGAAACAGTCAACAAACAAGCCAGTGCAAAGTCCAAAGCACTCTCCGGTCTATAGCAGTAGTCCCAAACATACGCCAGTACCTGCGAGTGTGAGTCCGAAACACGGCACTTCGTCACCAAAGCACGGCAGTTCAGCGAGCACTGGTAAGCCGAGTATGTCTGCGCTGAAATCTGCGGCGAATTCACCATCCAGCAAAACCACCGATTCTGGACAATCAAAAATAAAATCTTCGTCGTCATCGAGCAAAGACTCCAATCGAGAGAAGGAGAGAAAAACATCGTCTTTAGCTTTCGGTGGATCAAGTGGTCATCAGAGTCCGAAAACGAAGTCTTCCAGTGGTAAGTTAAAACAACTGGAATTAATTCCTAGCGGGGAAACGCAGTCTACTTTGCCTAGCAGTGGAGGCAGCACACCACCATCGGGCAATTCTGAACTTGGAAAGTCGGCCATCGCTCAACAAGCGAGAAACAGAAAGGGCTCGTTGAGTGCCGTTATCGATAAGCTAAAGAACGCTCAGCATTGTACGGATGATGGTGGCAACGGTGGTACGAAGTCAGCAACTAGTGGAAGTGGTAATTCAAGCGGTCAAAAAGAAAGAAATGTTGGAAGCTCCTCGAATAAGACCGCAGAAGGAAAGTGTATTAGTAAAAATTCATCTATGGATACGAAAAATCCTGCGGAGTATATGGTAAAGCATAGTTCCGATGGAATGAAGATAACAATTAATAAAACTCGTACGAAAGATTCAAAGTCTGGTACGAATCTTAAATTGTCTTCTTCCTCGACGTCTGTCGCTACTGGAACGTCTTCGAGTTCGTCCACGTCGTCGACAGCCTTATCGGGTAATGGTTCTCCGAAAACGCACACTGGTTTGAAGCCAGGGGTAAGTTCCGGTCCTGCATCAAAGAAACCACCTTCTCAAACATCCCCAAAGCTATCTGGATCCTCCTCTTCCGGTTCTGGCGGTAGTAGTGGAAACAAAGCAAATCTCCTAGGACAAAAGATGTTGTCTGCCTTGAAGTCTATTTCAGGGTCGAATTCTGGAAGCGGTAACGGAGCTGGAGGAATCAGTGTTGGGAGTAGCGGTAGTAGTGGATTACTTTCTAAAAATGTGATGTCCTCCAAATCTTCTTCGAGTTCTCCGAAAACAACAAGTTCCGGTGTGACGGATCTCAGCCGAAATCGTGATAAATCTCGATTATCAAAGTCTAGCGACAAAAGTATATTTCCGTCAAAAGGAATCGGGGATACCAGAAAATCAAGTCCGTCAGGATTACGAGAGGAGAGCGAGAGCGAAAGAGCGTTCAAGCTGCTGGCTGCTCACGCTTCTATGTCGAATCTATCGAATTTACCCAATTTACCGCCGCAGTTGGTCGTCGAAGGTCTCATGAAACAGCTGGATACTAAATTTCAAATACCCAAATTGTCCGCTAGAGCTAACGCAGACTCTAGCGACAAGAAATCAGAGAAATTATCCATGCTTCCCGATAGTGGGAAAACGTTGGACAATCTTACCACAAAGCAGACGTCGGAACAGGGGAAACTACAAACTTTATCGAACACGTCGAGCACCGCTTCTAAGACAGCCTCAGATGATCAATCGAGCCAGGGTAGAAGAGACCATGTACAAACAAAACCTGACAATCTTTCCATGACAAGCGCTGCCTCGGTAATAAATCTCGGTACGGACAGTACCAGTAACCTTCTACTTCCTAGTTTATCTAGTGGAAGCTCGCACGATTTGGACGTTCCTACGAATCTCTCGATGCAGTCAACCGAGAACGAATCCCGCGACAAAGAGCCACCGATGAGTAGGACTAGTACGCAATTTCTGAGTAGCAGTTTAAATTCCACTGTTGTTGGTAAAGACGATACTAGTGGTCCGGTAATGGCCGTTCTATCCAAAGCATCTGAATCACAGTCTAATAGTAAATCCGTCTACCCTACGATGATGACGACAGGCACTATAACTAGCGGAAACGGCACAGCTACAACGAGTTCCGGTAGCGGAACCTCAGAAAGCTTGAATCTAAGTATCAAGCCAGTGGACGTCACGATGACAAAGTACAAATCCGACGAGAAGAAGCAACAACAATCGCAGCAGTCTCAGCAGCAGCAACAACCTCAGCCACCTCAGCCGCAACAGCAACAATCTCAACAACAAACGTCACAGTCACAACAGTCTCAGCAGCAACAAATACAAACACCGCAAGTTCCGTCTTCCGGAGGATCTTCCTCTTCGTCTTCGTTGGGAACAACGGTGTCTTCGGAGGGTTCCTCGAGTGCGATGAAGCCCCCTGGCACCGAGATACCCACAACGACGTCTCAAGAAGCTGCTGAAATGCTTCTGGACTTTTCCACGCCGAAGGAGGTAGCTAAGAGCCTGAACTTCACCAGTATCCCCGAGCGGGCCATGACCCAGGCAGCTTCGGTTCGCAGGAACACGCCACCACCTCCACCGCCTGCCTTTCCAGCGAGTCCTTCCGTGAGTGTGCACATCGTGAAAAGTCCTGCACCCTCGCCGAGGGTCATCCCGCCCTCGCCTCACTCCGCTTCGCCGTGCATCACCGATGACGAGCTGATGGACGAGGCGCTGGTGGGAATGGGCAAATGAAGGTTACTGAAACTGTAGATTTAATTTTAGCCGCGACTGGTACAGGGTGTCCTGAAAGGCTGGCTGACTGGCTGCTGTTGAATTAGTCGGTCCTGCTCCGCTGTGCTCCACGTTTTCGACCGTTCTTTCTCAAATATGATATCGTGGTGCACAGCCTGGAATTGTCGTCGAGTTAATTGGCACTCCTCGAGTTTTTGAAACATTGGGTGAAGGAATTGTCTTTATGAGATGATTTTTAACAAACAATTTGGTATCTTTGTTGTATCTAACTTTTTATTTCTCTTTGGTTGGTTGGTCAGTAGAGATTTAAAGAATGAAGCTCACAGGCGAAAAATATGGTAAGATATTTTTGGTTTTTTTATAGACGAGCAATTTTGAAATTCGATTTCTTGACATCTAATTCTACATCAAAGCCATCTTTGTGCATTTGATTTTGAGATTAAGTATATGGATTTCTCATCATCTTGAGTGTATAAAAGTATTAATAATGTTATTTAGTTATATAGACTATTATTAATTAAATTAAACTAACATAGAGTTTATATCTCTTCGAATTTATCAGGTTATGTCCGTTTTTTTTAGCTATTTCATATGAAAATATATCTTTTCAGTCACCGACTGATATAAAAATCAGGAAATCAATAAAAGTAAAGTCATATCTTTCTTGTGTGGTCTTCAAATGTCATGGGAATATAATTGTTTTATATGTAAAAGTGGGAGGACTGCTAGTTTTTGTTCAATCTTATTTTTGATGATTTTAAGCGAAAATGTATGCGTTTATATTTGAGTGTTTATTATTGCATGTTATTTACAAAGATATGAAAGATTGTTATATTCAAATTTAGTATTCAACATCGTTTCGTATTAATTATTAATATTAGTCGATCCTGCTCAATCTACAGTTACGGTTCTTAAGCTTTCCTGACTATCCAAATAAATTTATGAAATTGGCTAATCGCAATAAAGAAAACATATGCTGTTTTAAGAATCAGACGCGAACAAAGCAGATCGTTCTGATCTTAGATTATTTAAATTTTTTTAATAATTAATTTTATCTAATCTGTAGGCTACGAGAGATTGAAGAACGATTTGATCTGATCGAGCCAATCTGTTACCAATTCCAGCATTGAGTACGTGTAAAAGTAAATATCTTTTCTTACCATATTTTATTTTTTTTAATTAGACAAATATCTTTGTAAATTAATATCCATTTACACAAACATTTTCGCTCAAATTATGTACGTTTTGTAAATTATGAAAATATTATCCGAGATCTTACGAATGTTAAAAGAATTTCTATATTCGAAAATATATCTTCCTACGAGTTATGCGTTAAGAATTCTCAGGCGAGCGCATTACTTATGTTTCTCAAAGGTTGAATAATTGATAAATGTCAGAAGGGGACACCCTGTATATAGCAGAGAATTTTCACTTCTCCTGAAATGTCCTGCCGAATATAAATATAGTTTACGTCCCCGTATGCGAATCTCGAGCAAGTTCAATTTTCTTATGCATATATATATATATATATATATATATATATATATAAAAGATATATATAAGATATATAAATATAAAAGAAAGCATACAAAAAAAAAAAAGAAGAAGGAGAAATGAAAAAGAGAAACTGGGAGAAAGAGAAAAACGAGCGGTCCCTTTGTAAAGATACTTTGCAGATATAGAGACGAAGATTTAACCAGCGTGTATATCAAAGTGATTTATTATTATAAATAAAATTCATATGCCGTGATTGACTCTAGGCTAGCAATAAAACAATTGTTTATAGATTTCTAAGAGAGAGAAAGATAGCGTGTGTGAGAAAGAGTGAACGCTGTACTAAAATGATGTAACATACGAGGAATAATATAGACAAGGACATAACGAGTTATTTTCGATAGAAATCCATGTTGGACAATATTTATAAGGGCACCGTAGAATGGGCATATGGTATTAAATATATTGACAGGATATTTCTCGATTGGCGTATTTCATATATCTGGAATTTTTACCAGTTACAAAATATAAACGTTTCAAAGATAATAATAATTTTACCGAAAATTTATTTATATTTGAAATTATGGAGATATTTCAAGAAAGGGAAGAATGATTGATTATATCAAATACTATGTTGTTATTGACATAAATTTTGCTCGCTTTTCATCAGAAATTTCTCAAGTTATATGGAATACACTATTTTGAAAATATCATGGATACGGAGAAATTTTGTTCGACGAGGAGGAGCCGTGAGAAAGGTAGATTATATAGCCAATTTATCGAGTCCTTTATCTTTACCTTCCTGTTCTTGTACTCGCTTCAATTGTCCTTCCTCGTAACGGTGTTCTTCGACAGTTTACAACGAAGAAAAGTCAGTGCTTCGATATTGCAAAAGTTGTTTTCACAATTGAGGCAATTCTTGTTTGACAAATTACATGAATATTTATGAAGAAGAAGAAAGAAACAGAAAAGGAAAGAAAAGAAAATCAACGTTTGTTAACGCATCGAAAATCATCTTTGTCACGTATTAACGATGAAACTTTATATCGACAATGAGAATTAATCGCATAGTTTCGTTTAACACGATGTTTCGTTTTCACAAAAAAAAAAAAAAAAAAAAAAGGATATTTCAGAACGAATGGGTTTCTGACGAAAAATCGTCACAGAATGATCGAAGCATCGAAGGACACGTCGCGATGATAAAATTGAGCTTGTAAACAATTTTCTGTTAACGACTTCACAAAATTTTTACGGAATCTTATTGGAATCGATACGTTTTGATTGGAATATTTTTCAAGTGTCCTCAGTGTTTCAGCTGCGTGGTGGAAAATTGTGAATCGAAGAAGTAAACGGAAGGGAAGAGATAGTAGGTACCAAGTGCCAAGTAGAGGTAAAAAAGAAGAAAGGAAGAACGACAATTTTCGAGGATGGAGTTTTAATCCTTTGTGCTTTGATGCTTCCTACTATCTTCGTTTCAATATGGAATTGATTATCTCACGAAATTGTTTCCGAATGAACAAATTTTTATTTATTTTCTAAATCGTCAGATCTGCTTCATTGAAATTTAATTAATAATTAATATTACTTTTCAGGATGAGTTTATTGGTAATAATATGTACATAGTACTATTCTTTAAATAATACTTGTCTTTTTCAAAGGATTGAAATTCTGATCTTAAGAAAATGACGTTGTCTTTGTACAAATTAGGCAAAAATGTTTCGGTTTAAAGATTGAATAAACGTCAACGAAAATTAGATGTATCGATCTGTGTTGCATTTATTCGATGTTTGAACCAAAGGTTAAGACAAGAGAACAGACACAGAAGTTATATGAATAAAGTAAACGAGTTATATGTCTGTTGCGGATAATTAAGAGAAAAGAAATATTAGAGAAAAAGCGAGAGTAAGAAAGAGAAGATTAAAAGTGAATTAAGATAACGACGTACAGATCATTTTCCACGTGTAAATTTGATGAAAATTGTATTTTCGAGCGGGAGTACCGTACCGTAGACAATACTTTGCTCCGATGGATAAAAGAAAAAAAAAAGAAGAAGATAAGATGAGAGGAATAAAGAAATTCTTGAAGAGGAAATTGTCCGGTGCTCCCGAGGGAAAAATATGGTTTATTTTTTCAATACTCACGATGTACGTGTACATAGACCTAGAAGGCGTTTGCGCTGCGTAAACGGTGCTGTAATAAAATAAAAAATATACAAATACGATAACTGATAAATATTGAATTTAATTAATTCAACGTGAACGAAAGGAAGAAAGATATGAGAATGTGAGAGATGCTCAGTTAGCGACCATTTGATTATATCTATAATTATTTATTTGAACACAGGTACAAATAATGCAATTTTGTTTTTATTATTTATCCCTCTTCTCCGAGGTATTCCGAATGAAATATATCGTGGCAAAACTTCCCAAATTGTGCATTTGCAGCGAAGAAGAAAAAAAAGGAGTAAGAATGCAAGCGACATAAGTTGAATTTTGAAAGTTTGAAATCTTTTATCACCTGTTTTTTCAATCTTCCACCAAAGTGTTAAGCCTCATTTTATTTCGCAACACTTGTTATTAAAGTTCTTTCGGTTTAAGAACTGCAACGTTTCCGAAAGCGAACGAATTTTCTGTTAGAAAATTGAAGATGTTACGACTGTAAAATTTCAGATGTAATTTAACGTACTGTGAATACGTCGCGTGAAACTTGGAAGAATTTTATGGAATGTACATATGGAATATGTTTATTTCTCTATGATACACGTGCGTGAAATATGTTCCTCTGGTTCAAAATGAGTATCGGTAATGCACTGCCGGTTAATTTATGTTGTATGGAATATTTCGTCAGAATCAATAGTCCTATGGTTTGAGACGATTTCTGGATCGTCCCATTTCCAGAAGGACGTGTACTTTTAAGCGAGAAACTGTGAATGTTTCGAATTTGATTGATCGGATTGTGGATACATGTACTTACGTACTAATATTGATAGTAATCGTTGTTGTGAATATGAAGAACTAGTTTCTGTAAAGAGTTTTCTTTAAGGAGTTTAAGTTTAATCGAATTGTTGAAAGAGAAGAAAACGGAAATACAAATCTGTGAAGGAGCCTCTGTATAAATGTAACTGTATTAGCGCGTGCATGTAAATTTAAGCATCGACCTGTATAGAGAAAAAGAAGATATATACATATAATTATAAAATATATATATATATAATTATATATATATATAAGTATATATATATAATTATCTTTATCGACGAGTGTCTTCGAATACACGCTGAATTCTCGGGACACGTATGTAAGCCTTGATAATAAAGACCATGTCTTTTTTGGAAATTCGCGCGTTTCTTCAACTTTGATTCTATCAGAAGTTATTAGAGGAAAAAAGAGGAAAGGGGAAGGAGAGAAGAGTAAATATAACATGAGAAAACAAATAATAGTCGTTTATTTCATTGCTTTATATATATACGTATACACCTCCGTTCATAACTATTCGGACTTACAATAAAATTCATAAGTATTACGTGTTTGCAGATTTCGCATAAACATTTTACGAAGGACAATTTAGCGAATCTATCATGTTACTATAATCATGTTACTATAATCATGATATTATCCTTATATAGTATAAATATAAAATGGTTGATACCATCTAAAGGTACCTGAAGATATAGAAATATCAAATTTCACAAGAAATAAACATATCAAATAGATCGCATCGTGAAGAAACAGACGGGAGACAAACTTATGTGGAATTTTCTTTTATCATTTCGATAATTTCATGTTAGCCGTATATGTACGTCTTCTTTTAGCTATGTTTATAATAATTTTATCGATACTATATGTTAATTAATATTGCTCTATATCGCCTAGAAATAACACCAAGATCTTAGGATAACGCAATAAATCCGTAAAAGAAATTGAAATCTATGTTAAATCCGCAAATGTGTAAATGCTCGAAAGCCTATGGGTGGGTGTATTACATGATACATCTACACATTGATACCTAGCATACAAACATTACCATTCAAACATTACCATTTTTCTTTCTCTAATTAAAGGATTATGATTCCTTTCTTAGTTACAATTCCCTGGCTTTTATTCCTGGGTCACCTCTTTAAAATTAAAGAGATGGTATTTTATAATTCATAAAATGTAACTCATGAACCATAAATTGCACATCTTAGATATATAATATATATATATTATTATATGTATTATATATCGCGATGTAAGCTTTACGCAATACTTTGTGTTTAATTTCTTCTGTTTCAGATAATTCACGATCTATCTGTACTAATTTATACAGCTTCGGTTGTACCGTTCTTCAAATATATCTAGAATTCAATAACCACTGGCAAACATCCTTATACAAACACGTTCACAACATATTCAGAGTGTCTATTCGAATAAAACTTAAAACATTACCTCACTTAAAAATACACGCCCAACTTCTGGGGATGAAAACGTCCCAGAAATCGTCTCGAACCGGAGGACAATTGATTCTGGCGAAATACTCCATGCAGTATAAGCTAACCATTATTCCATTACCTATGCTCAAGCTGAGCCATATGAACACGTTTCCAGCAGTCTTCAATACAAACACGACCACGAGGCCAATAACACCGAAAAGTATCAGCATAACTGGATAAAAGAAATGGGTGGTGAAGCTGAGGATATATTCGTGAATGATCGCCGAGATAGCGAAGACAGCACAAGTAGATATAGTCCTGTTTCCTGGAGTCAGGATCTCGTACATGTCCTTGTAAATGTAAGTGTATAACCAGTCGTGTACCACGATGTTCCAGGTCCGATAATAAGTGCTGAAGCAGACCGAGTTCCACCAATCCTGCAATTGAAATGGTATAACATAAATTTACTGGTATTTTGTTATTATGTTATGCGTGTATAAATAATCTATAAAGAGAGAATCCATTAATCGATGAACGTTCCAGAAGAAAGTTGCGATAGATCGGAAGGAGTAGATAGATTGGAAAGAACGATGACGCAGCATCCACGTGAACACGATAGATTTGATGCAACGATCTCGATGACTCAGGTAGGCTGTTAGGAAATTCGAGATGCCAGAAGCATTTAGAGTATATTATGTAGTTTTGTGAATGGAATTTGGAGGCTGTGACGATATTTTCCTTTTCTTTTTCTTTGCTGACTGTTCGTTGGTTTCCAGGATGTATGTGTCATACGTTGAGATAATCTTTCATTGAGCGTGACGTTGAAGATGTTTAGAAACTTACTTTATAAAACATCTTGTCAGCGAATCGTAACAGTTCAGCGGTAGCATTCATCCAACAATGCAGGAGAAGATAAAAACCGCAAACGAACATTAAAATGCCAGGCAGCATCGAGCTGAGAATATTGAGGATCATTTTTCCCACCTCGACTGGATGTTTCCCAAAATCCCGATAGTTTGGATACAACAATCGCTCGTAGAGAAGCGCAACGAAAATGATGATCGTTATTACTTCGACGAAATTGGACAGAACGACGTTCCATCGAATGCGCTTCGACCTAAACAGTGGAATATTTCATATGTTACATGTAAATGTTTATTTCAAATAATACGTCGATTTTCCTCTATACATACATATCTTATTTATACATGAGATTGAAATTTAAGATCGGAACGTGTATTTTTGATATTGAAAATTTGTTTCTCGCACGATTCTTCTATTTCTTAACAAAGTACAAAATCTAAGATTGAAATATTTATAGAAAAGTTTATTTTCGGGCGTATCCAAATCTTTGATCGTATCTTTCGATACGACGGATTTTTGGAATTTTTATCTCTTGTAGAAGGATAAGAAGAATCAAAACACCGATTGTTCTTTTGATAGAATAATTATCAAGTGCTCGAAATCTTGATAACTCGATTTGTAGTTTAATATATTAGTACTTAAAGATCTATCGCGTATACTATCTTGAGAAGCATTTAAACTTGAAAAGATCATTCAGCGATGCAGATACTCATTTTTAAAGATATAATAATACATTTTGAAAAGCTTTCTCATATCTTAAGGCGTAATATTTCCTCGTGTCGTTTTTTGAATCTCGATTTTGACAGGGCAGGATGATAGATTTAAGGAATACTTTGATTCAATATATGTAAATTTTGTTGTTATAGAAAAAGAAGAAAATATTCTAAATATTTTGAAGAACGTTAAATTTCAGCTCACGTATAACAACGTATAACGATAATCATTGAATTTAAGTATAATCCGAAGTTTTCAACTTACCTAGGATATCTATCTTGGTAAATGAGAGTTGGCGCGAACAAGAAATAGAGATACTTGGAAAAACCAGGTAGCTGTGGTGTTGGTGTCTCTGAATGAGGTTTAAAGGACAAAAATTTTGGTGCGACGCTTCTTATAAATGCATGAACCTTCATGATTAGCCGGACCTATGAAATATATAAGAAGGTATATTTTTATTTTCCAATTTTACGATATAATTTAACGAGTATTAATTTATGACTAATTTACATTATAAATACCTATTCTCAATTCTCAATTGTAAAAAGATTTTTCTCCAGAAATTATATGTATAGGAATATATTCCTTATATAAATTTCACGAAAAAATTAGTTAGGCAAATGTTAGTAAATAATTACATGATATTTTCTTTCCACTATCGATAGAAATTATTCGTTTGTAATCAAATATGATTTCAAAAGACGATTTAATCTGGCATGATGTGATTAGTCAATGACAATTGCTATAAAATATACTTACTTGCTCCATAAGGATGATCATACTAGATGCAAAGGGCAAATCGTTGTCGAGTAAAGCCTTGGTAGGAAGTATAAATAAGAAAGTCAGATATAGAATGGTGCCTGACAGCCATATGTAATCCCAAACTTCTCTGGCGAACGCTGCAAAAAAATGTATAAGCATCAGTAGCTCGAAGTTTGTTAAAATCTGAAGATAATTGAATCGAAATTGACTTACAATTTGGCGCGTATTTGAGGCGACGATTTGCCCAACAACAGAAAGTGGGGTATATTCCTAGAACTGATAACTTCATAAGGGTCCAAATGAACAATACTATTGGAAATTTGGCAAAACCAGCTCGCACTGTCTCGATGCCGAGATTAGGTCTGAAAGAATAAATTATGTGGATGCTAGAAGATTTTTTATTTTTATTTCGAAGATATTCCATAGTATTTTTCTATCTTATTATTCTCTGTACTTTATCCTAAATTTTATTTTATTAAGATACTTCGTCGTAGGTCTATTATGTTTCTTGTGTCATTTCTCATCTAATCGTATTTTTCTATCGTTGCTAAGAAATTGTTTAAAGTCGTGGAAAATACGAAAGATAATTCGATACGTCTCACTTTTTATTTCAATCTTATGGCAAAGTTTTATCTAAAACGTCAAAGTATTTTTTGCCTCATCGAAAGAACAGTGAAATTAAGACACAAAAATTCAAAGACTCTAACAGGATCAATTAATTTCAATTTGAAGATTTTCTATTACTTCCTTTTCTATCACTTCCAATACGACGATCTTTCATGTTTACAACGAGCTCGATTTTACATAATCGATTCGAGTAAATATTTTCTCGAGTGTTGATTCTTTTTAGTAAAGAAATATTAAGATAAATGAGTGCAAGGAGTACGCGTGTACTTACGAGCCTGTGTGACGGATATCGTACGCAGCGGTGTGTATTAGGAGAATTATCAACATTGCGACAATGGCATTATAAAGGGTACGAATATGTTTAATCTCGTACAGGTCGGTCAATAGAGAATTTCTTTGAAGAAATTGTTTGATAGGTAACATGTTCTCCTTTGTTGGTTTCCTATAGTAAAATGACAATGAAACGATCAGTATTTAACGAATTAGATCTAATCTTTAATTATCTGCGATAAAAGTATCAATCAACGTAAATTAAGTCTTTTTTTTTTTTAACGTGGATCATGAAAAAAAAAAAAGAAAAGAAATGGACTGAAATTGCGAAATTATCTAATTTGCGAAAACAGCTTTGGATATACAAGTACATTTGTACTTAAGTTCAATGTATCTTGCTTTATACTTTTATCATGTTTTCATAGCACGTATACAAAATTACGATAGCACGAAAGAATGTTATTTTATCGTTTATGTCTTGGTTCCTTTGCTTATTAATCTTTACGAACACAGTTTACAATTCTTTTCTTTCTTCTCTCTAATATAATGTAGCTTTGTTTTTAGCTTTCTGTCTGCAATATTATTTTTTATAATTTTACTACTTTTATTACTTTTCGAACGTTGTACATATACATATATTGTGTAAAAACAATAGAATACACTAAAGTTTGTCGAATCGGGTCAAAGCGGTTGAGCACGTGGTCAGATCTTTGTTTCACAGCTAAACGTTGGCGTAAATTACTTAATCGAAAATTGCCACCTATATCTTCCAAGAGAAAAATTGTTCTCCTTCCTTTGCCATTGTCAATTGGCTACCATAGTGTTGTACTCGTATGAACCATGGACAAATAAATAATTTTGCATGCAATTTAAACTAAATATAAAATTGAAATTTTCGTTTCGAATCTAAAGAAACAAATATGAAATGAATCTTTTGACTTCGACAAGTTAAATTCCTTTTTTTACGTTTAAGAATTAACTTGCGATAATTCACACGAGTAAAATAATTGATATCGAACAGTTGCTCCCGAAGGATGGATTTGAAGCATAAGGAAACGTCGTATATATGTATAAAATCAGCAGCGAATTGCAATAGTGTAAGTCGAAAGTAACGTGAGCATAGAAGAGTGTAATATCAAGGTTTAAGTGCGATTATGCAATTACGTTCTGTTAGAGTATTTCTCGGACTCCGTCAGATCTTTCAACTCCGTTGAATTGAATCTTCTCATTATTTCCGATATCATATCGTTTATTTGGCTGTTAATGGTCTCCAAAATGTCTTGCCTAATTTCCTGTAGAAAAAAAGACAATTATATTTTATTACCGCTTTTAACAAGTTTATTTTATAAAGTCAATTTTAGCTTTTAACAAGCCCATAGCGTCCGATTCGATCAATTTGCCCGTATAATAATGTTTTCAATTTATCTTTTAGTGCTTTTACAATAATCATACAATAGTACGCTTTCATTATTAATTAATTTCACTTAATCGAATCAAACGAATCAGTGGTAATGAACATGTTCAAATTTACAATTTCCTGCACTTTACAACAGTTCCAAAAATTAATTAGATCGATCGTGTATGTGTTTGATCAATTACTTAGAATTATACAAAGAATTAATTATATTTATCAGATTCCTCTATTAAAATTAAACGAGTTTGTGAATTAACAAGAAACAGCACCTGGCGTTACCATCTGTTCTCGAATTTTATTGGATTCTCTTAAGAAGACAACATTCAGACGAATTAATATAAATCGATTATACTATACGCGAATTATTATAAATTACAGTTTGATTTTTCACACCTGCATTTGTCCTTGCACTTCATTGATAATTATATCACGCACTTCGTATTGCTTGAATTTGGTGGACTCCATCTCTGCAATAAAGTAATGAAAAGATACAATGCTTGCAAGATATTTAAAACTTCGCTTTAATCATACTCTCATCTGTCAATTGCAATTATTTGCCTGCAATTCTAAAGAAAATTTCGGAAAGTACGTATCTGTATCGAGTACAATCTCCTCTTTAAGGGTAACAATGTCAATATCGCTATAAAATCAATTCAGCACGTACTTTGTATCTTCGGATGCTCCGGGGTCTCACTGATTTTCTCACTGGTATTCTCACTGGTAACGTGTTCCATCATGGTTCGTTATTCGTTTTCCCTTATCTGAGATTCAACGATTCATTATTTTATATTCAATGAACCTCGGGGAATCTCGATACCGGTCAGTTTTCACGAAAATACCATACAGTTGGCAATTCACCCAGAAAATATTGGAATAATCTACGCCAAGTATCCCGAGATCCGTACAGATATCCCTAAATCGTGACCAACCTGTAGACCAGCCAAGCGAATATTACGGAAATCGTAGGCACTCGATCCGAAGAAAATAGTATTTTGCTTGATCTTCTGAATTAATTTATTGTTCGTAGCGTTTCGGAGACGAGTTGATTCAAAAACGCATACGACGATTCGAAGAGCTAATATATCTAGTGGTCACTTCAACGCCAATGATGTTTAAAAAACAGATCGATTTGGAGATGTCGATGATAACAAAAGAAATTGTTTCGAAAACGTCGACGATTTAAAATCGGTTCGAGCACTGCGATAATTCGAATCCATTCAATTTGGTCTCTTTAACCGATAACCGACTTAGCCGATTTCGACGACCAAAAAGGTTCGAAGATGAATCAACTGAACGTCGTTAGAAGTTAGGGAAGCGTTTACACTACACGAGGCGCAAACCACTACTGATCCATCGACCGGTTCTAGAAGAGCACAAGCATATAGAACGTACAAGTATACGGGCGACCGACCAACGATTATCGAATTTTTCAGCTGATCGCGTGGCAGTAGAGTCACCCGCGTTTCTTTCGTCTAGGCGACGATATCGTCCTTTCATTCTTCGTCGAGTACACGCGCACTCGTCATTCGTTTGTATGTCCTCGTCTCTTCTGATTAAGTAATTGCAATAGCGGTTTGCGGCTTGCCTGGACGTTTACTGAATCTGTCGCGTTCACAGACCGAAACAACGCCAAACCAAGAGATACGGAGAATACGCAGTGTAAATTAGAGGCTGAAAAATATTCGGAACTCGTTGCACGTCGTGCATACCCGAGAAATTTTATTGTTTCTTAGGATAGTTTCGCGCCTCGGTACTTGCTTTCGCAAGTTTGTTTCTAGGAACGAAATAACAGGAATTAGGTGCGTTAGTGCTAGAATAAGATTCTTTTCAATTTTTATTTCTATTCTTTATTTGTTGTTCTAGAAGAAAACTTGTTCGTTAATTATCTTTTCTGGATCTTATATTCTGTACTCTACATTTTGCATCTTTATCCTAGATTCTATAATCTACGTTTTTTTATTGTAAGTGTTAAATCTTAAAATTAATCTAATTCGAAGCAATCATTGCTTTGACTTTATAGCGAAGAATAAATTCGTCTTACTGTTTCGCGTTTATATTTTATGAGGGGAAAGTAGTTCTTCTGCGAAACTCGAGAAACGTTTGGGAAGATATCAAATAAATTATTCTTGTTACCATGAAGAGAAATGTTTAAACTGGTTTTCTAAGAAGAATGAAAATTGTGTAAAGTATTTAATTCCGTGTTATTAGTAATTCGATATAATTGCAGCAACTTATTTATGCGATTTAAGCTAGCGAACAAACAGATTGTATAATTGCAGAATTATTGACGAGTAACGTCAATTATTAATTACGACTATAAGCAAATTCCTTTTTTTAATTATCCAGAACGAATTGTATTTGGTAGAATTTTTGATAAGATTGATTAATAGATTTAGCACAGTTTTGGGTTAGGCTAAAGATCATACGATAAGTCTGTGAGTGTTTATAAATATCATATACAATCACGCGTTAGGGTCACTTTTATCATATTGAATGTTATGTTTTGATGTGTATCTACGTATTCTAATTTCAAATAAGGTCAAATTATATAATTTCACTTACGGTGTCAGTCTCATTTTACTATTATTTACGGAATTTAATACACGTAACAAAAAATCTTTAATTTGCAAGCATTAATTAACTTAAGATTTGATACAGAAACTTGTATGCTTCCAATCATTAAACCACTTTACTATACGTAGCCAAGAAACTTGGAAGTTCGTAACGAAATTCTCTTTGCATTTATATGCAAGACGGCGAATATTTATATTAAACGACGAAAGCATAAAAGCAAGTGACTTATAATTAATTTGACTTATTAATAGCTACAAAAGATTTACTCGAAAAACAAAAGAATTATACGTATCGTTGGACCAATCATCATTTTACTGATACTTAAAATGATATTTGTTATCCACATCGTACAGGAACGATTATTTATACAAATTACACAGTCTATTAAATGTTAGGGTGTCAAGAACCTCGTAGATCGAACGAACTCTTCGACGATTACATCTCCTAACCAGTTTCATCTCGAAACCGATTTAACCACCATAACAAAGATTGGTATTGACGTCGATCGTATAAAGATGTACGAAATTTCCTTAAAATTTATTCTAAATTTCTCACAAATACATGAATATTCTCGGTTTAATTATAAAAAGAGAAAGAATATTTATTCTTTTTTCTTTAATATTATATTATATTTTATATTACAAATTAGAAATTTTTCGTACTCGTAATGTATCATATCATGAAGACGTTAGTCCATTTTGTTCTTTCGTCTCCTCTGCTGCTCAACTCGCATAGAGGAGATAACAGGCCAACAATGAGAATAACAGTCTTTATTTCTGTTTTCTCTGTAATAAAAGCACACGGTGATTGCAGTTATCGTATCCTTAGGAATAAGTATCAAGCAAATTCGTGTATAAGTTTCCGATGTTTTCATGTAGTACGATTTATTTTAAGAATAAATCATCATCGACTCATGAAAAAAATGACTAAAGCCAATGCCTAAGTTATCGCATTGTATTTTCCGTTCTCTTTATCACCCCTTCGATTTTCTCATATCTTCCCTACGATACCTTCGTTTACGATATACTGACATTATAATATTTGTATAGTTTACTGTAGATACTTGGGTTCCCTTTCGTTTCATTTCCTTCCTTCTTAGTCATGACAAATAAAATGTTGGGAGTTTCATTTTGGGATAGATGACAGGAAAGATCACTGGCTGTTATAAACTGAAATATATATTTTTCATTAGAACTTTTAGTAATTGTAAACATATTTTTGTTCCTTTTTATTTTTACATCGTTTCATGCTTTATCGAGCATTGCGGAACAAGTATTTTATTATTAAATATCGAAGTAACATAACCAGAGTAAATATAAACGTACGAAATTAGAAAATTTGTTGGCATTTGATTTAGACGTTCCTTTAAAATTTTGATCCATATCGTCGGCAATTTTATCCTTCAAATTTCCAAAGCGATTCGAAAATCTTTATTCTGGGAAAAATTGAATCGATGAGATACGGAATATCGAAGATACGTTGATACAACGAAACTGAAATAATATTTTACATCGACCAAAGATACTATAACAGACGATTATCAATAGTAACTTTCAATACTAGAAAAAGTAAATTGAAATTAATTCAATTGAAATAGAAGAAATGTTCAAAATTCGAAAGTAGTTATGATAGATACCGAGAAAATAGGATGACGTAATGATATTGAATAAAAAGATATAACAAGAAATCGTATGAAGTACGAATCCTGATGTAAGTTGTGAATTGAATTGCTACTTTAAAAAGAATGGAAGTAAGTAAGAGGCAATGATAGATAACGAGACAAAACATTTATGTGTACTTACTTACTCACTGTGTACTTACTCACTGAACTACCGTCATATCGATAATGTTCTGCCATCTGTTGGTAGATGTTGACATAATAAAGCTGCATTTGCACGGAGGATATCGTCGTAATTCCATGTTGGAGAACTTTGATTTTTGGGATCTTTGCTGAGATAATTTACAATATAATTTATAATATAACATACATTGTACATGTACTTTTTAAATCAATTAATCATTTGTTTATTTCTTTATTTAAGTAGTAAATTTTAGCTTTATTAGCGAAATTTCATAAATCTATGTTAATTATCATATTTTTTCTCTATTAGGTATTTATATTAATCGTTTCATATGAAACTCAGACTATCTTTCGATAATTTATTCGGTGTGCGTTTATGTAATGTATTCGAATTTGGCAGTGTTTGGTTATATTTATAGAATTAGTACGAAAGATTGTATTTTGGGAAGAAAATTAGAATTTAACGTTTATCACAATCGCATACGGTGACCTTTTCCAAAATGTTGGAGACATCGATGCCTCGTAGTACGTGCGTCACGTCACGGAAATATTCAGTTCACGTTTAAATTCTCTCATCCCTTTTATCTTGCGATTAATTGTTTAAAACGCGTGTAACAATTATAAATGTAAATACGAAGAAGCATTTTCCTGTATATTCATCTTTCCATTCTTCTAGTATCTGTAAAGTTCGTTGAATTTGCTCCAACTGAAAGGGAAATAATTTTACGTCTACGATAAATAAACACGAAGAGTTATTAAAAAGTCGTTAATGAGAGCTGTGAGTGAATGAAGCGCGCCTTTCCACGGTAAACAGTATCCTCGTTTCTCATCATTGTAATCAATCTTGTGCTCAACACTATACTTATGACATCTTCGTATAATTTAAAGAAAACAAACAAACAGGCAATATACATAATTAATATTTAAAATTAAATGTTCCAAGTCAGGAAAGACTATTCGCTGACTATATTATATCGTTTTCTTAAATATCTTCGATCAAGCCATCTATTCAGACAGAACGGATATCCGCGAATCTTCGCAAGATGTCCAAATACGACCTTCTGGATAAATGCAACGCTCGGAAACAGCGAAGGTGTTTAGTTCGGGTCGAGTGCAATTTAAGCGGACGCGTTCGTTGCACGCACAATTAATTACACGGCCGTAACTGATATTGCAATATGCAAATTCATCGAGACTATTGCTAAACGTTCGATCGAACCGTTAAAGAAAAATTTAGCGTAAAAACGACGTATCTCAATCGGTTTACAGGGCAATTTCCTTATCAAATTATTCTTCGGAGAAGCCACTTTTTAAAATTTCTATCCTTCTTTGTCAACATAAATTAGAAATTTTTTATCATTAATTGGAACTAAATTAATCAATTCGCGCATACTACAACGGATTAAGGTATCAGAGATCGATTAAATATTTGATAACGATAACATCTTCAGGCGATGATAGTGAGTGACGTAAGCCCAAGGACGTTGATAGAGCAATCGGATCGGCTATTCGAATCGTTTTAGTCATTTCGATATTCTATATGAACGCGTTTCTCGAACGTCATAGTCGCAATTTCGCAAGAACGTTCTCATGACACGAACCTCGACATCGTGTGTTTCTAACTCTTTATAGAACAACCGAGCCAAGGTGAGAAGCAAAAGTACCGTCCTGATGAACTATCAAATCCTGGATCGAATCACCAAGCGTCACAACTTCCGATCGTAATTAGCAAAAATTTAAAAGTATTGTAATCAGCAAGAAGTTATTACAAGGAAGCTTCGTACTCAGGAAAGAGATCCTCATTGTCGAGGATTCTCTTCCGGTTCTTCGATATCTTCGATATATTTCTTGGTATCGTGGAATTTCGCAATGAGCTTAAATTCCAAGCGATAGATTGGCCGTTGTTACACGTGTCTCCAAGCGTCGGTCAACCGGGTTTGACATAAAAAATCGTCGAAGGGGCAGCGGGTCTGGGATTTGCGAGACGAAGAAGGGGCGACGGAGAGGAGGCTTTGAAAAATTGTGAGAGGAAGAAAAGAGAGAAAGAGAGACTCGCTCTCTAGCCTCGTGTATGCCGTGAAAGTTATAGCGAAGAGAGGTAAGCAAGGGGGGATTCTGAATCGCTTCTGGTACCTCTGGTAGATCGTGGCTAAGCCAGTCGCTCGCTCGCCGCTCACCTAAACGGCTTTCACCTGGGCGATTACGAAGATCCTTGGTCGTCGACCGCCTTCGAACGATCGTGTTCAACGGACAACCGTTCTCTCAATCTGCGCGGATGCACACGAAAATCCCGTGGTTCCGTGGCCGGTGATCGGTGATCGACCCAACAGTCGACATGTCTTCTGGATGGTGAATGGTGTATCTCCTTCGTAGAAATAGTGTCTTTATAGGATCAAGAGGAAACAAGGGATTTTGTTGTTCGTCAGGAAGTTAGAGGACCTGTCAAAAGCATCGTTGACGATCGGCTGACGGCTTTGCTCCGCTGATCCCGTTGGACGTATCGGTCTGATCGGTTTCTGTTTCGACTGCAAGGAGAGGTTTCACTTTCGTCTAACAGGTACGTGGTTTTCTGTGCTTGTGTTTTCATCGATGATGCGACGCGGAGAAAGTGCGGTATTGCCGTGTTCTCGAGACGAACCGCGCGGTACAACGTGATCTTCGATGCGCGAATATTATTATTTTTATTTTTACCGTCGTATTTAGTTTTGTTGTATCGCGTATGCGGTTGCGTTTTGCTTCCATTGGACGCGCGGGACCACACGAATTCCAATCGGTTCGAAATCGTGGTCCCGCGGCCAGAGTACGTGACCCGTTTCTTTCTTTCTGGGGAACGTTTCTCTGGCGCGACTGTTGACTTTCTATTGTACATCGAAGCCATGAGGTTTCGTAATTTCGTGAATGATCCGATCGCTTCCGACCGTCTTGCCAACCGATGACAGCTGTTTTACTTGGAATCACAGGATTACTGAACCGCTTGGCAATGCGTTTGACGCTTTATGGTCGTTGGTAGAAGGCGATGAACCCTGACGAACCGGATGAATTATGGAAATGCTTGTTATCTGCAGTATCGACTTACATCGATTTCGTCGGGTTACATCGAATTACGTTTGGTTTGTTTAAAGTCTCTTTACGGAAGATGTATGGTTCATCTATGAGTATACATGTAAATTCTCTTTCATCTTTTCTTTCATCTCTATAATACTATCTATTTATAGTTCTATATAGTTTTATAATTCTTTCGCTTCTTTCATCAATGCACTGGTTTGATGGCATTAATTAATCGTTATAATTCGTCGTTGTCTTTATTAAAGAGACGCAGAATGATAATTTCTTATAAAATAATATGAATATGAATATATAAATCCATAATATGAATTATGGATTTATTTATTGTTATATCAATTGTATTTAACGTTTAACGTTTGCTTCGTGGTAACAGATTTGTAATTCTGTTTGTTTGTTAATTATTGTATTCTAATTATTCGTAGAATATTTGTTACGAACCTCTGCTATTTACCCCTACCGCTAAATTTTGTCAGATTAAATTCTATTTTTTATTACGTATAAGTTTAATTTTAAATATACAAATGTCATTTAAGAATTTTCAAAATCTAGTAACGTAGAACTTCATAGAAAAATGATAGGAAAGTTTATTTCTGGTTAACAAAAATTCCTTCTTAGGAAATATGTGGTTTCTCCGCTAACCATTTAGCATGTAACACCTGAGTTGCAAGTTTGCGGCTTGTCGGAAGTTCGAGTTTCAATCGAATCGAATCGAATTTCAATTTCAGCAGAGAAACGAGACTTAAATTTTAGCAGACAATCGGTCTTTTCATTGTAATTAGGCATCTGATAGCAGTTCCTAGTTACTTGTCACGAAATTGTGATAAATGTGACAAGTGTCGCGCGTCTCGTTTGTCATCGCATTAAAAAACGCGGCAAAGTTTCTGATTATCGAGACAGAACGAAAAATATTCTGCGAAATATTATAATGTTATTAAGTACGCGAATTTTTCTGCCATATTATGGGAAATTTAAAGGTGTCATAGTACACAGAATACATAGGATATGCAAATATACATAGCATAAAATGTTATGTGTACAGTATTGGCTAATTGGGAAAAATTATTGTTTAAATTCCATTTTCTCGATTGTACTTAGCAAGGTATTAATTTGTATAAATATTCATAATCTATTTATAACTAAGCAGCAATTTGAATTGTACTATTTCTATAAATGGTACAATTTAATGTACAAGTTTCTAAATTGATAAATATAATTTAATAATAATTTTAATAATTATTAAATTTAGGAAAATAAAGGAACAAGTTATTCGTGTCGGCCGTCGCGTACGGTTCCGCTGTCTAATTATGAGAATGCGTGATTTCCATATCAGTACTAGCGATTGAGATTTCATTGATCATTTTGCAAGACAACACGCTAACGTATAACGGTATTGCAAAAGAGAGACGAGGGCGTGAGGTGGAAATTAGATATTTATAGGACGGTCTGACGTGTTGCCGATGCCGTCTCTTTCTCTCTTTTTCTCTCTCTCTCTCTCTCTCTCTCTTTCCTACTGTTCTCACTTTCGTTGATTATTCTCCCTTTTTTCCTCCTTTCGAGATACTAATTTGTCGAGGATCGAAGAGATCGTCTAGAAAGTATGGTGCGCTTCTTGTTCGACTCTTTAATCGCGGTGCGTTGCGTGATCGATGTTATATGTTTTCGATTGCATGTTGCATAATTGGCAAGAAAGTGGTTCCCTTCGAGTTTCCGATGATAGAACGATTTAAATAGAAATACATACTTGTATGCAAATTATTTGTATCAAACAACAGTTTCTAATTTACTAATTTCTTTCCGATTTTTTCTGTTTCCAATTCGCTACAACCTATTTTTAATTTATTTACAAAGTAAAATGTTTCCAAAGTTTCGTTACGTAGGATTTTCTGTACTAAATTCGCATATCGATTAAATGTGAATTTTATAAGATAAATATCAACGAAGTCTGATAATACGATGATATTTGATCAAGACGCTACCATAATCGACATTAATCAAGATTCCAATAATTATTAAATAATTTGAGAGGCTACTTTATCTTGATACGCCTCTTTGTATCTCAGGATGTTCTATAAAATAGTCGATCAAATAATGGACGACATATCCTGTAATGATATATTGTCGTTATAAGCATTTTTGTCAATCTAATATCTATGTAATATATAAATTTTTACATCGAGAACCTGAGAGTACTCTTTACACGCTTGTACAGTGTTCAATTAACGAGTTGTAATGTGTCGTTTGAACAGGTGAATCTTTGATTGTAGATATGTACTTTAAAGATAGATTGAAACAATAAAAAATGATATGAGAAGTAAATCAATGAAAGCACCAAGTTAATCCATAAATTTGTGCCACAAGTTAATATTAAACCGTCCGTAAGTTATTTTTTAGTTACATTTGTTTTTTATAATACTGTACAATTTAGAAATTACATATCTCTATATCCATATCTTGAGTTTTATTTTCTTTGTTCATCATTCGATGGTTGTACTTTATCAATATATCACTGTACTGCTACTAAACGATTCATTTGTAAGGTCTGTTAATTCGTAGATTTCTGACTGAAGCGAAAAACTACGGTCAACTATAACTTCTTCCTCCTATAGCCAAATAATAGTTAAACAGATACTGTTTAATGAATCTGTTTAATAAACTAAATTCTTACTATCTCGATTATAGCGTTTTAATATCATTCTTGTACAATTTTCACCCATTATATGTTTTAAGTTAAACAAAAATTATTCCAGCACCTGTAGACTTACCAGATATTCCAAGTAATAACATTTCTAAACCGCGTGAAGAAAAATGATTCACTTCCTCGAATTTAGAAAAATGTCTTATCTTCCGATGAAAAAGTTCTCCTTTGTAATAAAATTCGCTATTATCTTTCTTGAATCATCGAGGAACAATAAGCCACGATATTCTGAACTTGGAAGCAACTTTGTAAATCTGTACGCAACTGTTTTTTTACTACAGTCATCGATTAGAAATGGGATCCGTCAATGGGGAAAAAATCATGCAATTGTTATCGATATGTCCGCGATAGACGGGTTTAATTTTTACTTGTAATAAAAATGATTTTCCTTTTAATACTTTTCTAAGGTCGATCAATACAGACATTGACCCATATATGTGTAAATAACATTATGATGATCGTTATCAGTTTTATTATCTCTTACATGTCCACTAGATGTAGCAACTGAAATTGCGCAAACAGACCGGATTAAAAATTGAAAGAACGGTAATCGATAAAGATAATGCAGTTTGCAATTAAGTGCAATTGTAGAATCTATTTCAATGTTCATCGTTTTAGTTAAAATCTGTTGCAATTAATAGATTCGAAAAGATATGATATTACAGGTATGATAGAAGTAAATTAATGGTCGGAAGTAATTTAATAAATACATGTACAAATACTAGTTAATATTATCGATAGCTCAATATATTTTAATTTTTAATTCTTGTCACAAAGTTTACGTTACAATTCCATGAATGTCGTAGTAACAGAAGATAAAATACGACAAAGAAAATGATAATAATGCAACGTTATCGAGACTAAGAAATTATTGTTAAACTCATACATAGTAGATTTCAGTGTGATTTATATCTTAGAATCGCATTGCCTCTCGTCATTGAGGTTCATTAGTTCTTGCGCTATCAAGGTAACTATTTTCTTGAAATTATGTCGAATTACATCGAATTATTCGAACGAAATACGATTCTTTTACACGTGCGTATCGATAATATTTTCGGAAGATTTCAATATTCACGCCATATCGATCGATACGACGCAACTTTTAAAGTTGCTTCGATCAAACATTCACTGCAATATCATATATCAGGGGACATTATTATCTTTCTGTCATTCGTTCAAGAATCTTATTTTTCTTTTTCGTTATTCCAAGAAAATAAGCTAGTTCGAATAAGTAGAAATAATCCGTAGTAATTGAACAGAGAAATCTAATAGATAAATATCAAATATCTGATCGTAATATACATTCACAAGTGTATTAATACAAAAATGCATTGATAAAATATATTTATTCCGCTATCTTACAATGATTTATAACACAATTTTACACGTTATTCGATCATAAGAAAGCAATTCTAAATCCTACACTTTTATTTACTTAACATTACATTACCGTACGATTTGTCTTTAAATTATATTTTAATAATACATATAAAGAAATGCATTTATACAGATACGATACATATACGTGAAGAGAAGATCCTTTCTCACGTTTAAACAACTAAGTACATACATATTATTTGACGTGCAATCCAATAATAGATTACGCTCTTACTAGTGTTGCTTCGAATTATTATTCACGCATCTGACTATCTTCTTATAGCGAGTTTCGAAATTGTTGCGACGCTGTTAATGTCAAAGACAGACGAACGTAAGACGCTTAAATTATTATTTTTAAAATGTTGAAATTTTGTCTAATTATATAACGATTTACAAGTTAGAAAATGATGCCCGTCCAAAAGATATTACATTATGAATATTACGGTAGAATTCCCTCCGACATATATTAATCTGTCATTAATTCAATATTCAAATATTAATTTAATTAATCAGTTATATACCTACTATTTAAACGTATATCCCTTCTTAGTATAAAATTGATGTAATTCATAAACGAAACGATATATACTTAAAAAGCAAGAAACGGTAAAGTTACAACAATGTGCAACTTTGAGAACGTTCTCATTCTGAAGTATGTATGTACTTGCAGTACGAGGCAAAATACATTTATGGAGGCATTTACGTCCAGTCTAACATATGAAAGAATTTAGCGGCACGAAACGTATACGATTACTGTTAGAATATTTAGTGAGACAAATCCCTATTTAGGATTCATTTCTCTAGTTGTGCTCGTATAATTTATACATACAATATATCGTGGTTCGTCGGTAAAATAATCTTTCTAACATTTAGCGAACGAAACGTACTTTCGTCCAAGCTCTATTTCCTTATTAACGTTGATAAAAATTTGTATTTTTACGAACAAACATCCGCAGTCTAATCGTCACCTTTCTCTCTACTTCCCGGGCATCGAAACGGCTATTAAGTGGCGCATTTTCCATTTTCCCGCGATTGTAAATCCCACCATTCGACAGAAACGTGCAATATCCACAGCGCAGTAATCATTATAATTTTTATCGAGTGAAACAAATCTTCGCTCAAGCTCCGTTGCCTTAACAATCTTCATAAAAGTTCGAATTTGCCTACATATCTATACTTTCTACGTTTCTCTGTAATCCAGTCGTCCAAATTCCACACCATCCATCAAGAACACGCCACGACCTCGACAGATTCGCTCAGACACGATGTAATATTTCTGCTGCGTTGAGTTCTTCCTACGGCAAACTTTCGAAGAGCTCGCGTGTGGCATTAAGAAAGCGATCGAAGATGACAAAGTCAAGTGAATCACACGCGTCGCGTGGGAATCACGCGTTGCGCCTAGAGACACAGTAACCCATCGGCGACACTAGGATATAAAAGAGGAAGCGGGTTGCCGGATACGCGGGAAAACTGTTGATTCACAAAGAATTCACGGCGAGGGGAACCGGTTAATCGTCGCTCGTGTCTTTGTACGTGTTCTATCCGTGTAATCGATTCGAAATATCCTCCATTGCAAGGTCATTCCTTTCTCCCTAGGCTCGCGTTCTTCTGCGAAAGTGTCTCCCTTTTCTTAATCCCGTGATTCATTCGCACGCGATACCGTTTTCGTAAATTCCTGCTCGATTCGAATCATCGATCGTTTCCCTTCGTCTCCTTTTCGTCATTCTGCGAAACGAGAGGGGCAAGAGTTGCGGGATCCGGTTGTTTGCTGGAAAATGAATCCGTGTGTAAGTTCCTTTGGCTTGTCTTCGGGCAAGATGAATTTTAAAGTAATTTGTTTTAAGGTTAGCCTGTTTTAGAGATAGTCATTAAGGGACAGTTTATTAAGTAAATCTGAGTTTTTAATGTAATTGTTATTATACGTAAGTAATCTATGGAGATCAGTTTTTAAGCGTTTATTGTTTAAGATATGTTCTTTTCCTTGAACCATATAGTGACATCTAAATAGGAATCGTAGTTGAAAATGAAGTGCGATTATAGCGCAGAAGTTGTAAAATGTATGGAGGAACACATGGGAAATTTATGAAAATTGAATATACATATTTATTTTATAAATTATTTTAAAATATAGCGATAGCTTTTATCAAATTTTTGCCGAAATTATTAACATCTTTGGGAAATGGCGTTTCTTCTGCAGGTACTAATTAAACGAAAAGAATAGTCGAATCATTGTTATCAGGTCTAATCGCTAGAATGGGAATGGTGATCGAAATGTGTTTTATGGTAGCAATAAAATTTCTGTTAAATCAATAAGTTCTTCGGTACAAGCCATTAAAATTTACTTTTGTCATTCGGTTGCAACGCGGACTTAACTCACAGAGTCTTTATTGTATGCTATTATTTAAATCTAAATTATTCAAGAAATACGTATTCATATTATGTATATTTTCATATTTTTTATAACGGTAACTCAAATGCCCTTGTTCAATTTTATGAAACATCCTGTAGTCCGTCACGCGTATGGAACCACGTTCCACGCAGTCGATTCGATCGGTAGATGTAGCGCGACATTTGAATCTCTGTCATCGGTGTCACGGCTACAAGGAAGCGTTACCGTTATCTCCTTCTGTCGAATAATCGAGTGACTCGTGTTAGTATGCGCGATTCAATCGACTGAAAATGTACAGCGTCCAGTGAAGAAAGTTTTCCATTTAATCAAGCTCTTATTTACAAACGACCACGTCTGGTCGTTTATGAAAGAGAAACTATTAGAGAAATTATTAGATGTTTTAGCAAAAGAAGAATTGGAGCAGAGAAGTAAAATGTATAATATTAAGTTGTTATATCGACGTTGCTATGGGATAAGAATGGAAACTAGGTCGTTCGTGTTAACAGTAAAACGAAACAGTTAAGTGAACGTTTTTGGAGAAATCGCTGAAAATCGTAGTGTCCGACATTTAGAATTTTTTGATCGACGCGGTATGTAATCGGTAGAAAGTAGTACGTTTGATTTTGTACTTTTTTCATTTCCAAGCGAGATCGCAAATTGTATATTTCTACAAAGTTTCTATGCGTTCATTAAAAATTTAAATTTCAAAAACGCTTACTCGTCCTTAATATCTACAAGGAGGCGAACAAGCTTTCGATCAGACATTTCGTACCAAAGTATTTAAATCTCTAACAATACAGTCTTATAAATCCGTGAAAATTCTACGAAATAAAACTAAATATGACTTAAAACTAAAAAGTAGACAAACTAAGTGATAAAATAAATTAAACAAAAATCACAAATTGCTAATTTTGATGGTAATTCTACTACCTGTTAAAGACGATATTAACTCGACTTCCATTTACCACTACTACCGCAATCATATCCGTACACCTTGTACGCTTCCGTAACGTTCCCTTCTACGCAACGCACACATGTACGATCCGAAAAAGGAAATACCATGACCGGATAGCATTCGAAGTTAACAGTCGAGAAAAAGGAAAGTTCGCGCATATAAAAGTAATCGTAGGTATACGGTATACACGTTTGTTGAATTCCTCGTTAAATGCGGGGACAAGTGGTCGCGAGAGCCAAGCGAGGTTGGCTGGACCGCGACAAGGGTTAAAGCATCGAGGGGAAGGCAAACAATTCCATGGTGGACAATGACTCATAGGACAACGGCCTTAAGACGACGAAAAGTGGTAGCCTAGGGAGTAGAGACACGCGCTATAACCGTGCATAACCTCACGATGTTTCTATGGCCGTGCTCGCTTGACGTTTATGTATGCGAGCATAACTTATGATCGGAATAAAATACAAGAAGAATAGACTATATACGAAGCCTGATAAGCTTCACGCAGACATTCCATCGTATTTTTTCATCTTTCCCGCGAGACTCTTAATGGCACCTACATCTCGCTGGTTCAAACACGATTTCTTTCGCGATACTTCGATATCGAATCGAAGGCAAATTTTGCGAACATAAGGAAGCTGTTAACTTCGATTGGGTACTTCGAAGCTTTTATTTCTAACGTTCCACTTGCTTCGTATTTCTCACAGACTCGTTGTCTCGTAATATTGTTGCGCTCAAAATTGAGGGATCTGTAAGTAACGAAGATGGTCCGTGTCAAATTTTTAGGCTTCTCGAATAATGACGTATTATAGTAGTTAGAAGTTAGAACGACAACGTGATATCAATGTTATACAAAATCTGCTGTATCTCGGTTTATTGCCGAACAAAGATTCTTTCTATTTGAAAACTCTATAATAATTTTTAAAAATAAATATACCTACGAAATAGAATTTTCGTTGAGAATGTTTGAGAATATGAAATTATTAAAAGGTGTAGTTTTAGTATACAATATATTAATAGAAAAATATTTGATATTCTCGAGGAACTCTTGCCTTCGATATTGAACTGCTCATGGATGAAGCTTCAGTGGAAATCTTCAGACTGAAGCTCTATTCTCTGTAGAGTAATTTCTATTTTCTATAGAGGACGTAGAATCGTTCCATTTTATTCGTTGTGTAACGATTCGGCTATTCAAACACGCGAATTCAGTATTAACCGAGACGTAATTGTTTCATTCGCGATGAAGATTAATCAACGATCAGCGGTTACTGCTGAGATTACTTAGGCAAGAAAGTAGAAGAAGACGGTTAGAAAGACGAGCATCGGTTAAACGGTGGATTGTTAGTCAAATGATAAATTAGAAACGATTCTTCGGGATTGGACGCAACGAGTTCCTATTATTTATATATTACATGATTACGTTGTTAGTAATAAGCATGATTGATCGTCGGTGTTAGCTAACTAGGAAATTTGAGATTTCTAGTAGCAAAAGGGAATTTGCGTGACTAATTATTTATTGTTTCTATGTTTGATAAATGTTTCTAAGATTACATTCATTCTACTGTAATTTAGTGACTACAAAAAGATTTAGCACACGGTTGTATTTATGATAGCAGTTATATACTAATCAATTAGATTCAAGTATATTAAATTTCGTACTTAATATTTTCTTCTTTAATACTTTGTTAGTGGCTACTTTATTCTCACCACTGTAAAATTACATAGTATGATAGTATTAATAGAAAAAAAAAAAATCACATTTTTAATGACACTTTTTGAACTTTAACATTTCATTCTCTATCGCGAACAATATAAAACTTGAATCGTTTAATTATTCCGAATAGAGCACGAAATATTCAAAATTCCATAGCGAGTAGAGGCCTCGTCGAAGCCACAAAAATGACCTTCCACGAGAGCCAGAATGGAATAAAACCAGCATAAAAAGGAGCTCAGGTAATGTTGAAGACAGACGAAAGCACCGTAGCAACTTACAAAAAACTTTGAAAACCTGATCGTACAATTATCGATCGTCGTATTGCCATTATAATTTCAAATCCTTGTCTGATCAGAACGAAACGAATCTCCTTTAACACATATAACTTTCCTTCCAACTTAAGTAACAACCGATCGAGTTATTGATCGAACGTCGATCGACATCCCTGAATCAAGAACCGCGGGAAACAAGTCAGGAAACAAAGGAGGGTGAGGTAGAAAAGAACGTCGAGTCGGCGAACAGAAGATACGTGAAGCCTGGTGAGCGGCGTCGAGGGGGTGAAACCGAGGAACGAACGAATCCGTGACGTGCCTCGAGGGCAGCAACCGACACGGCGAGTTGCAGTGGACGTCCTTGCTATGTTATCTTTCACGGTTCGTTCCCTTTCACTTTCAGTGTCCAGGAACCAGAAAGCCCAGACCTCCACGAACAAAGATACGCCTCCGCCTTCGCGTTGTCCGTGTGAGATTGAAACGCGCCACGAACGATCGCGAGGAGCACGAGCCAGATCTCGTTCTACTCCGCCTCCGACGTTCCACCTACCTTCTTTTCTTTATTCTGCCCTATTTCGCCACTTAATAACAGTTGCCTCTTTTGGCAAAACCGATAATTAGATCTCGAGGAAGCGGTACCAGGTAAGGTACAGTTGGCAAACGACGTGTGACACGACAACCGATTTTCCGTGATTCTTCGAGAGTTTCGTAACATATGTCAGGCGATATCTCGATGACGGCGAAACTCAGAATGCAGAAAGAATAGTGTTCCTGTTTGGTGCAATGAATCGAGTGTAAATATGATTTTTGTTGATCGGCCAACATTTATAATCCTGCGACGATCGTTTCCACTTGGGTCGTGTTCGATAAAATCGTATTTTGTCGTTCGTTGAGAGATTTCATTTCAACTTTGAGGAAGTTATGGGAGATTGTCATTAACGAGGAGGAAAGATGTTATAAGAAATATTATGTTAACCCTTAACTGTGACGTACTGTATTAGATTTTTCTTACGTCAATCTGAATCTCTAGGAATTCCGTGAAAAATACTTTCGTTTCTGTTAATAAAAGTCTTTTTCTTCGTTCATTGAACGCTAGAACTAGCGACCAATAACGCTTGTACCGAAGAGAATGCGAGAAGGAAAGCCAACCTTGACCCATATACTTAATCTGTAAGATTCGATAAAAAATTGGAAATTGGTCCTTTCGATAGAAATATAAGTTATAAGTTCACAAAGATCGAAAGTAGTACATTTTTGCAAGAGTTCAATCGCCTGTCTTTTTATGGTATGCGTAACTACTTAATAACTAGCAGACAACGTATGAGTGATACACATTCCATCGAAGTAATAAAGCGAATAGTTGCAGAAACCAGCAACTTCTTATTCCGCTTTCGATGAATCACTAATTAGTTCAACGAGGAGACCCTTTCGCGAGCGTACTCGAGCATACAGTTCGTACAGAGCGATTTTTCTCGCAAAAAACGCAGTTATAGTAGAATCAGTACGTAGAATAAAACTCATAAAACATGGCGGGAAGTAAAGAAAGTCGGTTACCTACTGATCCGTTACACACCGTTTATTCCATCGCCCCTTTTTATTTCGATAATATTTGATATTTGATCGGTGAATTTATACGTCAATAAACAACAGAATATTGCGACAATTCGTCTCGTTTCACCGACAATTCCTACTTTTTCCATTTTCCAATCATTATGTGGTGCTTACAGCGGCGAGGTTCCTTTTCATCGACCAACTTTCTTCTTTAATACGCGTGTTCTACATGCTAGCTTTCTTTATCTTTCCTCTTCTCTATAAGCTTCTTTTCTAATTTCGTAATAATAATAATAATAATAATAATAATAATATATTTATAAAAGGTGTTATATTTTGTCTTTGATAATCCTATCGAGTTTCTTCTACGGTCTAAAGAATGAAGCGAGACGATCGTTGCGAAATCTAGGAAATAGGGTAGTCAGTGTATTCGCTTGTTTTTTAATTAGTAGTAATATCGTGCGGTGAATAATATCCCGAATATTTTCTTACGGTCAAAATATCAAGTCACGCGGTTCAAAAAGTAGGATGTATCAGTTTGTTCAGCTGTTCGATATAATCGGTAAACATTTGTTCTGAAATGGTTAAGCTTTCTAACATGCAGAAAGCAATTTTTGGTGTACAGTTCGCGCTTCCTGGTTCACTTATTATTATTCGAAACAATTCAGCGGTTCACGCTTCATGTGAAATTATTCATAGAGGCGAGGACGTTCAAGATACCAAAGTTACGTTAGCTTAGAACTTCAACTGACCAGACGAATAATCATAAATTATATCTCTACTTTCTCTAAATGATAAATTACACTGGATGACAGATTAAATAATGCTTCAAATCTATCTTGTCTTTTTGAAATAAAAGTATGTTATGAAATCATATATTTAATATTTTCATTAGGACAAAGTTTTTACTTCATAACGTTTTGCAACGAGACAATTAAAATCAATAGCTTTCATTTACGTATACCTCAAATCGTATATCTTTGGTTTTATAGTTTCGCTCTACAATGATGGATAATTTGTGTATTACGTTCCGCTAAATTTCGATCTTGAATTGTTATTTGTATACAAAAAATAAAATATATTTTTAGTTGGTGTTATTGAAATTTTTCAATTGTAATTTCAGTGGTTTGGCATTTACGAAATGGTTGAGAATCTATTTATAAAATGTTCACATTGTGAAACTTAAAATTCGTTGATCACAATTATTTAACTTGCAAAGTCACAGTTGCTACTTAAGCAAAGTTATATCGCCATTTTTCGTTTCTTTCAAAAGACATTTTGGTAAAAGAAATATTTTTTTACAGAATGTCAAAAAATCAGCAACAGAATGGAATGATAGGAGGCGGTGGACCGGTCGCTGATACTGACGATTTTTCGGATGGTGAGAGTACTCCATTGACTCAGGACTATGGCGACAGGTATGTGGCAAATGTGTCCTTAACCAAACAGCTATGGTATTCGCAAACGTTGCTCGTTTTATTTTTAACGGAGAGGGGAAAAAAGCAAACGAGATTTGCTTTTGTTCTTTGCGTCAGTCGAGCCATCTCGTTTTTCCAGAAAAATCGCAGTTATTGCCTCGATTTAATTCTCTTGTAATGGATATTTATATGAAATTTAGGAGTTAATCCATGCGACTTTTTTAATTAGAGTTTAAAACTGTCACGTATAATTGGAATTGAAACTAATAACTAGATCACGAATTTTTATGCGTTTATGAGAAATTTAAAGGTGAAAAGTTAGTTATGTTAATAACAATACGAAACTGCGTAAAAATTTTATTGAAAGGACAGTCAGAATTAACATATCGGCTCCATCTGTTTTAATTAAGAACTCGAGTGCACCTGTTTAATTTAATTACGTCTGTTCATTTCGTTTTCTAGTCAACGAACTGTCGTGGAGACGAAAGGATGGGACGTGTTCCGGAATCCACCGCCAAAGATCGATTCCGGTTCGATGGCGAATCAAAGATGCCTCGAGATAACGGTACAGATCACGAAGGTGATCGTCTACCTATTAGTATTTGTGATAGTATTAGGAAGCGGCGTAGTAGCCAAAGGAACAATTCTATTTATGACGTCGCAGTTAAGAGCTAATCGAACGATCGCTTACTGCAACAAAAAATTAGGTGAGTGATAGTCAAACTCCCGTAATATCATTACTATCATCAGATATTACTAATTAATTCTAGGACCTTTGACGTCTCTTGTAGCTCTGGGCAATTCGATGTTATACGTATCTTGACTGGCTTAATTCTATTCTTAAAACCTTTACGTTGTTACATTAGATTAGTGACATAAATTATTACTTAAGTATTTTTCACTTAAATATTCTTTCTCTCGGTATGAATATTTTCTTTGTAGTAAAATCGATATTCATTTTAGTTTTATTATTTTCTTGATTCCACTTTCATTGTTACTTTGGTCACAGATACTATCTAGCATGTCCTCTGTCCAGTAATATCGGTCCAATGAAAATAACGCGATAAAGTAATTTAATATATAAAGCTATTAAGCCAACATAAAACTAATAAAACTAAAATCTACACTGCGAATGGTACAGATTTAAAGTTTTAAAACCAAAGCAAGCAACGAAGCTCTTTTTCTCGTATTTCTATATATTTATTCATGCAATAAATGGAATTAAAATAATAGTACTATAAAATGTACCGCTCATACGTTTAAATTCACATTCGTATTTCCATGCGAATCGAAGGCTCGATGACCGCTTTGTAAACTATATCGCGTTTGTGTAGTGAATTTTCTACAAATTACGCCTGTGTTGAATTCGGTGCTTGATGCAACACGTAATCCGTTCGATGGATGTAATCCAGATTCGTAGTATAATAGCAATAGGTTATCTGCGGTTCATTATTACGCGATTTTCCTTTCTTATATTTGATAAGCCAATTAACGTTTGCGAAATGACCGCTTTATAGGATTATACGCTAATCCACTTTGTGGGTCTGTAAGGATACTATAGTGGGGTACAACGTGAAATTAAGTGCCTGCAGGATATACCTTGGAGACGTTTATGAGCTTAACTCTTATTTCTTCTTTTTATGTAAAATGTAACACGTTTATTTTAACCGTTTGACAGTGTAATAAAACGACGAAGAATTTAAAATGAACGACTTAGAAGATAATCGAAAAGCTTGCTGGGATAAAGGTTCGTAAGGTAAAATAACGAATCGATTAAATCGTGTTAGAAATTTTAATTATAATTTTTCAATATTAGCAACATTTGAATCGGTAATCAGATTTTTACGCATTTACGGCAGAATTTGAAGATACGAAAATACACAAAATGTACATAATATGAAAAAATATATCAAACGCGTCACTGATGCAAAATCCAAATCGCACTTCTTGAGTTTCAGAACGGTAAAACATTCATGGAAACCGCCGCGGAGTAACGTAAAAAGTGGATCGTGCTCGCAACATAGTTAGAACGGAATTTTTTCGCTATGTATAACCGCGGTGCGAGCAAAGGAGAGAAAGTACGTGAAACCAGGTTGAAGCATTACATACGCCAGGCTACCTTCTACAAAATCGTTCGATTCTATATAATAAAAGTTAATTAAAAAAATCTTGCGAACCTAGTGCCCTGGTCGCTTTTTTATACGGTGGTTGATGGTTTCTTTTGGCGCAAATTTCGCTGTCGTAGCATGGTATTCGAGGAATTATTCTAGAATGAACGACACGAAAGAACTGAGAGTAATTATATAAGCAAGAATAAGCCATTAAAGAAAGAATACAGTTATTCTTTTCGAAGCTTTATTTTGGCGAAAATCAAGTTTGAAAATCTGTCGAATGCAGGTGCATTTTTCTGGCTGGCTCCCGATCAAACGCGTTTATTGTTCGTTGATAAAGAATGGCTCTTTGCTTTAAACTCGCTTTTTCAAATAAACATTTTTAGGTAATATTAGAAAATTATATTTAACAAAGAAAAAGAACTATATTAATCTTAATCAATGTTTCAATTTTCATTATTTGTCGTTATTTGTCGCTTTCCCAATCATTACGTGCAGAGTTTTCTAGGCGTTCGATATATTTTTGTATTAAATCTTCAAAGTACAGAAAATAATTTGAATTCATCTATAACAAGCATTTCTTTATGTTGAGATATTTTGCACTTTTTACTAGTATCTCATTGGCGTAAATCTGCTTTACAAATTGAATATTGGGATTGATTTTTCTTTTGAATCGAAACGAGTGCAATTTATCTAATTTTGAAGCGATGTCTGTCAAAGTATGTCATTTTTATTAAAAAATATCTAAAGGGGATACGATTTTCATGTTATTTTAAATCTTGTTAGATAGAGAACTAATCGTAGGTATGCTGATAACAGTTATACTGATAAATTATGTAATATGAAAAGTCTCTTCTTCCTGTTCTGTTTTCAGATAAGCTTTGAGAACATATTTGTTGTTTCGCGAATCCTATTTCGGAAGACTTATTTCTTCCTCTCTGTTACAGGCCGGGACAGGCAATGGACAGTAACGTTACCAGAAGAGGAGAGGATAGCGTGGATCTGGTGCATCATAATCGCGTTCGCGGTGCCAGAATTCGGCACGTTAATCCGCAGCACTAGGATATGTATTTTCAAATCGTGGAAGAAACCACCGGCTTCTCACTTCCTTCTTGTCTTTCTCATGGAGACATTCCACGTGACCGGACTGGCTCTGATGTTTATGGCAGTACTTCCTGAATTGGACGTGGTTAAAGGTGCGATGCTGACGAACTGCGTGTGCTTCGTACCTGGTTTACTAGGTAAGATACGCCATGTTTCACAACATGTTTTGAACTTCAATTTTTAACGCGTTTCTCTTATTTACGTCGGAACTGGTAGAACAGCATGTTTGTTACGTAATTAGCGGAACGAGGTCGATTTGACTGAAAGATGCAAGAGAAAGGTGAATTATGCATTTGGATTAATACTAGAAATACCAGACTGATAGAAATCTAACACATACTTACTTGTGATTTTACATAGAAATTTTATTTTACAACATTTTTAGGCAATTTGATAGTATTACGGTGCCTTAAGAATTATTTATGAGCCCTTGGGATTTTAAGAGGCTAACGTATTAGAGTTTCGAGAGTTCTTCGTTAAAAGAAGGCATCACGAAGTTCGATTTATCGATAACAAGGGAACTTGTACTGAATTAAGACGAAGATTTCTTTCGATTGTTCAAGGACTGCTCTCTCGCAATAAGAACAAAGACGAGTCGAAGAGATTTGTTTTGGTGCTGATAGATATTGCCGCGCTCGCTGCTCAAGGAACAAGTTTCTTCCTCTGGCCTTTGCTGGATAGTTCTCGACCCTCGTTATGGCTCATACCACCATCTTTATTCCTGGTTTCGTGCGGCTGGTGGGAAAATTATGTTTCGATACAGAGTCCGATCGGTAAGTATTACGATATCTATGAGACACCATTAAGAAGAAACTGTTACCGAGCGTAAAAAAAAGCAGAATTTATTCAATTTATTCAGGTATTCAATACGAAATTGAAATTTTCGAAAGAAGCTTTCTTTTTACTGTTATAATCGATATCAAGTCATTGATCTATTCAAATATTACTACAAATAATATATTTACTTTTATTATTATTATACTTTATTATTATAAATTATATATTACAATAATAAAAAGAAAATATTCCAATATTCAGGATAATTGTAATCTTCCTTGTTAGGATTTGTTCGATCTCTGGGAAGAGTGAAGAAAGAAATGCGGTTGACGAGATACTTCACTTATATGTTCATCTCGGTTTGGAAGATCGTGGCATTTTTTATTAGCACTTTGCTGATACTCCACGTCAAAGGCGAAACTGTTGGCCATTTATTCACGATGTTTAGTGACGCTTTCGGAAGTCATGACATTATGGCATGGACACAACGGGCTGAAGCCACTGATAAAATCACCGATATCGCTGATATCTTGTACATCGGCGACACTGTACCTGTACCAGGAAGCGTAGATACCCCTATATACGTTTTACTGCTGCAAATATTTGGTGCTTACTTCACATACATATTTGGTAAGTATTTGTATTTCCTTTATTATATTTTTATCTTCAACTAGATTCAATAATTCTTTAAATACCAAACTAGGCTATGTATCTAGACTATGGGGATATTTATAAAACCTTACAGTTTTGCAAAGGCAACGTTGGCAAAGGCAAAGTTTAACGTTGTTAAAACAAAATTGTTATTAAAGACAAGTTGTTTAAATTAGAAGATAAGTCCACAAAATTTTATAACAAAATCAGGAACATGACATTATGACAATGAATATTTCTCAAACATTCATCAACATTGTGTGTTTAAAATACATATTTAATTTGCAAATCGGACAAAGAGTCCGATATAAATTTTGCCAATTTGATTTGACTGACACATTCACTTATTGGATTTTTAAACATTGGTCGCCTGAGAAAAGGAAAAACGAGAAATACAATTTATTACGTTTTTCTCTATTCACATGTTGAAAAAAAAGTAGAAGAAGAGAACAGAAAATGAATGGTATTTCGCTTGTTTCAGGTAAATTCGCGTGCAAAATTCTGATACAAGGATTCAGTTATGCTTTCCCGGTAAATCTAACAATTCCAGTGTCGATCTCTTTATTAATTGCTGCTTGTGGCTTGAGGAACACCGATCCTTGCATATTTCAAGGAACGATTCCCGATTATCTGTTCTACGAGTCACCGCCAACCCATTTCATCAATGATTTCGTGTCAAAGCAATATGCTTGGGTATGGTTGCTGTGGTTGCTGTCGCAAACTTGGATTACTTTGCACGTTTGGACACCGAAATGCGAGCGTCTCGCCGCCACAGAGAAACTGTTCGTCGTTCCTATGTACAATTCTCTGTTAATCGATCAATCGATGGGTTTAAACAGAAAGAGGGACGACCAACCGGAAGTGAAAGTCGAGGTAATTTACTATAAAACAATTTTAATCCTAGTGGCATGGCAAAATTTTTACTTGTCTTTTTAAAGCAAAGTTTTATATTAATTTTTTACAAATTTATGCCCTGAGTAGATACCAAATGTACTTCCCAGTTAGTTGATTATTATGAAATTTTTATGCAGATTTAAGAAAACAGAGTTCTTTAAAATATTAAAAGGCCATAATTAAAACCCTCAACGTAATTTTACTCGCCGCCATTCTATCGTATACACTGTTTTTATGAAAAACTCGGCAATTATTTTCTTATTTCTATTATTCTTACTCTGGTAATACTAACAATAAAGCTGCATTTTTCTTTAAAAAAATTAATTTTAAATCTTACATGCTCCCTTGTCTATAGTTAAGGATGAAAAGATTTTTTGGCACTTGCTATGAGTGTATAGAAAACCATTAAAATCTTGTGTACAGTATTTTCAGTGCTTTTCACGAGTTTCCATCACCATTAGATTCTATACTTGATTGGTTCTTAATTTCTTAAAGGAAATCCCTTGTCTCAACGCTTAATGTCTCTTCATTCACAGAGAGAGCCGCTAAGTAACTAGTATACTTTTATCTCCTTACTTTGTCTTTATTTGGAACAGTTTTTCGTCCGTCATAATCCTTAAAAGAATGTTCAATCCTTTTAAAATTAAAACCGTATGCTTCTTTTTAGTCTCGTTAAAAATAAGAATGAAGTCAACGCAGTAAAAGTATCCTGGTATAAATACAATTTAACAATTTTTATAATTGTAAAATGAGAGGAAGCACAAATATCCGATATATTCGGCCTTAAAATAGAGAACGCGCTAAGCGAGATCTGTCTTCTTATTATTCATGGGTCGACTGTCAAGTTTTATCGCGAAGAAGCGTTTCTTAATTAAAAAAATAGCAAGAAAGATAGAAGGATACATTGACGTAAAAAGATTTGATAGGGAAAATTTATTTAATAGAAATAAAATTCGTACAAAAATATAGAATTCAAATAAATTCACACATAATAGAAATATTAATCGTAATAACAGTATTAGTCATAATGGTAGTTTCGTATTCACCAAATCTCTTTCTTCGAACAAGAAAATATGTTAAGCGCTAAAACAAGGTTCCAGTCTTGAAATTTACTTTCTGTCTTATGGGCTACATGTACAAACGACATAAAGCTGTACGGTACGACTTTATTTAGAAAGGAAAATTTCCACAGACGCTCTTAACATAGACAATTTCACTTTATTCGTTGTTTTGAATCATAATGCTGCTTTCAACAACATTTTGTGTTCACGGAAATATTACGAGGAGCTTTACCGTCGCATATTGAGATGCTTTTGTTTCGAAACGTGCAGAATTAAATTAATCCACTAAAACTTCCTAGTGCAAGTCTTGTATTTAAAAGAAGTACATATATATATTTTTTTTTTTCACGCATAGCAAAACAAAATTTTCTATAGGCTCGATTGTTATCGGAGGCACGGTCGTTTATATAAAAATATAAAAATTGTATTTTCGGGTAGGATCTGGCAGAGATAGAGAAAGAAAAGGGAGACGGAGATTATGAGACCATATACGAACAGACGGATGGCACAACTACACCTCCGTCGGCTGTAAAAAGCAGCGATCACGTAACAAGAATATACGCCTGCGCTACTATGTGGCATGAGAACAAAGAGGAAATGATGGAATTTTTGAAAAGTATCTTACGTTTGGACGAAGATCAGTGTGCTAGACGTGTAGCCCAAAAGTACTTGAAGGTTGTCGATCCGGACTACTATGAATTCGAAAGTAGGTATTCACATGCGCTTTTTGGTGTTAACGTTGTAGTCTGCAAGATCTTGATCATTCGAGCACGTTGAAAGACGTTGTTTATTCTTTCAGCTCACATCTTTTTCGATGATGCGTTCGAGTTATCGGATCACGATGAGAACGAACAGCAAGTGAATAGATTCGTAAAATTGTTGGTGGGCACTCTAGATGAGGCAGCGTCGGACGTTCATCAAACACGGATGCACGTCAGAGCACCGAAGAAGTATCCGACGCCTTACGGCGGCCGATTAGTCTGGACTCTTCCTGGAAAAACGAAGATGATCGCACATTTGAAGGACAAGAGCAAGATTCGTCACCGAAAACGTTGGAGCCAGGTAGGAATTAAAGTCGAATGAAGTTTTAAACGAACCTCTTTACTTTGAAATATTCTCTGCTTTGAAATTCCCATACAACTTTGAAGCTTTAATATTTTTCAAGAATTTATGACTAATTTATGACTACACAAAGAAATCCTATAGCAGAAGATCCATTAATAACATCGAAGATGCATAGCTTTTAAAATGGGTGAAATTCCAGTAATTCTAATGGAGCCTGATATTTTACAATCTATAAATATTTCTAGAAACGTATAGCATTGAGAAGCAGTCGGCAGCAAGTGATAGTTCTAATAATTACAAAGCAATCTGCCATCTTACGATTTGTTAATATTTTCAACCCTTAATCCGACTCTTGTGTCAATTTGACGCATTGGGATAGATGTAAAACGATTTATTCAGCATTGATAAAAAATATTTGCAAATTTAAAATATACACAGTACTCAATAGTAATTCAGAATACTCATAGCCATAGTAATTCGTACCTATTACTCGTAGTAGTTCAAATTTCATTTATATTTTTACATTTTTCACATCATTCCAGGTTATGTACATGTATTATTTATTGGGACATCGATTAATGGAATTGCCAATTAGCGTAGATCGTAAGGAAGTGATCGCAGAAAACACTTATTTATTAACCCTCGACGGTGATATCGATTTTCAACCAGCCGCTGTCAAACTGCTCGTGGATTTGATGAAGAAGAACAAAAATCTTGGCGCAGCCTGTGGTCGTATTCATCCAGTCGGTTCAGGTAATCTTCGTCAGACAATTTTCAACCTACGACAGATTTTAGTAATAAAGTTTTATATACAACTTTTTTTTATGATATTAGGTCCTATGGTTTGGTATCAGATGTTCGAGTACGCTATCGGACATTGGTTGCAAAAAGCAACTGAGCATATGATCGGCTGTGTACTTTGTAGCCCTGGTTGCTTCTCGTTGTTCAGAGGAAAAGCTTTGATGGACGATAACGTGATGAAGAAGTACACAACGAGATCCGACGAGGCTAGACATTACGTTCAATACGATCAAGGAGAGGATCGATGGCTTTGTACGCTTCTTTTGCAACGTGGGTACAGGGTAAGTATCCAGAGAAGTTTCCGAAATTATTATTACTTATTCTAGATACTAAATTTATACAGGAGGACAGTGATTAAAGTTTTTATTCAAGTTCAATATTTGATGAAATATTTTATGATGTCACTTATCAACATTCTTCACCGTTTAATCTTACAGGTAGAATATTCAGCAGCCAGCGATGCTTACACTCATGCACCCGAAGGTTTCAACGAGTTTTACAATCAGCGACGTCGATGGGTACCATCTACCATTGCCAATATCATGGATCTTCTGATGGACGCAAAACGAACGATTAAAATCAACGATAACATTTCTCTTCCTTACATCTCTTATCAAATCTTACTCATGGGTCAGTCAAACTCTCGTTCTACTTTTATTTCTCTATTAATTAATTGCCTCTCTCGACAATGAAACTTCCATGTAATTTCTATACTCCCATTATATTAATTTCATTCTTCGTGCTTTAAGATTTATCAATTGTGAATTAAAAAGTTGTCTGAATCCTTCTTACAGGTGGAACCATTTTAGGACCAGGTACGATTTTCCTTATGTTGGTCGGTGCTTTCGTCGCAGCCTTCAAGATCGACAATTGGACCAGCTTCTACTATAATATTATTCCTATTCTGTTCTTCATGCTTGTATGTTTCACTTGTAAAGCGAGCATTCAGGTAAATCTACTTATAATTAATACTTGTTATACGTGCTTATCGTAAACGAAGAACACAGGAAAAGGACATGATAAACAATCTGAAAATTCAACAATTGATCCTACGTTACCAAAATTGTCTCTTTAATTCGTTATGAGATCACGTACAACGGCTGGTAACAAATACTTCATTGAAAAATGAGGACGTCTGAAAATATCTTTTATTTGCCACCATATGTTCAGAAAACTTGAGAAGTTGTCGAGATCTTGGTGAGATTAAGAGATCGGTGATAAAGTGATCTGTCATGTTCCTTCTACCTGCTCTTCAAGTATTTGTCGCTTTGATTGTTCTTGCAATTCTTTTTTTTTCGTGTTGTTGTCTTTCAGCTTCTGTGCGCGCAGATATTGTCGACAGGATACGCGATGATAATGATGGCTGTGATCGTAGGTACGGCCCTCCAACTTGGGGAGGATGGTATCGGTTCACCTTCCGCGATATTCTTAATATCATTATCCAGCTCCTTTTTCATAGCCGCCTGTTTACATCCTCAAGAATTTTGGTGTATTGTTCCTGGTATAATATACCTTCTTTCAATCCCCTCGATGTACCTTCTTTTGATCCTCTACTCGATTATAAACTTGAACGTCGTCTCGTGGGGAACTCGTGAGGTCCAAGTGAAAAAAACCAAAAAGGTTCGTTCCTTTGTATTGACTTTACCGGACACTTTCTTTTTTCTTTCTTTTCCTTGTTCAACTAACTGGGCAGTATTTGGTTAGATCATGTTTGTCAATTTTTAGGGATTGTAAATTTACCATTATTCTGTAAAACCATCATAGGAAACATGTGGTGATGGTAAATCAAGATGGCAAGTGCTTTTAGACAATTTCACGCGAGCTGCAAGCTTTTTTGTCTGCATGTGTACGTTCTAACTTGTTTATAATGACGCAGATACTGAGAGTGACATTATGCTGAGGATACTAGAATTTTAATTCAATAATTCGATGTTTAACACTTTTAGAATTGAATGTTTCTTAGCCAGTTGGAAAAAGATTCGTTTATCAATTACTAGTAGCAATATATAATAAACGAAACAAAGAAACAGTATACGTAAAAACGTATAGCGTACAAAAATTATTATGCCTAAGATTAGTATGAATTAGATTCAGAAAGGTTACTCCAGCATCCTCAACGTATTATCACTATTTTATACAAGACCAAACAAAAATTGCTAATAATAACTGCTAATAATAACAATGGTGTGCCAGGTTTTCGTGGCGGCGATAATAAGTACTCTGTACGGCATGGTGATGATCGCCGTGATCGTTGGGACTGCGATTAACATCGTTCAGGACGGGATAATGTCGCCATCCGCGATGTTCCTATTTTTAGTAATATCTCAGATGATAATAACCGCACTATTGCACCCCGAAGAAATGTATTGCTTACTATACAGCATCATATACTTCATCACTGTCCCATCGATGTACGTGTTGCTTATTTTTTATTCGATCTGTAATCTGAACAATATCACATGGGGTACGAGAGAGGTGAAGACTAAGAGAACTGCTGCGGTAATTATCAGCTCAATCTTAATTGAATAATCGACTCTAATTTTAATCATGCTCTTCTTTTCTCTTATTTTATCAAGTACCATTAATAATTATGCACCTTGAAGCAAACAGAAGTTACACTTATCTAACTTATCAAGCTTTAACAAAATCCATTTGAAAATTATTGGCTCATAATAGTGATTCCTATCACAAGAATTAAATTATGAAATTCAAATCCGCCAGCATGTCAGTATGACTGACATCTATATTACGGCTAAATCTCACTATTCGATCTATGTATTTTACGTAGATATATACGGCAATAGAGTAAACTGCGCGAGTAAATCCATTTAATTCGACTAAACTGTGTAAATGCACTACATTGGGTGGATGCTCAGTATTGCTCAGGTGGGATTACAAAATTAGATTCTGCAAGAACAGTTCCTATCGCGAAACTATTTAAGAAGTTATATAGAAACAGCGAAGAAACAATTTAATTTGTACAACGTTCGAAACATTTTATCGATTTCGATTTTTCAAATGGATGAAGTAAATGCTTCTTTCCTTTACTTCGAAAAATAAAATAATTTTAAATTTTAAAAAGATTTATTTGAAGCATGTGTTTTTTAATTTGCGCGAACGTATAATATTATAAATCGCTGTCTTCTTCAGGACTTATATGAAGCTCTCTCTCAATAAGTTTTTCATTAATAATTCAGGAGTGAGAAGCAACACGAGTGAAATGTATTTGAATTTTCAATGAACGTTCGACTGAAAAATTTGTTTCAAGGTGTAATGCTTTCTAGTATTTGATATTACGTTTGTAAATATAACGATAATCACAACTAATAAATTAATAACACGCAATTAATAATTTTTTAATACATTTGCTACTGTCTCTTATATTTCTTTAGAAATAGTATTTACTATAATAGCGTTTATGTATATGATCAAAATTAAAATACGTTACATATTTCTCGCCGAATCGATAGGAACTTGAACAAGAGAAAAAGGAAGCCGAGGAAGCAAAGCGGAAAGCGAAACAGAAATCTCTGTTAGGATTTCTTCAAAGTGGCGTAGGCTCGAACGACGATGAAGAAGGATCGATAGAAATTTCTTTGTCGGGATTGTTCAAGTGCATGTTCTGCACTCATGGACAGACCTCGAATGAGAAACAGCAACTGGTCGCTATTGCTGAATCTTTGGAGCAAGTTAGCAAACGCCTGGAAGTTATCGAAAGGTTCTTTGATTTTATATTATTCTAAAAATATCTCTCACTCTACGCTTTATAAATTCAAACGTTTATTGACTTGGTCGATTATTTTAACACAAGACTCTGTAAATCTGTTAATATTCTTTTATTTTTTATTTATTGCCTTTCTATAATCATAATAGTAGTAATTAAATTTCCATCGTATCTATTAACATGCAAAACTAAACAATCAATTTCAATTTATACGACGAGTTGAAATGAATTTTTAATGAAATTTCAAATGAGATCTCTCGAATGATCTATGATTATGGCTTATTATGATTTATTTTACATAATCCTTGTCATCTGGTTCTACCGACTAAATATAATCTATTATACTAAACTAAATATAATATCACTAGCATGACGCTGAATTAAACGTAATAGAATGTCGTACAAAATGCATTATTTCTCTCTTTTTTTTTTTTGCGTTTTCTGTATCGAAAATTTCAGATCTCAAGCCAGAAGTATCTTTTAACAAAGTAAAGCTTCTCTAATTCCAAATAATGAGATCTTTGAAGTAATACCGACGATTATATCCAACTTGAATTTAATGTAAATCCATTTATCAGAGCCGTGGATCCTCATGCGGTGACAAGTCGACGTCGTGCATCTTCCGTGGGTTCTCGAACAGCCGATCATTTAGGGGCCATTGGCGAAGATCCAGCAGAGGATCAGGATTGTCATAGTGAAGCTGAAACGGTGACTAGTCAGAATACGGAAGGAAATCGCGAAGCTAACAACTTCCTAAGCAGACCTTACTGGTTGAGCGACGAAGGACTTAAAAAAGGTGAAATCGATGTCCTGTCGCTGCAGGAGGAACTATTTTGGAAGGATCTTCTGGAGAAGTATCTGTATCCTATAGACGAGGACAAGGCAGAAAAGGTAAGAAGTTTTAATTAAACTGTAGTCATCATTCGTAGTTTTTGTCTCTTTTTATTTCTTAAAATTTCTTAAAATTTGAGAAGAATTTTTGTCGATCTTTACTTTCTTCTATACTTGAGTTAAATTTATATTTTTCGTAGTTTTGAAAAAATTTCTATCCTAAACTTTGTTCAATGTTTAGAGTAATTGTTTTGGATAAAATATAAAGATTCCGAAGTACTTATTGTGCGTAGGACTTACAAATTATTTATGAAATCGTAGTATTTGTTATTTTATCATTCGTGTATATATGTCGTTATCAGTCAAGTTTTTAGTATTATTTGTTAATTGAATATGTATAACCAGCGTCGAGGATGTTGCTCGATCGTAGAACTATTAATTCTATTTTATTTATTTCAGTATCTCTTGTGTAAAATTCAACGAATTGAAATTCAACGAATTCAATAAATTTAAAAAAAGATAGATATTATTTAGAAATTGCGAAGTATAAAACTAAAAAATTCCGTAAAATATTTGAACCAAATAACTTCGCGAATAACAAAATGAAAATAACTGTTTCAACATTTTTTAAAATTTCTTAATCGATTATTTTTACAGTATTTTTAATTGTTATTTCACATAGTATATACAACAACGTTACTAAGATTTTCAAACATTTTGGATCTTTGCTAGATTAAGATAACAAAAAAAAAATGAAAAATAGTTTGCAATAAAATACCAGAATCTGAAGAAATTTTACTGGAAATAACTGAAAGAGTAAACGATTAATAATTGTATGTACGAGATAACGGTTATTTAAATTTGTTAATAATCAAAGAATATAAATAATCGATCCATGCTACTTGCGTCAGGCACGAATCGCCAAAGATCTAAAGGACCTACGTGACCAGAGCGTTTTCGCGTTTTTCATGATGAACGCCCTCTTCGTCCTGATCGTCTTTCTGCTGCAATTAAACAAAGATTTGTTGCACGTGAAGTGGCCCTTTGGTATCAAGACGAACATCACCTATGATGATCACTCCCAGGAGGTAAAGACCGCTCCGTCCACGTCGTGTTGTCCTGCTTCTTAAATCATATCCCCTTTCCCCTAAAACAGCAAGTAAAAAAAAATAATATAGATAATTAGTAGGATTTATCCCACGAGCCATATAGCCGTCTTATTAATTCTTTGTTTAGCTTCTTGTAGCAAAACATTTCAAATGCTAAAAGCGTATACTTTACCCAAAATACTAGATTCAAGCAATTAAAGATATATCGGTCAAAAATACAAATGAAAGGAATGTCATATATAATAATAAATATCATAATGGAAGAAAATATTTTCGTAAAATCACAGGGAAAAGTAAAAAAGAAAGGTAATTTAAAAGTATACAAAATTTATACACGATGATTCAAGTTAAGCATTCAAATTGTTTTGCAGCAAAAACTCGTAGTAGCAATTTTTATATTTTCCCTTATCGCTTGTTAAAAAGCTTTTTAGAGGATGAGAGTGTGCTTGAAGACCTAAATGATCACGGAGAGGATCCCCCCTCGAAAGGAGCCTATGGATCAACGATCGACCGGACGGAGCGTATTTTTCTTCATATTTTTGCTAATCTGTGCTTTTTCTTTTGTTTCTTCCCTGGTCCACGACAGACTCGCATTGCCGCCGACCTAATTGAGCTGCGGAACAAGAGCGTGTTCGCGTTTTTTATGTTCAATGCGTTGTTCGTTCTGATCGTATTCTTGCTCCAGCTGAACAAAGATCAGCTGCACGTTGTCTGGCCACTCGGCGTCAAGACGAATATCACCTTCATCGAAGAGACCTCGGAGGTATCTGGTAGTGTTCTAAACGAAAAACAGAGATGCTGTCTCACTGATGCCTCGGGAGACTAACACATCCGTGTGCTCCGTTGCTCGTATTTTATCTTTTCTGTTTTCTCTCCATTTTCTTTCTTCTCGTTTTATTCCTACGTTTCCATTTTTCTAACAATGACGTTTAAATTAGGGGCCTCTATTTTACGCGTGTTTAAATATACGAATACGAGTGCAATTAAATTATTTCCAATCCACGTAGCTTTTAATACGCACGTACATATACAATTAATATTTTCCTGTTTTAATCTGTGTAATTTTTAGTATACACCTACGCGTATATTAAAAACTATGCGGATTAAAACACGAATATATTAATTACACGTGTGACTTTGATACATGTTCAAAATCTTCAATTTACGTTCGTCGTTATTTGTCGATTTGATAGCGGCAATGAGTCAGAATCGTACAATTTTGCGCGAGGACGGAGTCACGTAGAGGAAGAAGAGAAAGGGTCGATTGAATCGTCAGATTGAAATTCGAGCGTGGATCCTTCGTTTTTTAAAGTGATTGTTTTTAGTGTAATTTTAGATACGTTTAGAACGAAAGTTTAGAGCTTCTATTTAGTCGTAATAGAATCGAGCTTGCGGTTGCGATATTTTTAATATTTTCTCCTTTGCCTTCTCTAGTTTAGATTTCAGGCATAGAGTATTTACTTCGTGAGCTGCTTCTTTTGTCAATTTAGATATTTAGCAATTTCTGGTTTTATTATTCACGTATGATCGATTTAATATTCTTTATCGCCCTAAAATTAAACACTTATTAATGCAAAATTCGAATAAAGTAAAATATTTTCCTTCAGTATCTATAATTAAATTCAACTCCTGTCTAAAAATTCTTATATTCGGTTTCTTTTTAAAAATTACAATTTTCCTTGATCTAAATCCAACTCAGTCTAATCGAAATTCAAGCGGTGGAATTGCCTGAATGCATTTTGCGTTCAAGAAACATAGAAACAAACTTCGAATCCAAGAAATATAAAAATGAATTTCCATTTTTTCTCGAAGAGAAATAAAGAAATTGCTAAAAATCATGAAAAAAAAAAAAAAGAAACGACACAACTAGTATACAGAGAAAGGGATCGCAGTTCAATAGTGAGCATCGGAGCACGCTGGAAATGGTATACCCGGTGATAATGTTGCACTTGCTGGGACATGTCTGTGTTTTGTCAATAACGTGGATCATGAGCACGTGGCGAGTTACCATTAACATGTTTGCACAGGTACTCCCGAAGCGTATGGAAAAGCTGGGGGCACTATCAATCAACTGACTCGAAACTAGTTACCTAAGTCACAAATAACATGGATGCCTTGTTATTTCAAATCCCATTATCCTTCCTCGTTCTCTGTACGTCTACTTTCTTTTAGCACCCGTAAAAAGTAAAACGATATGGTGGCCATCGAGTGTGATCACTCAGATCACTCGCACCATCGAGTTTCCACCTTGACTAACATCGATATTCTTCTTGATTAACGTTATCGAAGTTCAGAGAACAAATGTAAAGTCACGCGTTACTTTTATTTTGAATATTAATAGATTACATGCGTATAGTTGTGTAAATCATATTGGAAAATTCCTATAATTTTCCTAATTATTTTTTCAAAGTTCTCTTATCTTCTGTACACCTTTTGGCTCTCTCGTGATTGTCTATTTTCCCAAAGCTCGAGTTAGAAGTTTTGTTTCCTGTCTTTCAATGGACAGTAGCACATGCACGATTTGCGGGTCACGAAAGAGTCGAAAAAGCACCTTTGACCGTGTCTCATTTTTTTCCGCTCACCTGGTTGAATACGAACGAGGGAGAAATTGTTAAGCAGATTTTCATGTTTTTTATGTGTCTAATTTTGATAACGCACTGCTAGGTATGGCAGCAGAGGAGCACCACTAACGAGTTACCGTCAATGTAACTAAACGGTGGCTTATATGTGTGTATACATATGTGTCTCGAAAACTGATTTTTAAAATGTATTTCCCGCGGTGATCCTGATCGTACGAACGAATAGCTGACATAAAAATGATCGAAAAATGGAACGATAGAAATTTTCCAATTAGTACCTTCACAAATTTTCCAATAAATATTTTTCAACGCTATTTAATAGAAATATTCGTTGAGATTAAGATTAAAAAATTGAGAAGTGTGACAGAGTTTTCATTAAGCACTTGTTTCCTAACAGCTATCGCTATGTACGTTCAGGAAATTAATAATTGTTATTTCATTACGAATTGCCAGTCATAATTACATTTTGTATTTCACTGTATAAGTGGTTGAAGAGTATATAGAGACTTGAGAATCATAGAGTTTTACGTTAATTCCGCTATTTTGCATTAAAATAGTGTTGCGTGTTTATTATTAGAAAAGACTCTCTATGCTTCATCGAGTCATGAAAACTTATCGCAGCAATGAATAAAGTTATAATTAAATTGTGGATGTTCGTGCACGTTTAAATTTGTGTGAACGTCATTAAAAAAATAGAACCTAAATAGAAATTTCTTTCGTCTTTTCAATATTATAAATACACTTATGATAATATAAGTAGCCTTATTTGGATACTTCGTGTATTCTTGGATATTATATTTATTCTGTACATTATTATTTACTTAAATTATCCATAGATGCATAAAAATCCTCAATTTAAATGTACCTTAATTATTATGAACTTAAAGGGATGATACCCTCAAGAATCGGGAATATGTGATTAAAATCCAAATTTCCAAAATCTTGACATACATCACTATGATTTTTAGTTCGCTATACATATATTCGTAACGAGGTAACAATGAAATACACATTAATGAAAATTGTAACAATTGTGAATCGTTTTATGTGTTCTCTGTTTGCGACTTTATTTAAATTTTGGCTTGTATTACGATGAATTTATTAATGTTTCTCTAACAATGAACGTATTTCGTAGGTACACATTACGAAGGAGTACCTACAACTCGAGCCTATCGGTTTGGTGTTCGTGTTCTTCTTCGCATTGATATTAGTTATTCAATTCACCGCGATGCTGTTCCATCGATTTGGCACGTTCGCTCATATTCTAGCGAGCACCAGTTTAGATTGGTACTGTTGCAAGAAGGTGAGTGTTATCTACAATTGTTGGTGATAAAATTTTACTACAATTAGTTAGTATCAAAGATTTTCATTGTACACATTATTCACGTCATTCTTTCCTATTAGTAATTAGTAATAGCTTCTATGCAATTTTCCATTTTATCTTTCTTTTTTATTCTCATTTTCATAATGTTACAGTTAAATAACGATTTGATAAAATCGCGAATGATACAACTTTTAATACAATCTGTGATTGTAATCGTAGTATAATCGTTTTTAAATCCTTTCTGTTTAATTCACCAGACCAAGGATTTATCGGAAGAAGCGTTATTATCAAAACACGCGGTGGAAATAGTCAGAGATTTGCAAAGATTAGACGGTATGGAGGGTGACTACGAGGAAGGCAGTGGCAGCGGCCCGGGCAGAAGGAAAACCATAAGAAATCTTGAAAAAAGCCGAAGAAAAACGCAGGCAATCAATACGCTTGATGTCGCTTTTAGACAGCGATTCTTCAGTATGTCAGAAGGCAATGGTGTGTAAGATGTTTGTGCGAAATTTTTGCATTTATCACAAGAAGCTGATGGATTGGAAACTTAAATCGCAAAATACTTTACGACCTTCTTATAAATACAAAGATGCAAGAAATGAAAAATTAAATTAAGTATTTAATACTCGTTTGCGATCTGAAACATCGTTTCATGAGTGCAAGACCAAATTTAAATTACAAAAAGAAAGGAAGAAAAATGAAATTGTAATATAATTATTTATTTTATTTTTCTTATTTTTTTGTTTCTTATTTCAAGTAAAACGTACCCAAATCTGGTCTTAAATGGAACAATGTCTCAGTTTAGGTATATGAATATTTTTCGATTATGCGTATACTTTTATTTACATACTTTTATATATACAAATTTTTTAATATTTGTATATCTAATGTTATATATATTTTAATATTTCCACATGTTCTTGTCTCTTCAGCAATTTTAAAATATGCCGTGTAATATATTAAGGAAATTATGCTAGTAATGTCTCGATTTTAGCATGAGAATATTCGTTGAATAATGTTTCAATTTAGGTCTGCCGAGGAACATGTCGACTAGAAGATCTGCAAAGGCTTTTAAGGCATTTGAGGGGCGCAGGAACAGCATAATGGCGATGAGGAGGAAGTCGCAGATGCAAACCTTAGGAGCTAATAACATTTACGGTGTGGCGGGCAATCCTTTAGGGATACAAGGTCGTCCCTCGAGAAGCAGTCAGATTTCTGTAAAAGACGTGTTCGAGGGACACGCTGGCCACACGAATTCAGCCTATGAACCCGATGAAAATACCGGAAGTAGCCTCAGACTTCACAATCTAGGTCAGAGCACGTGGAGAGATGCGAATACCAATATTTAATTGAAACGAATGAACGTAATTCGAACAAATTCTTCACGGACGTACGTAATTGTTGGAAAATATTAAAACCGACGAATTTTTTTACTTTATATCTTTATATAAAAATATTTGTTAGATGATCAACGACGATAACCATCACATACGTTTCACGAGAAACGAGAAACGGCTACGCCTCCTTTGCTAAACATTACAAGCAATAAAATCGATTCCCATTTAAATTATAATATTATCACGCATTTAAGCGCTTCGTCTAGCAATTGTCTGTTAATTATCTGACTCTATATGACGTAAGAGCGAATAGAAAAGTACGAAAAGACTGCCTCCGAGTAGACTAATTTATGATGAAGTGAAATGGAACAGGGCCGTCTTTAAACTCTCTATTTATTTATTTGAAGAAAAAAGTGAACGAGGTTCCCTTCTTCTCTGAACGATAAAGAACAACTAAGAACAAAAGAAAAAAAATTACATAAGAATAGAAATTAGAAATTTAAATATAATAAGTTAGGGAGTTTAATAGAATTAGATATAAATATTTGTTAAACTTGAACGAGTTAAAGACAGTCCTGAGGAAGAAAACGTTTTTTGTCTTCATTTTTATTCTTTTTATTTTATTTCTTTTTTTTTTATTCGCGCTTAGATATTTAAGATAAATGAACTGACCGGTGAATAACGATATTTGTTAGTACAGCTACTGCCGTACGATGATTAAACGGTTTTAGAGAATAATTCTCTGTTTAGGTGTTAATTGAACGTAATAGCCCTGTTAGCTGGTGTCGTATCAAACGAGTGTGACAGTAATCACAACGACGACAACGCTTACATTCCTTTCGTTCTTGTAAACGTGATATACCGCCGTTTATATAAATATACTTATTGTATTTAATAGATATACAATTCTTTTTGTACATATCGCGTGCGTACGTGTAACGTTAAGCCTGTAGAAAAATCATGTTGGTATAAACATAAACGAAATAAAATTCAAACAATCAGCACTCAACTTCGAATTCATTTCAACCAATTGTTCTTTTTACATAGCGCAATTCTACATTCTTTCCTGCACTTGAATAAATTACATATTACATATACATGTATCTTTGGTTGGTGATTTAAAAGTGGAAGATGGATATGGAATAAATGAAATCATAAAAGTGTTCAAAATCATTGACCACATGACAAATTTTATTTCTTACGATAAAATAGATTTATCTTATAAAGTTTGGTAGCGTTTATACATTTCTAAGGTTATTTTCCAAAAGTTTAATAATGATTTCTTATAAAACATGAGGAACGATTAATCGGTTAGAATTTTGTATTCGCGTCGGGTAACAATTTAAAATATACACAAAATTCGTAGAGAATATTTTACAATAATTAACGATTATGTTGAAAATGTGAATAAAGATTGCCTGTTTTGAATTTCATTGAAAAAATACTATTATGTGTTTAAAAAGAAAATACGCGATTTCAAAGGCATATACAGATAGTACGAGACAGATTTGCGACGAGTTTGGTCTCGCCTCGGGACGAGCCCGATTTGTCAGTTTTTTGGCAAGATTACAGATGCTCACAGATTCTATCTCACTTCGTTTGGACGCATATTGGACAACTTTGTCGAAAACCTTCCCTCGCTTGCTCGCCTAGCGTACTTTATTCATGGCGACACGAGGAAACTCGAGCAAGACAGCAATCTCGTGGATGAATCTCGCGAGTTAGCTTCGTATTGTCTCTACATAACTTTGAACAAATGATTAAGCAGAAAGAGAGAGGAATTATTAATTTCATATACAACGTAGCAACATTTTAAATAATTACAAGATATGTATACGTTGCAATAAATGTATATGTGAATTAAGCAGAGAGAACAAAGGGAGAGAGAGAGAGAGAGAGAGAAACATTTTTATGACGTGCCAGCTTGTCGTAAAGCTTCTGTCATGCACATGACATAAGTCGCCATCAAGTAATCGTTAATGGTACGTCGCATGGTCCATCCTTGATAAAATCCTTCCGGTGATAGCGCCCAATTAGCCAGGAGCAGAGGATAATTTGCTACTACAGCGTAATTATTACCTACCGTATACCTGAATATCATGTCGAGAACTATGAATTAATTGTCAATTTATATACACTGAACAGTGTAATAATATAATTTATAATTAATTTGCAATTAGAGAAAACTGCTGTACTTACGCGAAACTCCCACCAAGAATTACCCAATTGAATATGTTAAGCCTTGATTCGTAGGTTGCTTTCGTTTCACTTGAATTATCGTAGAAATGCGACATTTCCATTTCCTGGAATTAAAATTCCAACATATGGTTCAATCTTCAAATATACTTTATATATACCCTGCAATCTTTTATTTAAAAAAAAGTGTCTTTAAGTTAAACGAAATTTGTCGAAATAAAAAATTAACACTGTAGCATATATTTAAAATCACTGTATCATTCAAATAATCCATCGTGGAACCACAGTATGGAATTTTTAAAACGACGAATTAATGCGAACCTTTAAATTGCTGAAGAAATTTCGTGTAATATTTTCTGAAACTACCTCTGTCTGTTTCTTCTTTATTCTGTACAGTTTGATCAAGTCTAAAATTGATAAGCTAGTTACAACACAGGCACCGAGCGAGTAATATCCATGACAGGAGTACAAAGAATAAATTAAGCCGGCCATGCTCAAGGTACGAAAGATCTCGTCTATAATATTAAATCGTTCTTTGTTCCTTTCTTCCTCCAGCTGCATCATAAACGGATCAAACGCTGAAAGATACAAATTTATTGATTTTCGATTAATTGACTGTAAAGCAATACAGGAAATTGATAAGCTACTTACTATAATCCTTAAAGAAAAGTTTGTACACAAGAACGATCAATGATCGAGAACCGATCATAGCGATACTGGCACAGGCACACGCAACATGCGTTAATAATTTCGAATACTGAGCGTAAGAGTGTCTTATCAAGATGTAAATTGACGAACCGCATGTTAGCGTTAGATTCGTGCACGAAAAAATGGACTCCAATATCATAGCATAGCTTGCGTTAAATAGAAGCAAGGATTAATTGATACATCTGTACATATACTAATATATGGTACGATTAAATATTTAAAAAAGTTGAAACACATTGAACGATGAAGAGTAGCACAAATAATTGTCATTAACCGATGCCATTCGTATTGACATGGAAACACGATTAAAGGTAAATGTCACTTTTGTTTTTTATTATATAAGCTCTCTATTATTAACCTTAATTGTTCATTACTCGAACGAGAATAATTTAAATAGCAAGAGAAAAGTATTTCCTATTATCCAACATACCATTCAATATTTTATCGTTCGTTGAAAATCGCTACTACATATCGTATCATGGACTGTGTATTATTTTTAAAAGCGTATCGATACATACAATGAAACTAATTTATTCAGGAATCGAAAATAATCGATGGCACACGCGGTCGAACTATACCATGACGAAATTACTTACAATACTACGTTCGCGTGACAGTTCGTTTGACACGATGATACGCGACAGGATTGATAAGCATGCGTTAGAAAAGTGCGAGAATATCAATGAACGTGCGTGATATGACGCTATGCAAAATATATTTCTCATTGTGATTTGTAAGTTGATTGCGATGTACATGACAATAGCAGCAGAGAAAGTACGTGCAACTGTCGACATCACTGAAAACATTGATAACCATCCCGTTTACAGTAACAGTAACAGTAAAGCTATTATAATGGAAGATAATACTGTAAGTACATGCAAAAAGTTTCGTCGAACAATTCAAAAGCGTTGCCATTAATATTTAACAAAATAAAATGTTATAATTTTTTATTTGGTAATTTCGAGAATACTTAATACGTCACGATCATAACCAATTGGCAATCGCTGTTAAAGATTACTGTCACGATCGAATCGTTACTGTCACTAAGAATATTAATTATAGAATGTTGATTATAGAACGTTAATTTTTATGCTACGGAAACAGTGAAAATATTGCAAGAAGATATTATAGTAAATAACGAACGAGTGAACTCGTATCATGCTGAGTGTACCGATTTATCAGCGATCCTCGAACAATGGCGGAGAAATATTAATTTACGGAACAATAGCAGTACAGTAGAAAAAAATTTCATTCGGATATCGTCTAAGAACGATTTAGATTTAGTAAATATCGAAGAGACACGGTACAAATCGAAGTCTGTTCCTATGAAGGATCACGAAGTCAGTTATCCTTATCCTTTCACAGATTATATTCATCCCCGATTTTGCGCCGATTTTTCACCTATAAGTACTTATAGAAAGCCACACCATCGGCTTGTCAGGAATCTCAAATCAATTCCGGTTAATCATGAATCGGATTTAAGAGACGATCGTGAAAGAACAAAAAGGGCAAGAAGATGGTTAAACTCGTTCTTTCGTGGCAAACGGAAAGAACTGAATCAGAGTTCTTCGATCGACGAATATTTTAAGTTAGAAGATCAATGGAATAAAACGTATCTATTGCCGAGATTGATAGAAGCATCGCAGGCGCAAAGAATTATCAATGAAACGACATCCGGCTCACCCTCCACAAGCCAAAATTTAAATCTATATCAAATATTGAGATTACATTTGATCCCTAAGAAAACTACAGCATTCGTTAAGAAAAGGAGAAAAAGGAATGTTAGGAATAGAAAAGACATAGGTGAGAAAACAACGAATATTTATGAGAAAGAAATCCATGCGTATTCGGATATTGTGCAGCTGCTATATACGACCAAATCGGATGTTGAATCTCAGTTAACTTATAACACTGAACACCAAAGCGAAATAGATAGGTTACAGACAACTTTGAGCTGGTTAGGTCAAATAGGAACTGCGACTGTGTCTATTATAGACACGCATGGTGCGTATGAGCAAAAAAGTACTAAAGGGACTTCTACGTGGCACGGATATGATGACTATAGTGGAACAATGGCAATAGCGCAGAAAGAAACAATCAGCCTGTACGAATCACAAATAACTACACGTACAACGTCATATACGACAGAAAACATCCCCATTACCAGCATGACTACGATGCCGTCGCCAATGCCTGAAACAACTCCTACCAAGTCCATTATTACTCCAACGACAATGCCGTCATTGATAACCGTGGAAACTACTATGCACGAAATTACTGATATTACAATACCATTACCAACGACAACCACAACCTTCCAACCAACAACTGTGAAAAAGACTACTACAGAAGAAACTATAATTGCGACGACAACAGCACTTGAAACGAAAACTATCACTCGCGTAACTGTTAAAATGTCGTCACCAACGTCAGTGGAAACCACTACAAAAGAACAAACTGTTACAACGACACTCTCACACGACATAAAAACTACCATTCCCTTATATACCACTACCATAACGTTACCAACAACGATAGCTAAACCCACAGCGTCAGAAACTACTGTGACGGCATTGCAGGCCCCTGAGACAACAACTATATCCCCTACTACAGCCATGACTACAATGTCTCCTTCATCGACTGTGGAAACAACTATTGAAGCAACTGCAGTTATTACAAAACCCGACATTGAAACAACTACAACACCCATTACGACTACAACCACACTGTCGTCTCCAACAACTGCGGAAACCACCGACAGACAGATTACAATGGTTACACAACCGGTAATTGAAACGACAACTATCCCTCCCACTACTACCACCACCACGACGTATCCTCCAACAACTATGGAAACAACTAAGCAGGAAACATCCACTATTATGACACCCAGAATTGTAACAACTACAACTCCTGTTACGACTATAACCACACTGTCGCCTTCAACATCTGCGGAAACCACAGCATCAGAGGCTGCTATGACTACAATTCCGGTTCCTGAAGCAACAACTAACTCTCCCATTACTACCACCACCACGACGTATCCCCCAACAACTATGGAAACAACTAAGCAGGAAACATCTACTATTATGACACCCAGAATTGCAACAACCACAACTCCTGTTACGACTATAACCACACTGTCGCCTTCAACATCTGCGGAAACCACAGCATCAGAGGCTGCTATGACTACAATTCCGGTTCCTGAAGCAACAACTAACTCTCCTATTACTACCACCACCACGACGTATCCCCCAACAACTATGGAAACAACTAAGCAGGAAACGTCTACTATTATGACACCCAGAATTGCAACAACCACAACTCCTGTTACGACTACAACCACACTGTCGTCTCCAACAACTGCGGAAACCACCGACAGACAGATTACAATGGTTACACAACCGGTAATTGAAACGACAACTATCCCTCCCACTACTACCACCACCACGACGTATCCTCCAACAACTATGGAAACAACTAAGCAGGAAACATCTACTATTATGACACCCAGAATTGCAACAACTACAACTCCTGTTACGACTACAACCACACTGTCGTCTCCAACAACTGCGGAAACCACCGACAGACAGATTACAATGGTTACACAACCGGTAATTGAAACGACAACTATCTCTCCCATTACTACCACCACCACGACGTATCCCCCAACAACTATGGAAACAACTAAGCAGGAAACGTCTACTATTATGACACCCCAAATAGCAACAACAACAACTCCAGCTGCGACCACAAAAACACTGTCGATTCTGAAAACTGCAGAAACAACTACAGAAAGAAAACCTGCTCCTACACCACCTAGCATAGCAACTACAACAACTACAGTTACGACTACAACCACACTGACACCTCCTATAATTGTGGAAGAAACTACTGTCACTACAATAGCCGCGCCTGAAAGAACTGTCACAACAGTCATGACTACAGCCACACCGTCGCCCCCTACATCTGTGGAAACAACTCTAGAGGAAACTGTTGCTACTGCAACACACAGGATTGTGACCGCTACCACACCCGTCACGACAACACCCACACCGTCGTCTCCTACAACAGTGGAAACAACTGTGGGAGAAACTACTGTCCCTACAATAACCACGCCTGAAACAACTACCACTGCCGTCACCACTACACCCACACCGTCGCCTTCTACAACTGTAGAAGAAACTACTGTGTCTACAATAGCCGCGCCTGAAAGAACTACCACTACCGTCATGACTACAGCCACACGATCGCCCCCTACTTCTGTGGAAACAACTCTAGAGGAAACTGTCGCTACTACAACACTCAGGATTGTGACCGCTACCACATCCGTCACGACTACACCCACACCGTCGTTTCCTACAACAGTGGAAACAACTGTGGGAGAAACTACTGTCCCTACAATAACCACGCCTGAAACAACTTCCACTGCCGTCACCACTACACCCACACCATCGCCTCCTACAACTGTGTTAGAAACTACTGTCTCTACAATAGCCGCGCCTGAATCAACTACCACTGCCATCACGACTACAGCTACACCGTCGCCCCCTACATCTGTGCAAACAACTCTAGAGGAAACTGGTGCTACTACAACACCATGGATTGAGACAGTTACCACTGCGGTCAGGACTACAGCGACCCTGTCGCCTCCTACATCTGTGGAAACAGCTGCGGAAGATACTACTGTCTCTAGAATAGCCACGCCTGAATCAACTACCACTGCCATTACGACTACAGCCACACCGTCGCCCCCTACACC